>AP028917.1:9439369-10666244 GCA_036186465.1 Nesidiocoris tenuis
TATTCGTAAACGTGGTACAGCTAAAATTAAACTTCGAAGCACGTCATAAGTACGTAGTGTCTGTTATCGACCGTAATCGGTAAACTTCGGACCCGCGAAACGGTGACGCCATCCCATAAACTATTCCTGTAGCGTGGAATTACGGATACTTAATTATGAATGGATGCTCGGGCGAATGGAAATGCTGTCAAGTCATGGGTGACTGACGACTGTCCACTCGTAAATAATATCGCAAGTTGACGACGCTGTCAATTGACGATGCTTTCTCCATAAGTCCGAGTCGGCTTCAATTTTAGATTTCCATTTTCTTCCGCCGGGGAAGCCTTTAATTACCGGGTAGTGCCATTTCTGTCTGCCTCAGAGGCGTCTGGATCTCCATCTGGTGCGTCCTCGGCAAAAGTGCCTGCCAGGTCCATCATCTCCCTTCTCTCGAGGACGAGCCTGTCTGTCGAAATTGACAATGTTAATTGAAGTTGGGAAAAAATGAAAATGTGTTGCTCATACCATTGAAGGTTCATGCCAAAAGAACATCGGAGTTAACTTTCCTGAGTTTTTTCCTATATTTGGAAATCCCTTGGACTCTTCGTTGGGACATCGGGAGTCAGTTTTTTGTATTTTTTTGCAGTCCAGAGAATGAGGAACATGCATGAAAAAAAATAAACTGTTTTTTCGCCATAATATTCCTTCTTAGGCTTCAAAAGTGGTGTTATGGTGGATGACGGTTCGGAAAAGTGGTAATTAAAAGAGGAGGGAGGCTCAGTGAAATTTGCAGATTTGAAGTCGAGCGGGGAAATGACCAGCCGCAAGGTTACGCATCTTCTCGTGAACACCAGTGCAACCTCCTCCGAGTTCATGCGTGTTGTGTAGTGATAGGACGGGGCGATGTTTGTTTACCTTTGTTGATGAACTCAGTACTCGACAATATGGAATGGAGAAATAATTTAAGCAATTATTGCTTCATGCGGGGGTGCAGAAATAAAGACCCGGAGAAAATGGTGATCGTGCCGTCAAAGCCCGAAAGCACGAGGAAACTTTGGTTTAACGTCGCGCGGCAACAATATACGAGTGCGAGGCGTCTGGGTGCTTTTCATAAAACTCTTGTAGGGCTTCAAAATCGACGAATGGAATGTTCTCAGCCGTGGCTTTTTGGAAACCGTCCAACAACACATTGATCCTTCTTTTATGAGCACTCATCACGACTTTCTTCCGATGAAACGACGAAATCACGAAAAATCCAAATAATCAAAACAAACAAGACCGTATGACGTCTTCTTCTTCTTCTTCTTCTTGATATGATGCCACTGCGCCATTCGCCTTTTGCCGTTACTTTACATGCAGTCTCGCCCGCACAGTGACGTCACAATGCTACCCGCCACGTTCAAAAGGGCACTTTTCATTAGCGTTTTTCACCAGGAAAAATTTCGTTTTTCCGTTTAAGATCATCACTACATCATTTTCGCATCCTAAATAGCACCATTCTAGCGGAAAAAATGGATTTTGTTTTTCATGCATGTTCCTCATTGGCACTCGATGCATCTACCCTAGATTTTCTTAAGGGTTGAAAGAATAGTTTGTTTCTTTAAATATAGGTCCCCAGACGTGTTTTTTACCGCTAAAAAAGACTTATTTTAATTTTTGGGAAAAGCCTCCAGAATTCGTGCTCTACAGTTCCTGCAAAGGTTCGACAAGACGATTAATTTTCTTTTTTCGACGAAATTCTAGGCGCAAATTCATGTTTGAATGAGGAGAATAATTTAGTTTTTGTCTTATTATAACAAAGTTGAGCAGAAACGGGGCCGGCTGAGTACAAAGTGAAAAGGTACCTACCGGGCGAAATGCCTTTAATTCCCCGTCCTAATGAAAGTAATTGCGGGTTTGGATCCTTTCATCAAAGCGGCTTTTCCTAACCGCAGAAGCCTGGGGGGGGGGGACGAATTAAACGCCCTCCTTTCAACGTTAGGTAGTGTTTCTGCTGAAAAAAGACCCTTCCAAGTTATCAAGGGAGTTGCAACAATGGAAAGAAACATAAGGAGTCAAGTCCGACCTTATTTACTTGAATATTTTTTTTGCCAACAGAAACTCGAAATTTCAAGTGTGTGCAACTTCCCTTACCTCTGTTTTGGGTATAGTTCTCCAAATGTGCTAACATTGATGAGAGCGTTGATGGCGATTTGAAGTTTTTACTTCTCTGTTTCGAACTATAAAACTTTGATAGAAATGCCGAAGCAAAGAAAAAACTATTTTTGATTCCCGGTATGCTTGGAGAGTGTGGATCCATCAAAAACCCGAAGATTCACATTTTCATCAAAACCGCTCACCGATGGGTAGGTTAAACCAAAAAATTGTTTTGGCGAGAGATGAAAATTAAAAATATGTTAGGGTCCCAGCTCAAATTCGAATTTTTTGTGGTAGGAGTAGGGGAAAAATGGAGCTTTCATGAATCAGTGTCGTCACTTATGAAAGATGGCATTGTACCTACTCATCGATATCAGCTGTTGGACCACGAACCCCCTATTAGGACAAGACAATGTTTGCAAGGGCTGGTGTTGTTGTTGTAGCGTTGTTTGTTGATCTTTGTCCTATCCTAGTAGAAGTAGACATAACCAAGGCCTGCGATACCACGGCCTTCTATATCACACCAGTAGGGCGTAGATAACACACAATACTTCCATATTTTGAAACGTAAAAATGTGAATATGAATATGCGAATATCATATTTTGACTGCATTTAAGGGAGTTGGGGTCAAAAATATCAAAAAACTCACTATGCAAATTTTAAAATTCGCCCAAAACAAAAAAACGCCAATTTATCGGAATACAAAAAAATATCCACATATTCTGCAAGGTAAAACAAAGATTTTAAGACCAAGAACGCTCAAATCGTTCATTTTTGTGGCCGGGAAAAAATAAAATAGAAAAAACTAAAAATGCAAATATATCGGAAGTACTGTGAGTTATTCAAATTCCGATTAAACAGGGCGTTAGGTCTTGCCGAGACGAACGTTTCAGTCCAAGAAATTTGAAAAAAGGTTGAGAATTGAGGGAGCTATGACCATTTTTGTAAATGACCACAGACGGACTAATGGACACACGGACACTTGTTCAGGAAGCGATTCTGAGTGAATGTGTGTAAGAAAAAGTTTTTTCCACCATTCACCCTGGGTAGCTGTTTGAGTAAAAAAATTATGTTTGTCATGGTTCCTGCTGAGGGCAAAAACGTACAACTAGAATTATTATTAGCACTGCATCATCGCACCACTGTAACGTCGGGAAGGTTAACGACTGGCTGGAGGTGGGAGTTTGAGGTGAAACAGCTGATCGGGTTGGGAGAGGGTATCTGTTATCAGTGGTTATCACTGATATGTTGCGTGAAACCCCCATTTTCCTCCTACTAACACTAAAAATGTACAATTCGATAATTTTCCTGAACTTACGGCTCCAGCAGCCGCAAAATTGGTCCATAAATCGTAGATGTGCGTGTTTGAAAAACCGATAATAATTAAAGTCAACCCAAAATGAGAAATACTGTACCACGTGAGCGCTGACTTCCGTAACTGCGTTTAGTAGCGTTTTTCAGAGCCGTTAAAAGCGTAACGCATACTCCTTTGCTCTTGAAAGCGAATCGTTAGCGGAGGTAAAAAGGCAGTCTACGATGAGCATCGAACAATTGTAGGGTGTCCTATGGGCTAAGGTGGGCTGAAGAGAAGGAGGTGAGGGGTGGGTGGGAGGGGTGGGGCGGCAAGCCGCAGTCGCAACCACTTCTCGTTTCTCCCGGGCACTCAGCTCGCTTTTGTCACTTTGAAGGGGTTTCAAATTCATATGGGGCGAGTACACGTAGATAATACACCCTGACACACAGTAGACTCTTTCATAGTTCTCACTCGTGTTTCTAGGTTGCGCCAATTGAAACGAAATGAACGAAGGGAACACTCAAAGGCTATTCCATGGATATTCTATGTAACCCCCTCTCCAACAGCCAGTACTCACAACAATAGAAGGCTGTAGTCAATCCAGACATACTTGTACAGTATTTCGTAGTTCTGATGAAGGGAAGCTGCCACTCATTAAAATCAGAGTAGCTGCACATCGCTCGATAGATTTTCCTCGTAGAATTCCTCCATACAAGAATCCCTCATCAATAGTGATCCCTTTACATGGATTACCCTTTGGAGCATACCATCATTATTTTTTGAGACCAAGTTTCTCAGTGGAACATAAGGCATTACAGGGTGTCCCCCCTGTTATTAGGGTGTCCCGTACCTGCAATAGAAAACACTCCACAGAAAATGGAACATTACGTTACCTACCGCACTCATCTGTCTCAAAGCGTTGCGAAGATGTAGGATTATTTGATAAGACAGATAAGATATAAGATTGATAAGATATAAGATAATAGGATTATTTGAAGATTTTTCTCAAGATAATCTGGCTTTGCTTTATAAAAACTCAAATTTCTCCGCTTCAAAATACCTTTTTCCAACTTTCGAGGACATGTTTGGATTCAGCGTTAAATTTTCTAAAGGAATGTTGTAGATTTACAGTAAAGAATTCACTCTGAAGAGCCACAATTGCAGTTCAAACATTGAAAATTGAAAACTAAGTTTTCAGAAAATACGCGTTACCTGTGAAAATGCGCGTTACTTGTGTTTCCAGTTGCTGGGGGCTGACGAATTTCAGAAAAAGTAGTAAATTTAATCAGCTTTCCAGTGGTATAGTCGAATTTGCGATTCTCTTCGGATTTCATGGAGAAATTCACGTTTGAATTCGGAAAAACCGGAGGTGCCTATGAAAATACGGTGTTCCTACAGCAGTAGGAAAAGGTTTGATAACCTGATGATAAAGGTTTGATAACCTGAGGTTTGATGATAAAGGTTTGATTTTCATGAGGCATTAAAAAACACGTAAAAATCGTATTTTGGCATGGGATGAGAATTCGGATAAATTTTTTGTTTACATCAAGCATGTGACACTATACTAACTAGGGTACTATCCTTTGAAAAATTATACTATCATTTAAATGCGGAGGATTTCACGTCATCCGTTTTTGTGTCACGCGATCTTGGATTTTTGTCTCTGTACATCTTGCGGTAAAGTAAAAACCGGGTTTTTGTCGAGGGTATCACCTGAAATCCGGTCTAAACCTCGTTTAGATGCTTAATCCAGCTCAAAAGTTCGATTACCGTAAAGGTAGGTTACTTTGGTCCTTGACTGGTTACTTTGGTCCAAAAACCGAAAAACTTCCACCATGATGTCATCAATGTAGATGAGCTGGAGAGGCTTCGAAAAATTAGGGTTCATGGGAACAACCTAGGCAATGAAAAGGCAAGCGCAACAACCTGAACCTCATCACCTGCTACTGATAACAATTCCTGATAACAATCAGGTGATTTTTGCGATAATTTTCTTTACCACACTTTCACTGTTCCACCTGTTGGAGGTGGTCCGGGAAGGAAAGTACCCACCACGTAGTGTTCAAAATTTAATGTAGATGACGATTCATTACCATTTTTTTACATTTGGACTGTTTTAGTGATCATTTTTCGCAAATTACCGACGGAAGGTATCTTTGTACCAGGAAGGCTGCATACTTTGGTCCAACGAAACTGACACAAACCAGCCTTCACTTAACCTGTGGAAAAGAAAACTGGTGCCTTTTGCCCTGTCATATATGACGGGGAACTCTTCCCTGGAAAAATAATTTCCTTTGACGGCTAGTGCGCCAAAGTCAGCACGATGGACCAAAGTATCAAGTCATGGAAATGGCCATCTAATAAAGACAGATCAAGGGCATTTTCAATTTAAAAAAAATTTTTTCCCGTTGCTCCTGGAATAAACCAAGAGGGCAGAATGTTTAACTTTGACCCAAATGAAAAAACAAGCCATTTTCAAGTCAACTTTGGGACTGGCTCAAAGTATCCTACCCGAATAGGAAACATTGGTCCAAACTTCAACAAAAAAAATTAAATATATAGAGAGCAGATAGAATTTTTTTGAGGTCATGAATCGATTTGCCAGGTCCCAAATAGTGAGAATATGTCATCCCATTACGAATTTTCACGTTCCATGGGTGGATAAGAAGGCGATTTCTAAAAGTTTTGCAAAAAGTGGACCAAAGTAACCTACTTTTACGGTACATTTTCTTGGTTAACGAGGCCGTGAAACAGAATAGATTGCACTTTGGCCCGAGAGAGAGAGAGCGACTGTTCGGCGTAAATTCCCTGGCATGACATCAGCTGAGCGTCGGGTAAATGGAAATATTTTTCTAATTACTCGCTTGATAAAATCATTGCGCTTTAATTAATTCACTCGGAAGGGAAAGGGGAACGAGGGTAAAAAGTCAGGAAAACCTCTGCGGGCCTCTTCTCGTTGAAGACATTTCTTCTGAAATAGGTAGAGGGGAAAAGCGATGAAAAATCGGGGAAAACTATTCCATTCTATTGCCGCATAATCATTTGAAATGGAAGGCTTCTTTCTTTCACATCGAAAAGATTCGTTCTCGAAACGATCAGGGGTCAAATAACTCACGATATACCTATGCGGAATTTTGGACGTAATATCATCTTACTTGGGCTGTTGTTGGGCTAGAGGTTTTAATGAGACATTAATGAGAAGTTGAGTTTGACGTCGAAGTTGAGTTTGAACTTCAAGTTGACTTTGATCTCGAAGTTGACTTTGATCTCGAAGTTGAATTTGATCTCGAAGTTGAATTTGATCTCGAAGTTGACTTTGATCTCGAAGTTGACTTTGATCTCGAAGTTGAGTTTGAACTCGAAGTTGAATTTGATCTCGAAGTTGACTTTGATCTCGAAGTTGAGTTTGAACTTTAAGTTGACATTGATCTCGAAGTTGATTTTGATCTCGAAATTGAGTTTGAACTCGAAGTTGACTTTGATCTCGAAGTTGAATTTGATCTCGAAGTTGGCTTTGATTTCGAAGTTGAATTTGAACTCGAAGTTGAGTTTGAACTGAAAGTTGAGTTTGAACTCGAAGTTGACTTTGATCTCGAAGTTGAGTTTGAACTCAAAGTTGACTTTGATCTCGAAGTTGACTTTGATCTCGAAGTTGGCTTTGATTTCGAAGTTGTGTTTGAACTCGAAGTTGAGTTTGAACTCGAAGTTGACTTTGATCTCGAAGTTGAATTTGATCTCGAAGTTGAGTTCGAACTTAAAGTTGAGTTTGAACTCGAAGTTGAGTTTGAACTTGAAGTTGACTGATCTCGAAGTTGACTTTTATCTCGTAGTTGACTTTGATCTCGAAGTTGAGTTTGAACTCAAAGTTGACTTTGATCTCGAAGTTGAATTTGATCTCGAAGTTGACTTTGAACTCTAAGTTGAGTTTGATCTCGAAGTTGAGTTTGATCTCGAAGTTGAGTTTGATCTCGAAGTTGACTTTGATCATTTTATATTCGTATTTTTTAATGATGGAGCTAAGAACACAACTTTTTGAAATTCAGAGGTTTTTAGTCAAATTCAGAGGTTTTTTCGGTGTTCGACAGAGGGAAAGCAAGGCGACGAGTTGGCAACACTGCTGTGCTCTCTTCGGACTTCTCACCTCCTTGCTCGTTGATCCTTGCTCGAATCCCGCGCTTCATTATCTCCTACGTTATCTCTCGTTCTGCCGCGAACCCGTTTCTATCTATCGACGCTTGCGCCCTGAACCATTATTGCTGTATCCACGAAATCTACCCTGATAAAATAATATTATGGGCCTGTAATAGGTAATGTTTTCTGGAGTAATAGTTTTTAAGCACCTACAAACCTAAATTTTTGCATTTTTTTGAATATCAATTTCAAATGAGAAATTCCGAATTTTTCTCTTCGTTTAATCATATCTTCTGTTCTGTTTTTCTGCCTAGGTCTATTCCCTCGCCCGTGAGACGATCATCCTTTTGCTCGAGTGCAATTCGGACATCGGCTCACTCCTCGACTGGGTGGTCGATCGTTGCTACACGGCCAAAGCTCAGGTGGCAAACGGTTGTTTCAACGCTCTAGTCACAATATTCAGCGTCAGGTGAGTGTTATGTCTATATTCCGTTAAGGTTCCTCCGTCTTCAATCAATTTGACTTTTTGGGCCTGCATGTTGAGGAACCTTGTGAATTAATGGTATACTACCTTTTCTTTCGAAATTTTTCTCAACCAAAAAAATTTTCCCCAAACTTTTTCCCAAATTATTTTTCAAAATTTTGTCCAAATTTTTTTTTCAATTTTTCTTTTTTTAAAAAAAATTTTTTTCTCCACCAAATTACCTATTGACGCAATTAAATGAAATCTTGACAAGCTAGGCAATGTGACGCCGCGCCGTTCTGTTTTGAAGGACAGGTATAATATAGGTACCTGATATTATCAGGAATGGATGATAATGGTGGCAATGGGGCAATGAGGTCTGGTCGAGTTAAAACGCCCCTCTGAAAACAGTAAATTTCAGTACCTACGTGATATTTTGGACTAACCCGTGACGTTTGAAGTGTTTTTATATGCGGAGTAAATATTTTTATTCAAATTATTTTGAATTCCATCAAGAATGAAAACAGGCAGGTCGAGTTTGTTGAAAGGATGAAGTATTTCCCCGAGCTCAGATCAATATTTTGTTGATTATCATTATTGTTAAAATTTATCATCCGAGTTTGTTCACCTTTGGTGGGTCTCGGCTTGGTTAAAGGCGGATTTCGGGTTAAGGACTTTAGTTTCACGTTGTATCCGGCCGACCGCTGATGGGAATCCGATCGTTTACACCGGATTGTTTCACCGGCCATTCCCAATTACGATTCGGGAATCCAGTTCCCATTACGGGCTGTAATGACTTCTAAAAACATCCCGGTGCCCACCGGTGCATATAATTGAGCGACCTATAATGGGAAAACAAATTCCGCCGTTTCGCCGGTAAGATAAATGGGAATGAAAAATTTTTTACCTCCGTATATTGCGAGGCGAATCCAAAAAGATACCTCCTTTTACGAGAAACTAGTTTTCAGTTGGGAATTAGAAACTCAAATTGAGGGAATGGAAGTTGTCAGTTCCACGAAAGTTTACGAGTTTGTAAACCGGTTTCGGCGGTCAAGCCATCGTCAGTACAAAACCAACACTGAACACCACGACCACGACAACCACCTTATATAGACAAGGGGTGAAGTGAAAGCAGCAAGTGAAAGGCCAAAAGAGAAAGGGATTCTCTATTGGACCTAACAAGTTTCCCATCAACTGCTCGACGTGCAGAAGAGTATGAATCAAATCATTTGGGAAGAAGTTGTGGAACCCCATAATTCGAATTAGAAACTCAAATTGAGGGAATGGAACTTCCATTCCCTCAATTTGAGTTTCTAATTCGAATTATGGGGTTCCACAACTTCTTCCCAAATGATTTGATTTCAGTTGGGTCTCCTCCTCCTTCATCTCCATCTCATTCTCCTCCTCCATTTCCTCCTTCCCCTCCTCCACCCTTTCCTCCTTCTCCCCCTATCACCTCTTTCCCACTGTCTACTACTCCTCCTCCTCCATCTACTACTACTCCTCCAGTTCCACCCCCCCCCTATCTCTTCCTCCGCCTTCTTCATCTCATCCTATATCCTCCTCCTCCTATCACCTCTTCCTTCTATTCCTCCTTCCCTTATCACCTCTTCCTTCTCCCCTTCCTCCTCCCACTACTCCTCCTCTCCTACCACTACCTCCTCCATCTCCTTCTCTTTCCATTCCTCCTTCCCTTATCACCTCCTCCTTCCCTTGTCACCTCCGCCTTCTTCCCTTCCCCCTCCTTCTTCCCTTAATCCTCCCCCAACTACCCCTCCTCCTTCCCTGTCTCCTCCCTTCCTCTTCACACTAACTCTTCCCCCCATCACATCCTCCCACACCTCCTCCTCCTCCGCTGCACCTCCTCCTCCCGCACCTCATCCTCCCTTCCTCTTTTTCATTCTCCTCTTTGTCATCTTCCTCCATCTCCTCCCCCTTTTTTCTCCTTCTCCTCTCTTCTTCCCCTACCTTCCCCTTCTTTCCCCCTATCCTCATCCTCCCCATCCATTTCCTCCGCTGCCTCCATCTCCTTCTCCAATTCCACCTCCTCACTCTGTTCCATTATCTCCTCCTCCTCCTCCTCCATCTCCTATCTCCTTCAACGTCCATTCCTCCAACCCCTATCACCTCCTCCTCCTCCTTCCCTTCCTCCTCCACCTACCCTTCCTTCCCACCCCTTCCTCCTCCTCCTCCTCCTCCCCTTTCTCCTCCCCCAACTCCTCCTCCTCCTCCTCCTCCTCCTCCTTCCTTCCTCTTCACAGTAACTCTTCCCCCATCTCTTCCCACCGCACCTCCTCCTCCCTTCCTCAAATTTTTCATTCTCCTCTTTGTCATCTTCCTCCATCTCCTCCCCCTTTTTTCTCCTTCTCCTCTCTTCTTCCCCTGCATTCCCCTTCTTTCCCCCTATCCTCTCATCCTCCCCATCCATTTCCTCCTCTGCCTCCATCTCCTTCTCCAATTCCACCTCCTCACTCTGTTCCATTATCTCCTCCTCCTCCTCCTCCATCTCCTATCTCCTTCAACGTCCATTCCTCCTTCCAATATCACCTCCTCCTCCTTCCCTTCCTCCTCCTCCTACCCTTCCTTCCCTCCACTTCCTCCTCCTCCTCCCCTTCCTCCTCCTCCTCATCCATCCCTTTCTCCTCCCCCAACTCCTCCTCCTCCTCCCTTCCTCTTCACAGTAACTCTTCCCCCATCTCTTCCCCCCGCACCTCCTCCTCCCTTCCTCTTTATCATTCACCTCTTTGTCATCTTCCTCCATCCCATCCTATTTTCTCCTTCTCCTCTCTTCTTCCCCCATTTCCTCCTCCTCCCGTCTACCCCCTCATCCTCCCTATCTATTTCCTTCTCTGCCTCCGTCTCCTTCTCCTATTCCACCTCCTCCCTCTGTTCCATTATCTCCTCTCCTCCCCTCCCCCGCCACCTTCTCCTTCTCATCCTTCAATTCTCTCCTACACTTTTACTAACAGTATTCGAAGAGCAGCGATCGCTTCAAAAGCTTCGATATCTGGTAATTACTCCGCCGGCGATACGACAGCTCGAAATGATCGGTGGCTCTTTAGCCGTAGTCCGGGCCGTGAGCACGATGTTTGCTCGTTCAACATGATTAATATAATCAACGCAAACTCATCAACTGAGCTTGGTTAGGTTCGTGATCAGTTCATAATGCCTAACTTATAATGGCGCCGAAGCTCGACACAGTTCGGAAGTCCGGACCCTTCGCCAGCCCGATAGGTACCCCACTTTCCGAATTGTTCGCTCCATGTTCTCGGTTTCAGGTCGCGGTAGACATCCGTCGACAAGTTAGGCCGGGATCCCTAGAATTGGCGAAAACTTCCAATCGATTTCCCTCATTACGTCTATAGGACAAATTTGACATCAAAAGAGAGGCTTTTCTTGAAAATGTCTCTATTATTTGCATAATCTGCTCCAAAAACCTACTGACCCGGTGATGAAAAATCAGATGCATAACAAAAACTGACAACACCCCTCACTATAAACAATCGATATTATTCACCTTTCCAGGCCAAAAGCCTTCAACGCCCTTCCGTTCCACTTGAGAAGACCTGTCTCGTCCAAGGTACTCCAAGTATCCCAAAATTTCCGAAATTAACTCATCAATCCGCAATTTAGTTCTCATCGACTGCTTTTCAACCAAATCCCGATCTCCATTGTAGAGGTCTTCAAATTGGCAATGCCAGGAACGAGTCAAGCCGTAAAATGAAATTTTCTCTCATATGCCCTACACGGCTATATTTGCTTATGGCACTGCCCGATAGAAGTTCCGACGGCATTCCCGACTTCAAGATAAACACGGAACATTCCCCACCTCATCCTGGAAATTGCCACTTTTGAAGAGCACAGTTTTGCAAATCTCTTTCAAAGTCAACGTTAACCGAACGCTCAATTTCCCAATTACGTTTTCCTCCTCATCTTCGGCATTAGCCAGGCCGTTTCATCCTCTTTGTTAGCTTTGATTTGTTTCCAAGTTCCGCCGAGAGATTCCTCCTTTTGGACGTCCTCAAACTATTTCTCTAATTACCGAGAAATGTCTGGTTTTCACTGCCGAGGAGCCCGGGCCAATTTTAGAGCGAATGAATTTCTAGAATTTTCAAAGCTCGCGTTTCCTCCATTTGAGTCCCTTTGTGCCGCTAGAGAGCGCCCTGTTAGCTATTTTAATTGGAGGTAATGAATTTGATGTTGCCCTTCTAATGTACATCGTCGCTCAAGTGGCAACACTGGATATCTCAGTCTTCCCCATTTTTCAGGAGAGTTAGAAAGGTATGTCGAAGATTTTTGTCATGGGTATTTTTCCTAATTGAAAGGCTCGAAAATCTTATCAATGCTTCTAGATCGGTCTAATCATAGTTCCATTACTATAGGGTTAGAAGTGGCCGAGATGACATCTCCGCGGTTGAAGAAGAAATCGTCAACATGCGCAACAAACTGAACAGCAAAACCAAACTCAACAAAAAAAACGAACTATTGGAAGTAAACTAAACAATACATTAACAAGCTAAACCAGTGGTGCGTAGATAACACACAATACTTCCATATTTTGAAACGTGAAATTGAGACACAATTTGATCATTTTTTGACTGCTTTTAAGGGTCTTTAGGCCAGAAATATCGAAAAATTCACTATTGAAATTTTAAAATTCGCCCAAAATGAAAAAACGCCACATTTTCGGAATGTAAAAAATATCCACATATTCTGCAAGGTGAAACAAAGATTTTAAGACCAAGAACGCTCAAATCGGTTGATTTTTGTGGCCGGAAAAAAATAAAATAGAAAACACTAAAAATGCAAATATATCGGAAGTACTGTGCGTTATCCAAATTCCGATTAAACAGGGTGTTAGGTCTTGCCGAGACAAACATTTCAGTTCAAGAAATTTGAAAAAATGTTGAGAAATGAGGGAGTTATGGCCATTTTTGTAAATGACCACAGACGGACAGACGGACAGACAGACAGACGGACAGACGGACGTAACGGACACACAGACACTTGTTCGGGAAGTGATTCTGAGTAAATGTGTATAAGAAAAAGTTTTTTCTGAAGCTCCGTTCCGATTGTCGATTTTAGGACGATCACAATACTTCCATTTACTCTGTAAATATGGAAGTAAAAACTGCAACAAAACCACCACACCACCAAGTACAACAACAACAACAAACTAAGCTCCTAAACCAAACTTGACAGAAAACAAACTAATGAAAGTAAACTGAACAGAACTACACGATTGATCCAATAGATCTCTACCAACAACAACAACAACAACAACAACAACAACAACAACAACCACAAAATCAGCAGCAGCAGCAGCAGCAACAACAACAACAACAACAAATCCACAACAACAACAACAACAACAACAACAACAACAACAAATTAACAACAACACAAATAACTCTGAACAAAACTGACTAACCAAACAAAGCTATCCGTAAAAAATTAACAAAACTCCAATAACTAAGTAAGTAGAAGAACTAAGCAACAAAATGAACCAAACCATCTAACAAACCAAACAAAACTAAAATAAAGTTTCCTGAACTTAACAAAACTAACAAACTAAACAAAATTGAACAACAAAACTATATTAATCTAAATATTGAAGTAAATTGAACAACAAGAAAAAACGTAGATAACAAAAACAAACTGAATGATACTAAACAACAACAATACAAACTAGACAGACCTTCAACATCTAACAACCTAAATAACAAAACAAAACGAACCAAGCAACAAAACTACAATAAAACAAACTAAACGAAACAAAATCGAACTACAAATTTAGACTACAGTGACATGATCTGACTAGTCCCGATCCTCTCCTTGAGGGCGGCAGGGCACGTCCGGGACACCTTCGCGTCTTGTTTGTAATCAAACGATGATTTCTCTACTTCTTTCAATCTCATCACTCCCCGAATGATACGTACCTATCCATTCAATTGACTGTTTCTCCTGTTTCAGGGAGTACCCGTGCGACCACTACACAGCCGTTATCAACGTGACCCTGATGAACACTGGCTGTCCACGTTCGGAAATCCAAGAGCAAGCGCTGCAATTGCTTCAGATACTCGACAAGCGGTTTTTCGGAGCCGTCGGGCCGCTTCCTGCTGACGGCGAACCAGGTATGACGTCAGTAAAATATTGTATTTACTGATAAAAAACTGGATATCGTCGGATGAGCAATCCAAAGACCAGGGTGCACACAGTACTTCCACATTTTGATTTCGAAGTTTCCATTGGTTAGCGTGGGTCAGACGGTTTTGACCATCGTCACACTTATAGAGGCTTTGACAGCTTTTGATCCATTAAAAAATCAATTATTTTACAGGTACCCTGAAAATAAGTAGAGAAAGCATCTTTGTAAAAAAACCGTCAATTTACTTCTAATACGAGGCTAGAAACGTCCGAATTTGGCATCATTTGGCAGAGATATAGAAAAATATAATTTATTTTCAATTTCCCCCCTCAAATTCAGGGTTTTTTGGGTCTCGGGGCATTCTACTGATGATAATTTGGGTCTTTCGTAGTGGAAATCGTAGGAAGTTCACTTCTTCCAAACGGCGTCTATGCAAATAGTCGTCGCCTGAGTGACTAAGTGATCTATGAGATTTGTCCCCCGGGGGTCGTTTGCCGGAGCCATCCGCCGCCTCCTTACCACCTGCTCAGCCGTTTATTGCACCCCGGAGTGTCTTGACTTGGGTTTTGATGTACGACTTGTTTCATCTCTTTCCCTCTTCCGAAGCCCGCGTTAGATTCGTAAATGTGCCACCCTAATAATCATAGAATCCTAGATGGTGGTGCGCCGAAAACACGCAATATTTCCGTATTTTGTTAAATAAAAGTGCAAACATATTTTTTCTCTTCGATTGTTCACTCCGCAGCGCCTGGCTCCCTGACGCTATTCACTGTCTCTTGGTCGCTCAGCAATGTTCCAATATTTACGACGCTCATCTCCCTGACGCTCTCCTGAGCCTCTCGGTCGTTCGCTCCAAAGCCTGCCATCCTGACGATCTCCTGCGCCTCTCGGTCGTTCACTCCACACCCTGACGCTCTCCTGAGCCTCTCGGTCGTTCGCTCCAAAGCCTGCCATCCTGACGCTCTCCTCAGCCTCTTGGTCGTTCGCTCCACACCCTGACGCTCTCCTGAGCCTCTCGGTCGTTCGCTCCACAGCCTGCCATCCTGACGCTCTCCTGAGCCTCTCGGTCGTTCTCTCCACAGCCTGCCACCCTGACGCTCTCCTGAGCCTCTTGGTCGTTCGCCCAAATTTCAAAAATCACGACGCCCCTGGCGCTTTCCCGGGCCGAACCAATTATTCCGATACTATTGTAATCACGAACCTATCATTTTCCCAAAATTCAATTACCATAGCTAGTGCTTTGTGAAATATCCACTTCGAATATTTCGTTTCGAGCTGATGAAATTGCCGATGATTCATCGGGTAGTCCGTAAGAAGGATCTTTCGACTTCATTTGCATTCTAAACAAGCCGGCTTTCGTTTTTTCAGTCTCTCGTCGCAAAAAATGTTTCCGCTCTCCATTTCCCCCTTGTAAAGGGCTATTCAGTTGCCGGCTAAATTGCCAAGGCTTTTTCTCTGCCGAGAAAAAATGTTATAAGATATTTTACTGAATTTTAACATCATCGCTTGGAAACCGAATAATCTTATATTATAATTCTATTTTTTATGCTGGCAGTGATTCTCAAACTATGGACGAAATCGGTTACATGACAAACTCCCCTACTTAAACGCTTCTTTTCGATTTTTTTCTGAAAAAAAAGCAACTTGGAATCCAGGTATATTTTATGCTTTTCACGTTCATAAATTGTTTGTGTGTCGTGGTCTACCTGGCCGGCTCTTGTTTCGAAATTAACTAAAGTCCGGGTTAAAGTTCCAGTTAAAGTCCCCGGATTACCAAGTAAAATTTCAATTACGGACGCCGGGGGTGGAAGGCATTATCGATTGAACATAACTTACATGCCCGGCCCCTCGATCATGGGCTCAAGCGTTGCAAAACCTTTGTGTTCTCTTCGACTGGAACATGGCTCATTAAATGTTAATCGAGTTTGTTGCTCATGTTCCGAGTCCGGCCCTTGTTTCTCCCGGCTTTACCGCGGCGGATTTAACCGTGAGATTTAAACCGAGTTCGTCTAACCGTTTCGAGGAGTTGTCCCATAAGTCAGGATAACTGGCCCTGCTAATCTGTATTCTCGAATTTTTGAAAAATTTAAGGTACTCGAACAAAATAGGGTAAATTGGGGCGTTCCATGAAGGGGATTGGGGATTTTTTGTGCGCATCATGGTGTGGAGCGCTGGGGAATGCGTGTGCGACAGTTCTTTGAAAATCTGCTGCTTTTTGTGACATTCCCTGGGCCCCTCGCTACCCAAATTTTTCATGATGGGGTTACCTACCTTAAATCGAAGGTCTTCATTAACAACATTATCGATAAATTATTGGGGGTAAATCAGGGCTGCATTGTGGGAAGTTCCATAAAAAATGACTGTCAACGCGTTGCGCTCTTTGGGCGCCCGAATCCGAAATTTGAAAGTACTGTGTGTTACATACGCACCACACTAAATGCATTCGAATACCTCATCATCATGAGTATTAATTCGTATTTTTGCGTTTTCAGGTATGTTCAAAAACTACTTTTCCGGCTAAGATTACAGGTAATCAACTATTTATATACTGCACTTTTCTACCGTACTTGCTCACAATACAGCTCCTAGTCATACGCTCGTCGGATTTTCGGAGAATTTTTCCGATATCTTTTTATTCCGAAAAAATCTCTCCTTCGCTCTGCTGAAAGCCATTGTCAGTCTTGACCATTTGCTGTGGCCAGACGGGTCACTCTAGAGATTCGCTGGTCGTCAAGTCACGTCACGTGTCCTATGGTCGAGATCGAGTTACAATACAAATGTATACAGTGATAAATGGTCGGCACCTCAGTCCGATGAAGCAGCTTTTCATTCAGCTTCCCGTCCCTTGCTAAGCGCCGTATAAAGTTTCCCTTTTTTCCCCTTTATTTGCCGGAACTTCCCTCTCCGAAGTCTCCCCGTCGAGCGGACTCTAAGCGAATGCTTGAGAGCAATGACATTTAACGAAATTATTTCTTAAATCCACTCCTGTCTAGCCATTCCAAATATTCGATATTTTCCTGGATTTTTCAATTCCATAATTCGCTCGAATAAGATACCTCCCCAATGACGGACGATAGTTTTTGCGGTAAATATGAAACTGCGAGAAATCAGCTGAATACATTTCCCCGATGGCCGCGATAAATATTTATAAGCCAGACAACGCTTTTCACCCTCCGAGACAAAAATGTAAATTTTAATACGTGACAGTGCAACGCGTATCATGCATATTCATCATGTTCACGCGGATTTTATTCTTCGCATCATTTACGAGCAATTCCCGTTGGAAATTAGAATTTTCACCCGAAGAGAGCGAAAGTTTACCTGTGATGAATCAATTTTTATTTCCATATTTACAGAGTAAATGGAAGTATTGTAATCGTCTTAAAATCGAAAATCGGGCCGGAGCTTCAGAAAAAACATTCACGTTTCCACTTTTACTCAGAATCGCTTCCTGAACAAGTGTCTCTGTGGTAATTTGCAAAAATAGCCATAGCTCCTAACCATAACTGGGAGTATTTCGATTTTAGTCGGATTTTGAAATTGGCAGGCTGTGATTTTTGACATATTTGATCATTGTAGCCGCCAAATTAGTCAAAATCAGATTGCCATGGCAACAGGACCGATTAACGAGACTGAAACACCTGAGAAAAAAAAATCCCAGAAAAAACCCAAAAGTGAAGGACGAAATAAAAATATACCAGGTATTTCACATTTTGAAAAACTGAGGGAGAGGGTGGTAGCCCGTAGTGCTCTGGTGTCTTCTTCCTAGCGCTTTCGCCCCGCCGGGCCTCTTCAGGGATAGAAATTTTTCGGGGTTTTTTCTCGCTTTTCTCTACGAGTATCCCTCACCTCAACGATGAACCTCCATCCTCAGCCAATGAGAGATTTATCTTTCCCCACTTTCATTCAATAATTTCATTAAATGAAGGACAAATTTTGTCCTTAACTTTTCCCAAAAAGTCTCCGCGTAGCTCGGCAAATCCAACATGAGATGAATTTTTTGTCAAAATGGGGAATTTAGGTCAATTTTTTTTTAATTCGAAAGTGCTCACTCAGAAATGTGGAGAATTGGCATTCCGACGGCCGAAATCTGTCCCCAAATGTTAATTTCTAGCAATACGAAGTAGGTACCCTACACCCAATTCCAGAGGGAAATTTTCAAAAATAAAAATCGACGTAAATTCCTCATTGCTGCTTCAATTTTTCATCGGAACTAATGATTCTCACTGGATCAATGCACCATCAAGGTTCGAATTATTTTTCGAACGCCCGGGACTTGAAACTTGATTACGCGCGAAAAGTCTGGCCGACACCCGTCGAATTTTGATCAACTTCCACCGTGAGGAAATACCGCGTGAAAACTCCCCACCTAATACTTCATCCGCGGCCATAAACTGACACTTCGTCCTCCCTTTTTCGCAAGTGTATTGACGTTGAATTATTGGCCGTCAGGCTGGTCTCGTCCTGCGAAGAAATATGATCCTTCCCATACATCATCTTGGTTATTTGGTAGTTTTGAGGCGACATTCCCTCCCCGCTAGAGTTTTTCGACGCTTATAGGTACCTACCGCAAAAATTATCGAAGTAGTCGTCGCGATCGAGATTTTTCTCGGTTTTGCATTTTTTTAGGTTTTTTAACGATGAAAGTCCCCGCAATTTTTAATTTTTTTATTATTAATTTTATTATTTTTGTTCAAACCGAGGGGGGTATTTTTGGGTTGAAATTTCGCAATAGAAACTGCCTAAATTGGATGCATAATTAGCCCATAATGACTACCAATCAATTGGAAAAATCCGTACTCGAGGACGCGACGACTCACTGCCTGTAGATAGTCGAAATTCGAGTCTGACGTTGGGGGAAGAAAGTCGTCGCCACTAAATCATCCTTACTCGAGGACGCGACGACTCACTGCCTGTAGATAGTCGAAATTCGAGTCTGACGTTGGGGGAAGAAAGTCGTCGCCACTAAATCATCCTTACTCGAGGACGAGACGACTCACTGCCTATAGATAGTCGAAATTCGAGTTTGACGTTAGGGGAAGAAAGTCGTCGCCTCTAAAACAATTCTGTTCCAGTTGGAGTTTTTTAGGGTTGAAATCCCTGATACAACTGCCGTGATCAAATACATAGGTTGCCCAAATTACAAAATACTACCCAAGAATTTGAAAAAAATCTGAAATTGACTCTATTACTTATTAGTGCGACGACTCACTGCCAATAGTCAAAATGCGAGTCGAGCGTTCGAGAGAGAAAGTCGTCGCGTCCGGATTTTTCGTTCGATTGCAAAATATTTGTGCTGTGCCCATTGTTAATTGCGAAAATTGTTAAAATCGTTGTTGATCTTTTCAAGGCTGATTCGGGGATAAATGTTTCATAGCCTCCCACAGTCCTGCATTTTTAACCGACTTGAAAATTAAGGTAACTCAAGTTGACTTGTAGGGATGATTCCAGAAAACCAGGGGATAATAAGTTCGAATTTTTCTCGATTTTAAAGCGAAGCGAAATAATGTGGTTTTACGATCCACATCTTTGTGACCCGATAAAAGTTATTTACGATTCGAACAGATTCCCGAGCAGTTATTCCGCCTTTGAACTCTCCTTTTCTTTTACGGGCCCTTCGAATCGAAATTTATCCCTGAAATAATATCGGACTTTACGGCTATAACCAAATCGTCGAGGAGGTACTTGAAATCATCATTCGGCCAAATCCCTTTTAGCTTCACAGAAGAGGACTAATTAAGTTTACTCGAGCGGTTATTAACGATTTCGATGAGTTTTAGGTCCCCTAAGCCCCTGTTGGGCTGATAGGCCCTTTTGCCAACTCCTGAACTGCTTATATCAGCTTACCTTAAGCTCCGCGGCGATTATGTCAACACTTAACTTTCCCAAGGCCAACCGATATCTGATTCTATATAATTGCTTACCGACCTCCCACAAAGTGGAGAAAATTATTTACTCAGTTGAAAAAGAGAATTCATCGATGAAACATGATGGGTTGTACTCATTTAAAATAATAATTAATTGCTTCGGCATTCGCGTGGTCGCGTTTTCAATAATTAATGAAAGTTCCAATAATTTACTTTCCAGTAATGATAATTGTTTCGTGCCATTTTGAGAAATTACTCAAAAAAGAAAATATTTCCTAGAATTAATTTTTCAAAATGTTAACTCACCTATAAATCGACGTTTCAATTGATATTCTATAGGGGGAAGGAGGAGAGTTGATTGAAAAAATTATGAGATACTCACGCTGATGTTACGCTCAAAAATCGACAGTCCATGGAGTGTTACCCAAATAGTATGTTTGCGTTGGGTTTCACCTCTGAACCAACAGGTAGCGTTCTTATTTCATGGTAATCTAACAGAACACACCTATTATTTACCGGAAAAAATTGGAAAAAAATTCAAACATGTCTGAGTAGGGTGTTACTGCCGAGGGGCAAGAAATTTACAGTTATTGGGGAATCAACCTTAACATTTTTCATCAGAAAGGACCTTTGATATGATAACGACGTATAAATTGGTTGGGTATCTATTGGTCTATTATGCGTGCGCCATCGGAGGGATAGGCGCCTATGAACATCAAATAGTGTTATAGCCTCGAGTGTCACGATTGATCTGTGCTAGTAGGCGCCGTTTCCATGTCGGATTGGTAATTCCCTGTGTGCGTTGCTTATTTACTTAGCCTATGCGTCTTATGCCCGGTTTATTGACGATCGGAATAAAGAGCTAGATTGCAGTCCGGGGGATATCGCTATCCGCGGAATAAAGATCAAGTTTCAAAAATGCGCGTTTATTGACCACGACCAGATAAAATTTCTACCGCCGATAGCTATCGGTCGGGTTATCCAATGGCGGTCGGTTCACACTATCACGGTCCTACTGGGAGCCGATTCTTCTTCTCCTTCTTCCGTTTCGATTGAGTGTTCGCTTCGCTGTTGACATCAAGTTCGCTAGTTCATTCATTCTAGTGAATTCTAGTTCTTGTTAGCTCATTTTATTTTGTACTTTTATTATTTATTATTATCATTTTTATTATTATTATTATTTCGTCGGTGTAGAATCAATACTGCCCAATTCGTTTGCCATGCAATCTATGGACGCGTGAATTGCCAAGTTGCCACCAATCCAAGTTTTGAGAAGTAAGCAACCCAGACGCCCCCGAAAGAAACGATGCTTTGAATTGGGCAGTATTGCAGTTTCATCGTCGATTTATTATAATTTATTATTATTATTACTTATATTTATTTATTAGTACTTTTATTTTGGAGTAGGTAAGCACTGACGCTGTGGCCTCTCTTCGTCGAAACAAGACTTGAGAATCATTCGAGAATTTGTCACGACTTGAGAAAATCAAATTTGTGATAATATAGATCCAGAATTGAATTTTGTGATACGCATATTGATTTTTTTTTTTGTAATACACTTATGTGCAATAAATATTAATATTCATTCTGCAATGTTGCCTGTTAATGAAGTACCTACCTACCTTCAAGGTTACCCATTGCACTAGATGTACCTACCTCATTTTTATCACGTACCTACTCAAAATCTCGACTTCTAGCCTTAACAAGAAGCTCAGATGGAGGAGACCATTATTAGGACAAGTTGGTGGGACTGGTAGGCATTAGAATCTGTGGCTAAAATTCACCAGTTTCTGTATTTCGTTATAATACAATATTTGTAAGGATTTTGAAGTTGGATTTGATAGTTGGTCGACTCGAGGTTTGACGACGTAGGGTCTTCTCTCATAATTTACGAATTCCAAAAACAGTTCGTCTTCTCTATCAGATGATGACGATTCCATTGTCACGTCCATCATGTCGGTAGGAAACGGAAAAATGTAATGAAATGTAAAATGAAATGGAAAACTATGCGCGAATCGCAAATGTGTGATTTGAAACGAGAAAAAACTATCGGCTCGGTTCGAAATTCTGGGGGATAAAGCCGCTATCCGCCACTTCGAGGGGGCGGATAGATTTATCCGGCCGACAGGCCTATCCACTGGATTGTTTTCGTCAATAAACGCGCGTTTCGAACTTATGCCGTAGATAGGCTATCTAGCTCTCTTATCGGGCAGATAGAGAGCGTCAATAAACCGGGCATTACACGCATATAAACACGTGACGTCCACGGTTTGCTCCGTGGTGGATGGCACTTTCAGTTCCCTCAAGTATATTATGAAAATTATAAATTAATTATTTTTCGGATTTCATTTCCTACCGCAGGGGTACTCACATTTTGGTTGGTACATTGACATTGTGAGCATGCCTCAGAACGTAGGTACCGTCATACACGAATAAACTCCACCCTCAAACGCATTCCGCAAACACAACTCACAATCTCAATCCACAAACTTAACTCTCAAACTCAACTGACGAACTTACATCTCAAACTCGCTTACCTCTGAAACTAAACTCACACACTTTACTATCAAACTCAACTCACAAATTTTACTTTCAAACTCAATCCACTAACTCAATTCACAAACTTAACTCAAACTCGACTCACAAATTCAACCTACAAACTAAACCCTCAAACTCAATTCACAAACTGAACTATCAAACTCAACTCTCAAATGCAACCCTCAAACTTTTCTCACAATTTCAACTCTTTAACTTAACTCACAAACGCAACCCACAAAATCAAATCATAAACTCAACCTTTCGAATTTTTGAATTTTTAACTCAAAATCAAATTTCACACCCAACTCTCAAGCTCACCTTTCAAACTCAACTCTCTCAGTCAACTTTCAAACTCAACTATCAAACCCGACTTTCAAACTCGACTCACCATCTCAACTCTCAAAATCAACTTTCAAACTCATCTCTCAAAGTCAACTTTCAATCTCAACCCACAAACTCATCTCTCAAACTCAACTCTCAAACTCAACCCACAAACTCGACTCTCAAACTCGACTCCCAAACTCAACTTTCTAACTCGACTCAAAATCTCAACTCTCAAACTCGACTCACAATCTCAACCCACAAAATCAACTCGCAAACTCAACGTAAACTGAACTCTCAATCTCGAATTTGAGTTTGTTAGTCGAATTTGCATGTCTAGTTTGAGAGTTGAGGTTTAAGTCTGTGAGTTTGGTTTGAAAGTGAAGTTCGAGAGTTGAGTTTGTGAGTTAAGTTTGAGAGTTGAGTTTGTGGGTTAAGTTTGAGAGTTGAGTTTGTGGGTTAAGTTTGAGAGTTGATTTTGTGGCTCAAGTTTGAGAGTTGAGTTTGTGGGTTAAGTTTGAAAGTTGAGTTGGTGGGTTAAGTTTGAGAGTTGAGTTTGTGGGTTAAGTTTGAGAGTTGAGTTTGTGGGTTAAGTTTGAGAGTTGAGTTTGTGGGTTAAGTTTGAGAGTTGAGTTGGTGGGTTAAGTTTGAGAGTTGAGTTTGTGGGTTAAGTTTGAAAGTTGAGTTGGTGGGTTAAGTTTGAGAGTTGAGTTTGTGGGTTAAGTTTGAGAGTTGAGTTTGTGGGTTAAGTTTGAGAGTTGAGTTTGTGGGTTAAGTTTGAGAGTTGAGTTTGTGGGTTAAGTTTGAGAGTTGAGTTTGTGGGTTAAGTTTGAGAGTTGAGTTTGTGGGTTAAGTTTGAGAGTTGAGTTTGTGGGTTAAGTTTGAAAGTTGAGTTGGTGGGTTAAGTTTGAGAGTTGAGTTTGTGGGTTAAGTTTGAGAGTTGAGTTTGTGGGTTAAGTTTGAGAGTTGAGTTTGTGGGTTAAGTTTGAGAGTTGAGTTTGTGGGTTAAGTTTGAGAGTTGAGTTTGTGGCTTAAGTTTGAGAGTTGAGTTTGTGGGTTAAGTTTGAGAGTTGAGTTGGTGGGTTAAGTTTGAGAGTTGAGTTTGTGGGTTAAGTTTGAGAGTTGAGTTTGTGGGTTAAGTTTGAGAGTTGAGTTGGTGGGTTAAGTTTGAGAGTTGAGTTTGTGGGTTAAGTTTGAAAGTTGAGTTGGTGGGTTAAGTTTGAGAGTTGAGTTTGTGGGTTAAGTTTGAGAGTTGAGTTTGTGGGTTAAGTTTGAAAGTTGAGTTTGTGGGTTAAGTTTGAGAGTTGAGTTTGTGGGTTAAGTTTGAGAGTTGAGTTTGTGGGTTAAGTTTGAGAGTTGAGTTTGTGGGTTAAGTTTGAGAGTTGAGTTTGTGGGTTAAGTTTGAGAGTTGAGTTTGTGGGTTAAGTTTGAGAGTTGAGTTTGTGGGTTAAGTTTGAAAGTTGAGTTGGTGGGTTAAGTTTGAGAGTTGAGTTTGTGGGTTAAGTTTGAGAGTTGAGTTTGTGGGTTAAGTTTGAGAGTTGAGTTTGTGGGTTAAGTTTGAGAGTTGAGTTTGTGGGTTAAGTTTGAGAGTTGAGTTTGTGGGTTAAGTTTGAGAGTTGAGTTTGTGGGTTAAGTTTGAGAGTTGAGTTTGTGGGTTAAGTTTGAGAGTTGAGTTTGTGGGTTAAGTTTGAGAGTTGAGTTTGTGGGTTAAGTTTGAGAGTTGAGTTTGTGGGTTAAGTTTGAGAGTTGAGTTTGTGGGTTAAGTTTGAGAGTTGAGTTTGTGGGTTAAGTTTGAGAGTTGAGTTTGTGGGTTAAGTTTGAGAGTTGAGTTTGTGGGTTAAGTTTGAGAGTTGAGTTTGTGGGTTAAGTTTGAGAGTTGAGTTTGTGGGTTAAGTTTGAGAGTTGAGTTTGTGGGTTAAGTTTGAGAGTTGAGTTTGTGGGTTAAGTTTGAGAGTTGAGTTTGTGGGTTAAGTTTGAGAGTTGAGTTTGTGGGTTAAGTTTGAGAGTTGAGTTTGTGGGTTAAGTTTGAGAGTTGAGTTTCTGGGTTAAGTTTGAGAGTTGAGTTTCTGGGTTAAGTTCGAGAGTTGGCCTTGTAAGTTGAGTTTTTGGGTTGCGTTTTTTAGTTTGTTTGAGTTGAGATTCGTTCGATATGATTTTGGGAGAACGTCTTAAAAACTTGAATGTTGTGGTGGGTTGATGAAATATCGCGCTCACCTACTGGTGGACAGTTAAGGAAATTTTCCGAGTGAACGTGTGGGTACCCAATCGTCAGTTCCCCGGTTCAGATTCAATAGAATCTTTCACAATGAACCCCCGAAACGCCGAGGACGTCATGTTCAGTCGCCCCTCAAAATACAATAAACACAAACCTTACAAAGCGGGAAAATCCGTAACCGAATTACTTCCCCTCGAATTGGGGCCAACAGAGGCGGACGAATTAACTAAATAACGCCAGACCGGATTTGCGAGCCCAATATGGGAACTTCGTAGGTATAGTGAAATATCCCCGAAGTATTTCCATTGTCGACTACCTGCCGGGCTGAAATGAATTCGAGTTTCGCAGACCGCGAGCGTAAACTTGGCGGAACGTGAGTGGAAAGCGTGAAAAGCGCTCAACTCGAAATGCCGCAAGTCGGATTCGAGCGAGTCGTGTAATTTTTGTTAAATTGAAGAAACGTTTTAGGCGTTCCTCGTCTTATCACTCGAGCTTCTAATCAACGGAAACGGGCCGAAATCTCGGATTTACTTTTTACTCGCTTTTGAGGAGCGAGGCCGACGTGGCTGGAAGCTGTCACGTAGTGCCACCCCAAAATTGGGATTTACTTCAAATGGTACAAAAATATGCGTTAGACAAAGAATTGGCATTACTTACATAAGTGTAATTGAAGAATTATCAACAATCTTTACCGATATTGGGATTTTTCTCGTTATCCTACCTTAGTTGCTAACAATGTTTCTTGTCCAAATCTCGGATGAGCTTGGCCACATCGGTCTGCTTCCTCAAAAATGCGAATTCCCGCCGTTTTTAGGCAAAAACGAAATCGCATCATTTTCAAAATGGGTCTTCCGCAAATTGATCGATTATGGAGCTCATTCGCTGAGCAGGATCGTACACGAAAATGGATATTACATGGCGTATGGATTGTGACATGTAAATCCTTTCAACGGGGTCGGTTTACTTCGAAATGGAGACAGTTTCTGTTCAGACTGACAAGGGGTCGGGAGGGGGGGGGGACGTATGTAATTCTGCTCGAAGGCGCCACCATTTAGTTCTGTGTGACTATATTAATCCCATTTTCAGCCCGACTGAGCCTACTGATGTAACAATTTATTCGAACGGTATTATCGGAACTGAAAGTGCCACTTTGGCCATTGAAAAACATCAAATAGGAGCAAACATTCAAAATTAAAAAATGGCAATGCCTGACGGTCAGGAACTGAAAGTGCCATCCTGGCCCGGGGTGATTTGATCGAAACGGCGAAAAAACTTTATTTCGAAAAAGCACAAATATTTACAATATATCCACGAATAGATTATCGCTAACATCGATCTAATATTACATGCGGAATAATCAATACTGCGTACGAATCACAGAAATTGTAAATTGTCCAAGAAAATTCAACAATTCTTTAGGAAATTTGACACATTTGCCATATATGACTGTATTGTAATATTTATTCGATTATACTTCACCGATGCTTACAGCTGCTAAGGGAAAAATTAGTATTTACTCTTCATAAATTCATTTCCGTATAAGTCTAGTATTTGAATATGTAGGAATTTTTCGACCCGTAAATACAACATCTACTAGAAATCCGATATTTTTGCTCTATGTTCTACGTAGGTAATCGAAGCAGAACACAACCGTTATGCGAGAGTGAGCAAACTGGATTCGTAGAGAGTCCTAATACTTATTCGATTAGTTAGGGGTAAACCTGAGCTTTCCTTCAAAAATGCGAATTCCCGCCGTTTTTAGGCAAAAACGAAATCGCACCATTTTCAAATATGGGTCTTCCGCAAATTGATACCCCCGTATTATGGAGCCCATTCGCTGGGCAGGATCGTACTACGAAAATGGATATTACATTGCGTATGGATTGTGACATGTAAATCCTTTCAACGGGGTAGGTTTACTTCGATAATGGAGACAGTTTCTGCCATTCAGACTGACAAGGGGTCGGGGGGGAGGGATGAACATTTTTGCTCTGGGATTTCGATTGATCAATGAATGTTGTTTTCTGATATTAATCCCATTTTCAGCCCGACTGAGCCTACTGATGTAACAATTTATTCGAACGGTCAATTATCGGAACTGTTAAAGTGCCACTGCTTGGCCATTAAAAAACATCCCTGAATAGGAGCAAACATTCAAAATTAAAAAATGGCAATGCCTGACGGTCAGGAACTGAAAGTGCCATCCTGGCCCGGGGTGATTTGATCGAAACGGCGAAAAAACTTTATTTCGAAAAAGCACAAATATTTACAATATATCCACGAATAGATTATCGCTAACATCGATCTAATATTACATACGGAATAATCAATACTGCGTACGAATCACAGAAAGTGTAAATTGTCCAAGAAAATTCAACAATCCTTTAGGAAATTTGACACATTTGCCATATATGACTGTATTACAAGAGGGAGTGAAATTTTATTCGATTATCACTTCACCGATGCTTACATTGGCTAAGGGAAAAATTAGTATTTACTGTTCATAAATTTTTCCGTATAAGTCTAGTATTTGAATACGTAGGAATTTTTTGACCCGTAAATACATCATCTACTAGAAATCCGATCATTACATTACTCTATGTTCTACGTAGGTAATCGAAGCAGAACACAACCGTTATGCGAGAGTGAGCAAACTGGATTCGTAGAGAGTCCTAATACTTATTCGATTAGTTAGGGGTAAACCTGAGCTTTCCTTCAGTAATGGGTGACATCGAAAACCACTTTGTACAAATAGGGGCCAGAAACTTGGAACTACCCCCGTACTATAGCAAATTACTAGTCCGCTACAAAATTATTAACATTGCACAAAAAAAAAATTTTTTTTATTCAAAAATACATTTAATGTATTTTGTCCATAAGGATATGAAGTGAATTCTGCCATTAATCTCTCACTGGGGGGGAGGGATGAACATTTTTGCTCTGGGATTTCGATGAATCAATGTATGTTGTTTTCTGATATATCGCTAGCAACATATCGAGATCAAATATCGATATCTCAATCGCAAAGACAGGAGCTCACAATAGTAATCGGACTATTTTTCAATATATTGCACCCAAAAAAATATTTTCGGCCGAAAACGATTACTCGTACTTCCTCCGAATCTTTGATTCTAGAGGTAGAAGTTTTTTTGTTATCGGAACAGAAATATCGATTATTTTTCCGATATATCGGAGCTCAAATGTCGATGACGATATATCGATATATCGGAAGCAAAATATCGATATTCCCAATGTATCGATATTTGGTTGCTATCCGTAGTTCGGACAAATTTTTGACAAATAAACTGAATCAATGAACCCAACTTTCCGTAGGTTGCACGTTTCAGTCCATACGAAGTGATGTGCTGACCATTCCATCATGGGGACCAGTTCGTGAGCCTCCATCTGACCATTGGCAGATCGTATCCTGTGTTTTTTTTCGTATCCGAGCTTTCACTTCTCGATTTCAGGTCCATAGGACACAAAAAGGTTTACCTCATTACATTACCTCATCTACAGGTTATAATGGCCCGTTATGGAGGTTCTATAACGTTCAAACTCCAATAACTACTGATTTTTCGTTGGTATTTAACCATAATTTATTTTGGTTCGTTGAAAAATCCATATTTTGAGACTAGAAACGAAAAAGTTAATAATTTTCCGAAGATGTAAGATAGCCTAGCATTTCTAGAAATATGAGATCTCTGAGTTGTTGAAAGAGGAACCCCCTCGCTAACCGTGAAACCGTTTCGTAAAACCGCCAATTTAAACGACGAATTTAAAATCTCAGAATTCGAAATCGTAAATTTGACGCTCTCCATCCAATTCGACGTACACATCGGTCGATCTCAATCGCAAAGACAGGAGCTCACAATAGTAATCGGACTATTTTGGCAATATCACTCCCCCGAAATTTATTTTCGGCCAAAATTTTGAAAAAACGATGTCATGTTGGTTTCTCCGAATCTTCAGAAAAACAGATAATTGTTTTCTGTGTCTGATAAGAACCTAGGCCTACCTCCTAAGCTGATAATACTGACATTGAACCATTACATCGATATAGGAGGACTTGTAAAGTGTTATTCGAAAACAAAAATATTCCACCGGCTCAGTATCGGGAATTTCCGAAATTTCGTCGCGTATTGCCGTAGGTTGCGTTTCAGTCCATACGAAAATGGCTGACCATTCCACGGTTCATCGGGACCAGTTCGTGAGCCTCCCGCCAGGAACCGTTGACCGTGAATGTTCGTCTCGTACTTGCCGTCCGACAATATTCGGATACTACTGCAACAGAAAATTTTCGATCTCAGGTTTCTTCGTATAGATTTTATTCAATTTGAAAATTTGTTTGTATAGCAACATTACTTTTCAGTGTGCCTATTCGAATAAAAGTATGGAATTTATAAAATTTTGAATGTGTATAGTTGTTGTGATGCCTCGTAGGGCGGAATGAAGGCGAAGAAGTTCAATTTGGCAGTCCAGCAAGATGTATAAGATAGCCTAGCATTCCTAGAAATATGAGATCTCTGAGGTGTTGTGAAAGAGGAACTCCCTATAAGATATCGCGATGAATAAGGCTCAAAAATAAATAACTTATTTTGAAGTAAACTTGGTCTAAGGCTGAGGTCGCCACATCACTCCCCCTCCCAGCCAAACTGGCACCAAGGCCCATATTTTGTGTTCTATTGTTGTTTGTTTGTTTGTTGTGTTTTTGTTGTTGTTTGTTTGTTGTGTTTCTGTTGTTGTTGTTTGTTTGTTGTGTTTTTTTGTTGTTAGTTTGTTTTGTTGTTGTTTGTTTGTCGCTGAGATGCAGTAAATGCTTCAGTCAAAAACTTGAGTTGTTGCGCGATTGCTTCAACAGCTTATTTGACGGGAGCCAATCGTTCAAGTTTTTTCTCGTATCGAAGAAAGGCAACATCTGTGGGAAGTCTTCAAATTCAACCGTTCGGAAAAATTGATTGGGCTGAAATCATCGAAAAAGTCAGGGTTCGGGGTCTCGGCTAAATTGGCCCAGAAAATGATACCGTGCCACTTGGGTTTGTGTAATCCGCTATGAAACACGAGGGTTTGGCCTCTTGAAATGCGGCATGATTGATGGTGCGCGCGTCTGCGTCTACCGCAACAGCCGCCAGCTGTACGCGTAGCAAACGAGATGGGAAGGATTCCGAGTTTGAATGTAATACGATGATCCTCGTTTCAGAAAATGAACGACGATCATCTTGAATAGTGTCTCGCATTGTCGGACGATTTATTATTCCGCTTACCTCGTCTGAGGTTCAACTCGAGAAGGCTAGATGCTTTAACCTACCTATTTAATCTACCAATCGTAAACGTACCATTTCTCCAGAACCAAAATTCTTGATTCCTCGACATAAGTTTCTAATAACTATCCGTTTTTTTGCTAATGACTGTCAATCTGTAGATGCATCCGGCGTACTAGCAATTTTTGTTATTAGTCCAAATTTTAAATTATTTAAGGTACACCCAATTCATTTTACGTAAAAAACGTCCGAATTCTCAGGGTAGGACTCTGGCCGAGGTCCTTGTACGTGATTTTTACCTCGTTACCGAAATCCGCCGATAACCGAATCTTCGTTTGTCCGGTTTTTCGGGTCGTTCCGCTGAGACAAATTGGACGAATCTTTCGCCCTTCGAGGTTTCCGTATCATTAGGGGTGCCTACCCCCTAGGGCCGGGGATCTTTTCCGCGGTTAGTTATTTCCTCACGAGAGGCTTCTCTTGACTGACTCCCACGCGGTGACAAGTCCAGACGTCGTGTCGTCTGCGGTTTCCTCTCGGGACTAAAACTCTTCGCTTAGTTCATTTCCTGTTTTATCCTTGCTCTCATTTCCTCCTTTCGGTTCTTACGAGTCGTTCTTCAATCGTACCTGAAAAAGTAATTTGGCCCTCATCTTTTCACCAATGGAGTGAAATTTTGGCTCGGTATATTATCAGTTCGAGGGTTTTTTAACTCCGGGAACTTAGAAAGCGGACTTTTTTCAGTCGGGTCGTGAAAGAACTTGAAAGAAGGTCCACTCACTATCCGATTGCTGGTCGTTGGGGTAGGAGAAAACTCGTTATCAGACTTTATCTCGTTATCTTTCCTCCATTATCGCCATCCATCGATCAATTGCTAGTCATTTCATCGTAGGTAAATCTACTAATTAAAAAATGAGCGAATGAGACATTTCTACTTAACGACGACTCAAATCAATGACTTTGACTCAATCAATGAGTTAGACTCGACTGGTATCAACGTTTGATAACATCAGAAAAACGCGGCCTGCAATCTGATAGTGAGCAGGCACCTCTGACGTTGATTGCTGTGCCCTTAAAGGATTGACAAACCGGCCCTTGAATAAATTGGTAAACCGGCCCTTGAATAAAATGAAATACCGGTCCTTGAATTACCTAATTGATAAGCCGGCCTTTGAATTGATTGATAAGCTGGCCTTTAAATGAATTGATAAACCAGCCCTTGAATAAATGATAAACCGGCCCTCGAATAAATTGATAGCCCAGCCCTTAAATAAATTGACAAACCGAACCTTGAATAAATTGATAGCCTAGCCCTAAATCAATTGATGAACCGGCCCTTAAATAAATCAACAAACAGGCCCTTGAATAAAATAAAATACTGGTCCTTGAATAGATTGGCAAACCGGCCCTTGAATAAATTGGAAACAAAGCTGTTGAATAAATTGATAAACACGCCATTGAATAAATTGATAAACCAGCCCTTGAATTAATTGATAAGCCGGCCTTTGAATTAATTGATAAACCGGCCCATGAATGAATAGATAACCCAACTCTCGAATGGATTGATAAACCAGCCCTTGAATCAATTGACAAACAGGCCATTAAATGAATTGACAAACCAGTTCTTGAATGGATTGAGAAACCCGCCCTTGCATGAATTGATAAACAGGCCCCTGAATGGATTCACAAACAGGTCTGTCATCAGCGCAACACTGGTTTTCACAATTCAACGCAACTGATTTCAGTCCTAATTAGGTACTACCAAGTGATCTTTCTGTAATGACACAATTTAAGTATCCATGGTCTTGATAAATATGGGATTGGCTTCCAGAATGATGTTTTTTCACTGCTAATACTCAACCCACTTTCAAGCGAATTTAATATTGGCCAAGCTGGTTCTTTTCTGGAAGTTTTCCTGAAATTTTTTTATCACAATCGCGATTTTTGATCTTACGTTATTCGGCCGCTTCAGCTACGTATTCGCATTGGTCATAATACCCGTTTTTCCGGTTTTTGCCAATAATCATAGTTGTTTCTCTCCTGCGAATAGTCCTAGGTATATTTTCAAGTTGATCCTCGACGTCTTTCGGCTGAATTTCCCCGACTGATGATATCAGTCGAACAAAAGATTCCCAACCTCGAATTTTGTATTGTTCGACGTGACAACCCGTTCGCCTGTTTCTTCTTCGGCTTCGAACCCGGTCTTTCGTCTTTCCCGGATTATTCTCCCAGAATGTTTTCTTCCGTTTTGTATCTCTCCTATTCATAGTCGGGGAAGGGATAGAACTTTTTAGCTATCGTAGATTTCCTCACAATCAAATGACGTTTTTCCTTAGCCTTCTTGACAAATGAAGTTCAACTCGATTCCGGGCCTCAATATCGTCTCAGCGGACCTCCTGTCTTCTGAACTGAACTGTTCGCATAAAAACCTGAGATCCTTGCAGGTGATGCAATGCAACGTTTCCGACAGTCGTATAAAACGCGTTTAGTTCAAATTGAGGCTCTTTCCCCGAGGAAGTGCTGGCATAAACCTTTTCTTCTCAACCTTCGGTCAGGGTCTGTCTATCTTCAATGTTATAACTTCAATTTTGCTGTAAGTGCGGGCCATTTCGAAGGGCTGGAACCAATTGAAGTGATGCACGTGCAGGGGCGTTGTTGTTCTGATAAACGAGGCCATTTCCAAAGGGTTGCTTCTTCCAGTTCACCTTTCCGACAACTAAAAGCGTTCGGTTGTATAAGGTTGATTCCAAAATACTGTCAATTTCTTGTCCCTGGGCTGTAACACCCTACTCAGACATGTTTGAATTTTTTTTCAGTAAATAATAGGTGTGTTTTGTTAGGTTACCATGAAGTAAAAACGCTACCTGTTGGTTCAGAGGTGAAACCCAACTCAAACATACTAATTGGGTAACATTTTAGTTTATACCCATGGAGGGTTACAATTGACCACGGAGGGTTACAGTTGACCATAAACCGACCATGGAACGTTACGAGCATTCCAAGGAGGGTTACAAAGAGATTCATTTTGAGTACTTAATTTTGATCCCTTTGACCTGAAATTTTGAGGGTAGACTCTTTGAATTTAGGATTATTACATTTACTGCTTATTTCTTGGTAGCAATGCCAATAGGTAATTCTGTACACGCCAATGTTGTAACCCTCCATGGATTCCATTTTAAAATTCAATTAAAAACTCGAAGACTGTGATTCTGATATTTTTCTTGATTTTTTCAATCTTAGGAAGGTTCTGGGAGCATGCAGGAATTTTTTCAAGATTTTTCAAAGAGGTGAAATTTCAATTTTTTTCCAAATTGAAAATGACAGTTATTTGGGAATTAACCATATCGGTATTTTGTAGCTATGGTAGGCTGACGGTTGAAAGTAATTCGTAGCTATCTTGATGATAAGGAGGAATATTTTTAATTTTTTCTGATTTTATTCTTTCCTGCTGTGCAGGCATTAAATAAATTTAAATTTTCCCCCGAAAAATTTTGATTTTTTTTTAATTGGATGGTTTGTATACACTTGAATTCTATCATTATCTGATTATATTCTTGGGAAACAAAAACATAACACCGAACATACACGCATGCTTTATTAAAGTCATTGGATCTGTGGTGTTCCTTGAATCGTACAGTGGTGTTTTCTAATGTTCCAAAAGACTTACTACAGATTATGTATTTCTGCTTTTTTCCAAGTTTATGCTAAGTGGAAGGCGTTCGATTAAACTCTACAATCTAAAGTATAAAATCAAAATTTTCAAGTTAAAAATATGCATGACTAGAAAATTGTCAATTACTAAATTTACTAGACACTGTTTTGGCGGATAGATCAAACGACATGAGGAGTGTGCGCCATCGTGCTCATGTGTTTTTGTAGATGGCGAGTTTTTTTGGAATATATCATTTCCAAGTCAAATTTAGAATTTTCCAACTTAAATTGAGACTTTTTCAAGCCAAGTCAAAATTTTTGCGAGAATTTTTCTAACCAACTTGGGAATGTTTTCTCCCGAATCGGCTCGGAAAAGTCACGACTTGACTTGAAAATGCTATATTTAGTAAAATATATCTAGAAATTTTACAAATTTCCCTGCGCAATACTCGGCGGGTAGAGACAAGATTTTTGCGCTACCGACTTCATCTCGTACACGTACGATGTATCTTGGAATTGTTCTAGAAATAGTTGCGTGATGAAACTAAACCATCTCATCGATTTTAACATCACTCAACTGCAGGGATCTCGTGCTCCGAGCCTTGCTATGACGCTTTCTCACTTGTCCGAAGCATCAATGAGAAATATGTTAATATTGCTGATTTTCATTTTTGCCAATTTCGGGTCAGCTCTGGTAATCGGAGACATTTCGAATAACACACTCGAAAATCCACTCTAAGTACAGTCCTAAATTCTAGATTTAAATTGCCGATAAAATGTTAAGCGTTTATTGCTTTAGAGGCTCTAATCGATAACAAGTTAGGTACTTGAATCCTTCAGAAGCTTTGTAAGTTTTGTAAAATATATCTAATAAATAATTAACTACAAAATGTTCATAAACTTATCGATTAACGAGATTTATTTGTATGGACGGTTCGAACGGTGTTTCAAATTGCAGAGCGCTAACCTATAGCTAGATCTAAATTTTATGTCTTTACGTATATTTGCCATGAGATCTGTTAAACTATGTTTCCCAAGGTGTGAATATCGTTAAATATAGGTAAACACTCTTCACAGCAAATTTTGACCCTCCAACGCGGTATTTAGGGGAGGGCCGTGTGGCCGAAAGCGCTTGTGAAACAGCCCCTATCTGTTGCTTCGGTTCAAAAAATGGCCAACGATTTAATTAGATTTTCACAATTTATCGAGGGTTGTGTCATGGGAAATTGAATGGTTCAAGAGTTTTAGCAGGTGTACCACAAGGTTCTATGCTGGGAGCTGTTTTGCTGCTGGGGTTCCGTATCCGCTATAATTGCCCAGGTTTGCTTTTTTGAAGGCTTTTTTGAACTTTTGTCATCCTATCTGAACCAATGAGCGGGCCTTATCGCGGATTGAAAATAATTCAAAATAGAAGGTCGAGGTAAAATTCGACGAGTTGATGTTGATTGGTCGGTGTTGGTATACCTGTCACTTGTGACGCTTCCACTCCACCTCCGCCGCCTCTTCTCGAATAATATTCGGGCCTGAAAAGCGACAGCAGCGCTCGGCGGAAATTTTGCCCGCTGACGCAGTAGAGGGCGAAATTTATGCCGAAATTCGTCTGGAGGAGTACGTAGAAGAATTGCTGGATGGCTATCACGTTCTGGTCTTGCTCTTCCATCGGCTTGTAGCCCTAGAAAAAAAAAACAAGAAGAAAAAAATACAGAAAATTAGTGATTTAGCAAAAAAAAAAATTTTCTGCTAGAATTACCCAATATTTTTGTAAAAGTTTCGATGGAAAATAATTTTGATAAGTATCACTTTATCTTTCATTGTATGGAAACCATTTTCACTCTCCGCTAGGACTCGAATCTCGCACCTCCTGCCTCCCAGGCAGACGTCTGGGTCCCAATTACCGAATAAACTATTCCAAAATTGCAAATATCCATTCACTGCTATTTTTTACCTTCGTTCATGTTCGAGGCATTTGTTGGATTAATCCTAATTTCACTAGGGTGAAGGCACCAGTATCAGACACTTTAAGCGGAAATTCTCAAGTTTTTTTACACCGCGAGGCATGATTTCATCAGACATTTATCAGGGGGGCATAATTAGGTGCACCAACTTCTTGGCAACCCACCAAGACTCAGAAACCGACGAATTTATGGTTTTTTATAGATTTTAATCGGTTTTTTCAAAACCATGTTTTTGCGCCAGTGTCAGACACGGAATATTTTGGATGGCGCCAGTATCAGACGCCCTCCAGATCCAAAAACAGACACTTCAATAAAACTCCAATACACATATTTTATTGCCCAAGTACGTACATTTCTATTTGGCATTTGCTTTTTTTCGAAGAAAGTAGAGAGCAAACCAGTGGGGAGTAGATAACGCACAATACTTCCATGTTTTGAAACGTAAAAGTGTGACACAATTTGATAATAATTTGACTGCTTTTGAGGGTGTTTAGGTCAAAAATATTAAAAAACTCACTAGGTATTCGAATTTCAAAACTCGCCTAAACTAAAAATGCACCAAGTTATCGAATTATAAAAAATATCTACATATTCTGCAAGGAAAAAAAAAGATTTTAAGACAAAGAACGCTCAAATTAGTTCCTTTTTGTGGCCCGAAAAAAAATAAAATAGAAAACACTGAAAATGCAATAATATTTGCATATTATATAATATATTATGTATATTATATCGGTATTACACTTGTTCGGGAATTGATTCTGAGTAATGGCTAGTAATAGGAGCTATAGCTAGATACTTCATATTACAGTAAATAAATCCCAAACAATGAGACCTTAAAATAACGGGCCAAGAGGATTCACGAATTCAGCTCTGATTTAGTAAAAAATCATTGAATTAATCCAAAGACGAGTATCAGACATCATTCAGTACCAGTATCAGACACCCCTGTCTGATACTAGGTTCTGTGATTGGGATGTCTATGACCAGTATCAGACACCCCCTGTCTGATTCTAAAACTGGCCCCAATTGAAAACCAGTATCAGACACCCTTGGAAATCAGTTTAATTTTGTTATTCCGAGCAAAACGTCGCTATCTACCAATGTAGGACACTGTCATGAATGATAAAACCGAAAATGGTAAACGGGATGAGAAAAATAGGGTAAATATGGCATGAGAAAGTTGTCCACCTCTTAGCCATTCTGTCTAGTAACCTTGCCTGATGAGAGCCTGATGTGGAAGCGTCCAGCAAGAACCGCCACCAAGCTGGCTATAACCTTCTATGAGCTCGTAATTTCACTAGAACCCGCTAAATAGATCTGTGTGCATCCAGTGACACTTGAAAAAGGGTTGAAACCCGTCAAGAACTCTTATTATCTAGCTTTCAAGTTGGAAGTGTCTGATACTGGACCAGTGTCTGAAACTGGTGCCTTCACCCTAATTACTGCCTGATTCAGTTCGCCGTTATTTTCCCAATGGAGTTTTTTCCTTCGAACGTCGATAATGGATTTTATCGACGATGAAACAGAGACTTCCTATAACTCACAATTTGGCATTTTCGATTTTTCTTCATTTATGACGTCTTTTGCCGATATAAACACAACGATGAAAATCCTAACTAAAATGGAAAAACAACGAATTCAAAGTTTCCGATATCTCAGAATAGGGAAGAAGAAGAAGAAGAAGAAGTGATAAGCCTCCTTTTTCGCTCTCCTGAAAAGTTGATTTTTTTGTCTCTGTTTCATCGTCGTTATGGTAGTTCGGTTTGAAGAATAATTCATCCCTAATGTACGCAAATATCTAGGGCTTGAATTCGTGATTTAGAGTTCATTATTTTGTAATAACTATCATCCGCCCAGGCGGTAAATTGAGAGAATTTGTTAGAATTCTTGTTAATTTCCACCGTCGAGTCCCAATCGCGATCACGAATCCGTCGTATTGTCGTGCCAACAACTCATGTAGGTTAGTTAACTCGTCCGATACTAGCGGACTTTTGTCCTCATAATGGGTACTCGGTATAATGAGTATGTCGAATGCCCAAGAGCCAGACGTCCTCGCCTCATTACGGGACTTGATTGAGACTTCATACGCGATGCTTCATTAGGAGCAGTCCGAACGATATTGCAGCCTGATGGTCCTGATATGATGGTCGCTCCATTTCCCCCATACTTCCCGGAATTTGACCCAAATCCGTGCTATATGGGCTCAAATATGTGTTATTTACCTAACATAAAATACAAACATTCACGGGTTAAAATCACAACCCTCGATAAATAAAATTAGGCACCTGAGTCGCCAAAATGAAATAAAATGTGTACCTACCTATTTTCCAGACCAAAACCTGGGTAAGGGTTGAACGCGAGCAAACATTCCAAAATCTCGAGTGCCATCTCCATTTATCCACGTCCGTATTCGAAATACGAAGTGATATCTCATTCGTGTTGTATAATTAGGGACAACTCGATAAATCGTGACCTCGTTATCTCAGCTCTCGAGAGACTAAGCGGGAAAAGATACATGAAAAGCGTCCCGACTTGTTCCTCGGGAGAACAGCAGTTGGTATATTTAAGAATAGGAGCCGCCGAAACTCCATTCGAAAATCTGCTTTTCATGTAACCCGAGAGAATGGGAACAAGTTTAAACGGCTTCTACTCCAGTTCGCGAGGAAACCATTAATTCCCTTGATAAATCGAGATGTAACTTATTCTTGTACGAAGGCGACGATAAAAATGGCATTAAAGTCGCTAAGAGCCGAAAACGAGACATTTGTCAATTCGGCGTTTAACACGGAATTGGTTCCTTAAGCTGAGTTTTTATACCAGCGATATACACAGACGTGCATGCATTTTTGAAGTTTGTACATGGAGTAAGTCCTGCGAGGATGTACCAATGTAAGAGAACCAACGTTAACGTTAACGTACCCAATGTAGGAGAACCAACGTTATTGTTAACGTACCCGATGTAAGAGAACCAACCTAAACGTTAACGTACCCAAAGTAGGAGAACCAACGTTAACGTTAATGCACCCAATGTAGGAGAACCAACGTTAACGGTAACGTACCCAATGTAGGAGAACCAACGTTAACGTTAACGTACTCAATGTAGGAGAACCAACGTTAACGTACCCAATGTAGGAGAACCAACGTTAACGTTAATGCACCCGATGTAGGAGAAACAACCTAAACGTTAACGTACCCAAAGTAGGAGAACCAACGTTAACGTTAACGCATCCAATGCAGGAGAACCAACGTTAACGGTAATGTACCAAATGTAGGAGAACCAACGTTAACGTACCCAATGTAGGAGAACCAACGTTAACGTACCCAATGTAGGAGAACCAACGTTAACGTTAACGCACCCAATGTAGGAGAACCAACGTTAACGTTAACGTACCCAATGTAGGAGAACCAACGTTAACGTTAACGTACCCAATGTAGGAGAACCAACGTTCTCGTTAACGCACCCAATATTGGAGAACCAACGTTAACGTTAACGTTTAGGTTGCGTTCGGGTTACCATTAGGGTAACGTCATGGAGGGAACGTTGGGGGCCACTACCCCTTCAGGTTACCCTTTTTTCACGTCCCAGAACTGTCATCTCCTTTACTACTAACGTTTTTTCCTGACTGACCTTACACTGCTCTTTATTGTTGTCGCCAATCTGGTGCAACAGGTAACTGAAGCATAACTGCATCCGATAGTGAAATTATGTATGGACTATTGGTTACAGAGACTACGACAAGAACAACCTGGACGACAACAACATTATTCACGCTCGATTTCCAGTCGTGCTGCCAAGAGTTGTGTTAAGTGCAGACGAATAGGTCTTCTATCAAAGGGAATATATCCAAGATGACCTTTTCAAAAGACCGACTAAGTTCTCCTTGAAATTGAATTATGACCAAACCTTGAAGAAAGAGATGGCTAGATTAACTTTTAAAAACCCAATTATGCCCAACTTGGCGCATTGCCGGGACAATGAATAAAGAATTCATCTAGTTCCACGTAGAACGGGTCCGCTTTCACTCGAAGCCCTTGGTGGTAAACGGAGTTGATACTTTGCTATTCGTCAGCTGTCCAAATTGGTCCTGCGATTTTTCTCTCTTTGAAAACCTCAGGGAAAATATTCGAGCCGGAAAACTCTCGGGGACTCGAGTCGGTATGTAGGCCGGGGGTTTCCAGTTTTACGCGAGTTCTCGCATTTCCTCGTCTCTAGCTATTAAAACTTTCCTTCTTATGCTCGGAGACACAGATGGCAGCACGAGTTGACCTGAGTTGAGTTTGGAGTGAAGGTGGGCAAACTGCCTTGACAAGTTGGTCAGGCTCGGTTACCTGTCAACTTTTGCATTCGTCGCGCGACTACTTTTCGACTATATTTTCACTCTTTCTTCGTTCTCGACCTGGAACTTACTTTTCTTCTCCGGGACAGAATGTGAACAGGTAGTTTGATACGAACCAGGGCCTCCTCAATCAACATGACTGGGCTAGAACAGTGTTGCCAAGGTGAGGACGTCAAAAACCCGTGAGGCAACGTAAAAAACCCCCAAATGAGAAAAACAAATTTCCGAAAAAACCCCGAAAAGTGAAGGAGGAATTAAAAATAAACTATTTCACATAAAATAGGACCTAACTCCATAATATGGAGGTATTATCTTCGTTTAAGAACCATCATAGCACAACTAACATTAGACAACTTTTCAGGAAAATGAAAAATCATTTTTTTTCCAATGCATCAACATAGGTATCTAAGCGTATCTATGGGATATTTCAGTGGGGTTTTCATTTCTCAATTTTTTCCCAGTCCCCTTAACTTCCGTAAAAATCCAGAAGAAAACCCCCCAAAAAATGTCACCCCCAAAATCCTCTCGGGCCCTAAAATAACCCCAAATTTGGGGAGAACTCCCCAACATGGCAACACTGGGCTAGAATTACGAATACGTTATTGATGTATTTGTTTAATAATTTTCTTTTTTTATGGAAGGGCTCATAGCGTTGAGACTGTACACGTGCTTTGTTTTCATCCGAGACGTGCATAGTTTTTTATATCAAAGCTTTGGTGACGTCACTACTTCCATTTTCCCTAGAGGGAAGCTTCAAGGACTGGCCGTCGAGCTAGAGGGCGCACGTTAGCGTTATCATCCGTTATCATTATTATCTTTCTGTTCATAGAAGATGGTAAGAGTTGACTTGCGAGCGGTGCGTAGCGGTCACTGCCGGCATTTTCGTCCCACGGTTTGTTTACAATAAGGTACCAGTGTTGCCAAGGTGTGGCCGTCAAAACCCCCTGCGGCAACGTCAAAAAAAAACCCCAAATCCCCCCAAATATGAAAAAATCCCCGAAAACCCCAAAAGTTAAGGATGAATAATTCATTTTTAAGCATTAAAAATATAGGTACTATTTCTCATAAAACATACCTAACTCCATAATATACAACTAAAATTTTAAATATTGGTACCTAAAACTATAAACTATTTATTACTAACTCTTTCTGAATACTTATCAGTAAAGTCAGTAAATTAACATACTAATACACCAATAAAAATTAGGTTTGTACCTACCCACAAGTTGGTAGACGTACATCCCAAACCCAAATGGCTTTTATTTGAGTACCTACCTATCTCTCAATTCAGTTAGCTGTGCAGTGGCAGCCTTAGCTGTAATTTATCTGCAGCACTTACCTGGTATTTCTTCATTTTTATACTTTTTTCTAGTCCCTCTGACTTCCACAAAAACCCTCAAATTTGGGGGGGAAACCCCCACAACTTGGCAACACTGTAAGGTACCTACCTAGGCAAGTTTCACTTCAAGGTCAATCGATGCCGAGTTGAATCGAGAAAAATCAACAACAATACCGTTTCAATCCACCATAGCTTCTGAACGGATCAATCGATAATTTTCCGGCAGCCACCAATCGATTCAAAATTTAATCGAGAATAAATGAGATTATGTGAGAAAATGCCGATAACCCAACAGTTTTCGAGCCAAAAATAGTTTTTGTTGGACAAGCCAGGGGCCCCCATAAGGAACACACAGGAGACAACAAGATCTGTAGGACGAAAATGTGCCATCGGCCGCTAGGCGCGCCACCGTCGAGAATTACCATCTTCTATAGTAAAGCGCGCTGGAGCTTTTCCCCAAACGACTTCCTCTTCAGGCACTTGTGCAGTCGGTGTGTCGGTTTTCCGTATCTGTCCTCACGTTTCCCCTGTACCGGTGAGTCTAGGCCCGATTCTGGTGTCGGCTTTTGCCGGTCAGGCTTGTCGGCTTGCCGAGTCTAGTATTTTCTCGATCAAAAAACTTGACAATCTCTTTCGAGACGTAGGATTCATAAATTTTCCACAATTGACCTCAAGTTATCTGTAAATTTTAGCATTGGCTTGATCTTTTCTCTCCGCCGATTTCTTCTGAAAATTCGCTTGAAAATTGCCGGCGAAAAAATTGAAAGTTATTTCTCAGGTATAAGCAAAAAATGAGCTTTTTCTCACCCCCGGTACTTTTTAAAACGTAATATGCAAATCCAGGGTGTTCTATGGCGTGAAAATCGTAAATGTTCCTTGTTCCACCTTGAGGACCCCCTCTCCTTCGCTAGTGACCCAATTGCTCGTCTGAAAGCGTTTATTGGCTTCGGAATTAATTTAACAGGTGAGCAGTAGTGGAAGTGGGAAGTTGGAATACCGAAGTGGAAAATGGTCTTTCTTCTCAGTTCGCCATCCTCTCCGCTCTCAATTCAGTAGAACCGTTACCGTGTCTGTTTTTTTCTCTGTGTCGTTTCTTCTGGATTCCTCTGATTTTTTTATGGCTTGGAAAATTTCCATTTGTTAAATCCAGTATCTATGTAGTGAATTTGAAACCTTCATCCCTGACTACCCTTGATTTTCCTTATCAATTCCAAAAATTGCCTTTTTTTAGCTTAGTATTCGAATATCCGCTAGCTTAGTATCCGTATTACTCAGTTGAGCAGATCGATTTCCATTGTTATCGACATGAATGTCATGTTCCAAGGGGCCAGGGTTATTAGCCGTGTCAGGCTCCTTTCCTTCACTACAATGGCTTGGCAAAGCTTCCCTTTAAGGTCGGTAAATCTCGCCTAAGGGCAGCCAGACGTTAATTTATCACCGGATCCGACTAATCCGGGCCAAACCCTTGACTCAGATGCTTTGTTCATTGCTGTTCATCAAGTCCTCTAATCACTTGTACACTGGCGTAGATGAGTCTTCAGAAAAATCTCCCATCCTGGACCAAGTTTTTCACTCTGGGAAGATTACGGGATTATCAAACTTCCGATCTTGATTTCGGTGCACCTAGCAAAGTCTTACGAGATTTGTTTATTAGTCAAAGACTGATCGTCTTTCCTTCTTCATCCAAAGCCATGAATCAACTGGCTTGAAGTGGAAAGGGGATGGTGTAGTGGGTCGACCAGGGTTGCCACCTCCTTTCTCCCCTAATCCCATCAAAATATCCTGACATGGGAAATGTGTACCGTTCTTTCTAAAAAGTCCACGGATGTTACACAGAAACGAAAAACTGACTGAGACTTGTGAGAACACACCTATTATTTACTGTAAAAAAATTCAAACATGTCCGAGTAGGGTGTTACTGCCTTGGGACAAGAAATTGACAGTTATTTGGGAATCAACCATATGAATAAAATTGTTAATGAAAATGATCAAAAACGGTTTTTTACGTTTCCGTTAAGGCAATATGACGACCTTCAACCGCGTTCTGCTACCAATCAGCTAACAGTCACCGTTCTGCTACGAAGAAAAATCTCGGATATCTTTTCCTGATACTCCTCCATCAAAAAGCCCTCAAGATCTCAAAGTTCCCGCACATAACGGAGGCGGAACGTTATCAAGTTTGGCTTCGAGCTCGAAATCGTTATCAACTTTCCTCGAAACGTCGATAACGCAGTTGGCGGCTGAGTTTGCGCCGAGATTGAAACCGAGGGATCGGCTGCAGCGAACTTTTCTACTGCCCGTTTCCATTTTGGAGATAGAAAATAGAAGTCGGGCAAGTAGTGAAACCGGGAGAACCCCGGGCGAAACTGAGGAGCAAACTAAGTTAAGGGGACTTCCCGTTGACGTGTTTACCGCAAAAACCTGAGACCAAAGTTGAAGATTTTGACAACTTTTGAGTTAAAATCGAGAGCGGCGACAGTCGATATCCCCTTAAATGTTCATCCTCTTTCGTAGGAGATGACAGTTCAGGGACGTGAAAGTAGGTGACTGGGGGGGGGGGGCATTGCAACTTTCTCGTATATCCGAGCATTTATACCTCTATATTGTTAAAAAATAATTACTAATTACGATGAATTGGATTAGTAGTTATAATCAGTAGCTATAATTGACAAAATTGATCGAAATACAGTTTTGGGACGGTAAAATGGTGTAAGGCGTATTGGGACGGACTCGAACGAGCTATGAGTAACAGGGGATCAGGACTGAACAGGAGGTCCAGGTCTGATCAGTTATACTGGATGACCTTGAGATAAACCGCGAATTGCCCTATTGGCCCCCCTCCCCACTGCCGACGTTGTCATGGACACGCGCTAACCCGAATGTTAATGCGCATGTCAACGTCTGTGACAAAGTTGACAGCCAGTGGGGTCCTCCACGGTTTATCTCAAGGTCATCTAGTATAACTGATCCGCGAACCTCCTGCCCAGCCCTAGTCCCCTGTTACTCATAGCTCGTTCGAGTCCGTCTTGACAACACCTACCTACCTTCGAGTAATTTTTATTTACCTTTTTTGGCGAGCCAAAGCTTCATAAACCCGGTATATACCTACCTCAAAATTTAATTCTCAATTTTCGTATGTAGGCGAGTAAAAAAGATCTGCGACGGGCGAATACGTGGAGAAAAAAAAAGATAAATTTCCATAGTTGAATGTCTGGAGTTCTACTGCTGTGCTAACAAGTTACCTCCCTGTAGGGACGTCCGAATCCCCGGAGAACTTATCCAATATAAAATGCTAATATTTTTAGTTCGCGGGGCGAACTTTTCAACTGCCAATTTACGAGTGCGAAGCGTAAAGTTTGAGAAACTTAGCGAAACGAGTTTTCCATGTCTGACTAGACTGATAAGTGACGCTCGACCGACAAGAGAACCAAATTAAGTTTTAGGTTCAAGATGGATGGGACCGACTGAAGGTATTGCAGCCAGGCGGACACATGTTTGTCACGGTGAAATTGGTATTAGCCGAGCGGTAAATTTCGAAGGTTAACTTCCATGCTATTCCTTCGCTATTCCAGGAAGCCCTCATTTTTAAGGTGGAATGATCTGTAAAATGTGAGAGGAGTGTCACCTTCGGCGAATTGGGAAACATCGAATGATAATATCATTCGAAAAATATTATTTTCGGCGTATATGGTTGATTTCCAAATAAATGTCAATTTCTTGTCCCGGGGCAGTAACAAAATGCGTCGATTATAAAAAATATCCGCGTATTCTGCAACATAAAACAAAAATTCTATCACCATAAAACATGACGACATTCCGAAATATGGAAGTAAAGTTACAGAGTAAACGGAAGTAAAATGTAGAGAAGATTAACCAGATCCGAAAAAATTCCGTAGGTAAGCACCGAAATGATCTATTCGGCGAACTTCTTAAAACCTCCGAAGGAAATCCTCGACTCATAGAGGCTGGGCGGGTTTCTTCGTTCATATTTATGAGAAAAGCGAAATACTTCCTCTGCCCTACACAGCCGAAATGCTGAGACCATTTGAATATGAAATATTGAACAGCTGTTGCCCCTGGCTCGTTACGTACGCTCGTCCCGAAATGTTACAACTTGGCCGTTATCATTCGAAGGATTGCAATCCCACTCGAATCTGGTAGGTATTCCTTGTATATCTCAGAAGTTAATTTACTCGTCGAATCAGCCGGGCAATTTCACTTCGTGGTAATTAATGCGTCGTCTGTTGACATTGCCGTCGGAATGAAACCGACGTGCAAGTTTGCCGAGAGGATTCGAATGGCAATTGTCGCCCTAATATCTTCCCCCGTTTACAGTCTCTGTCAATTTTCAGTTGGCAAAAGCTTCCAATGGGGAAATACCAATTTCTACCTGCCCCTTGCGTGTTACAAAATACCGCTCTGCCGCTAACCTGTGTAACAATTTTCACCTGAGGGCCTTCTGAAGATATGGCGCGTTTGATTCGAGCGATTTTCGTCCGATGAATTTTCGTTCTTTGAGTATCCTTTGATAAATATCAAGCTGGTAATTATCCACTGGTGTCAGTGGCAGTGGTGTCAGAAATGGAGTCCAACGGTTGAAAGTTGAGTTTACAACTGAATACGTGAATGTAAGTTTGAATAGTTACTATTGTTGTTCCATGCTCAAGCTTATACTCACAGCCATTACTGTCGCGAACAGTATAAAACGATTAAAGTAATTTATTTTCAATAGTTTGCCAATCGTCAAGGGATGAATCTGCAGCTGAAGAACAAAGTGGAGTCAAAAAAAGCGACAATTCCAATGCTCAAACTCACACTAAAACTCACGATCAAACTGAAACTAAAAATCAAACTACAACTGAAACTCATTCTCATAATCAAATTCAAACATACTCATAATAATACACGAAGTCGAACTGAAACTCATTATAAAATCGAACTGATACACTCATAATCAAACTCCTAATGAAACTCAAACTCATACTCATCATTCCACTCAAACTGAAACGCAAACTCATACTCATAAATCAAAGTCAAACTGACATTCAAAGCCATAATCAAACTCAAACTCGTACATAAGTATGAATCCAAACTCAAAATGAACTTGAACTCATTATCAAACTCTAACTGAAACTCAAACTCACGCTCAAAATCAAGCTCGAAATGAAACTCGTATTCATAATCAAACTGAAACTGAAACTGACTTAAAACTAAAATTTGGTTTTCATTTAATGAACTTAAGTTCAGTTTTATTTAGAGTTTGAGTTGGTTTATGAGTTTCAGTTTGAATTCAAGTTTGGTTGATAGTTTGTGTTTGAGTTTGATTTCAAATATGAGTCTGGGTATGAGTTTGTGTTCAAGTTTGAGTTTGATTTTCAGTTTGATTTCGATTATGAGTTTGGGTATGAGTTTGTGTTCAAGTTTGATTGTGAGTATGAGTTTAGGTTAGAGTTCGATATGCGTTTCAATTTGATTATGAGTGTGAGTTTCAATTTCGGTTTCAGTTTGATGATGGGTTTGAGTATGAGTTTCAATTTGAGTTTTCGTTTCAGTTCGAGTTTGATTATGAGTTCATACTAATGAACGATTATGAGTTGGAGTTTGATTATGAGAATGAGTTTCATTATGGGTATGAGTTTGAGTTCAAGTTTCAGTTTGGGCTCGATTATGACTTTGAGTTTCAGTTTGAGTTTGATTATGAGTTCGAGTTTTTTGTGAGTTACAGTTTGAGTTTGGTTGAAGTATAAGTATCAGTTTGATTATGAGTTTAGGTTGAAGTTTGAGTTAGGTTATGAGTCATCACTTATAAGTCGAGTTTCATTTATAGTTTTGAGTTTCAGTTTGATTTCGATTATGAGTGTGAGTTTGGGTATGAGTTTCAATTTGAGTTTCCGTTTCAGTTCGAGTTTGAGTTTGTGCGTTACAGTTTGAGTATGAGTTTAAGCTTCTGTTTGAGTTTGATTATGAGTATCATTTTTTCAGTTTTAGTTTGACTTTCAGTTATAAATTGGCTTCGATTTTAAGCTTGAATTAGAGTTTAATTCGAGTTCGATTATGAGTTAGAGTATGAGTTGAATTTCAGTTATAATTTGTTATTCAGTTGTGTTGTTGTTGTTGTTCAGTTAGTGTTCTTGTTATGACTATGATTGTTATCACATGCCTTTCTATACAAACCACCTGAATGGGGGGTGGGGGGCTGATGGTATCTAGAAAGTTCGGCTGTTCTCACCTTGCTGACCCGATTTCCGATATCTCATGTATTCCATCCCTTCTTTTTGACAGTTTGTATGACGTGTGGAGTGTGGCCGGGGGAGGGGCTTCAAATCAACTTCATAACAAAACTGTGCAGTATGATCTCAGAAATTTACTCACGCATGTACTCGTTCCAGAGGAACACAATATGACCTCGTACGTGTGTTATATGGCTTATGACGTATCGAGCGAATGCTCCCAGGACAATCTCATCTCCCTCGGAGGTTTTATGAGGAATCCTTAGCTGCTCTTTCGCAAATCGCGAAGGATTCCTTTCTTTCAGGGCCGCAGGAATTCATTCGCTCCCCTCAACGTTCGAGATTCGCGTCGCGGTTGATTAAATCAGTTCTGTCTTCTGTTGACATTTTGTTTCAAGCGAGTGTTCTTGATTCGCTCAATTTCAAAGGGGGAAAGAAAAAAGGTACTTTTTCGCTTATTCTGTTGGTGTCTGCAGTTTAATATTGCGGGGATAATTTCCCAGTAATGTTTTTTCAAGTTTTCAAAAAATCATTATTCATTTCGGATTTCTGGACTCAACTTTCACATTTTAACCATTTTCCGATTCGGAGAAAAAACTAAATCTGTGCGTTTGACGTTACGAAATCCTATTGGGAATTTCCGCGTGGGTATCTCGAGAGGAATATTATCCTCTTTTGCCGTGCCAGTTTCATTAAGGAATTGAATATCCGAGCTACCTTTTCTCATGGGAATCTTTTCAAACGACTGGTTTCGAAATCGTTACTTCTGTTAGGACTAACATCGGTGTTCGCCCGATTAAGAATTCATAGAAAATATAATTAGTCTCCCGGGGTCGTATTGTACATCAATTTGCTGAAAATATTCTTCCGCAGAAATCGGATACGCCCTAAATTATGATCGGCTCGTTACAGCAAGCAAACAACGGCTATGCTCTGCTGTTAGACCGCAGTTTTTTTGCTAAACCAAACCCTAATCTTCCTTATTACGTTCTAAAATAAGGTTCATCGCCGTTGTTCATAACCCTGGTTAATACGGAACTGATCATGAGGTTATAGTTTTAGAATCGACACGTCGAATATTGGACGACAACAACTACAACAATACCTACGACAACAACTACCGTTACTGCTACAACAGCATTGATGGCGACAAAACGTTGACGACGACAACAACAACAATACTGACGACAACAACAACCATTCCTACTGCTACAACAACAGTGATGGCGACAAAACGTTGACAATGACAACAGCAATAACAATACTGACGACGACGACGACAACAACAACAACAACCTAAACAATACGACAACAACAACAACAACCATTACTGCTACATCAACATTGATGGCGAGAAAACGTTGACAATGACAACAACAATACTGACAACAACAACCACAACAATTCTGCCAACATCAACAACCATTTCTGCTACAACAACATTGATAGCAACAAAACATTGACGACGACAACAACAACAACAACAACACTGTCGAAGACAACAACAACAATACTGACGACGACGACGACAACAACAACACCAACAACACTGACGACAACTACAATCATTCCTGCTACAACAACATTAATGGCGACGAAACGATGACAACAACTAAACAACACTGACAACTATAACACTAATGATGAGTCCAAAAACAACAACAACCATTACTGCTACAACAACATTGATGGCGACAAAACTATGACGACGACGACGACAACAACAACACTACTGGCGACAACACTGACGGCACAACACTGATAAGTCCAACAACAACAACAACCATTGCTGCTACAACAATATTGATGGCGACAAAATGTTGACAACGACAGCAAAAACAGTATTAGCATCAACAACAACTACCTACTACTGCTACTATTCGTACAGGAATAGAGTAAATTTTCAATGATAATTTTTCTCGTCTTACCCCAGATATGTAGAGCCACAATCGCAACACGTAGTAGGGCAGATTGAGCGTGACGAAAACAGTCGACACGACGAGAAGCATTTCGGTGACTTTCGCCTGCGACGACGTTGTCGACCTGTGGCCGTGGTGGCTTTGGTGGCCGTGGCAATGGTGAGCCCCTTTGGTCATGTGGCGCCTGTCACGTGCCACCTGGCACACCGTCCTGGCGATCATGGTGTTCAGAACGATTATGGTCAGAAACGGCACCACGAGATTGATCACCGTATCGATGTGGTTCAGTGTTGTGACCACGTACATTTGGTCCTCCTGAGGACCGCACATGCTCACGTTCGTTCCGCTGGAAAAAACAATCAAGAATTTTAGGCGCGGCTTCGAATTTTTATCGCCAATTGAAGTATTGTACTTGTCCCAAAACCTGATCCGAGCTTGATAGAAAAGTTTGTGCCCTTACGATAGGTATACGAGGTGTGACAACAGGTGAAGCCTTGTGGAGTTAAATTGATGAATTATGTATGCATAACCGCCACGGCAGCGGTGATAGGATGATAATTGATAAGGGGGTGAGCACTCACGTCACGGGTGCGCCATTGACAACAGCGATTCTGAGAGGAGCCAATCCGATAATGGGGAAGCTATTCCCGAAGGTGTCTGACTCTTTGCAATGGTTTATTGCGCATATTTGTTGCCTCATTATTCCTTTAAATTTTCCGAAATTCGCCCGCATCCCTCAGTCCAATTATTATCGTATTTGGTGGCTGGTGAAGCATTTAATTTACCATCTACTTCCACGTCCTCGTATGGAAGCTTTGTGATACGGTAGACCTCTTGCCGCCAATGGCCTGGGTAGGATGTCAATCTGTATCGTATAACCTGAGGCCAAATGCTGTTGGTTGATAATGAATTGCCGGAATTGCGCATTGGATCCCAGCAATTACCTGCGAGTCGTGATTTAGTGGAGTACGCCGAATACTATCGGGTTCGTTACCAGGGACCGTGCGAATAGACCGATATTCCCGGCGGGATTATGCAAAGGAGGAATCAAAGGACCCGGTTCACCTTGATTATTATAGTTGGGGGGCTTTCCTCGGGAAATTATTTAAATTGTTCTCTCAGCCGGAGACGTTCGCCGGCTTCGTCAACTTGTACTTCTTGAGATGGCGGTTGTACTTAGTTTCGGTGTACAAAGGACCTTGTCCCGACACGACTGGAATATAAAATTGATTCTCGACCAATTTCAGCATAATTTCTGTCTTTCCGTCTTGCAAGTATAAACCAGATAGGTAGGTATCTGGGTAGAAAGGATGACTCCCACTCGGCGGACTGTACTGACAAATTTTTGAAACTTCGATTGAAGACCAATTCCAGACCAAGAATTTAGAATCCATGGAGGGTTACACCATTGGCGTGTACAGAATTATTGGCATTGCTACCAAGAAATAAGCAGAAAATGTAATAATCCTAAACTTCAAAAGAGTCTACCCTCAAAATTTCAGGTCAAAGGGATCAAAATTACTCAAAATGAATCTCTTTGTTACCCTCCATGGCAAGCTGGTAACGTTCCATGGTCAGTTTATGGTCAACTGTAACCCTCCGTGGTCAATTGTAACCCTCCATTGGTATAAACTAAAATGCGGAGGTTACAGGTTTTGCAGCATGGAGGGTTACATTTCAATTTTGCTCCTTGATCATAAACCAGGATTGAAAGATTACTGAATGGAATTGTTATGGGACGTCAGGTTGACAGAGAACTTTGATATTCTATAGGGGGGAAGGAGGAGAGTTGATTAAAAAATCATGAGATACTCACATGGATGTTACAATCAAAAACGCGAACCACACCTTCCTCATCCAAAGCCACGAATCAACTGGCTTGAAGTGGAAAGGGGATGGGGTAGTGCGTCGACCAGGGTTGCCACCTCCTTTCTCCCCTACTCCCATCAAAATATCCCGACATGGGAAATGTGTACCGTTCTTTCTAAGAAGTCCACGGATGTTACACAGAAACGAAAAACTAACTTTGTGAGATCACTGACAGCACACTGCGTTGGTTTTTGAGCTGAAATCTTCTGTTGATGGGTCTAAAATGTGTTTTTTGCCGAAAAACTCACAAAAAGACGCGGGTTATCATGAATTTGGCGGATTTTGCTCAGTGTTCGGACGATTCTGTTAAAACCACGATACTTGAAAACTACTACAGTGCATGGCAATACTATGACCGAGCGAAAATTTTAATCGCCTGATACAAAAAGCGATCTTCAGACTCTTGGTCCGCAAGCGGATGTCTTAAGCGGTACACTACCAGGCATCTGACGCATTGCTAATTTTTCAAATTTGAGGCATCAGTGTCAGTTATTCCGACGCCTAGGAACTCCCGTTTCGACACGTGCTGACGTCCAAGGTTTGTAGGCTCTGTTTGCAAAAATATTGGTTTACCGTCTCATTTGCATCGAGCATGTTCAAAAGAGCGTATCTTGGACCGAACATGTAGCACGTCCACTTCTACGAATAGCTTCACGTTTCATGCCACCCGGTGAACCTTTCCAATTATTTGAACTCGGATTTGGTTTTCCTAGTATCAAATCGCCACCTTTTTGCACGAGCTGTGCAAAACCGTCGATTCAATTTAGCGGCTTTCGAAAACTTCGTAGAACTGGAAGAATGGATGAGGCATCTAGTTCTGGATCAGTATTGACGAAAACAGTATTATGGAAATTTCTTTTGAATGTTAAAATGCGCTTTTGCGAGATTAGGTATAGTGCCATTTGTTTGGCGACTTACGGTGGGTTCATCAATTCAGTTTATTCATTGAATATCCATTATTACTCGAATACAATTTTTGATGAATTAGCTGAATCGATGAAAAGCTGCAAAATTTCTCGTCCGTCGAAAACCTGGCTAAACAATGGAAAATGTTTTCGGAATATCCCATGAAATTTTTACTGAAGTGGTTGTTTGTTATTAAAGAAATGATATACATAGCACGGATTAAGAATCCTTGCAATTATTGATCTAATGTGCCAAATTTGAGCAGAATATATGCGAATTTGATGCGGTAGTTTGGAAAAGATAAAACTATGTTACCCGCAGCTCTAGTCATGTCGCAATTGTATGCAGTTCGCAACAACAACTTTTACGATTGATAATGTTATCATGTATCCCGCCTTCCCAGGTTTTTCGAATGCGTCGATTGTTCACTCTAGATTCGAAAATCGTTTATTTTTTTATGTACAAAATTGTTCCTAATTCGTAAGATGGGCAATTTAACGTTTCCTATCACAATAATTGTTAAGGCTATGTAAGAAAAGAAGAAAAATTTATTGGTACATAAAATAGTTCATCAGTGTTTTTGTTATCAGTGTAATACATTTCATTTCACAGGTTCTGCAAATCCACCTTTTCAAACTTCTACAATTTTTTCAAAAATTCAACTTCGCTATTTCACCTTTCAAGACTGATTATGGTAAGGCAAACAATTTTTTGAATCATATCTGTTGTTGACCTATAAACTTATGCTGCGCTCAGGAAGAGATGCGAATTTGACCAAGAGATCTGGAACGAAGTTTCCGTTCATCTTAGCTGATAAAAGTATCTAGCCTGGAAATTTGAGTTGGACAGTGGGTGGCGAATGATGGAAAATTTCGGGCTTCCAATGAAGATCTGGACTCGGTTTACTGCTACCAGCTAGGATGAGGATGTTCCTGTGTGCCGCCAGATGGCAGGTTCATCCCAGCGGGCGAGTGAATACCTTATAAATGTTGGCAAAGGTCGTAATTCCCCCTCAACTTAATTTCCATAATAATCTCGAAAAACGTTTACCTTACCGCCTAGACTCGAAAATTCAACGCGGCAAATAAATAGCCGAAGGATTCGAAAGACAAGGCTCTCAATTCTTGGCAGGATTTCAACTCGGATATTTTTTTTGTAACGTAACTTAATAAATCGTGCCGTATGTAACACATTCTGGGATGAGACAAAAAACCTCTTCATAAACACCTAAGCACGGCATTCGAACCGCACTTTTTCACGATGCGCGTGTTGAGATCGTAAATCGTCCAACGGTCGAGGGAGCCGGCAGTAAAGTTGTCGCGACTGCGAGGAAAAACTGCTCTCTCAAGAGTTGTGGAAAATATCTGGAAATCTTTCACACTATCGTAAATAGTCGGATATTCCTGTTACGACATTCAGCCCACGCAGTCAACAGGCGCGCCTCAAAAGGCTAAAGGAACTCCAGCCAAAAAGGAATTTATTGGAGAGTAGATTCCTGGATCTTCCATTATGCTGATGCTCCTTATTACCTACTCCAATTAGTCGACGTCGAAAGAAATCTTCAATTGCTAATGTTGTATAGTGATGTTTCCCATAGCTAACATCAGGACATTTTATTTTCTTATCAGCTACGATAAAACCTGACAAGAAGGTAACGTTCTTTTTTCATTGAATAAAGTGACTTCTTTTCCACTCGTTTTTATTTTCCCATTCATTTTACGACATAAGTCATAACAGTTGATAATTACGGAAAATGTTTCACGCCCACTGAGGGCTCATCAAGATTTCCCTGTCCCTTGGAGATGGAACATTTTTCAAAATGCGCTATTGGCCCCAGCGGTTCATTTGTGTTCAGCTCGTCAAGAAAGACAAATTAATTTCCGCCCAAATGAGAACGAATGGGTTGCCGGGAAAGTGTCTTGAAAAGAAGAGCGAAAAAATCGAGTGTTTCTGACGTGAACGAGACTGCCTTCATTAACAGGCTCAGGGTCTCTTGTTTCTGCTAACTAAATGTATATTGCCTTTTCGGCCGTCGGACAAAGAAAACGGACCCTGTTCCTTCCGTCATTTATACCTAATTAGCGCATTGTTCAGCGGGGCGTAGCGAATTAACGCGTATGAGACTGTGGACGTTAACGCGTTAAAGCCGAATTCAAGTGCCATAAAGAGCGGAAAATTGGCATCGCAAAAAACGATTGAAAATTCGCAAGGATCGTTCTCAGGATGAGGGTTAAGGATCGGGGTCAGGATGAGGGCAAATGTCTGGGTCAGGATCCGATGAATCACCATCAGGATGAGGATCAGTGTCAGGTTCAAGATCAGGGGTCGGGTCAGGTTCAGGGTCATGATGAGGGGTCAGAATCATGATTATCTTCGGGATGCGGATCATCATCTGGTTCAATATCAGGATGAGCATCCAGGGTCAGACTCAGGATCAGGATTAGAATCAGGATGTATGTGAAGATGAGGGTCGTCATCAGGATCAGAGCCACTGAAGATGATGCGGGGATCAAGGCCATAATCAGGATCTGGATAAAGACAAGGATCAGGATCAACATTAGGTTAAGGAACAGAATCAATGTCTGGGTCAACATCGGAATGAGGGTCAGCTTCTGGATCAGGGTCTGGATCAATTAGGGTTAGGATCGAGATCATCATTAGGGTGAGAGTTACAATCAGAATCAGGTGTCATGTTCAGAGTCAGGGTTCGGATCAGGATGAGGGTTTAGGTCAGGGTCACGGTCTTCATCGGGATAAGGATCATCATCATGATCGATTTCAGGGTTCCTGGATAAGATATCAGGATGTACGTGAGTTTTGGGGTCATCATCAATATCAGGATTATCATCGGGATCGCTGTGTGGGTAAGAAACAGGATCGAAATCAGGGTCATTCTCTGGATGAGGGTCAGTTTCTGGGATCAAGCACTGTGAGAATTAAGATCTGAATCAGAGTCAGGGATAGGACCAGGATCAGGATGAGGGTCAGGATCACAACAAAGATTAAATGGCCATCATTAAGAAGAGGGTCACTGAAGGTGGTGCGAAGGATCAGAGTCATCATCAGGATCGGGAAATGGGTACGGAACAGGATCAAAATCAGAGTCAGAATTAGGTCGGGTCATTTTTTGAGTCTGGGTCCGTATCAATTGGGGTAAGGATCAGGATCATCCTTTGAATGAGGGTAAGGATCAGATACACTGCCAGGTACTGAACCAGGGTAATGATCGGAGTCATCATCTTGATGAGGATCGTCAGGATCAATATCAGGATGAGGGTAGGCATCAATGCTTGGGCAATTTACCGAATCGTCAGATTCATTGATCATCAGCAGTGATAATGGGAAGTTGGACGTGAAACAGCCAAAACTGACGGTCGTGCCTTCATTATCGATTGGCTTTTCAGCAGTCAGTCCTTCGCTCGGATTGGTCCTTACTCTTTTCTATGCCGCGATTCCACGGATCCGTACAATTCGTTTTCGGCTTTGACGCGGACGTTCGCAGTTTTTGGTTCGTCGCACCTTGGATTGTTCGATTCTCAATGTGAAACTCCCTGCCAATACCTTCAAAGGGTTTTTCCTTAGAATCTTTCTCCTTGCGATGGGCCGGCATTAGAGCCGTCCCGTTAGTTCATCTTTTGATCACTAGCCGTGATTTGATTGAATTCTTGGCCGAACGAAGCTCGTGAATTCGGAAAATCCCTATAGGAACGAATCCTGTTATTATGGCGAGGAATGAGCAGCCGAAGCAGAAAATCGGAATGGCCATTAGTGCGATGATTTCGGGAGTACTCGCTCCACCGTACCTATTCCAGAGAGGTCGAAACTGTACAGGTTTGCTGTACCTACCTATTGAAAAAGTGGCGTTTTCCATCGGTCTGAATTGAAATTGCTGACAGCATTCGAACCAAAAATCTAGTTCGAATAATACGCTGTCCAAAAACCTGTAAGGTTGATTCTCAAATAACTGTCAATTTTCAATTTGGAAAAAATTAGAATTTCACCTCTTTGAAAAATCTTGAAAAAATTCCTGCATGCTCCCAGGACCTTCCTAAGATTGAAAAAAATCAAGAAAAAGATCGGAATCACAATCTTTGAGTTTTTAATTGAATTTGAAAATTTAGAATCCATGGAGGGTTACACCATTGGCGTGTACAGAATTATTGGCATTGCTACCAAGAAATAAGCAGTAAATGAACAATCAGTCTACCATCAAAATTTCAGGTCAGAGGGATCAAAATTACTCAAAATGAATCTCTTTGTAACCCTCCATGGAAAGCTGGTAACGTTCCATGGTCGGTTTATGGTCAACTGTAACCCTCCGTGGTCAATTGTAACCCTCCATGGGTATAAACTAAAATGTGGAGGTTACAGGTTTTGCAGCATGGAGGGTTACATTTCAACATTGCTCCTTAATTATAAATCAGCATTGAAAGATCACTGAATGAAATTGTTATGAGACGTTAGGTGAACAGAGAACTTTGATATTCTATAGGGGGAAGGAGGAAAGTTGATTGGAAAAATTATGATATACTCACATGGATGTTACACTCAAAAGGCCGATGCCTCTTGCAGCATGATTTATCAAGCTGAGGGCCAAAGTGAATTATGCAATTTGCAAATGCCCCTCTGATTTTTGGGAAACTTCGTTCGAATGGTCAGAGTGGTTTATAGATTGAGCGGAGTAAATGGATCGCCAGAAAGCTTTTATCGTTGCGCACCAATCAAAACCGACGGCAAAACTTCGACCGTTGCAAACCTTTTCAGCCTGGTGAGTGGATTGGATCCAATGATGCGTTGTAAAATTGTACCAATAAGTACCCAAGTTGTACCCAAATTTAGAGGAAGAAACTCCGTTTGAATGCGAAAAAACGTGGATTTTTCTATGAAAATTTATTTGAGAAACATTGCCTCTCAATGCATTTTTAAGCATTTAAGAGTGCAAAAAGAGACTGGTGTTCAAATTTACCAGGATAGGGATATTAAATCTCAAGAATCCTCGTGTGTTCGCGCAGGATTTACGTGTTTTTTGATTTTACGTCTACCTTTACCTCTAGTTACTCACTTCATATCCGTTCGGACGACTTCGACGATGAATATGTACGGCGTATAGCAGACGGACGCCGCCAAAGACAGTGAGACCAGGACGATTTTGGCTTTCGAGACAGTGCACAGACTTGGCCTCTTCAGCGGGTAACGAACAGCTATGAAACGTTCGACTGTGAACGCGACGATGAACCATACGCTCAGGAACGAACAGACCTGAAAAGGAAAAAAGTGAAAGTGGGGATTTCAAGTTAATGCAAGGCCCATAACCTAATTTGAATTTCAGTTGAACACTGTTGAATTTCCTACTCAACCAATGTCAATTATTCCTTGCTCTGGCAGACTAAACTCAAAAAACCTATAATCGATAGGCACATAATACCTAATGATATTTCTGTTTCGATAATATCGACATATTATGTCGATACATTATCTCGATTTATTCATTCGGATTTCGATGCATCGAATTCAGTACATCATGTTATTGATATTTTTGTTTAAATTGATCAACGTATCGATACAATGTTTCTATAATTTTGAGCTATATTTTTATTTTGCTACAACTTCGCAATGTATCGAAATCATCGTTTTGCGGTATTGACTCAACGTATCGATATTATTCTTTCGCGGTATCGACTTAATGTATCGACATTGTTGTTTCACCGTATCGTCTCAATGTATCATTTTTTTTGCAGTATCGGCACGATGCATCGATATTATTGTTTCGGGGTATCAATAAAATGTATCGGTTTTATTCTTTTGCGGTATAGACTCAAAGAAACGATACTATTGTTTCACCTAATCGACTCAATGTATCTATATTATTGTTTTGCTATACTATAAACCTATCGATATATTGTTTCACGATATCAACTCAATGTATCAATATTGATTTGCTTTATCGACACAATGCATCGATATTACTGTTTCGGGGTATCGATACAATGTATCGGTATTATTCTTTTGCGGTATAGACTCAAAATATCGATACTTTTGTTTCACGTTATCGACTCAATGTATCGACATTATTGTTTCTCGGTTTCGTCGCAATGTATCATTCTTTCGCCTTTTTCTCATTCTTTATCGGTCTTTACATCCATCATCGACCCGCCCTTGCTAGAAAAAACATAACGATAGACATGTGACGATCTGCGCTTTAAAGTTGAACCGAGTTTTCCGCTTTTCGGAGTACACGCATCAGCGGTCGCTTAAAAATTAATTTCATCCCCCGGACCGGTAAAACAGAAAAGTGGAGTATGTCAGCGTATTGCGAAAAAGCTACCGTCAGCCTTGACACACATACTAGTAAAACTCCATAACAACAGCACAAGCTCATAACCGTGTGGAAAGAGGACCCCACCCATACATATACCTACCCTAAATTTCAGTTAGCTACGAAGTAAGTGGCCTCTCCTCTCGGAGATATTCGGTATTATTTTTTTCCCTTCGACAGTCCCACTGGCTACTGGACCGGCAAATATGCTACAATAACAGTTTTTTCTCGTACGACGAATATTCCCCGAGCGAAGGATTTTCATTCGAGCTGAGGTTTCCCGCGGAATAAAACGATTTTTCTCCACTCCGGCCGGACGATAATTTCTGATTTGCCTCGAGATTTTTCGGTTTATGCGTTACCTACGCATCTTGTGCAGTTTTCATCTGAGGAATTCCCCGTTTTCAATTTCGAAAATGTCCTTTCTACCTTCGAAATCCATACGAGCCTTTTACCATCCCTAAATTGCCGTCTCGGCGTTTCTCGGAGGAATCCGCTTAGAAAAGGGACCCTCGCTCGGAATTGTTGTTCGAACTTGGCATCATCAGTACGAAGTTGTACGCCCGAGCAGCAGATGGTCCGGAGGTACTTTGCTGCAAGTGCTAACAGTAAACTACTTGGAGGGCCAAGCTGACAATTTCGAGGACGTCTTGGAGGATTCATCAATCTTACGGCCGGTCCATTGTAAACTTTATCGGATTCTTAAGATCTTTCCAGCAAGAAGGAAGGGAAGTTCAAAATGAGCATGTCCACTGTTTAACTGAGAGATTTGTCTAGTTTCGTTTATGATTTTTTAGAATTGTACAGGATTTTTCAAATGTTCGGTTACCAAACAATATTGGACAATATTTGACGATTCAGAACGATATCGGACAATATGTGACCAAATCAGGCAATACCTAACCTATTTAGGCAATAAAGGACAATATTGGATTATATGGGACATTATTGGACAATATCCCTCCGTATCAGACAGTATTGGGTCATGTCCTATCATATAGGATAATATCAGGGTATTTCGGACGACATCCAGCCGTATCGCACCATATAGGGTAGCAACGAGCAATATCGGTTAATATCAGGCCACTTGGGGCAGCATCGGACAATATTTGGCTGAATCTGACAATATCTAAGTTGTACAATATCAAACAATTTCAGATCAGATGGGACATTATCAGGCAAAATCAGGCAATATTGAACAATTTCACCATAAGGGCAATTTCCAACCGTATCGGACAACACCTGTTGATATCGGACCATTCAGGGCAATACCTGACCATATCAGACCATATCGGACAATAAATATCGGGTCATATTGAACAATGGACAATATAGGGCCATATACGACAATATCTGTCGATATCTAACCGCATCATGCAACATCTGTTGACCATTCAGGACAATACCAGACCGTATCGGACAACATCGGTTGATGCCGGACCATGAGGACAATATCGGACAACTTATAACCATATCTGTTGATATATTGGACAATATTCAACCGTATCGGACAATATCTTTTGATATCGGACCATTCAGAACTATAACGAACCATATCTGACAATATCAGATCATGTGCGACAATATCTGACCATATCAAACAATATTGGACAATATCGTACAATATTGGACAATCTCGTACAATATTGGACAATATCGTACAATATTGGACAATATCGTACAATATTGGACAATCTTGTACAATATTGGACAATCTTGGACAATATCGTACAATATGGGCAATATTTTACAATATCGTACAATGTTGGACAATATCGTACAATATTTTACAATATCTGACCAAATTGGAAAATATCGAACAAAATCTAACCATATCCAAGCGTATTGGACCATATGAGACAATATCAGACCATATTTAAGGGCTATATCGGACCGTATCGGACGATATCGACTGTATTGGGCAATATCGAACGTGGCTTGGAAACCCCCAATCGAATTGATTGGCTCCAACGCCGACGCCACCTCGACCAATCACATCACTGCAGTCTCTTACCCATTCGCGCTCCTGGAACGAACCCTACGTCGATTACGATTTAGCGGAAATTCTCCTGACAATCTCGCACTTCCAAGTGTCAATCGATCAACTTGATTGCTAGCACCTTTGAGAAATCCAAGGGTTCGTCTAACGTCGAGTGCAGAATGGCTAACCGCCAGATATCCATGGTTGCCCCTAATTAATCGGGCTGGCTTTCAATGGTCTCGACTCCCGTGGGATCTTTGCCTCAAATGCCTTGGGACTCGGCCGTGCAGGTTGGCGCTCCAAGGCCTTGCACAGCTAATCACGTGTGCAGCTAATCTAGTCGATGCTAATCTGTCTCTTTCTCTCTGAATTCCTCTCAACGGGTTCCGACTGTGGCGTCTCGTGGTGGAGGGAGTTCAAATAGTTGGAGTAGGTAGGTTTATCATCATATTGTAGAAGTCAACATTTGTTTACAAATAGAAAAACATTTCTGAAAAAAAATTTCTATCGTCCATTTTTCGACGATGGAACACAGACTCACAATTTCTCACAATTTGGCATTTTAGTTTTTTTTTTTTTTTCATTTATGTTGCTTCTGGCTGTCCTTTACCGTTATAAACGCTCACAACGATGAAAATCCTAACTAAAATGGAAGAACAATGAATTCAAAGTTTCCGATATCTCAGAATGGGGAAGAAGAAGAAGTGATAAGCCTTTTTTCGCTCTCCTTAAAAGTTGCTGTTTTTGAGAAGTTTCTTCATCGTCTTAATTTTTTAAATTAATTCAATAACGTTATTTTAACAGTCCCGTCGCTCGGTGGTTCATGGAGAATAGCGAAACCATATGATTATTTGAGTACCGCACGCGAGTCCCTATTTGCGATTTGAGTCGTTGAGTCGTTCTCTTGCTTCACTGCAATACAATGCCTGTATCATCTGTTTGTTCATACGTATTGACTCAACCCCGTAACGTGGATCCTCGGCTTGACTTGAACAAACATTCAAACTGATGCCAGCAGAGCTTAACCGATTCGAACCTTACAGCATCCATAAGGGATTGGAAACGACCATTAACTCGCACGGTTGCACATTACGTGCTCCACGGCTATTACTAGGGTTATCCCAGGTGAAACTAAATTCAACAACTACTGCGCAGTTGCCCGAATATGGGTACATGGAAAAGTGTACAGTGCGTGCCAAGTGTGAAGCGGCTGGGTTACCAACCAATTGAGTACAGGCGTGTCAAACTCAACTTAAATACTCAACTGACAAACTCAACTCAATCGCTCAACCCTCCAACTCAACCCACAATCTCAACTTACAAACTAAACTCAACCCACACATTTGACTCTCTATCTCAACACACCAACTTAACACAAACTCAACCCACAACTCTTATAGACAACTCTCAAACACAACTTTCAAACTCGATCGACGTTCTCTCCTCACCTACTCACTCATTCAACCCACAAACTCAACCTTTGCACTGAACTGACAAAATTAACACACTTAACTTAATCAATTCTCAAACTCGACTTTCGAGCTCAACTCACTCATTCGCCTTACAAACTCAACTCTCTATCTCATTTCATACTCAACCCACACAGTGTAAAGGGGGAAGTTGTATGAGTTAAGTGAGCGAGTTAAGTTTTTCAGTTGAGTTAGTTAAGTTTGATAGTTGAGTTTGTGAGTTAAGTTTAAGAGTTGAGTTTGTGGGTTAAGTTTGATAGTTGAGTTTTTGGGTTCAGTTTGAGAGTTAAGTTTGTAAGCTGAGATTGTTGGTTGAGTTTTATGAGTTAAGTGAGTGAGTTAAGTTTGATAGTTGAGTTAGTGGTTTAAGTTTGAGAGTTGAGTTTGCAGGTTAAGTTTGAGAGTTGAGTTTGTGGGTTAAGTTTGAGAGTTGAGTTTGCGGGTTAAGTTTGATAGTTCAGTTTGTGGGTTAAGTTTGAGAGTTCAGTTTGTGGGTCAAGTTTGATAGTTGAGTTTATGGGTTCAGTTTGAGAGTTAAGTTTGTAAGCTGAGATTGTTGGTTGAGTTTTATGAGTTAAGTGAGTGAAGTTTTTCAGTTGAGTTGTGAGTTAAGTTTGATAGTTGAGTTAGTGGGTTAAGTTTAAGAGTTGAGTTTGTGGCTTAAGTTTGAGAGTTGAGTTTGTGGTTTAAGTTTGAGAGTTGAGTTTGTGGGTTAAGTTTGAGAGTTGAGTTTGTGAGTTCAGTTTTTCAGGTGAGTTTGTGGGTCAAGTTTGATAGTTGAGTTTGTGGGTTAAGTTTGAGAGTTGAGTTTGTGGGTTTCGTTTAATAGTTGAGTTTGTGGGTTAAGTTTGAGAGTTGGGTTTGTGGGTTAAGTTTGAGAGTTGAGTTTGTGAGTTCAGTTTTTCAGGTGAGTTTGTGGGTTAAGTTTGAGAGTTGAGTTTGTGGGTTGGGCCTTTGAGCGTTGAGTTTGTGGGTTTCGTTTAATAGTTGAGTTTGTGGGTTAAGTTTAAGAGTTGGGTTTGTGGGTTAAGTTTGAGAGTTGAGTTTGTGAGTTCAGTTTTTCAGGTGAGTTTGTGGGTTAAGTTTGAGAGTTGAGTTTGTGGGTTAAGTTTGATAGTTGAGTTAGTGGTTTAAGTTTGAGAGTTGAGTTTGCAGGTTAAGTTTGAGAGTTGAGTTTGTGGGTTAAGTTTGAGAGTTGAGTTTGCGGGTTAAGTTTGATAGTTGAGTTTGTGGGTTAAGTTTGAGAGTTCAGTTTGTGGGTTAAGTTTGATAGTTGAGTTTATGGGTTCAGTTTGAGAGTTAAGTTTGTAAGCTGAGATTGTTGGTTGAGTTTTATGAGTTAAGTGAGAGAAGTTTTCCAGCTTAGGTTGTGAGTTAAGTTTGATAGTCGAGTTAGTGGGTTAAGTTTAAGAGTTGAGTTTGTGGCTTAAGTTTGAGAGTTGAGTTTGTGGTTTAAGTTTGAGAGTTGAGTTTGTGGGTTAAGTTTGAGAGTTGAGTTTGTGGGTTAAGTTTGAGAGTTGAGTTTGTGGGTTAAGTTTGAGAGTTGAGTTTGTGGGTTAAGTTTGAGAGTTGAGTTTGTGGGTTTCGTTTAATAGTTGAGTTTGTGGGTTAAGTTTAAGAGTTGGGTTTGTGGGTTAAGTTTGAGAGTTGAGTTTGTGAGTTCAGTTTTTCAGGTGAGTTTGTGGGTTAAGTTTGAGAGTTGAGTTTGTGGGTTAAGTTTGAGAGTTGAGTTTGTGGGTTAAGTTTGAGAGTTAAGTTTGTGGGTCAAGTTTGAGAGTTGAGTTTGTGGGTTAAGTTTGAGAGTTGAGTTTGTGGGTTAAGTTTGAGAGTTGAGTTTGTGGGTGAAGTTTGAGAGTTGAGTTTGTGAGTTATGTTCGAGAGTTGAGTTTGTGGGTGAAGTTTGAGAGTTGAGTTTTTGGGTTTGAGTTTGCGGTAAACACGGTGTCAGTTGGGGGATTGTAGCTCATATCCTGCCGTTTCGAGACGGAGGAAACGGTCGCTAGAGTTCGTTTTTGACTAATTTCACCCAATTATTTCTACTATACATAGCCTCGCCCACCGTATCAGGTTTAATCAGACCTCGAATGCTACTCGCATGTTTCTGTCGCATTTGTCAACTGTATTTGTCCTTGCCTGTTTGAAGCGCCATTTCCATTTGTCAATTAGTGAGATTCTTCTTGTATGCTTCTTGCGGCGTGCCGTTTCGGCAGCGGTCGAACCCCGCGCACCCTTCCCACGGGTGCATGCGGGTTGAAATTCCTTTCATCCTTCGGGCGAGAAATCCTTTTGACAGGTGACCTTTTGACGGACGAGTGAGGTTACCCGCTGCCTATCAAAATTGAGGTTTCCTCCTGTTCAGGATTTATTATTAAAACGACTCATTAGGTCTTTAGGTTTTATTAGGCCATTGAAACATTATTAGACCATTGCAAAACTCGTTAACACCGCGTTCTTCTTCGGGGTGGTCACTAGGTTAGGAAAAACTATATCGATAGCAGTGTTGTTGTTGTTGACACGCAGTGCCTGATTCATTGTGCCATGGAGTTGTGCACATATTAGTCTAACTCAACATCCTTTCTTTTTTTATAAAATTAAAAAAAAATCAAAAAATTGTCAAAACGACAATTTACAAAAAATTACAATTGCTTTGGCACAAATTTAGTTGCCATGATATACAGGGAAGACAAACGAATCAAATTTCACAAGTCTCAAAGACATATTGAAAATTTTAAGCTGCACGACATTTTCAGTGTCTGATTATCGAACATTGAGATGAAAATTTACAATAGATTTGAAGAAAGAAAAATTACAAATTCAGAATAGAAAAGAAAATTTACAACTATCAAAAACTTTCGCTTTGATAGCGATCAGGTTTGCTCACCTTATTTCTGTCACGCAAACAGTATTTTGGTTCGGTCGAGGGACCAAAACTTGGAACCATACTGTTACGATGTGACATTGATGAGCGGGGGATTTCAGGCTTAATAGGTGGGAGTGACCTTAACTGTTTCCTATTTCTCCTATAAATCTGGTTTGATTCTTCTGATTGGACCAGGTAGGAACGAGGAGTTGTGGCTTTTCCCATTACCTTTCCTTTTTTCCACAATTTCGGTTTGTGTTCGAAAATAATTCGATCGTTTGAATGCAACTTCTCCAATTCAGATCGTACCACCATCATACCACTGTTTTTGCCTATTTTGGGATGCTTCCAAATTTTTCTACGATAACTCTATCGTGAAAAATCAGGAGACCTTCTTCGAAGACCAATTCATCGCGAATTTCAAAATATGCTGAGTGAGTAAGGTGAGTTCACAAAGTCAGAATTTCAAAATATGCCATTAATTCAGGTGGGACCTGATTTGGCCAAGAACTCTTTACGTATTTTACAACACGTTCCAGGCAATCGTCTTTCAGGGTTTCAACTTGAAACTGTTCTTTTCGTGAATTAGACATGAGGTTTGCAATTAGAGAATGAACGATGAATTTTAGTTCATCATCGTCCTTGGGTGCAGGACCAGCAACTGCACGAGAGAGAGTGTCCGACAAAACCATTTTATTACCCAGGAGGTAAGTTAGCCGATATCGATACTTCATAATTTTTAATAGCATTCGTTGCAGGCGATTCGGAACTTTGTCAATATTCCGGAGGCTGATATTGATTAGAGGCTTATGATCGGTTTGTATTAACACGTCACGACCATATACATAGTAGTGGAAGTGTTCTAATGCATAGCATATTCCCAAAAGTTCCTTTTCGATCATCGCGTACCGTTTTTCTGATTTATTCAATGAACGGGACGCAAATGCCAAAGGTTTTCCATCCTGAATTAAAACGCAACCTAGCGTCCATCTTTGCTAGAATCGCTTTTGGATCACTATCGGCTTGCTTTCGTCATAAAATGACAAAATCGGACTGGTGGCAATGAGATTTTTAAGTTTTTCGACACAAGCAGAATGGTTAGACGTCCATGTCCAGTTGACGTCATTTCGCGTCAAATCATTAAAGAGGCGCACAAAGTGCTGACATGGATGGGATAAATTTCGCGACGTATTTAATCATGCCCAAAAATCTCATGAGTGCTTTTTTATCTCCCGAGTTCGGGCATTTCGGTAATCGCTTTTACCCGAGCAGGATCAATTTCTAAATATACATCCGAAATAACATGCCCGAGAATTTTAATTTTATTTTGGCGAAAGTTAAATTTAGGAACGAATTGAACGTAATTCCATTTTTAGCAGCAACGTCCAAAACTTCTTTTAGTGCACGATCGTGTTCATCAATGGTTCGGCCATAGACGGTCAGATCGTCAATGAAAATTTTACATTTTTTATATGGCCAAAAGTTTCGTCATTTTTACGTTGAAAAATTTCGCTAGCAATTTTGACACCAAAGGGTAATTTTTAAACATGTATTTTCCGAATGGCGTACCGAAACAAGTGTATTCGGAGTGGATTTTTATCAAACGGGACATGAAAAAATCCAAAACGTAAATCAACCGATGAGAAAAATTTATGTCCGTTCAAATCGGAGAGAATTTCGTCAGTCTTAGGAATTTGTATTTATCATTTACCAGGAGTTCGTTTAGATCTTTCGGATCCAAACATAGACGAAGAGAACCGTTAGGCTTCTCTACTACGCTATTACGAGAGGATTTAACCAATCCGACGGAAAATTCACTTTTTCGATGACACCTATTTTACATAGTTCGTCAAGCTTATCTTTAACTCGAGTCATCAAATGCTTAGCAATTCTACGAGGCGCATGAGACACCGGCGTGTGGGGCTCTTTCAATTTAAATTGATAAGGCTTCCCAGGAAATGAACCCAGTCCCTTGAAGGCAGACTCGTATGTTTTTAAAACGGACTCTTTATCTTTAAAATAAGCGGATCCCTTCTGCGGAGGCTATTTTTTTAACCAAGCCTAGGTTGTCACATACTTCGATTCCTAATATCGGCTTATCGGGGGTGTTCATGACATAAAATTCAATGTTAGCAACCTTATTGTTAATTTCCGTTTGCAAATTTATTTTGCCCTCTACCGGCAATGCATGATTGTTATAGGCATTTAATTTTATGTTGCTCGGTTTTTAATTTTAAATTCAAATTGGCGTTAATTACCTTAAAGCAACGGAGCGGAAGTAAATTTACTTGGCTTCCACAATCCAGTTTGAATTTGATTTTCTGGCCAAAAATTCTTCCCAATCACGGACCATTCTTTCGTCGCTTCAACCTTGTTTACTGCTGCGTTGATTGAGTCAGGTACAGAGAGTCGTCGCTTTCTTCCGAAGGTTCGGTAATCGCGTGTGTCCTCCTTGGCTGGATCGCTGACTTCTTAATTTTGCATCCGATTTCGAAGTGGTGTAATTTTCGGCAGAATGAGCAGGTTTTGCCGTAGGCAGGGCATTTGCCAGCTGTGTGAGTGTAGCCGCATTTTTTACACTGGTAGGCTTCGCTTCGACGGCCTGTGCACTTCTCAGCATTGCCCACATTTTTCGATTCAACTTTCAAATTTTTGTTAGGTTTACGGAATCGATTTGATCCTCGATTGAAGTTTCGAACTGCGTCAATTTTGTTTTCACCGTTAGTGAAGTCTTGAATTTCCATTTTTCGCGCATCGTGAAGTTTGCAGAGGTCGATCGTTCGTTCGAGTGTTAGAGTGTCACCCTCGTCGAGAAGTCTGTTTAGCAGAGCTTCATCAGGGACTTGAGAAATTAGGCGATCGCGAATCATATTATTGCGTTCGAGAAATTCGCATGATGCTGCGGCGTTTTTTAGTGCAGTCACGTACTCGATTAATGACTGTCCCGAATTGAGGTTCAATTTATTAAACTTACAACGCTCATGCAGGACATTTTTTCGAGGTGCAAAGTGCGTAGCGAACGCAGAAACGACATCTGTATATTTGCCGAGGCGCTGCTTCCTTGGTTTCAACTGTACTTGTTATTTCTGCATCGGCTTTCAGAGCATTGTAAAGTTCGACACCCTTAGAGCCAAGCTGATTAAGGAGCATAGCAATTTTGACTGGATTCGACTCAGCATGCTTTTTAGAAGCGGTCAAATAAATTTCGAAGTTCTGATGCCAATCTTCCCATTCCTTCTTCAAATTGTCCGCGTCGAAATTAAATACGCGTGGTGGCCTCGCGTCCGACATCTCGAAAATAATTATTCTAATTAACGAGAAGAATTGATATTACTTAGCGAACGACGAGTTCCGATGCGCAGACGAAGACAGATGAACGGAGATCGCAGACAGGAAAAATCCAACGATCGAGAGGCATTCATGTCCGACCGATGTGTATTAGGATTACGGCGAATTATTAACTCACTGAACTTCTGACACCATGTTCAGGATTTATTATTAAAACGACTCATTAGGTCTTTAGGTTTTATTAGGCCATTGAAACATTATTAGACCATTGCAAAACTCGTTAACACCGCGTTCTTCTTCGGGGTGGTCACTAGGTTAGGAAAAACTATATCGATAGCAGTGTTGTTGTTGTTGACACGCAGTGCCTGATTCATTGTGCCATGGAGTTGTGCACATATTAGTCTAACTCAACACCTCCTGTCAGGTATTCCCGGCTGTCCTTTTGGGAATAGTTAGCCTTTGTGGAATCGAATGACCGGAATCAGCGGACGTCGCGTTCATTATGTTCGCTGCTGAGCTCAGGCTGGTCGTTTTTGCGATAGCTTCCTGTCTCCTCCGACTTCGGGGAATGTTTGTCTTCCTCGTGGCTGGTTTTCAGGTGTAATTTGAAGGTTTAGGGATGGCCGATGGTTATAGCGGTTTATTGATGGTTCTTGAACTCGAATATGCAATAAACATTTTTTGTCCGTCCGCCGTACGCCGTCAGCAGCAATACGCACAGAAGGAGTGGTCCAATTTCAAAAAAAAGACTAAGTAATTCTTGAACCAGTAAAAAATATTTTTTTGACCCTTCAAAAAATTTTTTTTAATTCCTAAAAAAATATTTTGCTTGCCGTTGAAAGGGTGAAATTGATCATCCTAGTTTTCCCCTGTTATTTATTCATTTTATTTTCCGTCGTATCATCTCTTTTCGACCCAAGAACATCCATCAAGTCCTGTTGCGCACATCGAGATATTCCAGTATCGCGAGCAAAGGTTCAAACTCAATTATCGGTAGCTTTGACACAAAACTCGATTAGTTCTGAGCAGCGAAGTTAACTTTTCGAGCCCACCGGTTTTATTCGCATCGACCGATCGCCTTTCATTTCTGGCTGATTCGATTTTCCTCAACTCGGTCTTGAATCGGGCCAATCAGAAATTAATCAACGGTTCCCAAGTCTGAATTAGTACCAATTCACTGTTTTGTCGCCCCGATTAAATAATAGGACTCCGAGGGGGGTATTAATTCTTGAGTTTCCTCCGAGTTTCGGTTGTAAATTTTTCCCCGGCTCCCGCCAACTTTTAATGAAATCTAGTCTAATAATTCGTTTAGCATTGTAGATGGAATTGTATGTAACGTTTAGAAAAGTCGATTGTGCACCGTTTGACTGGCGCTGGCGACTATGGGATAATTGTTGTTGTCGAAACTTTCCTCCGGAAGACATTTTGTCCGGAAGAGTCTCCAGTCTGTTCTGAAAATAAATCAACTTTTAGAATTGTTTTCTTATGCAGTCTGTTCACATTTAAAACTGTCTCTCTTGAATGGTTCGATTTTTTAGCTCATTTCCTACGGTTTTTGTTGAATAAATTTTTTGCGAGTCCAATATGGAGAAAGTAAATTTTTTCCTTCAAAGATTTTTTCGGCTTTGTCTCAGTGAAATTGTGTTCCCAATTTCGGACTAATTACATAGGACGCAAATTAATGATGTACATTTTGTACCTACTATAGTCGGTAGAAGTATTGGATTTATCAGCATTCTAAAGAATGCAGGTCTGTAACGAGTCCCTGTTAAATGAATTCAGGGTTAATGATAAGGGTTAAATAATTATTAATTAATCATTCATTCGATCGATTGCAAATGAATAAATGGACGGATGAAATAACGAATTGATTAATTAATTAACGCTTGAATGAATCAATGAATGGACTATATTCCATTTAAAAACATAACACAACATAACTTTGGTCCGAATTTTCGTCATCTCAACTTACTGTTACAAAACTACAAACACAGTTAAATTACAGGAAATTTAACGCTCTTTCCAACGGTATCCTTACTTTTGTAATATCTTCAAAATTTGAGGGACTTTTGGCCATTTTACTGCGACAAAGTCGGAAACTCGACAAAAACTTTGAAGCAGAACAAGTGTAGTTTTGCTCGGGCTGGCAAACAATTTATTTTTGAACAAAAACTGAAGCGAATGAGCTGAAAATAGACATTCAAGCAGGACAATCATTCGAATGTAAATAGAAATCGGAATAAAAGAGAATTCATTAATAGTATCGCACATTGTCAATCGAGCAGTCTAATGGAACAACTCGTGTAAAAATGTTGATTAAAACGAACGTGTTGTTCAGTCCGGATAATAATGATATCGCGGCTTTGCATAATAATCACATTATTACTTAATATCTAATATTATTAGAATTATAAATTTACGTGTAGCTGAAACATGGAAAGCAGAACTGAATAATCACTCGACGCGTAGGTCGTAGTTGTTGTTGTTGCTATAAAAATAAAATAATAGTCTACTTCTTGTCACATAGGACAGACACCACATTTAGACTTCGTCGCTTCAAACTTTGACCAAATGCCTAAGAAAATTTTCGTTAGCCGTTTTTTTGACAAGTTGGCCAGAGCCTTCGTTTTGACTCTCAAATTACTATAATTTTGTAACTCCAAATTGTTTGCGTTTCCCCGTATTGATAGTGAAGTTCTTCGTCCAAATCTTGAGGTTTCACTGAAGATTCACTAGCTAAGCTTGAAACAAATGAATTTTCACGAAAAACATTCGCTCTCGCGTTGATGTTTCTTTTCCAAGGTTCCTTTTCATGTTTTTGACAGTGTCGCTTTTCACTCAGGACCGCTCGCCCTTTGATCTTGACTCGTATTTTTTCTCCGTCCATTTTTGGACTTTGGTGTTTCTATTTGGTAACGAGTTCAAGTTGTTGGACCAAGGAATTATTCACGCTTCGTTTATTTTATACCTACCTATTCCTTATATTTGTAACCTTCTGTCGTATTTTTATTTAAATGATTTTTCCCCAACATTTTCTGTATTTTGAACAACTGTTACCTCCTCTTTGAACCCATGACCTTGAAATGTTTTAGTAATATTTTCCTTTCTTTTTACAGGTAAGTGCAGCTGCTTAACTATCCCGATATTCAAGTTTCGGTAAGTCAACGTTCTAAAAGTTAACTTTTATACCGCCGAATTTCGAACGGTTCTTTCTGGGCCGCCAGTGAACTGTTGATAACAAAAACAAGATCTACGCGTGCAGTTAGACTCTAGGTTTGCATAGTGACACCCTCGTTCAGAAAATGAGATAATAAATCAGGCAATTTCACTGAACTTCCAATTTACAGTTTTCGGCGATATTTTTTTTTTTCATTTTAATTTCCTGAATAGTATGTGGGAAAAAATCCACGATACCAAACGAAAAAAATGGCGTTTTTCACTCACCTGCGTTAAATATACGGAGAACTCGCAGAACCCCGGCCGGTTGAATATATCGATATTGACCATGTTCAGCCATGAGAAAAACGTGCAGAACAGATACCCCGTGTCGGATATGGCCAGGGCGCTCAGGTAATACGACGAAGACAGTTTCCTCAGTTTGGTGCTGAAAAAGAAGACGACGACCGACAAGCAATTGCCGATGGTGCCGAACCCGACCAACGCCGGCGTATAATACCGCTGTATCCAATCGAGAAGGAGACCGGCCACTGTGTCATCCATGGACATTGCACTTTCACCATCATCACTATTGCCACTGAAAACACCTTCCACAGGAGCAACACTGCCACTTGCACCACCGAAACCGTCACCGAACCCTCCGTTGCCGCTCGACTCATCTTCCATGTTCGAAAATCTGCTAACGGTTCGACCTGGAACATAAAAAATTTCGAATTTGACGGTTTCCTCGAAATATGGAGGGATGTGAAATCGATTTTTCACGAACGATGTCATGGATACTGACGTTGAACACCGATTTTTTACAAACGCAACATCGATGCTGAGTGTGAACATCGATTTTTTACAAATCCAACATTAATATCGAGAGGAAACATTCGCGTTGAAACGTCTAGCAGGGTCTTCGCTACGAAAGAAATGATTGGGAAAATCGCAAAAAAGCTATGGAAAATCGATATTGAGAAAATCGATGTAAAAACGTTGGAAAACTTCAATAATTATTGATAAAAATCGTTAAAAGGCATCAATTAATAAGTAACATCGATGTTTAAATTGTTAAATCACTATCTGAATATAACTGTTGAATAGCATCAATGCTTGTAATCGACAGTGAAAACATCAATTTGTTGAATCGATTATGACAAAATCGAATTTTTACATCGATTATGACAAAATCGATTTTTACATCGATTATGACAAAATCGATTTTTCCATCGATGATGACAAAATTGGTTTTTACATCGGTCATGCCAAAATCGATTTCTACATCGATTATGACAAAAATCGATTTGTTGCATTGACTATTACCAAATCTACTTGCAGCATCAACGTTTGGATCCATCGCTTTTTGGATGTCAATGTTCAATGATTCGTTACATCGATGTTGGATTCTTTGCTTTGTTGCACTGCCGTTGAAAACATAGATGCGTCGCATCGATGCTGAAAACGGTGATTATTCAGTGATAATAATTCAATCAGTTGTTGCATCGGTTGTTGAAAACATCGATTTGTGCACTGTTGTTTTAGATATCGATTAATTACATGGATTTTGAAACTTCGATTAATTTAGTTAAGCAAGGTATGTTGAAAAAATTGATTCATTACATCGATGCTGAAATCATCAATTTACTACATCGATTTTGAAAACATCGATTTACTTCATCGATTTTGAAACTTCGATTAATCATTTCGCTGTTGAAACCATCGATTTGTAGCAACGAGACGGTAAACATCGGTTTGATTTGTTGCATCGATTTCTAGCATTCGTGTTGAAATTGGCGGTTTGAAACGTTGTGGTTGAAAACATTGATTTGTTTCAATGGTATTGATACCCTACATCGATTAGTGAAATTGATGGTGAAAACATCGATTTATGCGACAATCTTCGAAGCAGATTAGCATCTGAGTCGATTTTGAAAACATCGATATTTGACATCGATATTGAGAGCTTCGGTGCGTTGAGAATCGTACGATATTTTCCGCTCGCTTTTCAGTTTTAATGGAAAACCGGATTGCGAGGGGCCGAGGTGTTGAATATTTTTCGAATCGGTTTATCGGTTTCAAGATTTGGAGTGCCGAAATGACGGTTCTGTCAAGTTGGGTAATATAACCCGAGAAAGTAACAGCTGAGGATGGTAACTCCGATGCTCTTCCCTCGAGTCGCCATAAATCACGCGTCTTCGGGGAGGCGAGCACTTAGCGATAAAAGGGGGATCGAAGGGTAGCGACAGTTTTCCGAAGTATGAGGAAAATTCAATGTATGGTAATGCGAAAATTCTAAGCTTTCGGAACGAATTTCACTATGGAAACGCCGCTTGATTGTAGGCGGTTGTTATTTTAGGTACTCGAGTATTCTCTCGAGGAAAGACCTATGTAACATTAATGGAGATGCGCATGTAGATGCATTCTCTGAAAGTACCTGTTGAAAGAGCTTAGTGCATTACCTACGAGATCCTCCGGACGACTCAACGTACGAGGGAATACAAACCGGGGGGAAGCTAAGTAATTGAATTTCACAACTCAGTTGAGGGCAGATTCAGCTCAAACCAGTGCAGCCGGATTGGAAAGCCGATTCGGCCGTATCCGCATTTTCCGAGTCAGTAAAATCGATACCGTCTTCATTCCAGCCGGTATTGCCTTTCAGTCTGAAATGACAGTCTTTTATACGATTTCGCCAATTGATTCCGCCAATAAGAATAGGTAGGCCCGAGGAATTACGAATTGCCTGCCATACGTATTCGGCCCGAGAGGAAATATTCGAGTCCGCCGATCCTTGAAAGTCTAGCGATATCAATCAATTATATGATAAATCGAACGATTGATCCAAGTAATCAATATCCATTATTATCCACCAAGAAATTGTTGCTACTCAACTGGAGCGATCGATTAGTTCACAAAATAATCGATTATCCAATTAATCGAGACTGAAAAAATCGATTATACGGTTCCTCTAAATAATCGATTAGCCGTTTAGGGATGGGTATCGACCAATTAATAATCAATTACGCCCTAGGTACATAATGAATGCAACCCAAGGTACCAGTCCAAATTCTGGATGAGCGGTTTGGGGTTGTGGTTCATGGTAAATAACGGAGGATAACATCTTTCACCCAAGACTAGAAGAATAACTCCGCTCCTAGAGTAGTGGTTGTCAAAAGACCAGAACATCTTGGGTAATGGATTAATTAAATGAAACAATGGAACAATCGATTGACGTATCCAACAATCAATAGACACCCGATTATTCCAACTTTTAAAGCTTCGATTATGTGATAAATCAATAGATTCCTCCAAGTAGGTAATCAATATCCACCATTAACCGCCTAGAAATGGTCAATAATCGATTAGAGCAATCGATTAGTTCATAGAACGATTTTTTCGATTAATTAATTCCTACAACTTCGATTACATGACGAGATTATTGATTCTGTGATGATAATGTGATAATCAATCGTTTTCTCCAAGTAGGTAATCGATATCCTTCATTAACTGCCTAGAAATGGTCAATACTTGATTAGAGCAATAGGCCATAGAACAATCGATTGTTCAACTAATCGATTCCTAAAACATCGATTATATGATGAGTTGATTGATTCTTGAAATAATTCGATACCCATCCATAGTCACCTTGGGATAGCCATCCAAGTCCATCGGCATCAATCGATTCACCACTTTATCAGGGGCTTGAAAATAATTGATTATTACCATTAATCAATTATTCGCAAAGTTCGATAATGAGCATTCTAGGCGACAAGAGACTGGTAAAAGTGAGGAATCGACAAGAAACAATCGATTAATAGAGCAATACCGACATCGATCGATGAATGAATCAACAGATTGTTCTTTTCTCATTCCCAGGACTAGAGGTGCATGTCAATAGAAAAAACATCGATACTGATAATATCGATCATTCGAGTTTCAATGTATTAGTACCGATATATCGTCTAAAACCCGTCGATACCCTTAAATATCGACCACTGAATGTAATATCGATGTACGAGACTATCGATAGTCTTAAGTATCGATATTCTATCTTGTATCACTAATGGCTTACCAGGTCTTCAATTTTTTATTTATTTATTTTATTCTTCCACTAGCCACCCGGTATGAATGAGATTTTGAGTGGGGTTGTTCATCATGTGGGTGGATATTTTGAGGTTCGAATACCTCAAACGACGCATTATCACATACACGAAGATATTGTACGCCAAGTGGGAGTTGGAGGGCGATGGAAGACTCTGCCACCCCCTGGTAATGGGCCCAGCAGTGTAACAGCTTCCCTCCCTTGTCGAGTTCTCGCCTTTTTACCCTCTTACCCTCTTGTTCTTTGTTGTTCGGTCGGGTTAATCGTCGAGGGCTGAAATCGGGTCGGACCTTTTTTCATTCATTTCCACGATACGCCCCGATAATCGACTACTGGCTAATTGGTGTTGGACAGCTGCACAAAAGTGCTGCATCGATCAATTGGTTAAAAAAGGTTCCAATGATCATTTTTCAGGTCTCGATTTATTCGAATAGAAATTTCGACATGAATGGAACTCGTGGGCGTTTCTAACTCTTACATACGCCCAGAGATAATAACACAAGTTACGCCTGCGTATAACGCACGTACGCCTGCCCGATTTGCAATCCCTCCCACCTGCTCCCATGCACCGGTACCTACCTGGTCTTGCCCAGCCAATTGAGATCACACTAGTTGAGCAATTGTATTCATTTTCCGAAATCATATTATGTCATTATTATCATGATTTTTATGATATAGATTTTTCATGATTTTATATTTTATATGATATAGGTATTATGATTTTATTTGATGATATTTTATTTTTATCATAATATGATGATTATATTGACTTATATGATTTTTATATGATCTTTATTGTATAGATATTTTATATTTTATATAATATATTATGATTTTATATGATGATATTTTATTTTTATCATAATATGATGATTATATTGACCTATATGATTTTTATGATACAGATTTTTTATGATTTTATATTTTATATAATATATTATGATTTTGTATGATGATAATATCATCATACAATTAAAATATTATTTTAATTTTATTATAATAATATTATCATTATAATAATATTAATATCATTATAATATTAATCATTATATTATAATGATTATATTGACTTATATGGTTTTTATTATATAGATTTTTTATGATTTTATATTTTATATAATATATTATGATTTTGTATGATGCTATTTTAATTTTATCATAATATAATGATTATATTGACTTATATGATTATATTATTACCATAATATTATCTATTATATTATTATACCATATTATTTTTATTATTTATTATACCTAATGCTATATTATATGTGGTAATATTATGTATTGTAATGTTATGAAATCATCATTATCTTATTATTAATCCCGTTAATATTTGATGTTTTCCCGCCGATTCCCTTAAGAATTTCCCCATTTCCCGTCAAGTTGAACTATTCCCCGTAAATTTCGCAATGTGGCTACTTACCGGGAGAGAATTCTTCATTAAAATTCCCGCAATGATTAGCCTTCGTATTTAATTAAATTCTCCCTATGGGGGTTTCAGTTTAATTAAATTTGATCCGAATCAGTGGCGATCTTGAAGTTAATTCCTCCAGCTTGCCATTTACCAATCAGAAATCGAGGGAAAAAACTGGATGTTAACTCCGACGTTTTCGACCGGCTGGTTGCATTGAACATTGGCATTCCGAGCGATAATGAATAGTTTCTGAACCTCTGTACCGATTTCTATTTTTCTTCCGTCACAATAAGTAGGTAAATACCCAGTTTTTTCCTAGTTCTAAATAACAAAACGCTATAAAATGAGAAAAATTTAAAAAAATGACTAAAGAAAAAAATTTAAAAAACTGACTAAAAAGTGAAAAAATATTGAATCGTAATTTTGTCTGTACTTTTTGAAATTTGTTTTGAGAACATCTCACATCGAAGTCGGTGCCTCCATTAATTTTTTTCGAATTTTAGAGGATTTTTTATTAAACTTGATCACTTAATACTTGTATGCAAAAATCCTGATTCAGAGATGGCTCAAATTTTTGTTTTGCGAAAAAAAACATGTAGCGGACGAATTCGATACACGGTTCCCTGAATATTGTCTAGATGATTTCCCTATTTTTGTCGGCGGAATAAAGATGTCTGCGATTGACATTTCGACTATGCGGGGGTTTGATCGAGTCAATTATTTCCGTCTGCCATCGCCAACTCACGAATTGATCCGCTAGATAAATCATCGCGTTCTAATTTCCTTCAGCTTTGAATTCTGGCCCGAATATAGCGAATTATTATCGTATTTCGGCTCATCGTTTGCGAATAAATCGTTTAAAGAAGAAGAAAAAAAGAAAAACAATTTTAGGTAAAGAAACTTGTAATTAGCGTCCTCGTGCAAAAAATACCAATTTTTCTCGGAATTTTTTTCGAAAATTGTAAAAATTGTCACCCCAGTGTTAATTTACTCGATAAAGACTGCAAATTTGCTAATAATATTAATAATACGTTATTTCCTTAAGAAAAATGAACCAATACTCATTTTTCCTGAAACATTATCGGAAATTTTTTTTCAAAAATTTCAACTTCAGTGTTTATTTACTTGATAAAGACGGCAATTTTGCTGATATGTAAGTAGTGAGCTGTCTGTTAGCCGAGCGCCCTCTATCCGCTCCGCCGTCGTCTCGCACGCTATCTAGAGATCTTCCCCTCTCGCTTCCACTCGCCCGTTCTTATATCTTCCCTCTCAGTCCGACTTCTTGATCCGGTGTCTCGGGCGCGCTCCGATGGATGCGAATGCGATGACAAGCGCCTCCGGCCTTTTCCTGTTCCTCGGGGCGTAAAAGCGATAAATCTTCCTCGTATATTTCATTCGATAAGTTCCGTATTAAAACGTGACCCCCGGAATACATAAAAATACATAAGGGATATACTACATATCGATACCTTAAAGGCATATGTCCAAAAATGGCATGATGAGGAAAATGGTTGATTCCCAAATAACTGTCAATTTTCAATTTGGAAAAAAATTGAAATTTCACCTCATTGAAAAATCTTGAAAAAACTCCTGCATGCTCCTGCATGATTGGAAAGAATCAAGAAAAAGATCACAATCTTCGAGTTTTTAATTCAATTTTAAGCTTTAGAATCCATGGGGGGTTACACCATTGGCATGTACAGAATTACTGGCATTGCTACCAACAAATAAGCAGTAAATGTCCTTAACTTCAAAAGAGTCTACACTCAAAAGTTCAGGTCAAAGGGATCAAAATTACTCGAAATGAATCTCTATGTAACCCTCCATGGAAAGCTGGTAACGTTCCATGGTCGGTTTATGGTCAACTGTAACCCTCCGTGGTTAACTGTAACCCTCCATGGGTATAAACTAAAATGTGGAGGTTACAGGTTTTGCAGCATGGAGGGTTACATTTCAACTTTGCTCCTTAATTGTAAATCAGGATTGAAAGATTACTGAATGAAATCGTTATGGGACGTCAGGTTGACAGAGAACTTTGGTATTCTATAAGGGGAAGGAGGAGAGTTAATTCAAAAAATTATGAGATACTCACACGGATGTTACACTCAAAAACCGATGATCACGCAAACCACACCTTCTTCATCCAAGGCCACAAATCAACTGGCTTGAAGTGGAAAGGGGATGGGGTAGTCGGTCGACCAGGGTTGCCACCCCCTTTCTCCCCTTACTCCCATCAAAATATCCCCACATGGGAAATGTGTACCGTTCTTACTCAAAACTCCACGGTTGTTACACAGAAATGAAAAACCGACTTTGTGAGATCACTGATAGCACACTGCGTAGGTTTTTGAGCTAAAATCTTCATCACTATCTCTTACCACAAAACAGTCGCCTTTTTGTGTCTAGCATGTCACAGGACATTTCCAGGAATTTTTAAGTTGGAAAATCGTGGGCTGGGACAGCCATGGAGCGTTACCCAATTAATATTTTTTTCGTTGCGTTTCACCTCTGAACCAACAGGTAGCGTTCTTATTTCATAGTAACCTAGCAGAACACACCTATTGTTTACTGGAAAAAATTGGAAAAAAATTCAAACATGTCCGAGTAGGGTGTTACTGCCCAGGGACAAGAAATTGACAGTTTTTTGGGAATCAACCCTATACGAGACTGTAATAAAATGAATGTTAGTTTTCATACAAACGTTGCTGTCCGAATAAACATGACTTTTCCCCTCCAATGTGAAATTAAAATTGATCCGTACTCTAATATGCGATTAGCATTCACCGATTAATGAGGGGATTTATCAGACGAAACAGAACTAATCTCACGGGCTGAGGTAGATGAAAAAAATTCATGAGCAGCGAGGTAAAATATTTTCAATTCGAAGCGAGAGAGAGAGGGAGAGAGAGGCTTCAATCGGCGGATTCGTTCGAATTTCAACATTTTCCGACGAGATGAGCCGACCATCGGACCAAAAACGGCCGAATTGGTTTAGTCGACTGTAAACAGCCGTGTCATCGATAAACGCAAAGTGTACGCTTGTTAAAATCATCTCTATCATAGAAATTTATAGGTTAATTGGTAGAATTATTGAGCGATGAATTGGCTTATTTCACACGATGTTGCGTCCTTTTGAAAGGAAACTGATCTGAGGAAACTAGACGGAAAATTGCAGAAAACGACATCCTATCGAATCATTGATCCGATTTTGATGAAACTAGTCTTGAAAGTTGTGGTTTGTTCCAACTTGGTGCATATTGTCCGGGCAATCCGATCGGAAAAGGTTAAGGGGTCCAATTATCACCAATATATTATATTGATGATATACCTAATTTATTGATCTGAATAGAACAAAGTGCTCGCATGAAAACGTTCCACAGAAGAACGGCTTTTTCCACACTATATTCGCCAGTTAACCGAAAAGGAAACCCGATAAATGAAAAACCCACTCGAAAACCCACAATGCTCTTCTCGCTGTACATTGTTGCCATGGATGTAATACGAAAAGCCCTTCTCAAGTACAACCCCATGTACTGGACAGCCGTGTATTGTTTATTTTATTCTCAGTCCGACGAGGGAGGGAAATAAAATAAATTGGAAACAATAACAGAAGGGGCGGACTGTTTCGATTTTACGTTAAGTAGTCGGCCCAGTTTCCGAGAATTTCCCATCGGGAAAAATCGGTTGGGTTGCGAATTTCTTGGCGATCCTGGTCACGTGGAGGATAAAAGTCGCGTGAAAATGCGAAGGAAATAGTCAATAAGAGGCGATTGTTCGAAGCTCACTCAGCCCCGACCAGAGAAAATAAATAAATGAAATACAATAAAACCCAAAAAAAACGTGAAGAGGAGAAAATCTCGTAAATTTTCGGTATTTTTAACTAGAACTTCATGCATCGGCTTTGAAAATTGTTTTTCAAAAAATAAATCATTTCTCAAAGGCAGAGTAAACTTCGAAATCTAAATATTATTGTAGATTATCGTCAATTAGCTATTGTGAATTGTTGAATTCCCAGGAAGAAATTTATAAATATTTGCATTTTTAGTGTTTTCAATTTTTATTTTTTCCGGCCTCAGAAATGAACCAATTTGAGCGTTCTTGGTCTTAGAATCTTTGTTTCACCTTGCAGAATATGTGGACATTTTTTATATTTTGATAACTTGGCGTATTTTTATTTTGGACGAATTTTAGAATTTGCATAGTGATTTTTTGGAAATTTTTGACCTGAACACCTCCAAAAGCAGTCAAAATACGATCAGATTGTATCACATTTTTAGGTTTCAAAATATGGAAGTATTGTGTGTTATCTACGCACCACTGGTTTTATGGATGAATTAATGAAATCGGTTTTATTGGTGAAAATAATTTTACATCGCTTCTTTCGAATTTTGAGCGAGTCAAAATTTATTCGACCGACATGTAACTTCAAAAACTCTCTATTATATCCAGCCTCGCATGGTCGGTAGAGTATAGTGTTATTCGCTTGTTTGAAAAAACCAAAAAAAAAAAAAAACTCGTAGACGGCGTGCGATAACAGTGATACTATTACGAGCATCGTCCTCCCTCAGCTTCGTGTACGTCATATTGGATAGGAGCTTTGTCACATCGTAAACTTTTACCGTCTTTCCAGGATATCTTTCATCAGCCTTGACCCTTAACATTTCTCCGACTACCGTCTTTTACGTTCCCGACCTTCGCAAGGATGCGGTCGTAAATAGGTAAAGCTACCTGGTCGAATAGGTGTTTTAACAGAATACTCGAACGAATACGAGAGATAAGAGAAAAATAAAGATACGAGAGTGCCGAGATGTTTCAAGACTAGTTCGGCACTAGGGTCGAACAAATTTTCATTTACGACGAGGCAAAAATGATCAAAATTAACAAAACGTTTCCGCGCGAGACATTTTCATCTTTTTAATTCTCGAATCCGCATGACGGGAAATGCTTCTCCGACGGAAAATTTAATGTCAAGAGAATCTACTTGAAAGTCTGAATACTGGACTGCGAATGAAATATAAAAGTAATTCATGTGGTCTACGACGTTTTCATCGCAACTTGGGATCACTGGAGCGAGAATATTTTCACCCAGCTTTAAAATTACTATATTCCAGAGTTGGCATTACTATTCCGACGGTTTTCCCCGGCATTTTCCGCGTTCAATGGCCTTTTAAATGTGCTCGTCCTGCTATGAGGTAGAAGTGGAAATTAAATCGAAACATGTACGATAATAATTCGTAAGTCAGAGATATGACACCCGACTTCGCGAAATTCTCCTATTTTGACTCATGCCTGAGCCCATAGACGTCGAGAAATCTTTTATTAGCCGATTTCTGAAGGAAAATAAATTTTTGAGTGATGATTCATAACCTGCCTGACCTTCCTATCCTACCAAACGTAATACCTCTACCTAGCCTACCTGGCATGCTCGACTAACATGACCTACTCCGCTCGTCTGACCTACTAGACCTACCTGACCTACTCGACCTACTAGAAAAACCTGACCTACCTAACCTACTAGACCTACCTGATTAACTAGACCTACCTGACATACTAAACCTATCTGACCTACCTGACCTACTAGACCTACCTAACCTACTAGACCTACCTCAACCACCTGACCTACTAGACCTACCTGACCCACTCGACCTATCCAAACTAACTGACCAGCTTGACCTACTCGACCTACCTCACCTACTAGACCTACCTGACCAACTTGACCTACTTGGCCTACTAGACCTTTCTGACCTACTAGACATTCCTGACCTACCTGACCGATTCGACCTACCTCAACTGCTCGACCTACCTCAACTAACTGACCTACTATACCTTCCTGACCTATTTGGCCTACTAGACCTTCCTGACCTACTATACCGTCCTGACCTACTAGACCTACCTCAACTACCTGGCCTACTAGACCTACGTAACCTACTAGACCTACCTCAACTACTCGACCTACCTCAACTAACTGACCTACTATACCTTCCTGACCTACTTGGCCTACTAGACCTTCCTGACCTACTAGACCTACCTCAACTACCTGGCCTACTAGACCTACCTGATTAACTAGACCTACTTGACCTACCTGACTTACTAGACCTATCTGACCTACTAGACCTACCTAACCTACTAGACCTACCTCAACCACCTGACCTACTCGACCTATCTGACCTAGTAGACCTACCTGACTGACTAGACCTACCTGGCCTTCTCAACCTATCCAAACTAACTAACCAGCTTGACCTACTCGACCTAGTTCAGCTAAATGACCTACTAGACCTACCTGACCTACTAGACCTACCTCAACTACCTGACCTACTAGACCTACCTGACCTACTAGACCTATCTGACCTACTAGACCTACCTAACCTACTAGACCTACCTCAACCACCTGACCTACTCGACCTATCTGACCTAGTAGACCTACCTGACTGACTAGACCTACCTGACCTACTAGACCTACCTGACCTACTCGACCTACCTGGCCTTCTCAACCTATCCAAACTAACTAACCAGCTTGACCTACTCGACCTAGCCCAGCTAAATGACCTACTAGACCTACCTGACCTACTAGACCTACCTCAACTACCTGACCTACTAGACCTAGGGTCAAGTGGGGTAATTATGAACAAATTGCAACAATTTTACAAACTGACAGCTCTCAGAAGTACCTAGTCCATGTAAAAACCTGGAAACCTCTCTAAAACAATCGGTTTACATCCCTAATACACTGTGAGACAGTTTTTGAATTTTTTTGACTGCTGTATGGTCTTTGAAAACCACTGTTCATAATTACCCCTTATGTTCATAATTATCCCATAGGGTATGGGGTAATTATGAACAGCGATTTTGACGTTTAAAAGAGGTGTTCAAAAGGTTACATTTGATTCATTTCACACTGTTACATGTGACAGTTAGCACGAACGTGTTACACTAGGCGTATGAGATGTAAAAGACGATGTTCATAATTACCCCATAGCATAGTTCAAAATTACCCCAAGATCCAAATAAATCAAGTCAATATACTTACATACTCCCAAAATATCATAATTCAAACAAAAATCACCTAGTTTGTACCATTTCATTGCTAAAAATGGACGAGAAGTGCAAAAAAACTCTCAGAAAAAAATGTTCATAATTACCCCATACCCAAAAAAGTATGGGGTGATTATGAACACCCTCTGTAAGTCACTGAGAACGAGATATGGCAAAACTTGAGTGAAATCCTGTTGAAGAAACAATTAACGCATGTAAAAATATTGAAAACAATAACTTAACACAATTTTTTCAGCCAGAAGAGTGAAGAACCTCAAACACTAAAAAACTGTTTCACAAACTTTTTAATAAGGTTTTTGATAAACACGTAAATGGCGTCATCGGCGTTGCCAAATTGGAGAAAAAAAAGTCGTAACCTATCAATGAGAGAATGAACATTCGATTGCTACATCTTTTTGATTTTTCCATTGCTCACAGGAGCGCAAACATACTTTGTTCTTAATTACCCCATGTTCATAATTACCCCACTTGACCCTACCTGACCTACTCGACCTATCCAAACTAACTGACCAGCTTGACCTACTCGATCTACCTCACCTACTAGGACTACCTGACCTACTAGACCTACTTGGCCTACTAGTGTGGACTTGGATAAGTGCAGTTCACTCGCATAGCGAATAAAAGTTGAGTTCGGTTCAGTGAAGTCACTCAATGTTCTCTGTGGTCTGGCGAATCGGGAGTCCAATATCGTCTGATGAAGACAGATGTCTCATTTCCACGCGTTCGAAATAGTCAACCTTCAGTTTGCAGAATGGAGGAAGGCCGTTTTTTATTATTTAGTTGGAACTGTATCAGGTGTTTTCACCATTTCCTTCCCCTATTATTGGTCGAAGTCAGTGGTATAAAATATATTTTTTCTCAATTTTCAGATTTTTTCAAAATTTTTTTTAGCCGATTATATTTTGACGAATTTTGTTTCCGCACGGATGAAAATTCGGAATAAAAATTCGAAAGAGGCCTCCAAGATTTCGTTGAACTCAAGTTAACCCAAGAAATTCGTGTCACGACGTTTCCAGCTTAGCTGCCAAGGCCAGGACAGTTAACTAGTCCCATTGCTCACGTTTTGTCCCCCGTTTCATTTTAATTGTACATGTGTCACGTGACATCCATGTAGAATACTCGCCAGCAGTTTGTTGAATTGTCCAAATTACGAGTAGGTGGAAAAATATTTTTTTCAGCCGTAGGACGCCAAAATGTGGTTAGCGAATTTCTTTAACGACCAAGAATTGTCTGAACGTTGAGATAAATGTAAAAAATCCTTACAAAAGAATAAGCATTTTTGAAACGGGGCAAATATTTGATTATTTTTCAAGATTGATGACGACAAAAAGTCTCACTCTCAGGCTACTTTCCGAAAACCTGACTCTATTATCAAAAAAATGACAAAATGTTAAAAATATCATTTTTTCCAAAACTAAATTTTATTTGAAAAAAAAATCATAAAACCCGCGATAAAGAACGAGTTCGGATAAATCGATGAATAGAATATTGAAGAAATTCTATCCATTGTACGATCGATAGTAATAATCGAGATTTTCCCCCCATTCAAAATCAATAAGGGCCGTACTGGAGCCGTCAATGGAATTTCGAAATCCCATCGGCCCCCGTTAGCGGCTGATCCGATCAAGGCGAATCGGATCGACTCGTCGAACTTGAAGCCGAAACGCGTCCGGCAGCCGCAGACGCGATAGCCGCACTGCAATAACCCATCGTTACGTCTGGCATCCTCATTGCCTCGGGGTTGCCCGCTGGAAACGAGTTATACCCGAATTGAGAATTTTCCATATCAACTGAAGAATTTTCTCATTGAAATTAAGAATTTTCCTGCCCCGTTTGAGAATTTCCTAACCAATTTGAGATAGTCCAATCAAAATTCTCCTTTTTTTAGACTATATTATGATCCAAAAAAAAGTCGTGAAAGGAATTTGATTTAAACGAAGGCTTGGATAGATTGGTAGATTGGCTTGAATGGGTATTTTTTGTCATCACAGTAACACCAAAAATGTTCATGTCAAGGAAAAAATTCTCCATATTAAAGAGAAGAGCCCTCGGGGAACTAATGATTTACATAATTAAAAGATAATACGCGAATTTCGAAACAAATCGAGTAAAAGAAACCGGATAAAGTCGGAGAAGGAGTTCTCTTTTATGACGAATTATCTCTCTACCTATTTATTTTTAAGTCGGTACACCTTTCCATGGACATCATTCTGTATACAGTTTTAAAGCATTTCCCGACTACGGCTGAAGCAACTCAACCGGGTGGCACTTTGGGATTTACCCTTCCCCTGGGGGATGATTGTTTTCTTGCCACTGACGAACCCTGCAAGATGAAAGCCGAGCTGAAGTGAAGCTATAACTCCTAGCTTTTAGGCCCTACTCACACAGACGGGCTGACAGTGTCGACAATTGTAACATTTTTTTACGGTTTTGTCAACAAAAGATTGTAAACGCACAACAACCTTTAAAAACAGTGGTGCTTAGATAACACACAATACTTCTATATTTTGAAACGTAATATTGTGACACGATTTGATATTTTGAGTGCTTTTACGTGTGATTAGGTCGAAAATATCGAAAAACTCACTATGAAAATTTTAAAATTCTCCCAAAATAAAAGTACGCCACATTATCGGAAAATAAAAATATCCACATATTCTGCAAGGTAAAACAAAGATTTTAAGACCAAGAACGCTCAAATCGGTTCATTTTTGTGGCCGAAAAAAAAAATAGAAATAATTAAAATGCAAATATATCGGAAGTACTGTGAGTTATTCAAATTCCGATTAAACAGGGTGTTAGGTCTTGTCAAGACAAACATTTTAGTTCAAGAAATTTGAAAAAAGGTTGAGATTTGAAGGAGCTAGGGAAATTTTTGTAAATGACCACAGATGGACACACGGAATCGAAGATAGAATATCGATATTTGAGACTATCGATTGTCTCGTACCAATACGTCAATATTATAATATAATATTTGAATATTATTCACTGCTTCGAAGCAAATAATCGATATTTAGACGGATTTTTGTCAATATATTGATACTAATATATTGAAACTTGAATGTATCGATATTATCAGTATCGATGTTTTGTCTATTGACATGCTCGGTCAGTATGACTTGTTCGGGAAATCATCTGAGTAAATGTTTATAAGAAAAAGTTTTTTCTGAATCTATTAGAATTTTTAGAACGATTACAATGCTTCCATTCACTCTGTAAACATGGGAGTAAAAAATGTTAACGTGCGAACCGTTACAGCAATTTGCCAATGCATCGCAAATAACGCTATCGTCTACCGCCGGAAAATCGACGAAGGGTAAAAATTCGTAGGGGGCCTGGAAACTGTCAGGCAATCATGTTGGAACGTGCTGGGGAATCAACGCGGGTTCAATTATGTCGACGTCGATCCGATGATAGCCGGCTTTCCATTTATTATATTGGCTCTGTCGATTCAGAAGGCCGTAAAATGTGAAACAACCGAAGATATCCGAGGGAAAGGGGCAACACGCAACGCCAATCAGAACTTTTTAATGCGATAAGCGTGACGTTGAAAATCGACGATGGGATTTTTTCCGAAAGTGCGAATCTACGTCATCTCGAGATCAAAGTCAATTTCGAGATCAGTCAACTCTGAGTTCAAACTCAACTTCGAGATCAAAGTCAACTTCGAGATCAAAGTCAACTTCGAGTTCAAATTCAACATCGAGATCAAAGTCAACTTCGAGATCAATGTCATCTTCGAGATCAAAGTCATCTTCGAGATCAGAGTCAACTTCGAGATCAAAGTCAACTTCGAGATCAAAGTCAACTTTGAGTTCATAGTCAACTTCGAGTTCAAAGTCAACTTCGAGATCAAAGTCAACTTCGAGTTCAAACTCAACTTCGAGATCAAAGTCAACTTCGAGATCAAACTCAACTTCGAGATCAAAGTCAACTTCGAGATCAAACTCAACTTCGAGATCAGTCAACTCCGAGTTCAAACTCAACTTTGAGTTCAAAGTCAATTTCGAGATCAAAGTCAACTTCGAGTTCAAACTCAACATTGAGATCAAAGTCAACTTCGAGATCAAAGTCAACTTCGAGATCAAAGTCAACTTCGAGATCAAAGTCAACTTCGAGTTCAAAGTCAACATCGACTTCAAACTCAACATCGAGATCAAAGTCAACTTCGAGATCAAACTCAACATTGAGTTCAAAGTCAAATTCGAGATCAAAGTCAACTTCGAGGTCAAACTCAACTTCGAGGTCAAAGTCAACTTCGAGATCAAAGCCAACTTCGAGTTCAAACTCAACTTCGAGGTCAAAGTCAACTTCGAGATCAAAGCCAACTTCGAGTTCAAAGTCAACTTCGAGATCAAACTCAACTTCGAGATCAAACTCAACTTCGAGTTCAAAGTCAACTTCGAGATCAAACTCAACTTCGAGATCAAAGTCAACTTCGAGATCAAAGTCAACTTCGAGTTCGAAGTCGACTTCGGGTTCAAACTCAACTTCGAAATCAAAGTCAATTTCGAGATCAAAGTCAACTGTGAGTTCAAATTCAACTTTGAGTTCAAAGTCAATTTCGAGATCAAAGTCAACTTCGAGTTCAAACTCAACTTCGAGATCAAAGTCAACTTCGAGTTCAAACTCAACTTCGAGTTCAAAGTCAACTTCGAGATCAAATTCAACATCGACTTCAAACTCAACATTGAGTTCAAAGTCAAATTCGAGATCAATGTCAACTTCGAGATCAAACTCAACTTCGAGATCAAACTCAACTTCGAGATCAAAGTCAACTTCGAGTTCAAAGTCAACTTCGAGATCAAAGTCAACTTCGAGTTCAAAGTCAACTTCAACACTGCCAAAAAATACCGGTTGGTCCAGGTAATACCAATAGGAACCAATTAATTAGTAGGAAGGTAGTTTGTTATTTGTTGATTTACCAGCAAGTTCTTCTTCCTGGTATAGGAGATTTCTTCGGGTGATTCATTGACTTTTTTGGATACCGTTTCGATACCTCATAATGTTTACTGATATGCGTAAAATATCGATCCCACGGTATTCGATACATATATCGGAAGTATCGAAAGCAAAGTATCGATACCAGTAAGTATCGAAAGTACCGAAACGTCACTAGTCATTAGTGCGCACCTAGCGGGGACTGCTGAACTACTCTGTACTACCTTTTTCTTTAGTTCTCTGTCATTTCTCACTAGAAATCGTGTAAAATTCGGTTCCGTGTTTCAAAGTCATGCAGCTGTTGCTTGGCGGAAGATGGATAATCTTCGGATAATTATCGAAACTGATCCACCATCGATCACTCGAGAACTTTGGGAAAACTACTCGAAGGCCCTCGGGCTCCTGCGATTCTCCTTAAGGTTGGAAATTGTTCGGTAATCCTTGCCGGCGTAAGTTGGCGTAAACATGGCTTAGCGGGTAACTATGCTGAAGCGTTTCCTAAAGCTTCGCTCATGAGGCCAATTAAATTTAGGGCCGTATTCACAGCACTTCCTAAGCTTTAGGGGCCGTCCTAAGGAGGGCTCCTATATGAAAAACCGTTTCATGAAGCTTCCTAAAGGGGCTTAGGAGCGCCGAAACTTGAGGGAGCCTTTTCTTGAGGGCCCCTTTTCGTTAGGTAGCAATCGGGCTGCCTTTGGGCCCGAAAGGGGGCCTTACTCGGTTTTTCACTTCACCAGACGGCAGCCATCTTGCATTCCCAGTGTAAACAAACCGCGAATTTATCTTCTGATCGCTCATCCATTTCGTTCCATTCAGTTTAATTATTTATTTTTCTTCGTCGCGGATGATTTCATCGAATTTGTGCGAGGAAATCAAGATAAAAACATTTCCAATGGTCTGAGAGCGCCTCTGGACAAAAGACAGCAATCGTGTACCTTCGTTTCGTTACGTGTATTTTTTCGGAGCTCTTCGGACGATTCTGGTAAGTGCTCATAATAATATTATGGGAATATTATTCATTCAAATAATGGGTAGTTATTCCTCATTAGGAGTTTAGAATTCTAAAAAAAAGTAGGTAAGGAGTAGATACATAGATCAGGCGCATCAGCGGTTTAGCTAACCCAGAAGTAGGCAATACCTACGAATTTCATGTTCTTCTGCTGATTCCAAGTAATATATTAAGTACTCAGTATTCAAAACCCTAATCTAATGCCTTCGGTTGTAGTACTGACTGTTGTAGAGTCAGATTACAGTTGGCTGTTTTTTACGAAATCGGCACCTCCATGCTAGTTAGGTAGGTAATGGTTTTCTCTGACTCCCATTTTTCAAATTTCGCTCGTTTTATTTCAGGTGAATACTAGCGATGATGATTGATGGGTCCGTCGGCAGCGTACGAATGATTTGAAATCTCTGGACGCACAAGTTCCTGAGCTGAAGCGAAGAGGTTCTCAGAGGGTACCCCTGGTTAAGCTACAGTGAAGCACCCCACACCCATAAAAATGTACATTTACCATCAGAAATAAGCCTCTTGTATTGTTTTGTATCTTGTATCGATCCAGGGGTACGGTACCTACGCTTAAAGCCGAATTTATTGCGTGGCATGATGCGAGTTATTGTAAAATAAATTAATTTATCCAGTATTCGTCTTGATAGTACCTTGCCTAATTCCATTATTGGGAAATTCCGGTGTTCTTTCATCAAGTCAATGATTAACCTGTGCAATCACTCAGACAAACAAGAGCAGCAAAAGATAATTTATGTTCATACCTAGGTACTTGATGGATTTCTTACTAGAAAATTTCTAGTCATCAATCTTCAATCAATCAATCAATCAATTCTAGTCATCAATCATTTAATGATGAAAAAGCTCCAAAATAGCCGCAACCTCGGCAAGTCCTGCAAACTGTTCCATTTTGACCAGGATTATTGTGGAAAAAAAGATTTATGATCAGACGTTTATTTTTCACTCATGAGTACAGTAAGTAAGTAGGTACTTAATTAGGTATGTAAATAATTACAGGTGTTCACAATGCTTTTCAACGTAAAACCGCAAAACAGTGGTCATTGCATTCTGCCAGTTCAGTAGGTACACGATTCTTTGGAGATGAATATTTCGGGCTTCCGCGTTCAGATGTATGAAATACTTCGAATTCTTTTCGATTGCCAGTAATTTTTGATTAGGTACCCTGTAACGAGAACTACACCAGAATTTCTCCAAGATCACTGAAATTAGGACGAAAAACACAAGATCCATTATAGATGATCAAGAAGTGATCGAAAAATAACTTGTTTGTTTACATTCCAAAATTAAATGCCCAAAAAAACTTTTGTTGTTGTATAACTTACCTCTTTTACTGACATGGTAGACATAAATGTTGTCAAAAATGGTAAAATCGCATGCGATTGCTGTGTGAACGCGGCTTGAAGTGCGGATTTTTATAAGCTCCGTGGCGTCACTTTTGAAATTTCGAAAGGGGGCCTCCCACTGTAAGGCCCCCTTTCCGAGAAGCTAGGAGAGTTCATGAATAACGTTTTTCAAAGGAGGCGTCCTATATGTTAAGGGGGCCTCCCGGTAGGAGGCGTCCTAAGAAGCCCGATAGGAAGTGATGTGAATACGGGCCTTAGAGCATGAAGCTTTCAATCAAGGCTGATTTGAGGGTTACCATGTGCCTATATAATTCCTGGGTACAAATGGGCACGTATTTGAGTTCATTTTAGATATAAATATCATAATAATATTATGATAGGTATGAAAAATCTGAAGAAAATTGATGGTAATGAAAAATGAAGGTAATGAAAAATCTGAAGAAAATTGATGGAAAATGTAGGAAAATTGATGGAAAAATGAAGGTAATGAAAAATCTGAAGAAAATTGATGGTAATGAAAAATGAAGGTAATGAAAAATCTGAAGAAAATTGATGGTAATGAAAAATGAAGGTAATGAAAAATCTGAAGAAAATTGATGGAAAATGTAGGAAAATTGATGGAAAAATGAAGGTAATGAAAAATCTGAAGAAAATTGATGGTAATGAAAAATGAAGGTAATGAAGCATCTGAAGAAAATTGATGGAAAATGTAGGAAAATTGATGGAAAAATGAAGGTAATGAAAAATCTGAAGAAAATTGATGGAAAAATGAAGGTAATGAAAAATCTGAAGAAAATTGATGGAAAAATGTATAAAACGTATTTGAGTTTATTTTAGATATACCTATTATAGTATGATAGGTATGACAAATCCGAATGAAAATTGATGGAAAAATGAAGGTAATGAAAAATCTGAAGAAAATTGATGGAAAAATGGATTGAAAATGTAGAAAAATTGATGGAAAAATGAAGGTAATGAAAAATCTGAGGAAAATTGATGGAAAAATGGAAAAAACTAGCTCAAATGAATGAGAAACGAAAAATTTGCAGTTTTCCATGTGAGCCCCACTGCTTTTGAGCATATGTACCCGGAAATTTCATCCATAAATGGAGAAATGGATCGTCGGCTTAGAAGCAGAAAGAAGGACGATAAATTGGATTTCTTACCTTCTAATTGACCCGAACGGCATAAAATCCGAAATCCAGGACAACCATGAATTTTTTGTTGGGTTAAAGTGTAGGGTAAAGAGGGGTTTAGGGGAGGGGTGTGTAGGGTGCAGGGTGTGTAGGGTAAAAGTGACTGAAAAACGGCATAATTTTGGTTGGGGTTTTTTTAATTATCCCATATCATGATGTAGCTAATTGGTGCAATCCCATAAAAAACGCGTGTATTGATACATGAAATATCATTTATGCGACCGAATAATCCACTGTACCTGATGTAGAGATTTTCTCCTGAAAATGCGAATGTAGTTCGTCCGCACAAGGAAGTCAACTAGTGAAATATACCGAAGTACATTTTCCAAAAAAAGGCATTAATCGATTTTCGATTTTTATCTCGCCACTCGTATGAAAGTGGCTCGAATCGATTTTATTCAGCCACCTTGTCGTACAGGCGCATTATGTAGCGCTTAATGTTAATTCTGTTGAGTTGTCGGGCCAAATTTACCTTTACTGTCATAATGTTGATTCGATTTTATAACTACGATAACACCGTTGCCGGGAGCCGTTGTAAATTATTAAATAGCAAATAAACCTTAGTGTAAACCTCGCATAATCCGAGGGAAATACGAGTTGAAATTCCCCCGTTTTGACAGAGGTTGCCGCCGTTTTGATCCTTCAATGGAGATTATGCGATTACCGTTTTTTTTTCTGACTGACGGCAGGTTAGCAGCTACTGATGAAGGGCTTTTGCTTTTTTCTCATCTCCTGTGGAAAATTCGTTTATTCAAAAGCCCGTCCGCGCACTTTTCGAGTTTATATCGAAAATTGTCATTAAAATCGTCGAAGGTTTGACAATTTTTTCCGTTCCGAACCAAGCGAGTAAAGCCCAAACTTTGTACCGTGAATTCGATCTGTTGATAATGTGGCGATTATAGAAATTTACAGTTCCTATGTTTGGTTGATTCCCAAATAACTGTCAATTTTCAATTTGGAAAAAAATTATAATTTCACCTCTTTGAAAAATCTTGAAAAAATTCCTGCATTCTCCCAGGACCTTCCTGAGATTGAAAAAATCAAGAAAAAGATCGGAATACCAATCTTTGAGTTTTTAATCGAATTTGAAAATTTAGAATCCATGGAGGGTTACACCATTAGCGGGTACAGAATTATTGGCATTGTTACCAAGAAATAAGCGGTAAATATAATAATCCTGAAGTTCAAAAGAGTCTACCCTCAAAATTTCAGGTCAAAGGGTTCAAAATTACTCAAAATGAATCTCTGAGGGTTACATGGAAAGCTGGTAACGTTCCATGGTCGGTTTATGGTCAACTGTAACCCTCCGTGGTCAATTGTAACCCTCCATGGGTATAAACTAAAATGTGGAGGTTACAGGTTTTGCAGCATGGAGGGTTACATTTCAACTTTGCTCCTTAATTATAAATCAGGATTGAAAGATTACTGAATGAAATTTTTTGGGACATTTTACCACCATGCAACCATTAAAATTTGAAAAGTAAAATTCTAAATTTGAAATGGAAAATTCCGAATTTTTAATGGAAAATTCTGAATTTGAAATGGAAAATTCCGAATTTTTAATGGAAAATTCTGAATTTGAAATGGAAAATTCTGAATTTTTAATGGAAAATTCTGAATTTGGTGTGGAAAATTCTGAATTTGAAGTGGAAAAGCTACATTTTCCCACCTCGAGTCCCTAATCTCGGATTTCGGCAAATAGGAGCATTAGGAAGAGCACAAAAGTAAAAAGGTGCCGAGGGTAGAATTGCGTTTTCCGCCAATAAGTCAACTCCATTTCGAGTTTCTCCAGCCATTTATCGGGAATTGGGATCTTCAATGGGGTGCGGTCGAGCTGAGTCTAAGGACTTGTTAAGCTCGGAGAACTTACCTAATCTGAGGATTCGAAGGTTTTCCTCCTTCTAAAGAATTTATCCTCCATTGGTTTCCTGATGTCGGATTTAGCGAAAGATCGGCGATTTAAAAAAATTAAACATCGGTTTTTTCAAGATTGGTATTTTTTTCGTTCCCCATCACTAATGCAAAGTTGTGGGCCTGTATCATTTTCAATTTAAGAGAGAAAATTTCCAGGAAAAATAATTTAAGAATTAATTTGAAGATTTTTCTAATTTTTCAAGCTCAAGTAGAAATGTCCGATCCGATTTTCGCTTTTTGGTCGCCAAAGTTTTCCTCCGAATTCTTCAGTTCACCCGTCCAAATTGAGCGATTGTTCACGATGTTTGTTCGAATTTCGGCTGCTGATTGCTCGGAGTAAATGTGACGAATTGACAGTTTTTTTCTTGAAAAGCAGTCAGAGTTCCCTTCAAAAAAGGGGAAGTTTCCCTTTAGGGATGGGTCGCTTTTCATGTGTTGATTTATGCGTGGAAAAGGCCCTTGGCCGAAGGCCAGAAAACTTTCCGGCCAGAGGAACACACGTTTGAACCAAAAAAACCAAAATACGTTTGAACCGGGCGGATTTTGACTGTCAAAACGGTTATATTAATGTTTTCTCATTTACGTCGAGTCCGCGTTTGAAATTTTTTTTTTTTTTGAAAAATTGCTAAAATTTAATATGCATCAGATAGGGTGCTCAATAAAATTTCAACGTTTGTTATTGTAAAGAGTTCTCTCTAAAAATGGTCAAATTTTGGGTCAATGGAAAATTGGGGTTTCAATACTTTCACGCGGCTGGCCACCTACGGCAAGTCAACTTTTACTGGCCTTCTCTTAGGTTTCATGGCTAAGCAAAGCGCTCAAATTTTGCCAGTAAAAGTTTTAAAACACTGATATTTGCCTTATTTTATCATCAACATTTAATGTTGATGATAAAATAAGGCAAATATCAGTGTTTTAATTATTTCTTTCAACAAAAATATTTATCAATTCTTTTCTCATCAAATCTCCTACTGTTTACATAGAAATTCTATAATCGGCTTAATTTTTATCCATTTTGTTTTGACTATTTTATTAAGTTTTTACGTTAAATTATTTTCAATTTTTTGAAACTCTCGGGTTGGTTTGTATTGTATTCGAAGGAATTTTAGAAAATACACAATACAATTATGGTCCTCCACAAATTTTACCATTCGATCATTGAATAGATACCGGTATTGATAATGATAATATTGATAATAGATAGTGAATATTGATAATAAATAGTGAAAAAAATTCTTTCACTTATAAAATAGGTACGTGCTGACGAATTTAGGTCGTGAAAATTCAATTTTGGTCGACGTTTTGCATGTCTCCGAATATCGCAAAAATAAAACAAAAATCATTTACTTTAATGTTGAATTTTTGAAGCGTATTTTTAATTTTTTTTTGCAGTAGACATATGATATATTATATTGTAGACATATTAGACATATATTATTATTATTACCTATATATTATATTATAGACATTAGACATATTATGTCTAAAATAATAAGGTAAATAATAATGAAAAAAGGTAATAATAATAAAATAAATTATAAGTAAATAATAATTTTAAAAAGTTAATAATATACCTAGGCACCTATTTTTAAATATCAATTTATATAGGTGTAATTGAATTACAAATTCCCTTTTCGCCATCACTATCTCTTTCAAGTTATCGCCTTTTTGCCGTAAATTCGAAAATTTTATTTTTCTCATGCAGTTAAGTTAATTCTATGGCCCCTGAGTGGTCTAACCATCGATTTGTGCTGTGGCCCGTGCAGCGGTTTATTGGGCGTTGAATTAAACGCCCCTTGGCGTAAAATGATCCTTATTTACTGGATCTCGAACCGCCCCAGCGAACTCATGGAGCTAAGTGTGATCTTCACGCTAATATCAGATAACTAACCGGCGTTAAATTTGTTTTTCGTCGTAAAATACAACGCTTGACCTGTTTTGGAGTCCATAATATGGACAAAGTGGTCTAGGTACCTAATTCTAATTTTTTTTCATTTTTTGGAGCATCAATTTGTGATTGGTGTTGTGGAAAATCCAAAAATGTGAAGATAGTTCCAGAACAATTCGTCAAAATCCAAAAGGGGTTTCCTTGAATTTCTCGTTAACTGCTGAACCGATTTTGACCGTTCAAAGCTTCTGCTCGCGTGGCCAATTCTCTACACATAAATAATCTGAAAAATATTGGTATATTTAACGGTTCTCATAAAAATGTCGAGTTTATCGAGTTCTTTGAGGTTGGGAAATTATCCGAAATTTTTGCTCTCATTTTGGGCTGAAATATGTTTAACTGATGCGCCGTTTTCGAGTTACCTTCGCTCTCCTGCGATCAGCATTCTAATAAAGGCTTCTGTGGTGATTAGATCGTTTGACCTGCAGTTTCCAAATTTTTTCAAAATGCCACCATTTTTGGATCATTTGATGGCAGTGTCCAAAATAAAATTCCGGCTCATGTATTCGGTAACTCTGGATTATCAGACAATATTGTTAAATCATATTTCGTATAGTTGGAGAATTTATTTCAAAATTGTTTATTTTTTTTATTTTTGGGCCATTTTATTTTCTCTGGCTACCCATTATTTGTAATTTCCTTACCTGCGAGGCGTGGGAGACCTGATAATCTTTTTATCGGTCATTTCCCCTCGAGAAAAGTCAGAAATCTTTTTCGAAAATCATCGATCAGCTGTGCTCGCGAGACGCGCTGACTTCCTCGCCCCAGCGGCTCTCCCTCACATTCACCTCTTGTTCGTGCGGCGTGTTCGGCTCGACTGAAGGGCGAAGGGGCCGGGCCCCCATGGGGAGGGGGGTGTCACCCCCTACCGTCCTCCTCCTCTTTTTGCAGGGGGTGCATATTGTGCAGGTTCTCCACAAAAAAGATGGTTCCCCCATTCTTACGAATTTTTGAATAAATAAAAATATTTTTTGGTAGGTACCTCTATTATTTTTCTGGCTAAATTCTTAGGTAGGTATATATCAAAGTTGGTATAAAAATGAATATCAATTGTATTAAATTATAACGAATCAATAAAAAAAAGACGGAATAGGTAGGAACCGAACCAAAATGATTATTCGAGTAGTAAACTGATTAGAGATTGATGAGACTGATAAGATATGATAAGGGATTGAAGATAGGGATTCGTCTCCCTCTTCGCCATTCATTCGTTCGCGAGACTGATCTTGCGGTCATCGAGTGGTACCTGGTACTTACATAGGTAGGTAGGTACCTAATTTTTTAGAGGATGCCTTCCCAAAGCGGGGCTTTTCCCTCGAAGCGGGACATTTGGCCGTCCCCTACGAGTTCGTGGGGACACCGGGACACAACCCTCCAAAGCGGGACTGTCCCGCCCAAAGCGGGACGTCTGGTCACCTTACCAATGTCTGTAGACTGCCAGCGGGTTTTGAGCCCGCGAAGCCCAAGGGATGCTGTTGTTGTTGATTCTTGATATTGGTTGCCTTCGACACTGGTCATGTAAGGCACAGGCCTGTATGATCATCATACGTTATCAATTGTTTTATCAGTTGATCGAGGCGGCCTTGAAGCGTTCTCATTCGCTGCACCAAGGTAACCGCGGAACGTAGAATCTACGCCGCATCATCGCCTCCCGCTCTTTTTCGATTCCGCGCCAACCCGAAAATCCCTGAATTTTGGGGGGCAGTTTTCGGTCGTCGGAATATCAATTTCCAACGTTTCAGAGTGAGTACTTCTGTCATGTTAATTCTTCTTGCGCTTTCGGCCGTTCTGTCCTCCTTGGGTGCCGTTTCTTCCGATGTCTATTGTGATGAGAGCGGAAGGGTGCCAACGTCACTTACCGTTGCCACAACGTGCCGCGGGTGGCCTGCTGTCGCGGTAGTACTGATGTTAGAAATATCAAGATGAATTCCTTAATTATCCTGTTGCTCCAACCTCTCAGAGAACAAAGTAAAACGACAAACTCCCAAAAATTGATGAAGTGAAAGGGTTTTCTGAAATTTCGTTCGTAATACACTGTGTCTATCTCCTCTCTTGTTCGGAATCCAAACAAATCCAATGATTTTAATGAGGTAGGTACCTGGTTCGGAAAACCCCCACGTTTTTGAGGTTATGTAGATATCGAGATAGACCCCTGAGCCTTAAGTACCAGCCAGTGCTGTGATGTGCCATCATTTTGCTAGCTTCATTTATCTAACGTCTAAATTCAGCGCATACTTCGGCCGTAAATGAAACTTGCGTCTGTTGAACAACGGAACGGCGGGAATTAACTTCGTTTTCCACTTGGCACTCATGAATGAATGTATGAGTTCGCGGGCAACTTTCTTGACGGAGGCCTTTGAAGTTGGAATTGGAAATGACTACATACAGTGCTACCTCGATCTATACGTACCCTAGTCTCCGAACTTGTCCGTGCCTGACACGATGAATTGATAGTTGGCTGGCCGACCGGCCTTTTGAAGTTGCCTGTGTCACGTGTGGATTCCGCCGGATTTACATGCTGTTGTTACTTATGAGGATCGAGTTACCCGCTACTTTACCTCTTCCCCCTGAGATAACAAGCTATGTAGTTGTATTTCTCACCAGCTGCTCCGATATCTTCGACAGTTTGAATGGTAAAAGACGTTTTAAGGCTTTACACTACTCTCAACTCTTCACCATTAATCCTCTCTGAAAAACAACAACAACAACGTCATTGGCAAAGCCTCAGGATCACCGATGAAGAGGAGGAGGTTCGCTACACTAGCGCTAAACTGTATGGCGGCTCGTGCATGAACTAGTACTGCACGAGACGGGTTGCTACCATGGCAGCCATGGCGCTTACGGTAGACTACTGTGTTAGTGGTAGCGTGTTTTTTGATGTGTTAGTGAGCCAGTCAATGCCTCACCGTACTGTCCAGGAGCCGATTTCCTGTCTGCACCGCCGGTCGAATGCAGTCTAATCGAGGTAATCTTATCTTATCAGTTCGAAAAGTGATATGATTTAGTAAAAATCGCGGAAGGTATCAGAACATTGTTTTTCTTCCGCCACTGGTACCTACACCATATTGCCAACAATTTCATCGAAAGAAACCATCAGCAGACGTCTGCAGACTGCCAGCGAGTTTTGAAATAGCACGCAAAGCCCGGGGCTGTGTGATACGTTATCAATCGTTTCATCAGTTGATCAAGGCGGCCTTGAGGCATTCTGATTCGCTGCACCGAGGTAACCGCATATGACCGCCGAGACCATCGGCCGGCTGTATTCTACGTCACATCATGGCCGCCTCCCGCCCTTTTTGATTTTGTGACCAACCTAAAAATCCCTGAATTTTCGGGGACAGGTTTCGATCGTCGGAATATCAATTTTCCACAGAGTGAGTAATTTTTCTTACCCTTTCAGTCGCTTGGCCCTCCTCATGAGCCGTTTCTCCCACTATGTCTTGCGATGAGACCAAAGTCACCCCTTTCTGTCCAAATAAACGATTTTGTTCGAGAAATTGGAAACGGATGGGTTTTCTGGCATTTCGGTTGTAACTCACTGAACTGATTTTTACTTTTTCCCCAATCAATCTGGAGAAGTCAGGAAATCGGGAAATTCGTTAACGGACAGACTGACACATCAATGGGAGCAAACCTGTTTTTCAGGAATGTCTGAATATGAGAACAACATGATTCTACATTTGACTCACTGAGAAATTCCATTTGTCAGAAGCAAAGAAGTTGTGGTATTTGCTCGAGTTAGCTTCGACTTTTTCGAGCAGTAAAATTACGCACAACATGAAAACTCCATGGGGGGGGGGGGGGGTCTGCGGTGGAAGACTGCTTCAAGAACGCGACTCAGACATTCCCATGGTAAGCATCGTCGGGTATTGAGTCCGAGAGAGTGACATTTGTAGGGGCTTTAATAAAGTCGGCTTCCAGTAGAGAAGCAATGTTAAGGAGACGTAGTATAAATGAGAAAAAGACTTTTATAGGCTTGTGCGTAGGCGACAGACAGTATAAGGACTTGACGCAGTTGCAGTTAGAACTTTGAAAATTGGAGAAAAATATTTCTCCTGAAATAGGCACTTGAAAGTTGAATATTTCACGGAAAAACGAACTAGACGATGCCAATATCCAGCAACACTTGGGAATTGAATTAGCTTTCCAATTGTGAGGACAAATTTACGATTCCGTAGAGAGAAAAGGGTTTAATATCGACCTACCTTTCGTTCTGTATAAAAAAAAAGATTTTCGGCCGGAAATGACAATTATGGAGAAATTTTAATCGCCTACTACTTTTCGGTATCATCGAGAAATTCATGTTCGAGATTCACACGTGTGAAAACAGCAAAATGAGGAATCCGAGGGATGATAATAGGTCAAGGTAAAAAATCCGCGGCGATCGCTCTATTTTCGGGTCTAAAAAACCGTCCCCCCAATTGTTTACACAATTATTTTCGACGCTTCAGCTGGTACTCTGAACTGTGACAATAGAGATAAACTGATAAGTACACACCCCTACGTTCCATTTCCAATCACGCCTCTGTTGAATGCTACGGATTCTTTCGCCGGAGGCTATCGCGGCTTTCCCATCCCGGCATGGTATCATAGGGCCATTTCGTAGAAATACCCTGGCCATAGCCCAAAACCCGTGGACGTGCCGTCGGCTCTAAATCAATCCCCGACGAGCCGTTTGAAAACCCGGCGAAAATTCCATCGTGAGTTATTGTCCTATTACGACGGTCCAATGGTCCCGTACGGAGACTCGAAGGTGATAATTTCTCGGTTCACTTTCGGCCGAATCGAACTTACTAATGAAAAAGGGGAGCCCAGATAATCTACAGGCATTACCGGGAAAGTGAATAGAATTCGCTTTATCCGCCGGCAGAGAGCGAACGTTTATTGTTCCTCAACTTGCAGAATTCCACGAATTGTCGACCGGAATATTATATCGAAAACCGTTGAGATTCGGTTCAAAACGACATATTCCGAGAATATGACAAAATTGCGAAGTCCTCGTTGCCTGCCCTACAGACGGCCCAATGCGCTTTCCAAGGTAGATGTAGAAATCGCACGAACGGCTCAACCCGCAACCGCCGACTGTCGCGGCACTCGGCCAATCGGAGACGCGACCGCCACCGCTGGACACGCCTACTGACGGCTCAAACCGCCAGCCGAAGAGATTCAATCTTGCAGATAGGAAATCGGCTCCTGGACAGTACGGTGAGGCTCACTAACACTTCAAAAAACATACTACCACTAACACCGTAGTCTACCATAAGCGCCAACCCGTCTCGTGCAGCACTAGTTCATACGCGAGCCGCCATACAGTTTAGCGGTAGTGTGGGCCCTACGTCTTCCCTCTCCACCCTCATTGGCAGGGGTTCCCCGAGGTACCCTATTCCAGTGCTACATTGCTAACCAGCGGACAGCAAAAAAACCTAAAAACAAATTTCAGGATAAAAATCGACGCAGTTTCCTCATTTTTAACTGAAAACATCAAAAACATTTGTGAGAAAGTTGTGTAAAGATTTTTTATTCGTGTCATAAAAGAGTTTTATTTTATGGATCCACTCTTTTATTTACGCTGGCTCCTAGGAAAACCTATTTGAAAAGGACCTTGGACCGTTGTTATTGAAACTGCAGCAATTCGAACCTCGCCTTCATCTATTGGCCGGCTCAACGGTCCAGAAGTAAGTTGCTATTAGATAGATAGTAGTAGGCAGGTCCGTTCAACGGAAAACTCCCTCCCTCGACGTCAAAATAATCCCTATAAGTATCCCTGTCGGAAAACCCTCACCGAAATGTGTCTCTGCTCGATAACATTCGATCGGGCCCCCTTCAGAATTAAACCCCCTGTCTGGCGTTGTAATCTCATTTTGAAATGTTTTGACGCCCTACTTTACTCCCTGTACTTCGGCCATCGCTCAAGGGTTCGCGTGCGTGTTTCATCAAGAAAGTTCTCGCCGAAACTCGATTATTTCATACTTGACAAGCCACTCAGACGGTATTAAGGTTGCCATCCCATTATATTCGATAGATTGAAAATTGGAATCGGTACCAGGTGTGCGCTGCCTTATTGATAAAAAGTTCGAAATTGCAATAAATACAATTACCCGAGGGTTTTTTTGCCTGTTTGTTGAAAATCCGTTACCTAGTAGTGTTAAGAAATCTTTTTTATCTTACATTTTTGGTTCATTTTTCTATAGAAATGAACCTTTGTAATCGGTCAGGAAAAAAAAATTTTAACACCCCCTGAAAATTTGTTGGTTTACGTTTCAAGGGGTGTAGAATCCGAATCTGCAATAAAAATTTTTTGTCCGTCCGCCGTCCGCCGTACGCCGTCCGCCGTCCGGGGTTTTTCAGGGGGAAGGAGTTATCGAAAAATTTTGAAATTTTTACCAAAAATCAAGTTCCGTATCTAGTTGGTCCTAACGTCTCGGCAGAACCCTACCTTAATTTTAAGGCCAGTAAAACAGCTGTTGAAGTGAGAAAAAATTCGTGTTTTTCTGGAAATTTAAAACATAGGCATGTGACGCATCATTTTCTATAGATTTTTCTATGCTGAATCGAATGAAACCATCGCCACGCCGGTAGCTTCAACCGTTTAGGAGTTATTGCAGTTTTAGTGAGACATTTTTGAGTTTTTAAAAATTTCTACAATTCTTAATAACTCGAAAACGACTAGAGCCACAAAAATCGTTTTCCACTCGTTGGAATCCCCACAAAAACTTCTGTCCTCCCGATATCTTCAATTTAAAGAATTTGGTCGCATTATAGGTACAAATCAGCAAAACAAAAATTGGAAAAAGTTGAGAATTTGGCCTCGGCTCTTAGATACGGTTGATTGATCTACTTACGACCACTAGCCTATGACACCAACAAGGTGACGCACTCACACTACGACCAGTTGCGCTTGGCAACATAAGAACGAGACAGGCTTTAACAAAGGTTCTGAGGCATTCTCAGAGGCATTCTGAGGCAACGTTTTTCTAAATCCCCATCTAAAATATCTACCAATTTATACTGAAATTCTAGAATAATAACAACTAAATTCCGTGTTTAAGGAGAACCTATGTATCGTAAGATTTGTCTTTGCAATCGAAAAATGAACCCCTGTGCAAAATTTGCAGAGTTCTTCGGATGTACCGAAAACTGATGTGCACATGCCACTGATCTACTTATTTTAGTCTCTAAGTACTGACGACCCCTCTCAGAGTGATACTCTTAGGGAAAAAGTGTGGGAAAACCCCTAAAGAATATTTGCCTGTAGTTGTCAATCCTGGAGATTGAGGATGAGATCGAGGCCCAGCGGGGCGAAAGCGCTAGGAGGAATAAAGAGCACGGGAGTACGATGGGCTACCTCTCCCTCACCTCAACAGAAGGATAATATCCTTAACAGGGATAACCTAATATGTTATTATCGCATGATATTATCATTATTAATATGAAATTATCGCGCATTGAGAATAGCTGTGGGACTAGTCAAAAACCTGCAATTTTGGGAAAACGAGTTTAAAGTTCGCAGGCAGTAGTGTAACCTGCGCTCCCAAGTGAGAGCGATTGAAACTAGGCTATTTTCCTTGTCGAGCTCGTTGAGATCTATTTGCCTGTATGCTTAACTCAAAAATCGGCCTTTGTCACACTGCTATTCTCAATGTACGATATTATGTTGAAATCACTTCACACGGTTAAAATCACTCAAAATCTCTACTTAAAATCACTCAATTCAGCTAATTCACGCTTGTTCTATCCGAATCTGCAAAGAAGTTATAGATAAAGGTTTTATCGAAATTATATGTAATTTATCAATGATAAAAAGTTTAATCAAAATTCACTAGTTCTGTACCTCGATTCTCGGCGAGCTTCCTTCACCCACTAACCTATCAAACATCCTGGGAAATACTTCCTGGAAAATATAAATCGCTCAAATTCCAAGCATTTGTTCTTCCTTGAAATTGCATTCGCCCGTAGATCAAAGTCGTCCCTGTAAAAAAAAACCCAACGCTGCCCAGGCGGCCACATTATTCCAACCCCGGTCTGTTTGCTTTTGTTTTTTGCCCGACGACTCATTTGCTAATGGACTTTGCCCTAATAACTGTAGGCCGACTCGCTCCATATTTTCCTAATAATAGCCAACCTCGCCGAAATTGTGTGTATCCCGTCATCTTCAACGCGGTCATTTCCGCCTAAATCCACAACTCAACTCCCTAAACTAATAAAGCTCGGTGTTTTTTCATTGAAAAAAGTATTATCCTTCATAACGAAAAAAAATCATGAAATTCGCTTTGAAGTGTTGATCAGCTTATGCATTGAAATTTGAATAACCCCAATGACAGTTTTGAAGGCGCAATTCATTTTCATTTTATGTGTCGAAGATAGAGGTACGGAAAGACGTTTCTTTTCCACATTTATTCTAATCGTTTTCTGAGAAAAAAAAATCATGTCTACCGGTGTGAACTTGACCACTAAACCCATTTTATACTCCGTTTTTATCCGTAACGTCACAACAATGGAGAAGTTACGTCGATTTTTATTTTTGAATTAATACTTTAGAAACGGGGAAAGGTGATATTCCCACGACCGGAAACTGTCCACAAAAATTCGGGGATTGTTAAGTTAGTCGCAAAATTAGAAAATAACCTCCACATTATAGTTTATGCCCACGGAGGGTTACAATTGACCACGGATGGTTACAGTTGACCATAAACTGACCATGGAACGTTACCAGCTTTCCATGGAGGGTTACAGTGAGATTCATTTTGAGTAATTTCGATCCCTTTGACCTGGAATTTTGAGAATAGACTCTTTTGAAGTTTAGGATTATTACATTTACTGCTTATTTCTTGGTAGCAATGCCAATAATTCTGTGCACGCCAATGGTGTAACCCTCCATGGATTCTAAATTTTCAAATTCAATTAAAAACTCGAAGATTGTGATTCCGATATTTTTCTCGATTTCTTTTTCAATCTTAATAAGGTCCTGGGAGCATGCAGGAATTTTTTCAAGATTTTTCAAAGAGGTGAAATTCCAATTTTTTCCCAAATTGAAAGTTTACAGTTATTTGGGAATCAACCACCTATGCTTTTTTGGATTCTCGGTATAACACTGTGCTTATGAGTACAAGTTAATCTTATGCTCGATTCGCTCCTGAATTCGTGCTCAATCAACGATAAACAGCAAGTTATTGAGTTCTTGGAAAAGTTTCCCAGTCCGAGGCCGGAAAAGCATCCAAGCTCGCGGTCCTCGCATATATATGGGGGATATGCCAGTGATTGACTACGTTCGACCAGCCAATGCCAGAAGGCCTTCCATCAAGTTTTCTCTCCTTTTCCGCCTGCAGGTACCGGCCGTATCCCTGCTCGAGCCGGACTTACCCCTTATATTCCATCCCCTGTACCATCATCCCCGCTCTTTTTCACAACCTGCCTACTAGATCTTTTGTTTCGCTCAGCGCTCACTCAATTCTTCTCGTGCCGGTTATAAATCTTGCGGCCGGGACCTCTGTTTTATTTATAAAGCCGAGCGCCTGCATCTGATGTTCTCGGCGTCTTCCTCATCCGTGAAAACTCGGCTGACGGTAATGGCGCGATTTGTCATTGCCACTGTTCAACAATTTCATCTCGAAGATAATCACCTGTTCGAATCGCTTTTCTCGGCAGGCCTCTAATTCCACGGAGTAGAAACCGTGACAGACTCCTTCGGATAATTTCTAACCCTAAAAGATCTCTTCGATGGTGATAGACGGTGATTCTCAAACTGCTGCCAATTTTCAGGTCCTTTTTCAGGATGTTCTGTTATGTACTTATCCTCCGCCATTTCAGGAGCAGAGGCCATGTCTAGGATGACAACATCAGCCGAGCCAAAAATGCTATCAAAAAGCCGCAACAATAACAATGCGGAATTTTTGCCGTCAAACTCAATTTCAAAAATCAAAAAAATGACTCACTCTGAAACGCGGAAAATTGATATTCTGACGATCGAAAACAGTCCCCGAAAATGCAGGGATTTTTTGGTTTGTCCCAAAATCGAAAAGAGCTGGAAGCGGCCATGATGTGACGTAGAATACAGCCGGCCAATCGCCTCGTAGTTCAAGGGCGCTCATATGCGGTTACCTCGGTGCAGCAAATCAGAAAGCTTCAAAGCCGCCTTGATCAACTGATAAAACAATTGATAACGTATCACGAGTTCGCGGGCTATTCCAAACTTAGATGGCAGTCTACGGACTTTTATTTTGCCGTTGGATTGATCCCTTTATTGCGGTTATTGCTTGCAATATGTGCTACCCTATGGATGCAATTTTCAAAATCGACGCAAACACCCATCACTTTTAGGCAGAAATACCAGAAAACCGGATTTTATTTCTGTGGATACCATCGATAAATTCCAAATCGTAAAGTTCCTATCCTCGTGTTGCAGGTGACAGGAACAGAAGCACACTGGACGTACTTTTGAGTTCGACCTACTGCAAGTCTCAGATGCACTTGTCACGTCAACTTGCGGAACTCCATCCTGAGCTGACGATGCCGATGTTTTCCGGTTCGTCATCCGAACGCGCCATCGTTTCTTTCCTATTTAAACGAACCGTTCGAAATAAGATAAATTCGAATTCCACAATTTTCAGAAATCACGCACAGATTCCAAACAGCGAGGCCGGAAGTGCGCCAACTTTTGCTGAGCTACCTTCTCCCGTGGTTGTACAATATGGAGCTCGTCGATCCCAATGTTCCGCCGACGAATCCGCTGAACTATTATCAGGTAAGGCCCCAAATCTACGAAGGTTTGAGATGAGCATCTAATCCAGGAGAAGTAACGTCAAAAATTCACAAAAAAATTCCGCAATTTTTCGTAGTATTGCGGCGACTCTACTCGATCTGGCAGCGGAATGCGTCGCGAAGGTTGGGGCTCGGTTGAAGCTACGGAAATGGTCCTCAACAATCTCTTCTACATTACAGCCAAGGTGAGTTTGACCTGTGGTACATTTAACGTAATTTATCTCCTTGAAATCCTCCGTAAACCTGTATCCTTGCACAGTTCGCTGATCAACACGCCAAGGAGATCGAAGAGGTGTGGGCTACTCTGTCGCTCTGCTGGCCCAATAACCTGAAAGTTATAATACGTTATCTGTTGATAATTTCCGGCATGGCGCCCAACGAGTTGTTGAACTATGTAAGTAATTTTTTTTCAAAAATCCATTATTTTGGCGTAGCTGCCACTATGGGTGCATAATCTTTTTCGTTCCAAGGCAAAACGGGTGGTCGTGTATTTGGCGAGAGCAAAGACTGATCGGCTCCTGGACGAAATGATGACTGAACTTCACACCGTTGAAACGCTCAATTGGCTCATCGAACGCACTGAGACTCCTCCCTTCTACAGGTACGTACACATCAGCTTTTGGTTACATGGAAAAACGGTTTCCAGCATATTCCGAGCACGAGCGTTTGTTGCTTGGTGCCTCCGTAAAATTCACCGATTCCCTTCCAGACTGACGAGCATGAGAAAGGCGAGCAGCCATTCGGACCCTGGGCAGCCTGAGACGTCCAGAGAGCCGACCACCGAGCGGGGCACCATTCACACGAAAAGGCACAGCGGCGAAGATCCGAACAACGCGAAAGGAACGTAAGTTTGACATTGACCATTACTTAGTTGTCAGCTGATCGGGGGCCTGATGATGATTACATAGTTATTTGAAAGCGCAGCAAAAGAGGCGTCTGGTTGGTGAATCCCGATCAGCTGACAACTACATCAAGTTACGGGTCGATACTTCCATCTTCAATTCAGCATTACGGCCATCTTGCCGATCACCTGATAAGATTTCCACTGCAGACCAATGCAGCAATTCTTAGGAAAACATGAATCGATCCAAACATAACTCTTTTGCTGAATCGACTAAAAGCACTGCGATTCACAGGTGCAAGTCAGACACGCTAATCACTTACGGATTCACGCCTCCGCGGGGCCCCGATAAAATCAGGACGGCCAGCGGACCGCCGAATCTGCTGGAGGAAATGATGGCCACCAATGCGGACAATGAGGTGATTGAATAATGAATCACTCCCTTAACTACGATTCGTTTAAGACTTTATTCAATTTGTTCCATTCTTATCGCAGATTGTTTCGACTGTACCGGAGGAGGCCAAATTCGATATTCCTCAGCCGCACCCGCTACCTATGCCTGAATACGGCGGATATTTCGCACCCCTGACGGAATATCTGCCCGACAGCAGCCAACCGAGCACAGGCTTCCACAGGTAGGTCAACTATTGTCTTTTCATGTCCGGAAGGACGGCCCTCGTAAGCCACGAACAGACTTCGTATATCGATCCGAATAAACTGGCAGTCTGGCGGCTCCAGTTCCTTCCTTCCAACTTCAAGGTCCCCGGGTGTCCGAGTTTCGGCTCGTCGAAGGCCAATTCGGTGCCGACGAATTCTTCTTCGTCGATATTGATCGGCACGCAATTGCAAGTGCAGAAATCGTGCGGGGGTGCTCTGTCGTTGCTTTGCTGTAACAAAAACTGCGGGCCTCATCGTTGTGAATAATCATGGTGGATAATGGTCGGCAAGGCGTCACACTATCCGATTGCTGGTGGAGGGGGTAAGAAAATGCATTCCTGTGATTGGCCGAGGTGGCGTCGGCGTTGAATGAGTTTCATTGGCGTTACCAAACCACGTTCTCATGTTCATTGCCCCTCGAACGGCCAGCAATCGGATATTGTGTGGCCGACTTTACAAGCATCAGAATCAGGCTTGGGGGGGGGGGGGCGTGTAAAAGTGAAACTGAAGATGAAAGTCAAACTTAGTTAAATGAAAGTGAACTTCGTCGCTTAAGTGGCAACATCAGCTATCCCAATTTTTGACCATTTCGGTGTTTTGATAGATTCTTAATCTATTTTTCTCAGCGAATCGATTAGTGAAGTCAGATTTATAGCCATGAAATGGTCTGAAGTCGCCCAGCGGTCATAAAATCATGGAAAACTCGCAAGAAAATCCATACACTGGAGCACAAGGAAGTTTTTTGGCTCTCCCAAAAAGTAGCCAAAACTGAGATAGCTGATGTTGCCACTTAAGCCACGAGTTGCAAGTGAAACTGAGTTTAAAATAGAAGCTTGAACGTGAAACATGAAGTGAAACCCGAAGGTGAACCGAAAAGTGAAAGCGGAAGTAATACAAAAGTTGAATCTGGGACCTTGAAGTAAACCTGAAGTTGAGAGCGAAACTAAAGATGAAAGTCAAACTGAAATTGCAAGTGAAACTGAAGTTGAAAATGAAACCGAAGTTCCAAGTGAAAATAAGATTGAAAATGGAACTGAAATTCCAAGTGAAAGTAACATCGAGAGTGAAACTGACTTTGAGAAGCAGGTCAAAACCGGAACTGATACTGAAACTCAAAGGTCGAAAGCAGGGGAAACTTTTCAGTTGCTGATACACAAGCTCAAACTGCCACTAATGCACAAACTCAAACTGAAACTAAAACACAAAGGTAAACTGAAACTAGATTTCAAACTCAAACGAACTAAAGCTCAAACTGATACTGGTTCTCAAACGCCAAGGTCGAAAAAGGTACACTCAAACTGAATTGAAACTCGAGTTGAAACTCAAACTTGAAATGAAACTCACTCTGAAACTCAAACTGAAACTCTCTCAAACGGAGCCTTTGAGCTAGAGCATCAGTTTGAATTTTTGTTTCAGTTTGAGTTTGGGTTGACCTCAATGTCATAGGTTGAATGAAAGGTGAAATCAAACTTGAACTGAAACACAATCTGAAACTCGAACTCATTCTCAAACCCACACTCAATGTGAAACTAATACTGAAACTTGGAGTTTCAGCATCAGTTTGAGTTAGTTTCAGTTTGAGTTTGAATCCCAGTTTCGTTTTGAGTTTGAGAATAAGTCTTAGTTGGAGTTGAGTTTCTATCAGTTTGAGTTTGAGCTTATGCGTTTGTGTATCAGTGTCAGTTTGAGTTTGTGTATCAGTGTCAGTTTGCGTTCTACTTTCAGTTTGAGTTTGTGCATCAGTTTGAGTTTGAATCCCAGTTTCGTTTTGAGTTTGAGGATAAGTTTTAGTTTGAGTTTAGTTTCTATCAGTTTGAGTTTGAGCTTATGCATCGTATGCGTTTGTGTATCAGTGTCAGTTTGCGTTTTAGTTTCAGTTCGAGTTTGAGCATCAGTTTGAGTTTGTGTTGCAGTATCAGTTTGAGTTAATCTTTCTTTCGACCTTTGGGTTTGAGTCTCAGTTTCCGTTTGAGTTTGAGCTAGTGTATCAGCATGAGTTTTGTATCAGTTCGAGTTGCAGTTTGAGTTTTCTTTCGAGTTTGCGCTTCAGTTTGAGTTTGTGTAGCACTATCAGCTTGAGTTCCAGTTTGAATTGAACTTTCTTTCCACCTTTGAGTTTGAATGTCAGTTTGAGTTTTGAGGACAATTTGACATCGACAGTTGTCAATAATTCACATCCCCCCAACATGGAGCTCTCCTAAAACCGATGAAAATGGCCTCGCAAGCCGCAATCAACGCAGAATCATGTTCCGTACGATTAAATCATTAACCTCTTTCATCGTCGGCTCGATTCCCGTTCCAGATGCAACGTCGCTGTTATGCTGCTGACTGACGTCGTCGTTGACGTTGCTCATGTCGACTGGTCGATCCACCTGCCGCTAATGTTGCACATTCTCTTCCTCGGCCTGGACCACTCGCGCACTCTGGTTCACCAGCACTGCAAGCAGTTGTTGTTGAATTTGCTGATCGTCCTAGCCGAACATAACGACCATCTCGCCATAGCGAGGATTCTCCTCAACCAGCAAACGACGAGGATAGGACTTGGCCTTTCGACGCCGTCCGTCCCAGTACTCAATCACAATTTTACTGGTGAATCCAAATTTCAAATAGTCGATAAAAGAAAATAGTCGACTTACCTAAGTATCTCTCGATTTCTTGCCGATCTTGAAATTCGTGAGTTTCTTGTTGAATGTTGTGGATTACTTTTGAAAAATATGTTTCATTACCTCCCTCACTTGGTTTCTGACGTGTTACTTAGCGAATCGCGTTGCAGGGGCCTGAATAACATTGCACTACTGAAGTAGATATTTTTATGAACGCCTTCATTCAATAGGTACATGGTTTTTTGGTATTTCAGAGCCCGATCCAGAGTTCGACTGCTGCCTCCAAAATCCGGCTGGTGTCCAGCCCAACGGGCAGGTGCTGCCGGGCTCGACCCCGTCCACGGCTCCCGCATCAAGTTTGTCTCATTTTCTTGATAGTTTCTCTGGATAATCCAATGTTCTTCCTGCCGATTTTCAACCTGGCCTTCCTGTTCTAGTTGAGCCGGTGCCCGTGACGCCTCCGGTCATAGTCGTCGCCGAGGAGACGAACGTCTGGGTCCCTCCGCACCCTGGACCCAACATGCCGTTGCGGGAAGTCGTTAAATCTCTAATCGACTTCATAGCTTCCAGGTGAACTTGAAAATCAATGCGTCGAGAATCGATTCGAGTCAACAGTCGGTCGATATGTAATAACTCTCTCGCTTTCCAGGGAGAACCAGGTTATCTGGAACTACGAGGACATCACCGCCAAAGTTTGGTCCGTCAGGAGCGTCGAACAGATGAACGTCTTTCTCCAGCATGTGCTGCGCATTTTCCGCGAGTCGCTCCCTCACGCGCTTGTCTCTGAACGTTGGGGAGAAATCGCCCTACAACTTGGACTCTCCTGCTCATCGAGACATTACGCCGGAAGATCGCTGCAGGTAAATCAATTCTGGAGCAGCAGTTACCCCCTATGTTTACCCGAGTGTTGCTAACTCGCGCAATTTGCAGATTTTCAGATCGTTGCATCTTCCCATATCGTCAAGGATGCTGTCTGAAATATTATCCCGATTGGTGGAGACTGTTGCGGAGCAGGGAGAGGATATGCAGGTAACTGCAGACAAGTTCGACCCGTGTCGTTATTTGCGCTTTTATGCTGACTAGCAATGACTCTATTTCGGGTATGCAGGGCTACGTGACTGAGCTGCTCCTAACGCTCGAAGCAGCAGTCGATTCCCTCGAGTCGGACTTCCGTCCGTTGGACTTCATGAAGGAAATCTTCAAGTCGACTCCCAACTTGAATAACAAAGAGGGCGGAGGCGTCGGAGGGAAGAGAAGTCCTGGCGCTGGCGTCATGGTGCCGAGCAGTGCCAGCGGCGCGTCTCCGCTGATGGGCTCCTACCACCACATGAGGAGCACTTCGTACTCCGTTTCCAATTATTGTGGATACCGCAAGGTCAACACGCCCTCAGCGCAGCCTCCGATGGCCGATAGCAAGTGTACGCTGTTACTCGATAAAAATACAGCGTTTTTTATGCCTTCAGAACTTTCTGCCACATGGTGGGCGACTGATCTTTTTTTGATTTCCAGTGATGGAAGTCCGTGGCAAGCTGATCCCCGAGTCTGTGGAGAGTCGGTGCAGCAGCGCGTCCAAGTACACGGCCTCGAATCTTTGCCGCTCGAGATCGGCCCAGTCCCTGAAGCTGCTGGGCGACTCTGCCAGCCAGGACGACAAGATGACCATCCTGGCCCAGCTGTTCTGGCTGAGCCTGGCTCTCCTCCAGTCGGACTACGAGCACGAGTTCCTTCTCGCCCTTCGCCTCTTGGATCGGCTCCTGCACCGGCTGCCTCTTGACAGGCCTGACGCTAGGGACAAAGTCGACAAACTCCAGTGTCAGATCAAGTGGGCCAACTTTCCAGGACTGCACGCTCTTCTGCTGAAAGTGAGTCATTAAGAACAGCTGTTTCTAGAGTGAGGCGTTGTAATTCCAGCGGTGATTCGAAATTGTCCAAGAATCGATTTTGAAAAAAGTGGGCGTTTTCTGTAGACAGTTTTTTGATGTTGATCAGGGTTGCACCAACGCATCTACGTACGAGCCAGTGAGCGGCATTTTGGTCCAGTGCACTCCATTGCTCCACCTGCCGGTGATGGATCCGACGCAGAATCTGGCCTTCCCGATGAACGTGATCGCTCTTCTGCCGTACATGATACTCCACTACGAAGATGCCAACCCGCTCTGCATTCTAGCCGCTGAAAACATTGCTCAGGTGAGGGGACGGCAAGCAAATTCAAATATTGTCGATTTGGTTACTCGCGTTAACTGCAATTATCTTTCGCAGGTGAGCAACGAGAAAGGGAAGAAATTGGAGAATCTGGGAACGGTGATGACGTTGTACTCGCGTCGTACGTTCAGCAAGGAAAGTTTCCAGTGGACGAAATGTGTCGTCAAGTACCTCAACGATACTTACGCACACCTGAGTCCCAACATGTTGGCATTCCTAGTCGAGGTAATTCAGCCGCATGCAATTGAGAAATTTCGAGGATTCTGTTTTTATCCGGACCAAAGTAAAATAACTACTTTTTCTGTGGCAGGTATTGGAAAAAGGGCCTTCGATCGTTCAACTGCCGGTCCTCAGCATCATCCACTGCATGCTGCACTACGTCGATCTTACAAATTCGTCAGCTCAGCCACTGTACGCCGATCTTTTGAAAGTCATCGCCAAATACATTGAGGTGAGACTGTCTTTTGAACTCGCGGTTTGGCGTTTCGGAGTCGAGCGAAATTGCAAGTTTCCGCTCGTGTTTCAGGGCCAACATTGGAAAGAGGCGCTGAAAATTCTGAAACTTGTCGTCAAAAGGTCGTCGACGTTACCGATTCCGTCCCACCACACTCATTGGGAGCCGTCGCCGCATTTGTCGTTCACGGATGCGGAACTTTTCAACAAGAAAGAACTCCCAGGTGCTGAAATTACTTTATCGCCCGCATAACTTCGGTTTTCCAGGTTTTCCTTTGCTTTGTAGCGCAGTACCTAAGTGCTGCGAGCCAACTGTTTCTCCAAATTCAGAGGTTAACTCGTAGGTTATGGGCAAAAAACCGAAAGCGGCCTCTGAATATATTGGTATTGGCTATTCTCTCGCTAATTTTGGTATTTTCTCCACAACGTACGCTTTCACTCCTCCAGGAAGAACCATGGATTTCACGTTCGACGTCTCGGAGACGCCGCTCATCGGTAAAAAGGCGAAAATCAAGAGCAAAGATGACGCCGATCTGAACGTGTCGCCGAGACGGTCTGTTTCGCTGTCCCCCGCTGACAATCTCACGGCAACCGGCTGGAAGCGGCCCTGGTTATCGCAGGTAATCGATGGTTTTTAGTCGATGCAACGAGGAAAACCCAGATGGTAACACAATACCCAATACATAGCACAATACATTGGACGCTGATCGTTTTTATGTTTCCAGGGGCGCGTTCGCGAATCGATGGTTAACCTGCTGACTGCCTGCGGTCAACGCGTCGGTCTCCCGAAGAGCCCATCTGTAAGTTCGCGAGGATGTCGGATCATTTTTGACATTTTCCTTTTCTCTTTCGGATAATTCGCTGTTCAAGTAGTAGGTAACGAAGCCTGAGAAGTCGACGTTTCAATTTCGGCATGAGTAGTTCTATCCCGTGTCTTCGTAGCTGGCTGACCCTGGAGTTGAGACGGTTCCTCAATCTAGTCTATGATTCTATGATCGATCTAGAAACATTCGAGTTTGTCGTATCGATTGAAATTTCGCCTCGAGGCTTAAGAGCCATTTTCTGGAAAAAAGTTTTAGATCTTGCTCTGTTGCTCTAAAAGGATACCTAAGTATGCCTTATTTATTGAATATGTTTGCAAAAAAAAATCATCTAAGTAAATTGTACACTTTCCATTCTCAAGATACATCTCAGGAATTTCAGGTTTTTTCGATTCATGCTGAAAACAGCTGGTAATTCGGCCCCGGGTTGGGGTTTTCAATTGTCTAGTATTTTTGAATTTTTTTGCGGGAATTGGATGATTTTTTTTTTATTGGTCCACAATCATACGTTTATAACAATTTGAAATGTTTCCAATTTTTAGCAAGAACAGATTTTAGTTTTTAGTATAGGTAACAGTACAAGTTTTCATTGTTTTCATTATTATTAATTTTTTGAAGAAAAAAAAACCGCAAACAATTGGCTATTTTGACCAGTCCTAATTTAGGATTATAGGTGTTAAGAATTTTTTTCTTCTTTTTTTGGAAATGGATGTTAATTTTCTCATTTGACTTTTAGTCAAAATACAATTTTAGGTATCTACCTATTGTACCCGATGCCTTGATTTACAACTTTTTTTGCTTCCCACACTGTCCCAATACTCAAGGATGGATTGTTGAACATTTTGGCCAAGGTAACACGAGCAGGACAAGGCCAATTTTGTAACTTTCGCTTCGGCCGCGTTGGAATTTTCGTCCGCTTTCCGTTACAAGGCCTGTAAATGTTAACTGAGTGGTTCGTAATGCCAAATTTTATAATTGTCAAAAATCACTTTCAGGCCAGTCAACATCGATTAAATCGTTGCAAGTCTTCAAAAACTTGAGTAAATAGGGCTCAAAAGAAATTTTTAAAACTCAAAAAACCGCTGACGGTTTTTAGCTCTTCAGTTTTTGCCTTTTATTTTGTAAACCGTTGATTTCTCATCAGAAGTCATTCTATGAGTTATTGAAGAGCATTAAATTTATGACAATTTAAGCTTAACCGGGCCTCTGTAGGTTGGCTGGTTACCGAGTTTCGGCCCTTTGAAAATTGTAATTTTCTTCAAAAATGACGATTTTAGTTTTAAATCATTGATTTTACGAGTAGAAATCATTGAATAGAAGTTAGAGGCAGTCTAATAAGATCTTTACTATAAATTGAGGAGGAATCTTCTCAAAATGTTATAAAAACTCAAAAACTGATGCTGCGAATGGAAGAGGTTTTTGAGATTATGAAAATTCGGCATTACGGTCTTCATTTTAACGCTGCGACGCCTTTCCTATTTTCTTCCCTTCGATTTCCTATTGAGTATAGCGATTTTCCTTTTTCTTCCCCAGTAATTAGATACATGAATTTATGTGGTGCTCTGCATTTCGTAACTGTGTGTCGTTTCGCATTATCAGCGCCTACTGAAATTGATCGGTGTTCTAAAATCGATTCTTCCGCTCCCCGACTGTTAACGGCATGTTTGCTATGCTGCCCCTGACCATAGTGAATCATAGCATGTCTGTTCTTCTTTCTCTGTGTTTCTCTTTCAAGCATTGCCCTGGACAGTTGGGTGATCCGAGCACAGTATGTTGCCATTTCTATAATTTTTTCTGTACCCCCTCCCCTCCTCCCAGTACCCCAACACTTTTGTATTTCTAGATCCGCAGGGACCTAGACGAATGCCAAACCACCGCTTGCCCCAAGCAAAATTTTTATTCAAAAGAATTTGCGCATTTTTGTTTTGTTTTAACGTTTGTTGCTCCCTGGAATTTTATTTTTGTACGGTTACAATCATTTTGAGCTCTAGACTATCTTCAAATGGGGTTATATCACTATGGGCAGAGGTCTTTGTTAGCTCCCCCCCCCCCCCCAAACAAATTGCCGAATCCCCCAATAAAGAGTTAAAGTTCAAATTCCCTGCGGTACCAACAAATTATTTCTACACGGAAAATGACGCATGTTCCAAATTGCACCATCGCCTAAATATTTGCACATGAGTTAGTCGCAAAGTCTTTCTGTTCGAACCGGTCCGAATACATTCAACTCTTGAATTTTTATTATTGACAAACTATTCATCCATGCCACAAATCGCTAATATCTCATGCACAAGGTAGCATAGTATGCATACACCTATATGTATGCACTAGATACTTTATAAGTAAGTTTTAAGGTAAGTTGTGCGTTATTTCAGAGCATTCTGTCCCAAATCGTCAGATTCCTCTGCGTAATACGTAGACAAACATTTGCACTGTTTGATATTGAGCGATATTTCCTATTGAGTGAAAGGGGCTGTTAGCTTTTCGATGACTCGGTCCCTCCAGCCTAACGTGATAAATCGAATTGCCATAACGTGATCAGCTGATTTTGGCGGGACCGGTTTGATGACTTTCTAGCGGAACCGAGTCGATGTGTTAGAACCATAATTTTTTTTGCCTTTTGCCGGCAAATACCATAGTTGGAATCTTCGGAAATCATCCTGGAAGTAGTACGATTGATTATAAGATGCTCACTCTGACAGTTGAGTGAATTTTCGGAGGGGGAGTGATGTGGGGACCTGCCCTCACCTGGCTCTAGCATTGACTGTTCATATCTTCTCTGCGGTGTTTTCGATTACGGGACTTGTGCAAATCAAAGGTCCCACATCACATCAGGTCAATTCAAAAATCACGCTTCACTTCTTACAACTGCTTAAATTTTCCTCATCACTTGTTCACAACACTTGAAATCGAATAATCACTCACACTGACACGGTGGACCTTCCACATTTCAAAAAGCTGTCAATAAAATAGAGACGGCCATTGAGTCGAAATGTGGTGGATTCTTATGCTCAAAAATGATAAAATCCACCTTTCTTGTCAATAGTGCTGAGAATACATCGGATATTGATTACAGGTGATATTCAGCCAAAGTTCGGAAGTCCTAGAGCGGCAAAGCAGCGTCGCCTCGTCCACCGAAGAAGTTTCCGGCCCGGATTTATCAGCCGGCTCTCAGAATCCGGATCATTTCGGCGTCTTCAAAGACTTCGACTTCCTCGAGTACGAGAGCGAAAGTGTGGAGGTGAGCGATTCAATCATTTAGACCAACGACGATGCCAAATTTGGTGAAAGCGCTCCTGAATTACTGCATTGCAATACTGAGACCCCGTCGTGAATCTTGGTTTCCCCTCAGCGGGGATCCGAAAAACATTTTCTCTTACCGTCATCATGTTCGATCATCAATCGCTTGAAATTGGTAATTTTCAGGGCGAAAGCACGGACAATTTCAACTGGGGCGTCAGACGCCGAGTTCTTAGCGAAGGAGACGGCGAAATCGATCCAGCGCTACGAGTACAGGAGGAATCCCTCAGCGAAACGACTCCAGTCCTCTCAGCAAGGAAGGTAAATCGACTCAATCTCTTCGTATTTCTGGATCTAGTAGCTGTTACCGTTTATTCTAACTCGCCATTTCCCCATTTCAGTTGCACGTGACTAGCGAAGGCGTAGAAGAATCGTCAGATGACGAAGTCGGATCTGAGAGTCCGCTCGATGAACTTGTCCCCGGAGAATTCGTGCCGACGTCTCCTGGCGGTGGCCCGCCGTACACCAACCTCTCTCTGGCCCTGAGAGACCGCAGCAACTCAACCACGCACTCGGACACTAGGTAATTGACTCGGATATCCCGCTTTCCCCCTTAACAACGTTTGAGGTTTGATATCGAACGCGTTTCCTTGCAGCGGCTCCAGCGCCGGCGATTTGGGCGACCTGACGCCTTGCAACGCCTCGCCGAACATGTCAGCCATTCTGCAGTTCCGTCCGATCACCAGGCACGATTCCGAAGAAGCCTGGCGCCTCCATATACAGAATCTAGTCTCGCACGTTCCCACCTCGCCGCTCCATTTGTTCCACATCCTCTTCAGGACCATGAAGGTAAAATGATCATGGTTTTCCAACTTTGCTATGATTTTACATGTTCAGGGATCCAGAAGAATCTGCAAGAATGTCAAGTCGAGAGCCTTGCCTGGGGGCAGATCTCTGGAAATCGCTTGGTAGCATTGCCTCAAGCAATCTCCGTTTGCCATTCCATGCTGCAACAGCTCCACCTGCTACAGCCCATTCGCTGATTCAGCAGCCTTCTGGTCCCAGAAAGCCTCATTGGAACGCTTCGCTGTTTTCTGGCGTATTGCCAGGAGCTTCATTGGCATTATCTCCCCAAAATTCGCAATCTCCTTTTCTTCTATATCAAATCTTCTCTTGTCCCAAATCTTCTCTTGTCCCAAATCTTCTCTTGTCCCAAATCTTCTCTTGTCCCAAATCTTCTCTTGTCCCACATCCTCGTCAGGACCATGAAGGTAAAACAATCATGGTTTTCCAACTTTGCATGTTCAGGGATCCAGAAGAATCTGCAAGAATGCCAAGTCGAGAGCCTTGCCTGGGGGCAGATCTCTGGAATTTCCCTGATAGTTCAGTAGTGTTGCCTCAAACAATCCCTGTTTACCATTCCTTTGCTGCAACAGCTCCACCTGCTACAGCCCAGCTGATTCAGCAGCCTTCTGGTCCCAGAAAGCGTCATTGAAATGCTTCACTGCTTTCTGGAGCTTCATTGGCATTATCTCCTCTTCTTCTATGCCAAATTATTATTTGGTACATTGCTTATTCGCAGGATGTGATCAAGAAGAGCGTCGTAATCAACAAAGAGGCCTGCGGGTTCCTGAGCGAAGCAGCTCCCAGCGAACACGTCGCCAGCCAGCTCCAGTCGCTGACGGAGCTTCTCGTCAGCCAGGGCGACCCTCCGCTCGCCTGGTTCTCGCCTGACAAGGTTGCCAATCCGAGGTTAGCCGAGCGCCTCCGATTCGGCATGCTGGTACTCCAAGAGCATATCGACACTTTCCTCGATCGGAAGGACCAAGTGACAGAGGTAAGGAGTTTTCTTCAATTTTTTTGTTTATGGGCCCTTCCATTGGCCAGGTTTTCAGCCAAAGAAGGCGTGACACTCTTGCAACGTTGGATCCTGAGGACTGATGATCAGCTCGAGACAGTAGTCGCTCCATCGCTTACGACAAATTCTGGGAATTTCTGAATTCTGAAAATCGATCTCGATTTTTCCAGTGCATCGACACGTTGAGGATGTCGATCAAATTGCAAGACTCGGCCGACCTAAGCGCCATAGTCGAAATGGGCAAGATGATGTACAAATTCCACCTCCAACTCGTGATGCTCATTGAAGCGGCCGACAAAATGTACTCAATCCTGACGACGACCGCAGAGGAGCGAGGGGTAAGCGATATTTTGATAAATTATAATGAACTACGCGTTCAGCGCAGTTTCTGACGTCATCGTATCCAACAGTTGCAGAATCGATCGGTGGAAGTAGTGTCGATGAAGAAGGAGCTGCAGAAAATCGACGAGGATCCCGTCCTGTCGGCTGGCGACTCCAGCCCCATCCCCTGGGACTCAGATACGCTCCTGCACTTCCTCAAAGAGTCCAAATGGTCGCTGGCGATGGCCCTGGCGAGAGCAAATAGGTAACTTCATGGAGCAAGTTTTCCAAGCAGATTGAAATGCCTTGAGTAGTTGTCTCTCTCGAAAAATATTTTTTTTTAATTTATAAAAAATTTCCTAAATTCACAAACCTAAAATTTCACGATTTTTCTCCTTTCTAGAGCTTTTTTTATAGATAACAGATTCTCACTATGGCAATCCATTTCACGAACCTTTTCTTCATTTTCAGAGGACTGCTGGCCAGCGATGCCGTCGTTACTGCACCTGAAGATGACGACATAACGAACATACTGAATGTCTACTGCTGCCATCTGGTGAAAGACATTCCAGGTAAAGCCTCAACTGAAAAATTGTATCGCCTCTCAAATGTGACATAAAATGTCAAATTTTTCAAAAAATTTTCTCTCATTTCTCTTTTTTTTTCAGATGTCTTCATAATAACCGAAGAAAACCTGTCCGAAGTGTTAACGGGTCTTCGACACGGGCTCATTCAGGTCAGCGCGATAATCAATGCTCTCGAACTGAAGGCGAGAAATAACGACAAGCCGGCCTCAGCAGCTTCGCCGAAATAGTCGACTAATTTATAAGTTTTAGTAAATTTTACGCTTTACTATTCCCCCATCGAACAAATCACCGCGGAAAAGTATTTTCGTTGGTTGAACGATATTTTTGAGAGTATTATGACGCGATGAATTAACTGACGGCGAACAGTAGTTTATTTTGAAAAAATGCCCTGAAAGTTAGTGAGCTATCTGTGTGGTTTATCCGAATTTCGATCCAATTTACCTCAATTTGTACCACAATTTCGTCTAAAAAATGGTAATGGAAAACTTGGAAAGGTGCGGATATGGAACTGTGGCCCTGTAAGTTGATAAACTCGCCCATCGACTAGGTTATTAACTCAATTTTTATATGTACCCAAAATGGTAATGCGATTTAATTTTTGGTGTTTTTGTGTTGAGATTTTGCTGGAATAAGCTCAAAACGTTATTCAACTTGGCCCATCGAGTGGTGAGAGAAATTTCAAGGACTCGGTCCCTTATTCATGTTGAATCGAATCGGTCCCGTCAAGATATGATCAGCTGGACAGGGCCGTTCCCCCGTAAAATCCAATGGGGACCGAGTTGATGTAGGTCAGAGCCGGCTTGTATGGCACCTTTGTCGCTAGTTCCTCCACTTCGACTTGGTCCAATCAAGTTGTGGAATTAGCTCACTCGGTCCGGTCCCTCTTCCATTAATCAAATGGGTCCCATTGAAATGTGGTCTGTTGGTAGAACCGGTTAGCTCATCGGGACCGAATTAGGGTAAGTCGGGAGTCAGGACCAATTTATATGACCCCTTTTTTTCTTCGTTCCTGCAACTCTACTCGGTCCAACCAAGTAGTGAAACTTTTCAACTCGGTCCCTTTACCATTGATGAGTCAAAATGGTCTGGTCAAAGCATTATGTTGAGCAGGACCAAATTGAAACTCTCCCATGGGACCGAATCGATGACTGACAAGGGGGACCAAGTTAACAAAAATTTTGACCGAGTTAACGTAATTCAGGACCAAGTTGTATGACACGTTTTCTCCAAATGGCCTTGGCTCAAGGTCATGAAGTGGCATTTTAACGATTTGGTCCCATTACCATTCATGTGATAAATTGACTCGGCCAAATTGACTCGGTCCCTTCTAAAAGTAATCTGTGGAATTGACTTGGGGACCGAGTGTACAACACCTTTTTTTACATCAATTCGACTCCGATTGAGTAGTGAGTAGAGTTTAGACGACTCGGTCCCTAAACTAATGATAGCGAATGATCTGCTGGCCGGACCGGGTCAACGAGCAGGGCCAACTTGAAGGATTTTTAGCGGGACCGAGTTGTACTACGTTTTTCTCACTAGTTCCTCTAATTCGACTTGGTTCATTTGAATAGTGGGTGGATTTTTGCCACTTTGTACCTCTAAAATACATGATAAATTGACTCGGTCCCTTCACAACCAGCCGGACCGTATTAGCGCAGGTTGGGACCGAGTTGTACAGCGCCTTACTTGGAATTCCATCAATGATTAAAAAATGATAGAATCGCTTGTGTACATTATCAAAAATGGTACGAGGTCCTGAAAATTGGTGAACTATTGATGGGTATGGTCGATTTTGTCTCCTAATAGGATTAAATTCATTTTTCGGGTTGGGTTTGTCGTTTAAGTCATTCGAGCCAAAGATTTACTAAGGAATATTACGGATTGAAGTTCCAAGTCGAATATTTGTATGTACTATTAATTTTTTTACCTTTTTTCAATTTAATTGAGGGGTGCAAAATGGGGGGGTCCCAATCCACAGGAAACAAATACGAACTTGTAAATCAATGAACATTCCACATTTGACTGATCAAAATTGGATTGTGTAAAGGTGCTTTCTTAGTTGTTAACTTCTTTTCATGTTCATTTCTGCGTGTTTGTGCTTGACATTTTCTACCTTAATTTTTGTTTTGTATTCGACCGTTTGAAAACTTTAGCCCAATTGCTGTTTATTAATTATAAATAAATACGAGGTAAACGAAGTAATATTAATTGATTTAACCTTTGCAATTATGGACTAGTTAAGGATTACTGGGGGAAAAAATGACGATGCGAAAGATTTAATACGGAAAATTGTTTTTATTGCACGACACTAATGATCGCTCCGGAGATTGGACCGCGAGTCCAATAATTGGAACAATCGTAAAAATTGAGTTAAAAATCACCGCTAAATAAATAAACCGAATATTACGCTTATAGAAAATATATGTATTTAAAAAAATGAACCCATACAACACCGATAAATCAATAATTCACGATGGACAATGATACACCGCATTTTAGAGCTAATGGAGCTGAAATTTACTAAAAACATTAAATTTTTCAAATTTCCCTCTGAAAAATTGCCAATTTTTCAAATTTTCAACTGAAAAATTGAAATTTTTCCAATTTTTGAAAAACGTTACACTGACATAAAAATTGATAATTTGAGATATTATTAGTACGTGTGGTTAAAATTTATACACATTAGTAATTAAAAGTAGATAAAAATTATATTCACAAAGGAGAAGATTGGGAATGTCGCTTTTACGTTTAGTTAAATTATATGTTAACGTTTAAAATTGATTTGATTTAATCCATAGGTATATTTCAATATCAAACGAAAATCAGACAAAAGATTGGAAACGGGGAAAAATTCTTCGCGAACAATTTTTGCTAAAATTGAGCTAAAAAGTCAAAATATTTACAATCACTCAGAAATGGTAACTAAATCTCATAAAAATGAACGAGAATGGTTCGAAAGTGGTGGAAACCATGAAACCAGCCGATGGTTATTTTCCATTCTCCTTTATACCCCAAAGGAACGTTCAACAACTCAGAAAATGAAGTACTTCAGAAAATTGATATTCATGAGCATCTAGCTGAGAATCCACAGAGGCACCAACATTCTTATTTCAGGTGAGGTTTTTCAATCCGGATTGGAATTCTAAGCAAATTTCACAAAATATGCTGACGAGTTTTTCGGCGTATCCCAAAAAAGGCTCAAAACCTCAAACACGGGCCCATATCCTCAAGCACAGAGCCTGAAACTCATGCCCTAAACCCCAGAATCTCTAACATGGACCAAAACCCCCAAACATGGCGATCAGCCCCAAAAATGAGGATTTAAACTCCAAACATGGCGTTTTTAAACCATAGGAGCACAAACCCCAAGCTTGGAGTCAAAAATCTCTATGAACCCCAAACATGAAGTTCAAAATATCGAATTCAAAACCCTGAACATGGATTCCAAAACTTTGAAGTCCAAAATAGCGCCTGAAACCCATGGCGCTCGAATCATGGAGAGCGAACCCCAGGGCAGGAACCGAAACCTCAAACATTGTGAAAAACCCCAAATATGCTGCCCGAAACACCAGCACAGTCAGCTAGGGCCCATGAAATTCATTCCAAAATTGTCATGAATCCCAGAGAGCCCAAAAAATCAATTAGGTTCCACTGGTTTAAGAAAAAATTTTGTGGTTTCAGGAAAATCGTGAAATTTTGATAAAGCCAAATACATGAAATATCCAAGCAAGGACACCTTCAAAGGCGCAGCTCTCCCAAAAATATATGGATACAAAAAACTCGTAGAAGAAAATAATGCAGAAAATTTTTTAAGCTTAAATTTTTGATCCATGAAATTTTCTGAGGGAAGAGCGATTTTTGAGATCGAAAAACGCGAGGATACGTGAAGCCTAGAAAACCATGAACCTAGAAAATCATGTTGGTACCACTGGTCAGCGTCAAGAGAGCTGAAAACTATACTGGATTATATTCATCGTCAATAATCGACCGCTTATCTATTCTACGAACAGAACTGGACAAGACGGAAGGGTTGTAATTTATGCGATTACAGCCTGGGGGGAAGTAAGTTGAAATTACTCAACAATTATTTGGGTACTTCGGTCGATTTGATTTTGACCGGAATGCTGTTCGGGAGGTTAGCAGGTGCTGCAGCGTTGTGAGTCTGGGGAGAGCCGGGGTTGTGCGCCTGCTGAGGAAGCTCGTTGCTGAGAGGTTGTCCATGGTCAGGAGGCGATTGGCTACCGGGTGGCAACGGCTGGAATTGGGCTGGTGGAGGTGGCTGATATTGTTGTTGTTGTCCTGCAGGAGCAGCTTGGTATTGCTGTTGTTGTCCGGCAGGAGCAGCTTGGTATTGTTGTTGTCCAGCAGGAGCAGCTTGATATTGTTGTTGTTGTCCAGCAGGAGCAGCTTGGTATTGTTGTTGTCCAGCAGGAGCAGCTTGGTATTGCTGTTGTTGTCCGGCAGGAGGTGCCTGATGTCCAGCAGCAGGAGGTGGTTGGTATTGTTGTCCAGCAGGAGGTGCCTGATGTCCAGCCTGAGGTACTTGATGTCCAGCAGGAGGTGGTGGATTGAATTGTCCGACCGGTTGAGCCTGATAGTGTTGCTGCGGCACTCCTTGATGAGCCTGGTACTGCTGCTGCGCCGCTCCAGGATGAGCCTGGTACTGCTGCGGCACAGCGCCTGGATGAGCCTGGTACTGCTGCTGAGGGTGAGCCTGGTACTGCTGCTGCGGATGTCCCTGGTACTGCTGCTGAGGATGTCCCTGGTACTGCTGTTGTGGATGTTGGACTTGCTGATATTGAGGAATAGCGTTGGGGTGGACTCCAATCTAACAAAACCAACAAAATAGTGTGAAATAAGGCATTAAAACGCACTTAATGCTAGTCGGTAGTAGCTAATCCCAGATTTTCAACCGCTGATCGTACGCGTCAACTTACCGGGTGCTGGTATCCGGGAGGAGGATGCTGAAAATCAAAAGAGCGCCAATGAATTTCAAGAAACAGAATGTCAAAATCGATTTCAATCGATAAATCGCCAATAGTTTGGTAAAAGAATCGCTACTCACAATGCCTTGACGCCTCAAGTTCTCCATCTCTGCCTGATGCCTGGCCAGGAACTGTTGGTATTCCTGCTCGGTGAACTGTGGCTTGGCATTGATGTCTTCCCAGCCGTCGTCGCGGTGCCACTCGTCTTTTTTGGTTTGCTCGTAGAATTCCTCGTAGCTGGATGCGCAGAAAATGTTAATTGTAAATCGTTCCAACTGTTTCTAACGATCTGAGATGGTCCAAAACTAGATGAAATGGTCCAAAACTTGACAAAATGGTCCAGAACAGTTCAAAATTGTCCAGAACAGGTCAAAATTGTCCAGAGCAGTTCAAAATTGTCCAGGACACTTCAAAATTGTCCACAATAGTCCCAGACCCTCCAAAACCGCTCTATCAAGTACAATGGTTGCAATGGTTCAAAATTAGCCAAAATGGTCTGAACCTGGACACAACGATGCCTGAAACGGGCCTGAAATGTCCCAAACGGTTTGTAACAGTCTGGAATGGTCCAAAACTAGACGAAATGGTCCAAAACTCGGCAAAATGGTCCAAAACTGTTCGAACAGTTCAAAATTGTCCCAACACTCTCCAAAACTAAAAAGTTCTAAAAAGTCCAAAACTGAAATGGATGCCAAAACGGTCCTGAAATCTATGTGTCAGTCCTAAAATGTCCCAAACTGTTTGTAACAGTCTGGAATGGTCCAAAACCTGCCAAAACAGTTCAAAATCGGCCCAAATGGTTCAAGGGTCTCCAAAACAGTTCTAAAAAATCCCGTCTAAAGTGGTCCAGTAAAGGCCGAAACGGTCCGAATCTGCACTAAATGGTCCAGGACCAATTGGAACTGTCCTAAAAAGCCCAAAACTGTTTGCGACTGTCTGAAATAGTTCAAAATAGTCAAAAACCGTCCGAAATTTTTCAAAAACGGGAAACCCTCGTTTTAAAAAATACATTTTTCTTTTCTCACAAAAATTTGTTGAAACTGTGTAGATAATTAGCTAGAAAATATCGACCCCTATGAGGTGAACAATCCTAAGTTCCACCTGTACACGTAACATCCGGGGAACGGGAGGCCCTCACCTGATAAAACGGTCACGGTTGGCATCCATTTCGGTGAAAACATGTTCGCGCATGCGCTCCATTTCTTCCTCACGCCTCCGCATGTCAATGTGACCGTTGGGCTGGTAGGAGTAAATTTTGTCCAATTCCTTCAAAAAGAGAGCGTTCACTTCTTGCTCGTCCCAGTAGCCGTTGCCGTCGAGATCTGCGATATCAAAATTAATTCCCCTCAACAACAACAACAACAACAACAAAACAGTATAGGGTTGAAGTAAATATACAACTGCTAATAAGCGGTTGAGGCACTTTTTAAGTAAAACATCATGAGCTATAGGCATAGTACAAATATAAATATTTTTAAAAATTATTTTCAAACCGAAAATGTGTGCAAACTAACCGTGAAGATAAAAGAAAGCTTTCGGGTTGAATTTCTGCGACATGTGATCCGCCTTTTCCCAGACTTCTTCCAGCTGAGCTTGACTGCCCGGATGGTGCACCTAAGAACACGAAAACACGTATACACACGTCTGGAGAAATGAATTTGAGGCCCCCACGTGTCCAAACGGCTGCTCTGCATTACCGATTGTCTTGTCCAATATCAATGGAAATATGCAGCCTCAAAAAAATCTTCAGTAGATGAAGACCCGCACGCTTATCAGTCTGATTCGACATACGCATCAGGCTGACGCTGATCAGGCACATATTTTTACAACACTTAAAAGGTATGCATTGAATAAAATTCAACAACTACAAGCAATCCCTCAAATGCGTTAGTGCCTCTCTCCAAAATGATAATGAACCGTAATAATTATTATCGATTATTAATGCCAATTTAAAAAAAACTAAAAACCGATGCAAACCGGTCTCACAGGGTCGTGTTTGGCAGCTGCTTTCTTCTCCTCTTCGACCTTTTTCAGATATTCCTTCTTATGCTGTTCGTCCATTTCCTTCATTTTTTCTTCGCTTTCGTACTCTTTCATCATTTCGTATTCTTTGAACTCTTCGCGCCGCTGCTTGTCTGCGTCTTCCAGATCTTTGCGAACCTGGGATACAGAAAATCATTTATAAATAAAGATTCGTCAGGCTTGGGGAAATGTCTTTCAAACATACAAAGGTGTTCTTGACATTTTTTTGATAGGTACATCTGTTTTTCGACACCAAAAATTCACTATTGAAAAAATTTCACAAAAAGTAAGATGTTGAGATTCTTCATTTTTTTCTCTAAACTCAATTTAGAGAGCTACAGAAGGTATGTCCGTGTTGGGGACACGAATTTATCCTTTTAAGACATTGGAGGGATAAAATCGTGTCCCCCTTGCCAACTCATGTTTCAAATCGAACATCTTCTAGATTCGAGAAGAAAACAAAATTCCAAGTAGGTACCTTGTTCATGAGCATTTGAAGATCCTGAACTTCGAAAGTGTGCGGATTCGAATGATCTAAATGAGTATTGTGGTGCGGATCGTTCGCCGCTTTTTTCCGCTCTTCCTCCAATTTCATCAATTCGCGGAGCCTCGCTAATTCGGAGCGTTTCAGCTCGTCCAATTGCGTGCGCACGTGATGGCTCACAAAGTCCAATTCGGCGGCTACCTTGCCCGACTGAAACGAGAAATTCGTACTTCAGCAAGCCCGAACAGCTGACAACTAAATTAATAATGTAATTAACAATGAATGAGCTCGAAAACTAACTCTAAAGTCGTTTTCGTCGGCTGTCTCCAGCTTTTTCCTGAATTCGGGATCTGACTCAAGAACGTCGACGACCTCCTTCAAGTACCGGTTGTACTCCAATTCGAACTTGACGTCCATGTTGTCCTGTTGAACATGAATTCGATTAGAAGGTTATGGCCTAAAGTCGTTATGGGGTTAGGTGCCAAAGTTGTTTTCGAGACTTGTGCCGCTTTCCAGACTCAGGTGGTTTTCGAGATTCATGCGGTTTTTGAGACTCATCCGGCTTTGAAGATTTCTGAGACTCATGAAACTTTTAAGGCCCATGAGGCATTTGCAAGACGTACAAGGGAACTTTGAGATTCGCAGAGCATGCCTGAGACTCACAAGAAACTCTGGGGCATGGGAGGAAATCGAGATTTGTGAAAATTTTGCGGCCATGAGGCTTTTGAGACATTTCTGAGACTCGCTAGGCTTGTAAGGTCACAAGGCTTTTGAGACTCACAAGGCTTTCCTGAGGCTTGCGATCACAAAGGATTTTTGGGACATACGAGGCAATCGAGGCTCATTCCTGGGAGGCTTTTGAGAATCACGAGGCATTTCCAACACACAAGGCTTCAACAGCTTTTGAGACCAACAAGGTGGTCCTGGGGCTCGCGATCACGGGGAATTTCTGGATTTTGTGACTTTTGAAGGGCTTTCGAGACTCACGACGCGTCCGAGACACAATGACGCGTACCTGAGGCTAACAATCGAGAGGAATGTCTGAGACATACGAGGCTATCGAGACTCATGAAGATGGCGCAAACTATGATCCTGAAGCTTTTGAAATTCTTGAGCCTTTCGAGAATCATAAAGCTTTCAAAACTCACAAAAAAAAAAAAAAAACTTCAATAATTCTCAAAGCTTTTGAGACTAGTCACGTTCCTGTGATCATGGGGAATTTCTGGGGCATAGGCGGTTGTCAAGACTCCTGAAGACAAGGTATGACCCATGAGGCTTTTGGGAATCACGAGGCATTTCCAAGACATATGAGGCTTTCAGAACTCTTGAAGCTTTCGAGACTAACGAGCCGTCCCTGGGGCTCACGGTCACGGGGAATCTCTGGATTTTGTGACTTATGAGGCTTTTGAGGTTCTCGAGGGGTTTCCGAGACTCGCGACGCTTTCAGGACTTTTGAGACTTGGGATACTCACAAGGCTCTCACGAAGCTTTCGGAGTGTGAGGCTCTTGAGGCGAACCTGTGACTCGTGATCATGATGAATTTCGAAGGCATGCAAGGCTTTCAAGGCTCATGATGATTTCACAACCCATGATCACGATTTTTTGAGACTCCTCAGGCTTTCGAGGCTCATGAAGATCTTGCGAGGATTTTGGGAGTGACGAGGCATCTCTGCGACTCTCAAGGCTTGCAGGGTATTTGAGGCTCGTGAAGCTTCTGAAAGCCCCGAGACTTTTGACGCTCTAGAGATCCATGATACTTTTTGATACTCATGAGTCATGAGTCTTTGGAGATTCATGAGGTTCTCCTGAAACTCACGAGGCAATTTAAGATTCATGAGGCTTTTGGGACGTACAAGGATTTGGAGACTCATGAGAAATTGCTGACTCAGGAGAAATATCCGAGAATCGTGAGGCTTTTGAGACTCATGAGCCTCAACCACAATTCTGTCATCAATTGTTTGAAAGTTCGAACAATAGACTTTACAGTATTCGGATGAGCGGTATGGGAAGACTCCTGGTTCCTGATCCCACCGTAAATAACGGAGACTAACGACCTCTATCCTCCAAATTAGGAAAAGGAATGTGCTAGAAGTTTCACATCAACAATAGGTACACATAGTCCGTAAGAAAAGCTGAAATTGTAACAAATGGTAATCGGACGTCCACAAAAATCCGTATCACTCACGTCGGGTTTCTCCATATTGTCCGGGTGATCTGCAACCGTGCGATTGGCTGTTTTGTTGGTCATCGGCGGTCCGACAATTTGATGGACGCAGGCCAGCAAAATCGCAAGTCTGAGCATGATGGTTTTTTGGCCCGTATGGCGCCACATGATTCGTACAATGTATGAGCTTATTTCCTGCAAATTGAAAAACTCGAATTAGCAGAGCCTAAATAGAGAGTACAACATCGATCATGCTGAGTGAACCAACCTAAAGATTGTTAGATTTTTCTGCTACGAGAAAAGGATGCTGACTAATGTCAATAGAGAACCAACTTCATGCTTTAGGTACTTATCTGGGAGGTATACGTTAGGTAGTTAATGCACGTACCCTCTATCGAATTTCAAGATAGTTAAGCCAGATAATATAATCGCATCATGATAATTTAAGCAGATTGGGCGCTCCAGAAACAGTAAACAGATAAGTATGAGACAACATACGTGTTCTTAGGGTATTACCATATCGATCGTCAATATTAAACTTGGTAGAATGAAATGAAACCTTTCTAAAAGACCATGGGTTGGAAATGTATTGCAAATTTTTTTCAAACTTACCTTTTTAATGATTAATGATCTCCGGGAACATGAACATGAATACGAATCCTCAGAAGCAGGCACTGGCGTGGCTACAGCCTGCTGGAACGGAAACGGAAACAAGTGGCGCTGGCTTCTTAAATCGATAGTTTAAACAATCGATGGTTTTGAACTTTAAGCTTTTCATGTCCAATTTCACGAAACTTTTTTACCGTTTCAAAATTTGAAATATTATCAGTGTTGCCATATCAGAGGTTTTCCATCCGTTCCTAGAGGTTTCGAGGTGCCTAACAGAGGGAAAATAAGGCTAGTTGAGGGATCCCTCTGTTCTAGAGGTTTTAATGAGACTTTCAGAAGGATTTCAGAGGTTTTTTTTTAATGGCCAGAAAGTGTTTTTGCTGCTTTAAAACCACAGAGAAAGAATTGTGCTGCTCGAACACGAAAGTGTTCATGTTTTGGTATAGAAGATCTTTAACCTTTGCTACCATTTATGTAAATATTAGTTTCAAGCCAAAGGTCTTATTGTTTGTATAAAAGAAACTCGAATTTTTGCACCAGTAATGTAAAGATTGATTTCAAGCAGTGCCATCTCGAAGTTGAGTTTGATCTCGAAGTTGAGTTTGATCTCGAAGTTGAGTTTGATCTCGAAGTTGACTTTGATCTCGAAGTTGAGTTTGAACTCGAAGTTGAGTTTGATCTCGAAGTTGAGTTTGATCTCGAAGTTGAGTTTGATCTCGAAGTTGAGTTTGATCTCGAAGTTGACTTTGATCTCGAAGTTGAGTTTGAACTCGAAGTTGAGTTTGATCTCGAAGTTGACTTTGATCTCGAAGTTGAGTTTGAACTCGAAGTTGACTTTGATCTCGAAGTTGACTTTGAACTCGAAGTTGACTTTGATCTCGAAGTTGAGTTTGATCTCGAAGTTGAGTTTGAACTCGAAGTTGACTTTGATCTCGAAGTTGAGTTTGAACTCGAAGTTGACTTTGATCTCGAAGTTGACTTTGAACTCGAAGTTGACTTTGATCTCGAAGTTGAGTTTGATCTCGAAGTTGAGTTTGAACTCGAAGTTGAGTTTGATCTCAAAGTTGACTTTGATCTCGAAGTTGAGTTTGATTTCGAAGTTGAGTTTGAACTCGAAATTGAGTTTGATCTCGAAGTTGACTTTGATCTCGAAGTTGACTTTGAACTCGAAGTTGACTTTGATCTCGAAGTTGAGTTTGATCTCGAAGTTGAGTTTGAACTCGAAGTTGAGTTTGATCTCAAAGTTGACTTTGATCTCGAAGTTGAGTTTGATCTCGAAGTTGAGTTTGAACTCGAAGTTGAGTTTGATCTCGAAGTTGACTTTGATCTCGATGTTGACTTTGAACTCGAAGTTGACTTTGATCTCGAAGTTGAGTTTGATCTCGAAGTTAACTTTGATCTCGAAGTTGAATTTGATCTCGAAGTTGACTTTGATTTCGAAGTTGAGGTTTTTTTGGTGTTCGACAGAGGGAAAGCAAGGCAACGAGTTGGCCACACTGTTTTTATGTCACCAAACTTTTTTCGCCTTAATAATGGTGACATATCCATGAATACAGTTGCTAAACAATAAATTATTGTTTGCGTTAATCAGTATATCGACGATGAAACTGCAATACTGCCCAATTCAAAGCATCGTGTCTTTTGGGGGCGTCTGGGTTGCCTACTTCTCAAAACTTGGATTGGTGGCAACTTGGCAAATCACGCATCCATAGATTGCATGGCAAACGAATTGGGCAGTATTGATTCTACACCGTCGATATTAAACATTTGGTTAAATTGAACCTCACTCAAATAGCAATGCACATAACCTAGTTTTCATTGAAGTTGCTAAAAAAACCTCTTGCCAAAATTGGTAACCAAGCTTCTGAATTCTGTGAATATCGTTTTAATTCTGATGTTTTTTGTTTCCTGGCATTCGTACATTTTGGTGTGGACCATATCTGGTACTGGTACCATATCTGGAGGTACTGTCGATAGCCGTTAGTATCGATGTTACGCTTTCATTCGATCAGAATCAAGTCAAGTAAACAAGAGAGGTCAACTTGCACCTGAGGCACTGACGTGGACCACAGATCGGCGATCATGCGCAAGGACATTCCAGAAACACTGAATAAGTTTATGGAAGTACTGAAACAGTTGTTCTGAGTGGTGTGAATTTGTTGAAGTATTTTGACCCAAAAATCGATCAGAGACCGATGTAGGTACCTCGAGGAATTTGTCTATGCACTCTGTTTCGTGCAACCGCGCATGCGCATCAAGGGAGAACTCGCGCTCTCGCTCTTGCTTGGACCTTGGACCCGAGATACAGGAAGTTTCAAGTCATCTCGGACCTTTGACTAATATAAATAATATAATATAATATATTTTGACTATAATATAATATATTATACAACTGTATGGTTGATTCCCAAATAACTGTCAATTTTTTGTCCCTGGGCAGTAACACCCTACTCAGACATGTTTGAATTTTTTTCCAATTTTTTCCAGTAAATAATAGGTGTGTTCTGTTAGGTTACCATGAAATAAGAACGCTACCTGTTGGTTCAGAGGTGAAACCCAACGCAAACATACTAATTGGGTAACGCTCCTTGGCTGTCGCAGCCTACGATTTTCCAACTTGAAAATTCCTGGAAATGTCCTATGACATGCTAGAAACAAAAAGGCGACTGTTTTGTGGTAAGAGATTGTGATGGAGTGTGTGATGAAGATTTCAGCTCAAAAACCCGCGCAGTGTGCTGTCAGTGATCTCACAAAGTCAGTTTTTCGTTTCTGTGTAACATCCGTGGACTTTTTAGAAAGAACGGTACACATTTCCCATGTCGGGATATTTTGATGGGAGTAGGGGAGAAAGGAGGTGGCAACCCTGGTCGACCCCATCCCCTTTCCACTTCAAGCCAGTTGATTTGTGGCCTCGGATGAAGAAGGTGAGGTTTGCGTGACCGTCGGTTTTCGAGTGTAACATCCATGTGAGTATCTCATAATTTTTTCAATCAACTCTCCTCCTTCCCCCCTATAGAATATCAAAGTTCTCTGTCAACCTAACGTCCCATAACAATTTCATTCAGTAATCTTTCAATCCTGATTTATAATTAAGGAGCAAAGTTGAAATGTAACCCTCCATGCTGCAAAACCTGTAACCTCCACATTTTAGTTTATACCCATGGAGGGTTACAATTGACCACGGAGGGTTACAGTTGACCATAAACCGACCATGGAACGTTACCAGCTTTCCATGGAGGGTTACAAAGAGATTCATTTTGAGTAATTTTGATCCCTTTGACCTGATCCAGGTTCCATATTTCCCTCTTCTCAACCTAATTGTGTTTTCTTAATTGATTTTAACGAAGAACACGACTCAGGATATCAAATTTATAGTGTGTAGTGAGGGTTGGCCGGCCCGTCCTGAATTCGATATCTGCGCTTCACCATTTGGTACACCAGAAGGAAGGCGGCGATGAGCAGGAACCGAAAGGTGTACCTTGCCAGTTCGACGAGGATGAAAAGTCGGAAAACCAGCAGAAGTGTCAGTACCACGCAGCAGCAGCTTTTCCGAAATACGGCCATAGCGAACGATTTTATCCGAATATCGAATTCCCCGAATTTTCCGCCATGTTGAAATTGTTTTGCTTTTATTTCGTGTTTTCTGACATTTTCGTGACACGTTTTGTCATGGCTGTGTTTTAGAATAAAGTATTGTTGGAATCTTGTAATATAACCTAGCTCGTAACCATAAAGGTCCATGGCTGTTGGAAATGCCGATGCAATCGATCGGATGCAACGCCGGCCCCACCTCGACCAATCGCAGCACTTTGAACCTTCACGGATTATGAAAAAGTGTCGAATGAAAATTTCATGAATGGGAATCGAAGCATTTACTGCAGTTACTCGAGCAGAAGCATTTTGATCCGACTTTATGCGTACCTACTTATCGCAATTTATCGTACTTTTCGCAATTTATCGTATTTATCGCAATTGCACTTAAGTTGAGGTAAATGCAGTAGGAAAATTACGTCTCAATAAAAAAGTGTTTTTACTCGAAAAATGTTTGTAATTTCTAAATAATGATTTATTCCCTATTTTTTTTTACAAGGATAATGGTACAAAAATTCAGTTTTCAACAATAACAGATCGAAGGTGTTCGATATTTCGAGAGACTCGTCGGAATGCAAATATAAGATGGACAAATATGGTTATAAACGGCAGTACATGCGTGTGAGGACAGAAAGGAAGCAGAAAAATTCCCATGCAAATATTCGCGTTCACTAGAACAAACTGACGCTCTATTCTAAATTTCGCGAATATTGCACATCGAGAAAAAACTCTAACATTCGTAAAATTTCGCATAGGTCTATGCAAAATCAGTCCGGAAACAGAAAAATCTCCATGCAAATATTCGCGTTCACTAGAACGAAGTTACGCTAGGGACATTCTAAATTCCGCGAATATTGCAACTTGAGAAAAAATTCTAAAAATCGTAAAATTTTGCATAAATCTATGCGAAATCAGTCCGGAAACCAAAAAATCTCCATGCAAACTTACGCTGCCTTCTAAATTCCGCGAATATTGCAACTCGAGAAAAAACTTTAGCAATCGTAAAATTTCGTATTGCTCGGTCGGTTGTTCTTGTTTTTGGACATTTGCAGGACGACGGCACCGATGATCACAGCTCCGACGACACTTATGGGACTTAGCGGCTCGCCGAAAAACAAAACTTGATACAGATAACCGAAAATCATGTCAGATGCTTGGACTAGCGATACCGGACCGGCTTGTTCGACGCTTAGGGCCAAAGTCATCGTCAATTGTTCGAGGGCAGAACAGGCGGCCAGCACCAGAGGCAGGACGACGAATTCGACGGGCGACGCGTCCAGGGTCCACGTGTTAGCTGGAAGGGGAAATCAATAATTGAGTAGGTAAATAACAAAAAAAAAAAAAGAGAGAAACAACTTGTTTAGAGCCTATAGTAAAAAACAATGTAGAACATACTTCATCGAAACAACCCTTCATCCGAGGAGGTACCTTTTTTTGAATTTTCAGTTGTTTAGGTATTTTATAAAATTACAATCAATTGAGTCCTATGTGAAGGCTCGTTGTGGAACAATTTTAAAACGTCAGTCTCATGACACAGTCTCGGTTCAGTCTCATGACCAAGTCCCGGCTCAGTCTCATGACAAAATCTTGGCCCAGTCTCAGGACGATGTCTTTGCCCAGTCTCACGACCGAGTCTCGGCCCAGTCTCATTACAGAGTCTCAGTTCAGCCTCAAGCCCGAGTCTCAGTTCAGCCTCAAGCCCGAGTCTCGGTTCAGTCTCATGACCGATTCTCAGCCCAGTCTTATGACGAGTCACGGTTCAGTCTCATGACCGAGTCTTGGCTCAGTCTCACACCGAGTCCCGGTTCAGTCTAAAGACGAAGTCTCGGCCCAGTCTCATGACCGAGTCTTGGCCAAGTCTCATGACAGAGTCTCGGTTCAGTCTCATGACGAAGTCTTGGCCCAGTCTCATGACCGAGTCTCGGTTCAGTCTCATGATGAAATCTTAGCCCTGTATCATGACTGAGTCTCGGTTCAGTCTCATGACTGAGTCTCGGTTCAGTCTCATGACAGAGTCTTGGTTCAGTCTCATGACGATTTGAGCGTTTTTGGTCTTAAAATCTTCGTTTTACCTTGCAGAATATGTGGATATTTTTTATATTCCGATAAAAAATTGGCGTTTTTTTATTTTGGGCAAATTTCAACATTTTTAATAGTGAATTTTTTGACCAAAAACGCCCATAAAAGCAGTCAAAATATGATCAAATTGTGTCACAATTTCGCGTTTCAAAATATGGAAGTATTGTGTGTTATCCACGTACCACTGGTTTCTGAAGCTCCGTTCCGATTCTCGATTTTAGGACGATTTTAATACTTATATTAAATATTAATGGAAATTTGTTAATGGAGTAAATTTTACACTGTAAATATAGAAAAAAAAGGTTGAGTTGAATTTTTTTTCTTCAAATTCATGCCCAAAAATCGCTGGATTTTGGAGCTGACGAACCTGAGGAGCCGGTCGTCATGGTGACGAGCAGGGCGGACGTGAGGATCAGGGAAGTAACGCCGTGCGCGAACATGACGGCCGAGTAGTGGACGGACTTGAGCTGGCGGAGCGCCACGTTGCTGACGGCTTCGGCGAGCGAGGCGCCCAACGCCATGGCCGACCCGAGTACGTAATCGCCCGACGGCCCCCCGCCGCCGCCGAACAAGGCCGGCGGGCGGGTGACGAGGACGACGCCCGCCATCAGCGCGACGATGAGCGGCAGCCCGTGCGGCGGGCAAGGCTCGCCCAGGAAGACGTAGGCGAGCCCGACGGTGAAGACGGGCGCCGTGTAGAAGAGGACGGACGCGTCGCCGATGGGTATCCGCTCGACGGCGCAGAAGCTCAATATGACGAAGAGCGTGCCCACCACCGAGCGGAGGAGGACGAGCCGGGCGGCTTTGGGCGGCGGCGACCATTTACGGTGGATGGCGAAGAGCGGCGCGGACAAGACGGTGAGGCCGAGAAAGCCGAACCAGGACAAGACGAGGGGCGGGAGGCCGACTTTCTTGGCGAGCAGTGACGTCACCGAGAAGAAGAAGGACGAGAAGGCGGCGAGCAGGAGGCCGCCGTTCTCCATGAAAAACCGCCTGGCCGATTTTGGAAATTTGACAAATCCTCCGCCGGATTTCCTCGATACCTGAGCGGTGGTGGAATAAACTTCACTTTTTTATTTTTCGAATTTTCCAGTTGAAATTTTGGAGAACGAAGGGAAATACTAATTATTTTTCAATTTTCTTCTCAATTTTTTCAAAAATTTAAATTGCATTTATTCTGTCCATTTTCAAGTCAACTTCCTCAACGAATTGAATCATTTAATTTTTACAGGATTAAAAAAAAAATTATTTCTCGAAATTTTCAATTTGTACGATATTAATCTATTATTTTATTATCAAATAGATTTTTAATTGGAATATTTCAGCATTTTCGTTGGACTTTATTGAAATTCGGTTTTTTCCAATGCCAACCTCGCGGTTTGTTTGTTTACTTTTATTTTATCCGGTCGACTAATGAAAATTCACTTTTTTAAATCGGTGTTTTTACTTTTTAGTTTTCTTTCTGCTGTAGAATTTGAATGGGTTATAAATTTTAAGATGAGATTTGACTATTTTTTAAAATTAAATTAATTTTACGAGTAATTTTTTACCTTTTACTGTAAGTTTAAGAATTTTTTTTTCTTTTCACATATAATAGGTATTTTCAAATCTAACCCTCTTCATACCAGTCGAATTTCTGATAATTCGAATTCTGATAATAATTTGACCAATATTACGGGAATTAAAATATTATTTTAATTTTTTTTAACAATTTTTTTCAGATAATTTTTCCCTTTAAATTTGCACTCGCGGGAAAATCGTTTCTGGCTCAAATTTTTCGAAATTCGAGTAAAATATCGGCAAAAACAGGAATTTCCATCATCGGCGAACGGCACGGATCGACTGGTCGTCCATAGTCGTCGTTATCGTTATCGTTCAGACACGGGGATGACCCTGCGACTCAGCGAAATCGCGGTATCTGTCCGACGTGGACGTTTTAGGTTATTGGAGCGAAAGGAGAACGCGTTTTTTAACGTGAAGAAAATATTTTCCTGCTCAAAATTCGCTAAAAGTTCGCAGAAATTGATCGTTTCCTAGCCGAAATTAAAATTGAGATGATTTCTCGCGGGCGGCAGGTCACGCCCGGGGCCACTTTGTAGTCGCGCTAAAAGTAAAGCGGTTTACGTTATTTGAAAATGTTTTCGCGTGTTAAAAATGCCGAATTTCCAACAGAAATGTTAATTTTTAATTAAGGATTAAATTTTTTTTTTAATTTATAAATTATTAAATTGAGAAATTCATAAAATAAAAAATCTCATCTAAAATTGTAACAGATTTTAAATTTTTCGCTCATCAACAAGTTTTTAGTATAAAAGTGACATTTTGTCGAAATTTAAATACCTAATTCTGTTAATTTAATGTTTTATAGAAAATGGTGCTAAAGGAAAATGGTTATTATCATTTTTTCAAACATATTTGTACGAAATAGTACACAGATAACACACAGTACTCCCCCGTTATGAGAATTTTCAAGTTTTTTAAAATTTCATTATTAATTTTACCAATTTTTGTACCGATTTTTCGCGTTTGAGGTCGGGTTATTTTTTCTTACCTTGCAAAATAAGTTACCTTTACAATTTTCATGTTCGATGCGAGTACATAAGCAGAAAAAATGATCATACAAATATTCGCGTTCACTAGACTGACGGCCTCGCGCAGTACTCTAAATCCCGCGAATATTGCAATTCCTTGGAAAAAAGGCGGAACGTTTCCAACTATTTTTAGGTAAACCTATCCAGCTAGGATAACTTTGAATAACATCTTCTACTATCCGAGAATAATATGGAAGTACTGTGTGTCATCTACGCACCGGCGATATTTACATTCATAACGGAGCACCGAATTCACAACACTCGTCTGACTACGCACTGAAACGTTTCCCTCGGTATCCGACATTTTCCGAAACGATTTTCACTGTAATAGCCATTTATTACTTTATGGCGTCGATTTTCAGATAATCACTTCTCATTATTGGCCGTAAACTTTGCGTATTTTTCGGAAACGAAGATGGCAGAAAAATAATTTTATTTTTACCTGAAAGCAATGAAAATGTTACTTACCCATTGTTCTCCGACGAGGTCGAACAGATGAAACGTGAAAACACGCCAGGACACCGGTCATAAAAATAGGCGATAAAACCCGAAGTTAATAATGTGGAGCATTTCGAAAAGATGCAGCGTTTATTCGCTGGTAGGTAATTTTTGAATTTCTCATAAATTAAAATTTGAATAATTCGTAAAATCTTTGAACCATCGGAAACCCATCATTACGCCAATTATTTGTCCATTTTTCTAAACCTAAATGCAATTGATTTTTTTTTGTAATTCAGAGTTTCAAGACTTTGGCTTTGTTTTCGGCATACATAGGTTAATGTTGGAAAACTTTGAATACCTTACAATTATAGGAAATTTAACGGCCTTTTCAACGGTATCCTTATTTTTGTGATTACACAAACATTTCATTGACTTATCCCCATTTTACCGAAACAATGTTGAAAACAAGAAAAAATTCTCTTGGTCAAACAGACGTTGTTTCAGTAAAATGGGGGGGGTATATTAAATTTTAAAGTAATTGCAAAAATAAGGATACCATTGGAAAGGGCGTTAAATTTCCTATGAACGTACACCACTCACAGCTTTCTAACATTGAGTTAAAAAACCAAACTTTGGTCCTAATCGAACAAAGTATTTCTTGTTTTTTTCGACGTCGTTTCAGTAAAACAGATATAAGTATATTAAATTTTTGAGTAATTGCAAAAATAAGGATACCGTTGGAAAGGGCGTTAAATTTACTATAAACTTATCCTACTCACAACTTTATAACATTGAGTTAAAACAACAAAACTTTGGGCCCAAGTTGAACAGTGCTTAGGCGGTGCAGCGTCTCGAGTGTTTTTCTGCACTCAAACTTCAATTTCTCAAGCAATGAAAAGAATAAATAAAAAAATGGTCGCGCCGTCCAAAAGCTGAAATTTCGACCCAGTTTTTCCCAGAACCTGCGCGGGATTTCCCCATTATTTTCTAATCCTAAATAGCACGTTGAAAAAACGGTAATTTTTAAAAATTCGGCAATTCTCGACTTCAGCTCAATTTTCCGCTAGCGTAAATTAGTGTTAGAGAAGTGCAAATACTTTGAGTTTATAGGAAATTTAACGGGCTTTTCAACGGTATCCTTATTTTAAGGATTACTCCAAAATTCGAGGGAGTTATCATTATTTTACTGAGACGAAGTTGAAAACAAGGAAAAATTCTTCGATGCGAAAAAAGTGTAGTTTTTCTTGAACTCTCAGAAAAATTTATGGAACGAAAATTGTAGGAAATGAGCTAAAGAATCGAACATTTCAAGAAAGACGCATTCTGTTTTGATGTTATTGATGAAAATTCAATTTTTGGTAAAAAAGCGCTGCGTTTGGGCGAAATGACCTAAATACCAGGAGATGACTTTAAACATTTTTATTGCGTATTAAATTTTGTAAAATGTAAGACCTCGATGTGACCAAATGTTATCAAAACCGTATCCATTCAACTCCGGGAAAATCTCCCCGCCGGAAATTATCAGTCGATTTTTTATCGAAATTCGAGATAAGGAAAGTCGGATGCGCAAAAGGCTGGAGTAAAAAAGTCTGGTTCAGGAATCCGTCGCTGATTTTGAATCGTCGGCCGCATTCGCATCTTGAAGATTTCATGTTTTCCTCAAAATTGGTGTCTCCGCAGTGTCCCAGTCACAATGTGGCCTTTCAGGTTTTCAAAGTCACAATCCTCGAATGGGAGAAGGGGAACGCGAACTGGTAAACAAAACTGGTCCCTGCTCATGTGTTCGTACGCTTTTATGATAGTTTCGACTGTGTGGGCGCCAGTCACATAACAGGAGAAGGGTAGGAAAACCATCGATTTATAAAACCAGCGACCAGGCCCAATAGATACTTACTTATGTACATTCCTTCGTCTCAACTTCCAAAGTTGATAATTTTTTGAGGAATTTTCAAAATAATTCCATCTGCTGCAGTTTTTGAAACGCAGTATGGAGTGCGCCAATTGCGAAATCGAGGTAAGCACTCATTGAGGCTAATTTTTTGAAATTTACTAAATAGGCAATCGCGGCGAGATTGCAGAAAATTCACTGCAAAAAAATGGTCTAAGATTTTTTTTTTAATGAAAGCTAATATTGACTTTCTTATAGAATATTTTGATCGAAAACATTACGAAATATACGTCACAAATCCTGAATATTCCACTTTTTAAAATAATTTCTCCTTCCAATGATTCTGGCAGACGTTTCTCGTGAAAAAATTGTCAAAAACAAAATTGTGGATAATTCAATTGCCTTTGATTCGATGCTCGACTCACAACAATCGATAGATAAAAGCCCATAGGTACAAGGTACAATTCTACGCTAAAGAAAGAAAAAAACAGATTTTTTATGAATAAAAAATACTGGAAATTCGTATGGATTGTTTATGATGCGAATCCAGTGAAGGCCAACAACTCACTAGCGCTGTCTTTCTCTCATCCTGACAATCTCCAATTGCACATGTACCTGCCAGCCAGTTGACCTCACTTTTCAAAATAGCTTTCTTTCAGGAATTTACTCATCTTGCTTATGGTTGATTCCCAAATAACTGACAATTTTCAATTTCAGGTCAAAGGGATCAAAATTACTCAAAATGAATCTCTTTGTAACCCTCCATGGAAAGCTGGTAACGTTCCGTGGTCGGTTTATGGTCAACTGTAACCCTCCGTGGTCAATTGTAACCCTCCACGGGTATAAACTAAAATGTGGAGGTTACAGGTTTTGCAGCATGGAGGGTTACATTTCAACTTTGCTCCTTAAATATAAATCAGGATTGAAAGATTACTGAATGAAATTCTTACGGGACGTTAGGACGAGCAAATTTGGGAATTTCTTCAAAATCGATAACGAACCTGTACCTAAATTTGTTTATTTATGTACAGCCCCAATTGATGGAGGGCGGCAACTACATCAAAGAAGGCGCAGACAAAGCGAAGAGCACGTGCTTGTATTTCACGCCCAAAGAGAACGACGAAGTCGGAGCTCTCGTCCGCCATCTTGAATTATTCAAGGTTAGCTAACTGATAGTGATGACGTCACTGGCCGCCATTCCGCCAGCCGCCAAGTCGCGTAGGGCATACGAGCTCAGTAGGGGTAGGAAATCCTTGTTTATCTTATCTTGAGCGATCTTCAGTGCCAGTGGTAACTAAATCGCAGTGATGTCAGACTTTTTCGATCAGCTGACTTCATACGAGTCGCTATTAACCGTAATTAGTAAATCTGTTGAGTTGCGAGAAAATTTGCGAATGAATTTCTCGTTCAAGTACGTAATTTCGTTATTTTTGTTTTATAGAAACACAACGTCAATCTGCTGCACATTGAGTCAAGGCCGTCGATCAGGTTCAGCGACCGCTACGAGTTTATGGTGGAATGCGCTCCAGGAGGAAATTTGGGCTCCGCCGTCGAGGAATTGCAACGGACGAGCCAGTATTTCAGCATCATATCCAGGAACCACAAGAACAACCGAGGTTGGTGACATTTTGAGGCATAACCATCAACAGGTGGGGTAAGGTGGTAATACTTGGCGTCATCAATTTCCCAGGCACCGTACCCTGGTTCCCCGTCAGGATCCGAGAGCTGGACAGGTTCGCCAACCAGATTCTGACTTACGGGGCCGAACTGGACGCCGACCATCCCGGATTCACCGATCCGGTCTACCGGTCCAGGAGGAAATACTTTGCCGATATTGCCTACCATTACAAGTAGTAAGTCATTTGACGATTTGAAGCCATGGCGTTTCCTCATTGGGTATTTTGAGAGCACGAGCGCTTTCAACGCGAATGTCATCTTCAGGAGCGTCTCGGCTCAAGCTCGAGAGAATGGGATCGAGTTCATTCTTGATGCAAGCCTTGCACAAATTTACATACCTGAAAAGTCAAAATCATTTCCGAGGACGGAATTCTGTGATCTTTATGGCGACATGCTTTGCAGCGGCGAACCCATTCCAAGAGTCGACTACACGAAAGAGGAAACGGAAACTTGGGGCAAGGTGTTTTCGCAGTTGGTCAAACTGTACCCGACGCACGCTTGCAAAGAGCACAACCACGTGTTTCCGCTGCTCATAGAAAATTGCGGCTACCGCGAAGACAACATTCCGCAATTGCAGGATATCTCGGATTTCCTCAAAGGTACGAAGGATGCAGGACCTATAGAACGAATTCCATCCAGAGAGGACTCGGAGATATGCTGCATTTATGCAGTTGCATGATGGTGCTTTTCCATTTGCAGATTGCACAGGTTTCACGCTGAGGCCGGTCGCTGGACTTTTGTCATCGAGAGATTTCCTCGCTGGTCTGGCGTTCCGGGTGTTCCATTCCACGCAGTACATCCGACATCCAAGTCTGCCGCTGTACACTCCAGAGCCGGACGTCTGCCACGAGCTGCTGGGGCATGTCCCGCTGTTCGCCGACCCGGAGTTCGCTCAGTTCTCCCAGGAAATCGGGCTGGCATCTCTGGGCGCGCCTGATGACTACATCGAGAAGATTGCCACGGTGCGTATCATGGAGATGGGACTTTGTATGAGACCTTACATTACCCTGATGGTGAATCAGAGTCTTAGCAATCGTCATTGATGATTAACTGGAATTTATCCGCAGTGCTACTGGTTCACCGTCGAGTTCGGCATTTGCCGTCAAGCTGAAGGATTGCGAGCGTTCGGCGCTGGTTTGCTCTCGTCTTTCGGCGAACTGACTTATTGCCTGTCGGACAAACCGACCCTGAAGCCGTTCAACCCAGAGGTGACAGCCCTGCAGAAGTATCCGATCACGGAATACCAGCCGATCTACTTCGTCTCGGAAAGTTTCGAAGACGCTAAAGAGAAAATGATGTGAGTCGCTATCGGACATATTTTGGGACAGGGAATCCGAGGCTTATGACCCAAAATTCTCTACAACAGAGTATTTGAAGAATGTGGCAACACTGATTTCCATCAAAGCATCATTGCTCTTCAATGGGAATCATACAGTGTTGACGTGTTCTTCCAACGAATATTGCAACGTTGTTACGAAAATCCGGTTTTTTGCAGAAAATACGCGCAGACGATACCGAGGAAATTCGGAGTCAGATACAACGCTTACACCCAGAGCATTGAAGTCTTGGATTCCAAGCAGCAAGTCCAAGAGCTTCTGCACAAGGCGTCGGCCGATCTGCACTTCCTGTCGGACACGCTGAGGAAAATTTCCGTCTGACCGACAATCTATTTCTATTCCCCTCGACCATATTTCTGTGGATGTGTATTTCGAACAAATATATGGGTCATATCATTTCCCAAAAGTTGGCTTAACCCGTACCCGTAGATTTCGGAGAACTGAAGTTCTGATCAAATTATTGCATTTTGGGGAGCGAGACCGCCGTGGCCTTGGAGTTGCGGTGGAACCAGGCAGCTGGAGTTTCCCCCTGCTGCTCACCGGGAATTTGGACCGGTCCCTTGGGTTGCGCCTTAACTAGCTACAACTCTCTCTAGAGCTAGCTTGAATCAAGTTTTGAGAAAAATCAGGGCAGTACGAGAGATAATGAGATCGGTAGATGAAAAACGAAGAAGGCAGGTGAAAGACACTAGTGGTAGGTAGATAAAAGGCACCCATTGCAGATGAAAGACACCAATGGTAGATGAAAGACATCAATAGCAGATGAAAGACTCCAACGCAAGATGAAAAACACCTTTGACAGATGTAAGACGCCCATAGAAGATGACCTACACCTATGGCAGATGAAATACACTTATGACAGATGAAAACACGTATTGCAGATGGAAGAAACTAATAGCAGATGAAAGACACCAATGGCAGATGAAAGACACCTATGGCAGATAAAAGGCAATGATGGCAGATGAAAGGAACCATGGCAGATGAAAGACACTAATAGCAGATGAAAGGCCCCTATGGCAGATAAAAGGCAATGATGGCAGATGAAAGGAACCAATGGCATATGAAAGACGCTAACGGTACCTGTATGAAGCGCATCTATGGCAGATGAAAGACATCAATGGCAGATGAAAGACATCAATAGTAGATGAAAGGCACTAATGGCAGATGAAAGACACTAATGGTACCTAGATGAAAGGCATCCATGGCAGATGAAAGACACTAATGGCAGATAAAAGGCAATTATGGCAGATGAAAGGAACCAATGGCAGATGAAAGACACCTATGGCGGGTAAGAGGCAATGATGGCAGATGAAAGACACCAATGGCAGATAAAAGACACCTATGGTAGATGATAGACACCTATTACCAACGAAAGTCACCAATAGTAGATGGAATGCACCCATGGCTCAGAGTCCAAAAATATGAAATTTGGAAAACCAAGTTGAAAACGCCAGATTTTCTCCAGATACCCCCCGGCCTGTTAACTGAGTTAATTGACGGAACGCCTCGGGCTCCCGACTTGTGAAATGGGAAAAAACACTTACCAGGCGGGCGTAGGGATGGGTATCGATACCCGATATTTAAAAACATCGATATTTTACCATCAAGCATCGATATTTTTGTATCGATACTGTGCCTCTAGATAATATCGAGTATCGATACTTCAATTCCGATATTTGGAAATATCGGCACATTATTCATATCATTCCTTTTTTTCTCCTTTTGTTTTAATGAAGTACCACCTTGGAGCAATATTTACATTATATTTTTCTCTTATGTTCTTTCATGAATCTTATTTTTTGATAACCTGTCCCTTCAGTGCAATAGTACGATGAAGACGTGAATTGAAAAAAATTATTTATTTATTTATTTAAATCTTTTGTACATAGGATCCTTAGACCCCTCCTAGCGTACAATCACAATAGCTGGAGAGTAGATATTATAATATTTGCATCATATACATATAATAAAATTTAAAGAAAAAATATACACATAAATGTAGAGAAAAATTGATGTTGAGAATGTCAGAAAAACAGATTCAGAGCAACAATGTGTATAATATACCTATATATATTATAGGTATAAGTATCGATACTCGATATTAATAAATATCGATACTGCGCTTGGCCGATATTTGAAGTATCGATAACAGCCGTTCGATACAGTACCGATACAAAATATCGATACATTGTCAACGATACCCATCTCTAGGCGGGCGTCGGGAATAATTATGGGCGTGAACAGTGGCGAGGGGGAGCGGTACCAATTTGGAGGGTGGGGGGCCCCGGAGGCTCATCTGGCTGCCAGTAGCTCCACGCACAGCTGACAGTCGCATTCCCGACCAACACTGTCGGGAGGATAAGGAACGTGAAACACATAACTCCACGCGTGAGTCAGTTTCGGTCGGTTCGCTTCGGGGCACCGTTGTTCAGATAAGTTGTTGACTCATCAGCAAACGTCCGCGATAATTTTGCACATCAGCCGTCAAAATGAGGCCGGATCTCTACACGAAGGTGAGGGAGAGTTTTTTAATGGTCACAAAACATCGATAAGTTATGCAAAATTTTGCGAGCCACGTTTTATTGTCAGATTTACTGGAAATATTGCCAATAAATCAAATATCGTCCTATAAAAATGAAGAAAACTTGTTTTTAAGTTAATCTTATGAAGCCAAGCATACATTTTGAATGTACCTACTTAATGATTTATGTTCTTTTTAAAAAATCGTCTTCTACCTGCCTAGGAGAAAGTATACGTGTTTGGTAAACCCCATCCCACAATTTAATCCCTTAAAAACCAAAAAAGTTGCATACCTATCGCAAAATATATAAAAATCTGGAAGGCAATGATTTTTCAATATAATAGGTATATTGAACAACATATTATGTTGTTGTTTGGTGTGAATGATGAATATTTATATTATTTTATGCTACCCAAGGCCCATTTCTTCAATTTTTAACGGCTCGTTAATCAACGTGGTGGTCAGGTCATGGTAATTGATAAAAAGTGACCCAAACCAACTGATGAGACGTTGAAAAGTTTGGTACAAGTAAATTTCACGTTCATTAACCCTCTTCCATGTATTCTTGTGTTCCCTACCTTTAATTCTCGACCCTCGCCTATGAATGAACCTGACCTTGACCCTGAGGTCGATTTGGAGACTGAACTTTTATCAGGCCTTATCAACAGAAAAAAACCCAATCTGACCTTATGTAACTTGAGCCAATTCGGACGAAGGCCCCTGGGCAATCATTCAATCAGGTCGTAACAGTTGTCACATTAGTGTCAAGGAAGGGCCTGATTTGGATCTGGGTTTGATCCGGGATAATGGGAAACTCAGTTTCCATAGGAAGGTAGGTAGGTACTTAGGTTAATACCTGCCTATTCGAAGGTACTAATCAGGTATTTATAGCTGGTTTACCTTGATTCGTCTTTCTCAGGCGCAAGGTCAGAGAGACGCAAGTTTACCTATCTGACGTATTTCCTGTATACCCAGTAGGATAGGTACCTTGTGAAGGTTGGTCGTATTGTTGGAAGGAGGACGTATCTTGTGTAGGTAGGTACCGACATTCTATAGTTGAACAGCCATTGAATTATTGACCGAAAATTCGACAAATTGGAAGCAGAAATTCAGAACGAATACAAAAATTTGTTTTCTCCAAAGAAAATGCCATATCTTCTGGATTTATTTCCTCCAATGAATGCATCTTGCAAAACTTCGCAGTCCTGGCATTGCGATTCATCTTCATTGTTGATATCGAGGGATGGAAATAAATTTCGGCACCGACGCTTCTTAATTTGGGATCGGCTGCATAATCGGGAGGATTTCTAAGTTTAGTCCGCTTCCGAAAAAGTGTGGAGCGATGCCAAAAGAGAGAGCCGACGTTTCGGTGAGGAAACGTAAATAAAAATAACGCTGATTCAAAACCATAGGAGACAAAAGTGATTCATCTGCAATCTTCCGCATGCCCTTCGCACACTTCATTGTCAAGGAGAGCAGCAAAAAACTTATTCTTCTTCAAATCGAAAAGAAATTAGACGAATTAATTGTCAAGCGTATCAATCTTGGAATGAATTCATGTTTTTTGCATCAAAACGTACGTTTTATGATTGAAAAGGCTGTAAAATTTTTGTCCCAAAAGGTTGAAAATCAAAAATCAACATTTTCTGAAGTACATATGTATCAGCGATTTGAAAATGTTCATCAATACAAGCACTGCGACCCCCATTTAAGTCAATACCTGGAACAAAAAACAGAGATACGGGTGATTCTAAAAAAAAACCCAATTCCCAAGGTCTGAATTCTGAAAAAGTGAACCTTCTCCAAAAAATTTCAAAAAATTCACGGAGCTTCGTGGGATCATAAAAAAGAGTTATCAACTCAAGACGCAACACAATTTCAATCTTAGGCCTTCATTTATAAAATTGATAAGGTGGTGGTAATGAGAAGCGCAGGCGGTAATGAGAATTCTTAAACGTTGCAAGATTATCTACCTACCTTTCAATCGATTTACTTTTCAAATCAGTCAGGTATGACTTTAGGACAACACCTTTTTTGACAGTGGTATAACATATCAATCATAACCTCTATCTCATAAATTTATTGATTAAAAAGAACTTCGATTTACCATGTCCAAAGTCCAAAAAACCACATAGAAGAAAATTATTTGAAAAAACATCCAAATCGTTTTTCAACGAAGAAAAGTCCAATTCTTTTGGTGTGCGAGTTATATTTGGGGAAATTGAACCCTTCAGTGTTTTGGTCCTGATGGCTGTTCTGTGTCAACGTCTTTGCGGATGAATTCCAATGTCCCGACTCGAAAATCGAAATCCGGCTGCGCAGGTGATTTCGGTTGTTCGTCGCTCGAATCCACAGTTGCAATATTGTTTTTTGGAGGCTTCCCATCTATGCGATGACCAGTACCGCAAAATTTCTTATCGGTTCGCTTAGGTGGCGGGGGCTTTTCAGTTTTTTTCTCCCGTTCGGGCTCCACGTAGCCTACCGGAGCCGAAAAGTCGACCATCATGTCGCATTCGTTGATGCAAACGGCTCCGTTGGGTTTGGCTTCTTCCACTTTGAGATTGTAGGTGCGATTGTTGTAAAAGATTGGAATCACGTCGCCCTCCGTGATGCAAGGGAAAGATCGCAGGTGGTTCTCCAGGACAGCCCTTGGGTCGAAGATGTCGAGGAACTCGGGGCTTTGAGGCTGGAATCGGGCGAAGTTCGCCTTGGGCAGGCGTACCAATGTGACCTGAGAAGTTTCGAAATGGTGAATTTATGTCGCATGTTCGCAAACATTTCCAGAACCTACCCCCAGTGGGGGGATTCTCAAATTTTTCAAAAAGTTGGCGATCGGCAAACATCTTGGCTCAAAATCATCTTAAGAACATCGCACACTTTTGAGAACGCGGTTAATATCGAAGTAAACAATTTACTTCAATATTAACCAGTACCTAAGTAAAATTATCATTGGTCGTTCGTACATCCACCAAATCGCCGACTTTGGCCATTAGAACGTCTAGAATCCAAGATGGCGCGTTAACTTGCCCTTCTTCGGCTATGAATTCCAAAACGCCGCAGTGGGTTGTCTTATCGGACAAGGTTACACTGAAATCGAGCCAATCTTTCCATAAAAATGTCATTTTGGCATGATGACAATATAGGAAAACCTGCAGGAGGCGACCGAGCTTGAAAATTGGACTAAAATTGAGCTCCGTTCGTACTTAAGACCAAATCCACAGTTATCCCTATGAAATGTCACCATCTTGGATTCACCTGAAGGTCATTGGACCTTTGCTGTCCTGCTGATTGAAGGGCATTCCGCTTGATAAGGTTTGGAGCGCCGAAGATGGCAGAATAACGTTGCCGCCGCATTCAAAATCGGTTTTGGGACGGTCGCTCATCATAGTCACCGGATAAATGTGCAGTGACGCGCTGAAGCTCATCTTTCCAAATCCACCTATGGCGCCCAACTAGAAAATGTTCAAAATTTCAGGCCCGTACTCATTACAACGGCCCTTCTATGCAAGTCCGCAGATCGGTGATCCAGGCTTTGTACAGGGTGAACTATTAGGGCCTATTCTATTCTTCGTGTAATTCTTATATTTTGCCTGTTACGAAATATCTAACAGAGTATCGCTCACAATACGTTCCAGTTCCAGACAGATGGCTACCTGGTTATTGAAGATTTCCTAACCAACGACGAAGTAGCGAAATTGAGGACAGCTGGAGTGTCATTAGCCGAAAATATTCCACCTGGAGAGCAGAAGGCAGTTTTTTCAACAAATCAGACCAACCAGGTAAGCAATTGGAATTTATTATCATCATTTCAAGAAGAAACTTTGTTTGCTTGATGGTAGATCACCCTTTTGTAGATTAAGGAGAAATTTTTCAATTTTTCCAGTACCAGACGCCATACTTTATCGAAAGCGGCGACAAAATCCGATACTTCTACGAAACTGACGCGCTGGCCGAAAACGGCGATCTGAAAGTCGAACCTGCGTCCGCTTTGAACAAAGTTGGCCACGCGCTCCACTGGCTTCACTCGGATTTCAAAGAAGTTTCATTCAGCCGGAAGGTGCAAGATTTGTGCCGTTTGCTCCACTTGGAAGATCCCGTTGTCGTTCAGAGCATGTACATATACAAGAATCCGAAAATCGGAGGAGAGGGTAAGCTGTTTTTGTATTTCTCGATGTATTTCTATTGAAATGTATCAATTTGTTCGATGGAACGTGTACCCGTCACCAAAGATCGATGAAGGTGGGTCCAGAAGCCAATTTTCGTGAGGTTGTTGATAGACCAGGTTATCAGCCCGTATCCATGAAAGTTCCTGAGGACCCGACCTCAGTTATGGACACCTGAAATAACCTCATGAAAATGGTATATTGGTTTTTGCTTGCAAAAGCCAATTGAATTGATTTGAGTTCTACTCCGATGCCACCTCGACCAATCATAGCAATGCACTTTCTCGTATCACTAGCAATTGTGTCATGAATGCGATGACATGGTTAGGTAATCAATTGTTCTGCTTGTTGGTTCACAGTGATACCGCACCAAGATTCGACGTATCTGTACACAGAGCCTAACACGCTGGTTGGTCTGTGGTTCCCGTTGGACGACTGTACATCAGGTAAACAAGGCTTTTTCAGTTAACATTTATGGACCGATATACCATGGATTTTCTCAATTCTGGGCTGCTCTATGCCAGCGCGCATGCGCGATAAACAAAACAGGCGTCTGCAGGCTTACTTTTTGCAGCATATTGGTGGGAAAACTCAAATCGGATAATGATTTGGAAAACATTAGCTGGGAGAAATGCTAATCGCGAATCTCCCTGAAACATTCCTCTTGATATTATTGCAGATAACGGTTGTCTTTGGTTCATCCCTGGCTCACACACGAGCGGCACGCACCGCCGGATGCTTCGCAGCCACGATCCGAATTCGGAAAACCAGCTAGTCTTCGATTGTCCGCCAGTCACGTATCCCTCGTCTAGCTTCAGACCTTGCCCAGTTCCCAAAGGTAACATAAAATTACTTTTGAAAAATGATAATGACAAATCGTCCGCTTAAGCCAGGAGTCAGTGAAAAAGTAACCTCAAATTAGGTTTTTTTAAATATCCGAACGAAAATTATCAAATCTAGGTACTTACTTTTGGCTTAACCATGTGAGGCAGCTGTTAAACTATAATTTTCTTCCCAATCTTCAGGATCTTGCGTCGTAATCCATGGCAACGTGGTCCACAAGAGCGATCACAACCGCAGTTCGCTGCCTCGTCACGCCTACACATTCCACGTGATGGATGTTACTTCGAAATATTCGCCCGACAATTGGCTCCAGTCGAAAATCGGTTTCCCTCTTCTCTACTCCGAATGATCAGCTGTTTTCCGCCATTTTGATATATTTTTGTACATGAATATACGTGTATTATCATACAAATGCCGCAGAGTTTTATGTCTATGTATCAGCAAATGAAGCGCTTCCCGTTGAAGAACAATACATTTTGTTACATGACTTGTTGCATGACTTTTGTTACTTTGTTGCTGAGTCTTGAAAACGAAATACAATTGGCAGCCGAATCTTTGGCCGATGCCTTGATCTGTGTTTTCTTGTTTCCGTTGTCTGTCTTTTCTTGTTTTCGGTTTTTCTTGCAGTCGGTATTTTCTAGTTTACACACACCATTTTTTCTTTTACCGGACTTACCGGATGACTTCTTTTACCGGACTGATAAAATGAAAACCCAACCATCCCAGCATGACACAATATCTGAAGAAATGCGAATTTTGCATTGAAACGTTGCACAACAGTAGAATTGTGAACCGATCCTCGGTTTTGTCAGTTTCAACCACTTTTTGAAGGAAAAGATGTCCGATCAGGCCAAACCTGGGAAGAGAAGACGCCAAACTTTTTTCAACAGACGCTAAATTTCTGAATTTTCAAAAACTCAAAATCTTGATTTTCTTAAAAGATTGAAGGTTGATTTACGATTTAAATCAAAACGTGACACTCAATCTAAAGAATACAAATCGATTTTTTGGAATCGAAAATATTGATTCTCATGTCAAGTTTGAAGTTGAGATAAGAGCACTGATTATCATTTTATGCTGATAGTGGCTGATAGCGATTGTTGTTTTCTCGGTTGCTGGCCGGCTGTCAATTGTGTCGGTGTCGGCTCGGTTGTCGGTTTCCAAATCGGCAGCCTTTTACGTTTTGCAGTCGCTTTATCTCGTTTCTACATTATCCTCATCGGAAATTGATCCGCCCCCACCATAATCAGCACCACGCCGTTGGTTTTGCTCGGTCGGCAGTTTTCGCTATTGTTCATCCGACTGCTCATCTAGATAGTTCCGATTTTTGCCGAGCATACAACAGAATCTGAACATATCTGATATGACGAGTTTGTGGGCATCGAGAGAATCCAGGCAGTGACGTGTCCCATTTGACGGACTGCATCAGCAATGAATTCAACTGACGAGCGCATCGCGCTTATTACCGGCATCACAGGCCAGGTTAGCTGTTTGATTAGGTACTTCATTGCAGATTTGAGGTAAAAATACATACCTTCTTCAATACACGGCGCTCTAGAGCGGCAGGGCACGCCCGGGGCAGCTTCGATCGGTTATAAGCTAAAATTGGAACAGCAATTGACTTCCCAACGAAAAGGACTTCTGCGGGGAGGAAAGCGAGTAAAAATAATTTGAAATTTCCAGGATGGGTCTTACCTGGCGGAGTTCCTCATGGAAAAAGGTTATTTCGTCCACGGAATCATCCGGAGATCCAGCTCGTTCAATACAGGGCGCATCGAGCATCTTTACTCGAACCCAGCCACGCATCAGCAGGGCCGGATGAAACTTCACTATGGAGACATGACTGACAGCAGCAGTCTGGTCAAGATAATAACCAAAATCAAACCGACGGAAATTTACAATTTAGCGGCTCAAAGTCACGTGAAGGTTCGTTTCGGAGAAGCGGGGACTTAGAAGTCCGTTTTTTGGAAAGTTTCATGGAAATCTGTAAAAATATGATCGGATTTCGGTGAGCAGCTCACTCATGACTGCTATAGTCATGAGGGGTTGATCGGGCTAAGCCCTGATAAGTGTATCGAGAATAACTCTAGAAACATCAAAATCGGTTCAGTAGTTCTTGCTTGAAGCGAAATGATCAATCTTTCGATATTCTTCAAGAACTTTTGAAATGCTGACCTGCTGAAATGCTGATTTTGATAATATCTTGCTTCTGTCAAAGTTCACTCCCTCATGAGCATAGTATGCATCAACAAAATGTCAAGATAATGAAATAGGTACTGAAAAGAACGAATTTCTGAGGTTAGTGTTCATTTTTCCAGGTATCTTTCGAACTTAGCGAATACACGGCTGAAGTTGACGCTGTCGGAACTCTTCGACTCCTCGATGCCATCCGAACCTGCGGCTTGGAGAAACGAGTGAAATTCTACCAAGCTTCCACGTCGGAAATGTTCGGCAAAGTGTACGAAACGCCGCAAAAGGAGACGACACCGTTTTACCCCCGCTCGCCCTACGGTATGCTGAAGACGTCGGTCGATACGAAAAAGTCAAATTTTTCCATCATTTCCTATATGGATTTGCGTTTTCTTCAGCTTGCGCCAAATTGTACGCTTACTGGACTGTGATCAACTATCGAGAAGCGTACGGCATTTTCGCATGCAACGGCATTCTGTTCAATCACGAAAGCCCGCGGAGAGGTGAGAATTTCGTGACCCGGAAAATCACGAGATCCGTCGCCAAAATTCACCTGGGCCTAATGGATTGCCTGGAATTGGGCAATTTGGACTCGCTGAGGGACTGGGGACATGCCAAAGATTACATAAAGGTCAGTGATGTCGGTTTGGAAAAATGAATTCGCATTAATTTTGGTGTTTTCTGGATTTTCATCTTCAAAAATCGGAACAGGTGCTGCTCAATTCTGGCATTTCAATTCCAGGCAATGTGGATGATGCTCCAGCTGGACAAACCTGACGATTTCGTCATCGCTACGGGAGAGAATCACAGCGTTCGCGAGTTCGTCGAAAAGGCGTTCGGCTACGTCGGTGTTGCCATTGTCTGGGAAGGCTGCGGAGTCGAAGAAGTCGGGAAAGATAAGGCAACCAACGTCGTTCGGGTTAGGATCAACCCGAAATTCTTCCGGCCCACCGAAGTTGTGAGTGCATAGTTTGGAAAAGTTGCATGTTTTCCGTGAAGATCAGTATTCTTTATCGAGATAACAATCTGGATATGTTCGATTTACAGGAACAACTGCTGGGTGACTCGTCCAAGGCGAGAGCTACCTTCGGCTGGAAGCCGACCATTGGCTTTGAAGTAAGAATGTCGACTATTGATGTTTTGCTTGGTCGTTGCGGTCCTTATTTAATGGATGTTCGGATATCTCAACAGGATCTGATCAAAGACATGATGGACTCCGATATCGAACTTATGAAGAAGAATCCTGCCGCGTGAAGTTGCTGAGATATCACCAATCTACGCTTCTACGATCATCCTGATCTGTCCTCGACTCAAGTCTTCCACTGATTAATTGAGCTAGCTATTATCGTAGAGGGTTCGTATGCCAGTGTCAACGCACAGTGCCGATATAATCGATTGTATGCTGATGCGGCACTCATCAGTGAAGATGACGACTCATCTCGATACCGTAGGTACTCAGTACGCAAATATCTATACCAGCTTAGCAAGTATCTATACCGGCTTATTGGCCGGTTTATTGTAGATGGTCGAAAGACATTACTGGTACCAATCAATCAAGTATTGAAAAACCTGAAAAAAAAATTTTTTTCTTCAAAGAAACCCCTTTGTGTATCTACAAAGGTGGCCGTTTTGTAGATAAGGTTGGGGCGTTTCTCGTTTCATTCGATATTTGATCGATACCAGAGATTTTGATACTAGTACTCGTATCAAAAGAAGATAATCAAATTCAAAGGTACTTGACATCGAAAGAAAAGTATTGATATGTACTAATATCGATATCAATATCCTTACAACGGGGGTATCAGCACAAATGAACTTCCTGCTACCTCCGCAAATCGTGTTATTCAAGCACTAGATCTGTTAAATGTATCAAATTATTTTAGATTAAAGCCCCAATTAGAATGTTAACGATTGCCGAGTCGAACATTCGAAAACTTGGCTACTCTGCGCACATCTGTGTTACAGTATCCTTAAGATAACGCATTTGTCAAATCGTAACAATTTATCATTTTATGGCTTCATCAGTGGGTTAACAAACGGCCTACGAAATTTGACGTCATATTTCAAAGCGTGGTTCCTATGCCTCTATGCACATTCCTATTTTGCATTTGGCAAATAGTGCTTCTAGGTTTTTGCTATTGTATAATTATTTGTATAGAGGGATTTCCGCACATGCGCACTGCTATGGTAGGTTAAAATGCGCAGGTTGAATGTGACATTTGTTGATGGATCCATTAATTTCTATTCATAAACAACCAACCACGGCACCCAAGGTCTCTTAACCTGTCCTGTAACCTCTCATACCTGCACAACTTCCTTTCCCACCTGGAACCTCTCTATTGTTGAACTGCCGTTTCCTTATTTCACCATTCTGGACGAGGGTGAGCGATAAACGTGGGGAAAATTGTCAAGGTGGTACAGTGATTACCAGAACAACGATGCTGAGGAAGAGAATAACAATGTTTGAGTCGTTAACAATTTCTCCAAGCTGTTGTCGACTAGCGCCAAAATCGTCATTGTTCTCCGCAGTCGATGCTCTGGAAACCACCTCAGGATCGAGCCAGGTACGGCTGATGTCAGCAAAGGTAATGGCTCAAGAGAGCGACCCCAGAAACCTCCACCGCTGGTGTCACCAGCCTGACTTGACTCGGACTGTCCCATTGCCTAGGACAAGATGGACTTCAAAGCAATCATGGACGAAGGTGGGAATGAGAGTATGGAAAAAGTAAGGGAAGTTAACACCCCAACCTTCCCCCCCCCCTCCCACCCAGCAGAAGGGAAATCTTCAAGAGTGGCGGTTGAAGCTGAAGTCAATTTCAAAACATGCGAACATACTCTATAAGAGATTCTCCCTGAAAAGGCAGTTGGATTGACTGGGTGGTTGTCTATCTCTTACTCTCGCTTAGAACGCAAGAATTGTTTGTTATTTTTATACATTGTAACCTACACATAATGGAAGTTCTGTATGATATTATGCTGGAAATAATTAAACCGATGGCGCAAAAGTGTGAAAGCATGAAACATTTTTTGTACTTCATTACCAACCAAGAACTTTTTAGAATATGGATCCATCAGGATCATTAGAGTTTATCTGGCCTATTCAGTGGCCAAATATCCATGAACAAGCATCCCTTGAAGCTAGATCATGCTTCTTGGGATTCTGGGAAGGTCCTGAAGGAGCAAGAATTCTGGAGGCTCCAAGACCTCTCCTGCAATAGGAATGGGCTACTTCATTTCCAGGAACTGGCATCCTCTTCCTAGCATCATGAAGCAAGAATGCCTTGAGGCTTCAAGCTCATTCTTGGAATCATCTGTAGAGAAGGTTCTATCAGACTTCCTGGAACAATTATCCCTGGAGACTCAAAGATCATTCCAGCAATAGGCATGGGGCTCGTCCCTGAATTCTTCTGAAGCAAGAATCTCTGGAGGCTTGAAGGCCATGCATCATGAGAGACTTCAATTTGGTTTTCCCATGATAAGTGTCTCTGGAGGCTCTTTGAGGAAGAATCCATCCAGAGCTCCAGGCTCTCAATCATTTCCAGAAACTGGCATCCCTCTTCCTAGCATCATAGACCAAGGATTTGAATCATCTGTAGAGAGGGTTCTGTCAGTCTTTCTGAAACTGTTAACCCTGGAGGCTTCAAATCTTTCCCGAAATAAACATGGGGCGCTAGGAGTACTCCTGGATTGAGTAACTCTAGAGACCCCAGGATTCTCCTGAAGCAAGAGTCTTTGGAGGCTCCAAGGCCATGCATCCTGAGAGACTCCGATTGTCTTCCAATAACTAGTAGGTATCTCTGGAGCCTCCAAGAGCGAGAATCCCCGAAGACTCATCCCTGGCACAGGAATCCTTGGAGGCTTCAGTACTCTAAGAAGTATTCTGGGACAATCCAAGATCTTTCCAGGAGCAAGATTCCCTCGAAGCTCCAAGATCATTTTTGGAATCATTCTTGGAATGCCAGAATCTTTCATTCCGAACTCGATTCAACCATTTATATGTCTCTCACAGACACGTAATTCGAACAAGATAGTGAAGATGAAGAGTGTCGAGTTTGTTTATTGTTTACTTTTGTCGTTTTGACAAGAGAGATGCTCACCCAGATTTTGAACAAAATTAGTGACGTTTTACAATATTTTGTGATAAATTAAGCTAATGAAATGGGGAAAAAGGAAGACATGGAGCGAATTCGGTCGGTGGATGCGTCGCGGTCGCTGCGTATGAGAATTCGCCAACAGCTGCACTACACGGATTTAAGTGACAAGGAATTTCAAAAAACGTTCCGCTTCCCTAAAACGTTTGTCGAGTCGTTGATAAACAATTTGTCGAAATATTTGAAATCCGGAATAAGCACCAAGATACCAGCGAGTATGAGGGTGAGTTGAAATTGGGATTATATCGCTCGCCTTGGCCGCAGCTATATCTCCTGAACCAATGAACCGATGTTGACGTTTCTAGTTTCAAAAAATAGATTCTTTGGCGAACTATAGATTCGAATAGTTGAAGGGTTGAAACCCAATTATTTAGGAGATTTTATTTATACACTACAGATACTAGCAGCTCTACGATTCTACGTGTCCGGCGGCTACCAGGAGGAGATGGGCTATTCGATAACGTCCTACATGTCAAGACCCGTCATATCGAGATCCATTCAGGAAGTGACGAATCTGTTAAATATATTGAGCCACCGCTTCATCCGATTCCCCAAAAAGCCCGAAGACGTTGAACGTGAGAAGGCCGGGTAAGCCGACATGCCTGCATTCTGCGGAGTTACATGATTTTCAATAATTGCACTGAACCCCGAATAAATTGAATTTCATCAGTTTTCAGCGACTTTTCGGTCTACCTGATGTCGTCGGTGTTGTCGATTGCACTCAAGTTGCCGTCACGAAGCCTGGCATTGGCAGTAAAGAAAAGGACTTCAACAACCAATTGGATTACGCCAGTATCAACATCCAAATAGTACGTCTGACGATCAGTCAAAACATACAAATTAATTCAAAATATGGAAGTACCACGTGTTACCTATGCTGGTTTCGAGAGTTCGTTTACCAGCCAACCCTGAATTTCTCAGTCGCTTTTCAAGTGTCGCTAATTTTCGAATCTCTTTCAGATATCGCAAAGCAAAAATCGAATAATCGCCATTTACGCCAATTTCCCCGGAGGCGTGCACGATTATGAGATTTGGGAAACCAGCGCCATCAGAAAACACCTCTTGGGAAAATACGTCGACGGTGATACCAGCATTAAACTTCTCGGTTTGTATGAGAACCGTATAACAGCGATCTTGGCTGGTAGCCCGCTGGTATTCATTTTATTCAGATGATTTAGCGTAGTTCTACTTTAGGCGGATTTTAAAATGTGTCTGTTTTCACTCTAAATCCATCCGTGCATGATATATTGAACGAAAGAGCCAAGACTGAAATAACACTGTGCAGAGAATGTCATCGCACTCGAGTATTGAGAAAGAGTAACGACAACTTTCTCTCTTCTGGTTTGCCAAGGCAAGGAAATGCTAAATACAGAAAGTCATCATGATGCTCCAAATCTTTGAGGCAAGAGTGAAAACGTTGACTTTCTATCACTAACTTCATCGAGCGAGCAATAAAACTCTGTAGAGAATGTTATCGTACTCTGGCATTGAGCAAGAGAAACGACGACTTTCTTTCTTCAAGTTTGTCAAGGCAGGGATAACGCCGCGTACAGAATGTCATGGTAATGCTCCAAATCTTTGAGGCAAGAGTGAAAACGATGACTTTCTATCACTAACTTCATCGAGCGAGCAATAAAACCTTGTAGAGAATGTTATCGTACTCCAGCATTGAGCTAGGCTAAAACGACGACTTTCTCTCTTCATGCTCGTCAAAGGAGGGATCCTCACCGCTGAGCGCAGAATGTCATCGTATAGCCTACTCTAGCATTCTGGGACAATACTGTGCAAAGAATATCAGCGTCTTCAATATTCTATTTTGGAAGCTAGAGGTAATTTACTGACTGCAGGTGATCTGAGCTATACCAACGAACCCTGGCTGCTGACCGAATTCGACAACGACATCATCCCGGGTACCAGGGAGGAGAAATTCAACAATGCTCTCAGGTCTTGCCACGAGAGCACCGCGCGAAAGACAATCGGCTTGCTGAAGAGTCGGTTCAAGTGTCTGAGCGAGGATCATCCCTTACATTATAACGTAAGTATCACTTTAGCGCAGGCAAGCGATATGAAGGCTTGCGATTTTGAGATTTTCTTCCAATTCCTATAAAATTTATTGCTCGAGTTTATGTATCTCAAGCCCAAAATGACGCGCATCTTGACACTCTTTTGTTCTTCCGCAGGCAAAAAAGTCGTGCGATATCGTCGTAGCTTGCGCCGTGCTACATAATCTCGCCATCGATCACGGCGTGGACGAGCCGGAGCTCCTTTTCGACAAACATGATTCCCTCTCACCCGTCTTGCCGAACCTGATTGATTCCAATAGGGAAATCGCCCATCTCGGCTCCATAGAGAGGAATAAATATGTCGCGAGTCATTTTTCATAATTATACGACCTGTTTTTGAAGTTTTTTTTTTAAATTACGTAATTCTATTTACCCTTGGGGGGGCCATAATTTTTTCACTACTCAGATGAACAGTTTGAGTTCAAGTTATACCCAAGTCATCTTAAAGTGTCCAGGACAGAGAAAATACTAGTAATAAAGTCAATTTTTAGAAAAAAAAAACACGGTTTTTGACATTCGAACGCGATTTTCTCTACCTAGGAGTGGAGTACACGAGAAAACGACTATACCGTTGGAAAGCTGAGTTTTCGGGCATGTTTTTTGAAAAGAGCGCGTTCTAGTCGACAACAAACAATGTTCGTAAAAATCCGATTGAAAAAACCAAAGTTATACCAGTAGAAAACGAAGAAGAGCATTACCGTCATTTTTTTGTAGTCCGTAGTTGTAGAAAAAAGCCGGATATTGCAATTTTCCTATATGAAAATTCACGAGCTTTCCAACGGTAGCCTCAGATTTGAGATAACTCAAAAATTGAAGGAGCTGCAGCCATTCTAGTGAGTCAGTGTCGAAAATTCCAAAAACAGGGTTATCCAGCGGCCGATGGAAAAACAAACGTTTATAATTACAACATCATGCAACCTTATGGGGGAAAGGAAGTTGGAAAAATCTCCCCGGCCGAGCGAGATGGAACAGCTTGGCCAACCCCACGAAATTCTTGTTTGCCCTTCGTAAAAACTGTATTTATAAAACAAACAATCGGAAGTTCGTAGCGGGCGAACGGCCCGGCGGAGCGGAGGAACCGTTTCGGACGAAAAGGGAAAAGACGCCTAAACAAACAGAGGAACTCTCCCTTTCTCCATAGGGACACTCGAAGGGAGGACCTCACCCTTGCATAAACAGGCCGGCTTTCCTGGCGTAAAACTAGTAAAAACACCGAGGCATTGATTCGAATCGGCCGAAACTAAGCGGGCGGCCGAGATATTTCGGCGAATAAAATTGACGTCGGTGTTCGAAAGTGTTCATTCGGCTGAGGGCGATAGCAACTTGTTGCTCTTGTTACGTCTTGTGCGCTTTCGCAGCGCAGGCCCTCTCCGGAAGCTTCAATCAGCACCGTTGGGGATGTAAGCTCCCGAAGAGGGCCAGTGTGCCGAAAGCGCTGAAGGAAATATAATGTAACAAGCAAGTCGCAAGTTTTGTCCTGCCCTAACCCAAATGAACAAAATGTATGAAGATGGATTCCTAGACAACGAAGAAGAAGATTAGCACAACAACTTTCACAACAACTGGCGCCTTGAATCTCTTTGTAACCCTCCATGGAAAGCTGGTAACGTTCCATGGTCGGTTTATGGTCAACTGTAACCCTCCGTGGTCAATTGTAACCCTCCGTGGTCAATTGTAACCCTCCATGGGTATAAACTAAAATGTGGAGGTTACAGGTGCATATATGCGGTTTTTTTCATTCGCTCGTCTCTCTCGGTAGAATCAAATTCCGTACCTACCTACACACCGTTAACATATTCGGATACCGGTTGACGGAATTCCGTCTGCCAGACGGTTCTTGTTTATTTGCCGCCTCCCAACAGCACCTCCTCTATTTACGAAGCTCGAATTTAGCTTTTATTTCTACTCCCTTCCGTTTGATTACAATAAATGATGGAAAGTTGAACGAAACACAAAAGAGCTCAACATAAACACGACTCTCGTTGAGAAGTGCCGGGGCGGAAAATGTTGTGACGGCCTATCAACTGCGGGTCGTAAACAACCGGACAAACAAACAATCTTTCAGCGCCAAAGCGTTAAGATCGTTTTAAGATACCTTCTTGGAGGTGAAGAAATACCCTAGTTTCGAAAATTCGAAACAAATCTGCGGATCGTGGAAAACACGCGAAGCTAAGGCGGGATAAACTTGAAAAGTCGCATTGATCACGAAATTGAGGATCCGAGGATCATGGTAATCATTGCTCTGGGAACTGATTAGAAGAAAATAAAACATGAGTTACACGGCTCAACAAAAAATCAATCCTCCATGTGTAATTGCTCAATATCTAACTTTCAAACTCAACAGTGAAACCCAACTCTCAAACTCAACTTTCAAGCTTAATTCCCTAACTCAACTCTATCAGTCATCTCTACTCGACTCACAATCTCAACCGTCAAATTCGACTCACAATCTCAACTCTCAAACTCGACTCTCAAAGTCAACATTCAAACTCGACTCACAATCTCAACCGTCAAACTCGACTCACAATCTCAACCGTCAAACTCGACTCACAATCTCAACTCTCAAACGCGACTCACAATCTCATCTTACAAACTCGACTCACCAACTTAACTTTCAAACTCAACTCTCAAACTGAACCCTCAAACTTGACTCTCAAAGTCGACTTTCAAAGTCAACATTCAAACTCGACTCTTAAAGTCAACTTTCAAATTCGACTCTAAATCTCAACCGTCAAACTCGACTCTCAAAGTCAACATTCAAACTCGACTCACAATCTCAACTCTCAAACTCGACACTCAAAGTCAGCATTCAAACTCGACTCACAATTTCATCTTACAAACTCGACTCACCAACTTAACTTTCAAACTCAACTCTCAAACTGAACCCTCAAACTTGACTCTCAAAGTCGACTTTCAAAGTCAACATTCAAACTCGACTCTTAAAGTCAACTCTCAAATTCGACTCACAATCTCAACTGTCAAATTCGACTCACAAACTCAACTTTCAAACTCGACTCACAATCTCAACTCTCAAACTCGACACTCAAAGTCAGCATTCAACTCGACTCACAATCTCAACTCTCAAACTCGACACTCAAAGTCAGCATTCAAACTCGACTCACAATTTCATCTTACAAACTCGACTCACCAACTTAACTTTCAAACTCAACTCTCAAACTGAACCCTCAAACTTGACTCTCAAAGTCGACTTTCAAAGTCAACATTCAAACTCGACTCTCAAAGTCAACATTCAAATTCGACTCACAATCTCAACTATCAAACTCGACACTCAAAGTCAGCATTCAAACTCGACTCACAATCTCAACTCTCAAACTCGACACTCAAAGTCAGCATTCAACTCGACTCACAATTTCATCTTACAAACTTGACTCACCAACTTAACTTTCAAACTCAACTCTCAAACTGAACCCTCAAACTTGACTCTCAAAGTCGACTCTCAAAGTCAACATTACACTCGACTCTTAAAGTCAACTTTCAAATTCGACTCTAAATCTCAACCGTCAAACTCGACTCTCAAAGTCAACATTCAAACTCGACTCACAATCTCAACCGTCAAACTCGACTCTCAAAGTCAACATTCAAACTCGACTCACAATCTCAACTCTCAAACTCGACACTCAAAGTCAGCATTCAAACTCGACTCACAATTTCATCTTACAAACTCGACTCACCAACTTAACTTTCAAACTCAACTCTCAAACTGAACCCTCAAACTTGACTCTCAAAGTCGACTTTCAAAGTCAACATTCAAACTCGACTCTTAAAGTCAACTTTCAAATTCGACTCTAAATCTCAACCGTCAAACTCGACTCTCAAAGTCAACATTCAAACTCGACTCACAATCTCAACTCTCAAACTCGACACTCAAAGTCAGCATTCAACTCGACTCACAATCTCAACTCTCAAACTCGACACTCAAAGTCAGCATTCAAACTCGACTCACAATTTCATCTTACAAACTCGACTCACCAACTTAACTTTCAAACTCAACTCTCAAACTGAACCCTCAAACTTGACTCTCAAAGTCGACTTTCAAAGTCAACATTCAAACTCGACTCTTAAAGTCAACTTTCAAATTCGACTCTAAATCTCAACCGTCAAACTCGACTCTCAAAGTCAACATTCAAACTCGACTCACAATCTCAACTCTCAAACTCGACACTCAAAGTCAGCATTCAACTCGACTCACAATTTCATCTTACAAACTTGACTCACCAACTTAACTTTCAAACTCAACTCTCAAACTGAACCCTCAAACTTGACTCTCAAAGTCGACTCTCAAAGTCAACATTACACTCGACTCTTAAAGTCAACTTTCAAATTCGACTCTAAATCTCAACCGTCAAACTCGACTCTCAAAGTCAACATTCAAATTCGACTCACAATCTCAACTCTCAAACTCGACACTCAAAGTCAGCATTCAAACTCGACTCACAATCTCAAACGTCAAATTCGACTCACAATCTCAACCGTCAAATTCGACTCACAATCTCAACCGTCAAACTCGACTCTCAAAGTCAACATTCAAACTCGACTCACAATCTCAACTCTCAAACTCGACACACAATCTCAACCGTCAAATTCGACTCACAATCTCAACCGTCAAATTCGACTGCCAAACTCAACTCTCAAACTCGACTCTCAAACTCGACACACAATCTCAACCGTCAAATTCGACTCACAATCTCAACCGTCAAACTCGACTCACAATCTCAACTCTCAAACGCGACTCACAATTTCATCTTACAAACTCGACTCACCAACTTAACTTTCAAACTCAACTCTCAAACTGAACCCTCAAACTTGACTCTCAAAGTCAACATTCAAACTCGACTCACAATCTCAACTCTCAAACTCGACACTCAAAGTCAGCTTTCTTACTCGACTCACAATCTCAAAAGTCAAATTCGACCCACAATCTCAACCGTCAAATTCGACTCACAATCTCAACCCTCAAACTCGACTCACAATCTCGACTCTCAAAGTCAACTTTCAAATTCGACTGCCAAACTCAACTCTCAAACTCGACTCACAATCTCAACCGTCAAATTCGACTCACAATCTCAACTGTCAAATTCGACTCACAAACTCAACTTTCAAACTCTTCTCACAAACGCAACTTACAAACTCGTTCCTCATTTCCCCTGAGAATTGCAGGTTTTGCAGAATCGTCGGATTATTGGAATTTTTTCCAAGAATGGTAAAAACCCTTTTTACAATCGAATAGCCCGTCAGCCTTTGACACCGACCTGTCACTAGCGACTTGAGATTTTAAACGTCGAACATCGCAGCTTTCGGTTTCCTACAGTAGTCTGTCGTCGGAATAAACAGACCTTCCAGCCGCTTACAAAGCTGGAACCCGGGGCACACGGCTGGGCAAACATTTTCTGTTTATTTTATTCATTTGGAATAAATGCGTCGTCGCTGAACGTATGGCAAGGAAGGGAAACCTTTACGCAATACTGACGAGCCCGCGGGGACTTGTCTTGCGAAAACGTTAAAATATCATTCAAATGTTGTGTAGAAGGTTCATCATTTTCGAGTATCGGTGAATTTAAAAAAAAAAATGAAGATATCGCGTTTTTCCGAAATTTTTTTTTCAGCATTTCCAAGATATTTTTTCGAAAGATTTAATTTTTTTCTTTTTAAATTCTCTCTTTTTGTCTGCGGCTATTTTCTAAAATGCCCATACCTCCCTCAATTTTTAACCTTTTTTTCTAATTTCTTGAACAAGAATGTTTGTCCTAGCAAGACCTATGACCCTGATTAACCGGAATTTGGATGTCTGGCAGTACTTCCGAAATATTAGCACTTTGAGTGTTTTCTATTTTTTCTGCTCAAATGAACCGATTTGAGCGTTCTTTACCATTGAATTTATTTATTTTATTTTTCTTTACCATGCAGAATACATGGATATTTTCTATACTCCGGTTTAAAAATTTGTTGTTTTAATTTCAAAAGTAGCTAGCCTCAAAAATAAACATAATTGAATTGGGTCAAAATCTTGCGTATCAAAATATGGAAATGTTTTGTGTTATCTACGCACTGTGGTTACGTGATCCTTTCGTGGTTATGCAGGTAAAGTTTGTATAATTATTTATGTCATCCCAGTGTAACCCTAGGTAAAGTTTTTCTAGAATTTTAAGCCGAATTTTCGACTGTTTGCCCAGAAAAACGAAATTTTTCAAATAATTTTTCACCCCATTTTTTATTATTATATTTTTTTGAGATTTTGTTTTTGTCAGGGACTATCAATTAAGTCATGTCTTTGCCACTTCCTCAAAACCGGTTGCAGTCCAAAATCAAAAATGTCGATTTCGCTCAGCCAAAAATCTACAGCTGCCCCAAAAACTTGCACGATGTTTACTCGGCTACGAAATTATCGGGAACCTTTTCTCGAAAAACCGACACCGTTTGTTTATTATTACTAATCGAAGTTCGACGTTTGCATAATTCCCAAGATTAGATTGCGCTGTTTGTTGACAGATTAAGCCTTCGAACCGAGTTTACCCGTATAAATATGGCGTCATTTTTCGTGCATTTCTGACGACAGCTGATAACGTTTACACCGGAATTGTATTTATCTGAAGCAGAGAACTTTGGAATATTATCGCGGCTGTTTTTTTCTGGAGAGCTTCGTCGTTTTTTATAAGGTTGGGCCACATTTGCTCGAGTCGTTATTCCCTTGAGAAAATAAAGGTGGGATGACAAGTGTCCGCATTTCGAAGTCTGTCATAGATTAGTCTCCTGCGACTATAATAATAAAGGTAGGGCATTTCGAGCTGAGAACAGCCCGCACGTCTGTTGTTCCACCTTTTGTCCGTTTATTTGTTGGCCCAGGTGTTGACGAATAGGGAAAACTCTGTACGGGTTTGTTCGGATTAATTGTTTTACATTTCCTCCTCCTACTCCAGGAAGTGATACGTGGATGTTTGATATGCGTGTCGTATTCATGATACAAAGTGTTTACTGAATTTTGGTACATCTACTCTAGACTACTCAAAAACGATCAAATGTAAAAAAAGTCATAATTACAAAAACAGTTTTTTTGGGTTTTTGATGCTTAATGGTACGTTTTCACAATGATGAATAAATAGGTACAAAAAGAAAATATGCTTGCCCTACCCCTCCCGGGATTCAACCCTCACCAGCGCCCGGCACCCCTACTCCTCCCAACCACCCCTTACAACATCCGCCCCTCCCATACCCCGCCCAGGATCTACCTGCACCTTACCTTCCATACGCCCCCCTTCTTAATTCCTGAAATTTTGGCGAAAAATCTCGTCCAGCCACTTCGTATTGAACCACTGGTCCGATTTGGACGAAATTAGTCCTAAAAGTTGTGGTTTGCTCCTACTTGATGCATATTGCCCGGGCAATCCGATCGGAAAAGGTTAAGGGGTCCAAATCGGCATTAGTATGGTCCATTTTCGAAAAAACACAAAAACTCAATTTTGAAGGTGATGCCGTGGGTTTAGAATTTTTCGAGTATTTTTCCCGGCTTTCCCGCTTGATTTACCATAGGATAGGGTGTTTTCCCGAAACTTTTTGAAAATTTTGTTTTTTAATCGGTTTGGCTTGAGATTTCTTACCGCGATTTCTCCTTTTTCGCGTTTTTGCCGATTTGAGCGAGTCCTGCTGAACCGATTTTGAATTTTTTGAGCTCGTTGGATTCCTTGAAGGTTTTCACACCTTTTTCACTCTACTTAATCGCATAGACAGAAATTAAGAAGGGGGGCGTACAGAAGGTAAGGCGGAGTTAGATCTTGGGCGGGGTATGGGAGGGGCGGATGTAGTAAGGGGCGGTTTTGAGGAGTAGGGGTGGCGGGCGCTGGTGAGGGTTGAATCCCGGGAGGGGTTGGGGCACGCGTATTTTCTTTTTGTACCTATTCATTCATCATTGTGAAAACGTACCATTTAAGCATCATTGAGCTCACCATGGACCATTGCTCCACAAATGATATGATGATAAATGATACCCAGACAAATAATGTACCCAGGTCACTAATCTACTTAGCAGCGTTTTTTAGGTGGGTGATGACTGATGTGTGTGAATTGCAATACGTTCATCAATGCAGTTAAGAATGACTCAATATAGGTACAAGATGATTGAGTGTTTTTCTAATTGTTTTCTAAATTCAGCTCAGCGGAGCTCCAGAATTTGAAACGCTCTCAATCTCTGGCAGACTTTTAAATAAAAATTTACGACCCGCCCGTTACCCACTCGAAAACGTTAAACCGCTGTTGATGACTCAGTTTCTTTCAACATCCCTTTGGGGCTTAAACTGTTTTAACTGTCCTGCAGGGAAGATTCTTTTACTACCGCCTTTCCACGTACACAAACCACACATCATTCGTTTTATTTCGGTCGGAACAAAAAAGAGTTGCCATGAATCAGGAGTTTACTATGATTACAGAGGTGAAAACTTCTTTTACGGATCGCCTAGCCATTCTGTGGCCATAAATTGTCAGATTCCGCTCTATATATCTAGGATTCTTAAAAAAAATTTCTCAATTTTATTTTGAATTAAACTGTTTTGATAAGATTAGAAAAAACGCTGCAAAGTAGATTAGTGACATGGGTACATTATTTGTCTGGGTATCTCAGAAATTAAGGTTAAAAAATTAGACTTTTTCTTCTGCATCACGTTTTTGCCTTAAACCCATTGATACATTGGCCGAAAAACCAAGGAAACTGAGAAAAAAACGCGAATTTGGCCTTATCACTCCCTCGAAATTGACCGCGTTGACCAAAATCTCGAAAAAACGCCTAATCTCATGTTTCTTGGTCAATACCTAAAGATTCGTGGCGAAAAAACCCCGAATTTGAATACATTATTTTTTTGAAAATTTTCCTTGGATTTTTCATGTGAAATTGGTTTTTTGCTTTTTTTCTCGGTCCCAGAAAGTTGTAAAAAATTGCACATTTTTTGGGTCATAAACCTACCCAAAACCTACTCAAAAAAAATTTTATTCTACCTATTTTAGAGTTTTTTAAAGGGTAACAAAAAAATTTTTTTAGATAAAAAATTAGTTGTAAACCAGTTTTCAACCACTAAAATTCAACCAATTTTGACTTAAAGGGAGTGAAAACGGTGTAGAAACCTTCAAGGAATCCAACAAGCTCAAAAAATTCAAAATCGGTTTACTAGGACTCCTTCAAATTGGCAAAAACGTGAAAATGAGAAATAATGTACCAAAAGTTTTCCAGATTTTTCGAGGGAAGATTTCTAGGTATTACCATCAGGGTATCTATACCCTAGCATGAATTTCCAAGTCGCCCGAACGTCCGGGCAAATATTTGTAGAGCGTGTATCGACGTGTTTATCAATATAGGGGTTGCTGCAATTGATGGATGACCTGCTGATAAGGAGTCATTTTAATGAACCTCCCGCCAATCTAGCAAACACATCAGGAATAGGGCGAAATTATCGGAAACAGTCGAACCGGTGGAGACCGTATAACACGCATAAATATTGAAATTTTGGTGAAAATAGGTGATTAGGCCGTAAAACCAAGAAAACAGCGAAAACCCCCGATTTTGACCTTATCACTCCCCCGAAATTGACTCTTTTGACCAGAATCTTGAAAAAACGCCAAATTTCATGTTTCTCAGTCAAAATCTAAAGTTTCACGCCAAAAAAAACCCCGAAGTTAAATCCATACCTACCTAATTTTTTTGAAATTTTTCCCAGGCTCATACCTTGGATTTTCCAGCTGGAATCGGTTTTTTGCATTTTTCTCAGTCCGGGGGAGTCGTACAAAATTGCAATTTTTTTGTGTCATGTAACTAGGTACCTAAAACCTACAAAAAATATATTTTTTTGGAAATTTAAAATTTTTTTTGATGGGTCAAAAAAATATTTTTTTTTTAGGTCAGAAATTAGTTTTCTGTCACCAGTTTTCAATCACTAAAACCCAACCAATTTTGACAAAAAATTCAAAATCGGTTCAGTAGAACTCCCTCAAATCGGCAAAAACGCGAAAAAGGAGAGAAATCGCACCAAGAAATCCGAGCCAATCCGATTAAAAAACAAAATTTTCAAAAATTTCGGGGAAAAACCCTCATCCTATGGTAAATCAAGCGAGAAAACCGGGAAAAATACTCGAAAAATTCTATACCTACGACATCACCTTCAAAATTGAGTTTTCGTGTTTTTTCAAAATTAGGGGGGTGTTATGAACAAATTTTTCCTACCCGATTACATATAGATAGGTACATTATTTCTGGGAAAAAAGAGAAAACTACGGATGAAATATCGCCGTCATTTTTCACCAACAGCCGTCCGATTTCGAGTTCATTGCGATATTTTATTTAACCAAAACACGACTTCGGTTATTGAACTTCCTGCCCCTATTGGCGATTTCCTGGTCCGGATCATCTTCCAGTTCCGGGTTTCGGTGTTGTCGGGGGAAAGAAAAAAACAAAAACAATATTTTCCGACTTGCGTGCCGCGCTCGCCCGGCCGTACTCGAAATCCAAAATAGGCGCCGCGGAAAAGCGTTTTTTGTTTGCGTTTTCCAGTCGTTCCTACGCCGATGGTTTGTAAAATAAACTCGACCCGATAAGGGAAATATTTTACCCGAATGCCTCCGATTGTTCGGACGTTTACCTTTGCGAGGATCTGTTTCGAGTTTTTGCACAGTTTTGTTTTCCTGTTCGAAGACGAATTCTTTCGACGCCTTTCTATTTCCTTTTCCGCGAACGCTTTCCTCTTCCTGATGTGTGTTATACGCCGGATTTTGGTCAACTCGAATTACATCGTTAATAAATTATGTATGTAATTTACAAAAATTCCCATAGCTCCCTCAATTCTCAACCTTTTTTCAGAAATGTTCGTCTCGGCAAGACCTAACACCCTGTTTAATAGAAATTTGGATAACGCACAATACTTTCGATATATTTGCATTTTTAGTGTTTTCTATTTTATTTTATTTTATTTTTCGGCCACAAAAATGAACCGATTTGAGCGTTCTTGGTCTCAAAATCGTTGTTTTACCTTGCAGAATATGTGGATATTTTTATATTCTGATAATGTGTCGTATTTTTATTTTTGGCAAATTTTAAAAATTAAATAGAGAATTTTTTGATATTTTTGACCTAAACACCCTTAAAAACAGTCAAAATATGATCAAATTTTTTCAAATATGTACGCTTCAAAATATGGAAGTATTGCGTGTTATCAACGCACCACTGGTTTGACTAGAAAGCCTACCCGAGCGTAAAAAAGATATTTGAATTGGTTCTTCTCTTTTAACGACAAATATCTCGGAATCACTAAAAGTGTTAAGGTCAGAGAATTCACAAGTTTTATACGAAACACTAATGCGAATTCTGTAATTTGGCAATTGCACTGAACGAATGAAAAATTTGAATGCTCAAAAACAATGGGTTGTCCAGCAACTTTTCCGAACAAAATATCAGCTCGTTGAAAATCGATAAATCGGAATAGAAAAATATCAAAAACGGTTCGTTAGTTCAGGAGATACAGCAGCGAATCTGTAGCTTTACGCTCAAATTATTTTGTTTTTGTGGCCAGTGAAAAATGGAATAAACTAAAATGTCAATGTATCGGAAGTACTGCGAGTAAAACAAGAATAATAAGAATAGTAAGGGTGTAAGTAGTAAGTAACACAAATAATGTAGTAAAAGTAAGAATGATGAGTAGAAGTTTATAATAAAAGTGAGAAAAGTTAAATTGATTTAGAACTCACAATTTGGTTGGGGAAACTGTCAATTTAATTTTGGAAATTCTCAATTTGGTTTACAAAAGTTCTAAATTTGGTTTAAAAATTCCTCAATTTGTCTTGGAAAATTCTCAATGTGGAGTGGTAAAATTCTCAACTTGGTGTAGAAAATTTGCAACTTATTTGGAAAAATTCACAATTTAGTGAGGAAAATTCGCTATTTAAACGTTCGATTGGGAAAATTCACAATCTGGTTTGGAAAATTCTCAATTTGGTTAGGAAAATTCTCAATTGGACCTGGAAATTTCTCAATTCGACCAGACAAATTCTCAATTTGGCTTGGAAAATTCTCTCTGAAACAGTGTTACAATCGTTCAGGCCGAGTAATAAGGAGATTTTTTGATTAAACTTGGAAAATTCTCCTTTGACTTGGAAAATTCTCAATTTGGATTTGAAAAATTCTCAATTTGGATTGGAAAAATTTTAGATTAGGTTTAAAAAATACCTATTTGGTGAAAATTGATACTAATATCGGAATTTGGCCCAGAATTTTTCATCAAAACATTATGGAAGGGTTACGTCGGATGTTATTTAGGCACCCTGAGGGTGATTTTTAGAATCGCCATATTCGATTTTCTGAACATGCAATTTTTGGGACTTTAAAACGGAAAAATGTTCACTCCTGAATTTTTTTCTCGTACGTATCTTCCCCCCACCATCCTGGGGGGTGGTGGGGTAAGCATCGGAAAGTAAGGGGCAAGGGAACGGCGTCTTATCGTTGAGTCCACGTCAGAACAAACAGGCAAACAATCAACACAGAAAGCAATCAAAACATGTGTTTCTCCGCCTCCTCTTCGATCTCCCCCTCGTCCGGCGATAGGAACGAATACACAGCTTTCCAGCCCCCGCCAGGCCCCAGTTCGCGCTCCAGTCGCTCGTTCTGTTTGCATAAGGACCGCGCGGGGTCCAAACAACTCATATTTAAATAAATAAACTTGGCGTCCCTTTCCCAGTCGAGTTGTGCCGAGGCCCCCCGGCCCCCTTCCGCCCTCGCCGCACTCCCAAAGTACACATCCATTTCAGTTTGTTTGTTTAGCGTTCTCTCTCTCTTCAGCACCCGCTTCAGCACTCGCGTCGTTCGCAACTCGAAGGTTTCACTTCAGTTCCCGGCAGACCGTCGATCGTGCGACGGCGATTCGTTGCGTCGAAAATCGCGCCCGTTTTTCACGGAGAAGCTGCGCGCATGTTATACTTTTTCGATGAAAAACGCGTAAAAATATCAACACTTCATCTACGAGCGAAAAAAATAGAAAAATAACCATTCTTAAAAATTAAGAAAGAAAAATAACCATTCTTAAAAATTATAAAAAATAACCATTCTTAAAAATCAAGGAAAAAAATCAAGAAACATAAACTCAATCAAAAACATGGACCTATTACTATCGTCGTTGGACGACGCCAAAGGGCAAATGGGCTTGGGGCAAATCGGTCTGGGGCAAATGGCCATGGGCTTGCCTCCCTTGCCCGCCTCCGTTGCCATGTACCCGGCGCATATCCAGGCACGACTGCTCCCCTACCTACAACAGCTTTACATAGAAAGTACCCAGGTGAGAGAATGTTCGAAAATTGTAATATTAATTTACAGCTTAAAAAATTTCAGCCATAATGGAATTATATGGTGTTACTTCGATATTCACGAAGTAAATGGAAGTATTGTGATACAAGTACATGTGATTATTATACAAGTACCTAAGTGATTACAATCGTTCTAAAATCGAAAATCGGACCGGAGCTTAAGAAAAAACTTTTTCTTACACACATTTACTCAGAATCACTTCCCGAACAAGTGACTCTGGAATTTTACAATTTTTCTGAAAAAAAATTTGAAAAAATAAAATTTTTTCATACTTTTCAAAAAAATATTTTTTAAGGTCAAAAATTAGTCTTTAAACAAGTTTTCTACCACTAAAACCCAACTAATTTTGGCTTATAGAGAGGGAAAAAGGTGTGAAAACCTTCAAGGAATCCAACAAGCTCAAAAAATTCAAAATCGGTCCAGTAGGACGCCCTCAAATTGGCAAAAACGTGAAAAAGGAGAAATCGCACCAGGAAATTCGAGCCAGACCGACTTACAAACAAAATTTTCAACACTTTTCGGAAAAAACTCCTTTTCTATGGTAATTCAAGCGAGAAACAAGGGGAAAATACTCACAAAACTCAAAACCCACGACATCAACTTCAAAATTGAGTTTTCGTGTTTTTTCGAAAATGGACCATACTGATGCTGATTTGGACCCTTTAACCTTTTCCGATTGGATTTCGATTGGAATATCCGTGCCTTCTTCCATCCAATTTGAAATCGGTTCAGTAGAACTCCCTCAAATAGCCAAAAACGCGAAAAAGGAGAAATCGCGTCCAGAAATTTCAAGCCTAGTTACTTAGTTACATACCTACAATAAGATAAAAATGTTAAACAAAACCACTTTACACCATGAGTTTTATGATTCTGAGAAATCTTTCACAAGGCTCAATTCAGATCTACGTCATAAAAATAATACCTAATTGATTAATAATTGAAAAAACATGGTTCACAACTTATGCCCACTAATAATCATCTAGCTCAATTTTTTTTCGCCCGGAAGAAGAAAAACAAACTTACACCCCTCGCAAGTTCGACGGATAAACAAATGGAAAAAATCATCAGCGGAGCCTCAATAAAATTCCGAGTATAGTTCCAGTGGAATGAATATGATTATTAGTTTATAATCAACAGGCGAACAAATTAACGTCATTGGCGAGTAAACAAATATCATTATTTTATTGCATTCCGTTTTCAACTTGTGTTTACACAGATGTTCGAGCATTGTTACGAAAATAGAAATTTCAAGCTTTGATGCGAGTTAGGGGGGAAGTATTGTTACGGGATGTTTAACATTAAAACCCGGTCCATGTTTAAATTTCACTTTCTTTTGTTTTTTAGTTATTTGCGTACATTTTTGAGGTTTTGACATTGTTGACTCTTTTCGTTCTAAAAACTCGTTTGGAAATTATTTATTAAAATGTTTAAAAATTGAACCGGTCGGTAGGTACCTCTGGGCGGGTATACCAACTTATTACAATAGGTAGGTACCTATTTGAAAATCATTTTTGACCTTTTTTTAAAATTTTTACATTTTTTAAAATTATTTGACCGAATTTTTAATTCGGAAATCCCGGCAAAATTTGTTTGGGCAGCTATCGTGAATGAATGAAGTTACCAACATTTTTTCAAGGGCTAGCAATGAAAATAAAAATTTATAAAGCCAAATTTTCATTTTCAGAGACAAATCGAGAGCGAGAATAGCTCGGTATATCCTCGATTCGAAAAGCCTCCGTATTCGTACATCGCCCTGATCGCCATGGCGATTTCCTCATCGCCTGAAAAACGACTGACTCTTAGCGGCATTTACAGGTAATCCATACACTCAGATAAAACACGAATTTTTCCATTTCAGCCAATAGGTAAGCTCGTACTTTCAGTCGATGTACAAAAAATTCTCCAGATGCCGATAATAGCGTCGAAGTATCTAAATCTATGGAATAGCCGTCTAGGGTTGATTATTTTTTTAGCGCTTTCGCACGTTATGGCATCTTGGGGGATGGCAGTGGCACTGAATAACATATTCGCGCATGATTGTGGCTAAGGAAGTAAAGGCCGTACCAATAAGTCATCACTGTAATCAACAGTAGGATAATTCGGTTCAGGAATCTGTATACGGATTTAACACCCATTTTACATCGGAAGGTACAGGAATACGGAGAAACACTAATTTAACAGAGGGTAATGGGTACTTATTAAATATGATCGGAATAGCTGCCCCGAACCAATCCGCTGAATAGGCCATTGCGGGAGAAAGCGCTCGGAAAATTGAAAGCCGAAACGTTGCAACACCTTTCGCAACCTTATCTTCGATTTTCCGATGCCTTCGACAAAAAAAATTTCCAACTCTTTCAACATTTCGCGACAACAGAAAATAACAATTTAGCAAATGTACTTACGGTTTCGCAGATACATCATCGAACGTTTCCCGTACTACAGAGAGAATCGCCAAGGGTGGCAGAACTCGATCAGACATAACCTTTCGCTCAACGACTGTTTCATCAAAGTTCCGAGAGAAAGGGGCGAGGGCGGCGGTAAGGGTAGTTACTGGACTTTGGACCCCGTCGCCGCTGCCAACATGTTCGAACGCGGCAACTACAGGCGACGGCGGACGAGGAAGACGCGAGAAATGCCGCAGGTGAGTAAAAGAGAAGAAGAATAATTCTTTGTAATGAATGATTCTTAATAATAATAATGATTCTTGATAATAATAATAATAATAATTGTAATAAATAATTCTTTGGAAATAAACTGTCGTCTGTTGTCCTTACCCTAAATTATTTAGGGTAAGGATAACGGACGAGAATTTATTTCCGACGAGCGCTTTCGCCGTGACCGCTCTCTAGGGGCTCTTTCGAGTGGTAATAAAACTGTATGCAACGTACGAGTTTTTTTCACATTAAATGTGAAAATGCTCTTCAAATTTTGAAGAGCACAGGGGAAGAATGATACGTATCCATAAAAGCAGATTTCGAGAAAAACCATTAGAAAGGTTTAAAAACGTTTTGAGGCTTGGGAATGATCAAAATTGCGTGTGCAAACATCAGAAGTCTTTTTAAATCAATTTGCAGAATTAAAAATGAAAAATGGCCATTTGTCTATTTTGATAAAAAACCAAAAATGAAAGGAAGTTTCGGACAGCAACCGTTTTTCCCTACAATCACCAATGAGCGCTTCATCGCTGATTTCACCGTCGTCCTCACTTTCCTCGTCCTTTCTTTTTCTTGTTTAAGGCGCTTTCTTTTTGGGTTCTTCTTTAGAAAGATCTGTGCATTTTTGTTGGGATGCTGGTTTCCCCGAAAATTTCCCAAACTAACTATTCTGGTCCTAATTTAACGTGGAGAATAATAAATTCTATTGATTCGATTTTCGAGGTCTAATCAGTCTTGGCAATACCTAATTTCGCTCGTTATCTCGTCGAATTTAATTTGTTTATTAAAAAAAAAATCAAACTTATCTGATGTCGTAATCTGTTTGCTCGCTGTTGAATAGTCTCGGGTCAGTCACCTTATGGCTGAAGTGATTATTATTGAATTATCTTCAACTGCCAAGGTGGAGATTCCCCCAAGTGTATTTCGTTTACAAGATTAATAAAAACACCTCTTCAAGATCTTCGAAAATTGACCCCTCGGAATTTCTCGATAATGAATGAGCGAATTTACTGTTGCAGATATTGTACGACGACGTGCACGACAGCAGTTTCCCAACTGAACAACAATACAGTCGAAGTAGCGTCATCACGTCGACGACGAGCGCCGACCGTCCGAACGTCATCACCATCGAGATCAGCACCGCCCCGGAACCGAACGCCGCGCTGACGACGAACGAACGTCAAACGACGCCGATGACCAGAAGCACGACGGCCTTCTCGATCGAAAATCTCATGAGATCGTCGAATTCGACAGTCAAAAGTGAAAACTGACGTGTTGTGATTGAACTGAAGAAATGTCGCCAGATTAGGAGCGAGGCGACCGTTTGTCTGGATTGACGAGGGGGAACTGTCGTAAAATGAGAAAATTGTGAAGTTACCCAGAAGAATGGGTGTGCAAAAAATAAGCTTAGTTTATCGATTAAATATTCAAAAACCTGCAAGAACTGTGCATTTTGCTCAGAGCAATCATACAATCGGTTGAAGTAAACTGCGCAGTTCAACTGTGCAGTTTAACTGTGCAGTTCAACTGTGCAGTTTTACTGTGCAGTTCAACTGTGCAGTTCAACTGTGCAGTTTAACTGTGCAGTTTAACTGTGCAGTTCAACTGTGCAAGTTAACTGTGCAGGTCAACTGCGCAGTTCAACTGTCCAGTTTAACTGCGCAGTTCAACTGTGCAGTTTAACAGTGTATCTCTAACCAGAAAAAATTGCCACATCAGCACAAAATGACCTGCCGCTTTGAAACCTACAGTCTTCCCAACTAGCATAGGCAGGTGCAGCAGATTTTTCCACTCAGCTGGGACTTTTCCCTACAAGCTGGGATTTTTTCCAAGATTTCCTAAAATAACATTGAAAACTAACTTTTTGCACACCCAATCGTGTCGGTGCAGTTTCGCATGAGTTGTTTGTACGACCATTCTGAGATGAAGAGAGAGAGGGCACTGCTGCATTTTTCAATGAATCAATTGATAGGAACCGGAAGGAAGATTGATTTATCAGGCCTTATCAGATATAACAACGTGAAAGCTATTCAGTGGATCATGACGTTGGGTGAAACGTAATATAGTAATTTATTTAGCTGATACGTATTTTCTGGACTGACCGACTATGGTTTCATTTTGTTGTCATTATGCTCAAATTACTGGCTACATTTGTTTGAATGTTGTAAATAAGACAAACGCGATGTAAATATTGGATAGCTCATTGTATCCGGATATCTATTCCAAGTTAACTTAATGCGATACATAAATATAATAAAGTATTAACAGAATGAATCGGTACTTATTTACTTATTTGACCTTTTTTCATCTACGGCGCTGGGAACTCACAGAATATTCGATAGGTCGATTGAAAAAAATGATTATATTCAGAAAAAACATTCTGCCCATCAATAGTCGAAATTGAATTCGAAGTAGGACTGATCGAAAGATTGAAGTCGCACGTAACCGTCTTCTCCGCCCGTCGCGTAACTTTTGCCGTCCGGATGGAAGGCCAAACTGTTGATCGGCCCGAAATGGCCTTTCACGCGGGCGAACTCCTCTTCGAAAATCAAATGGAAGAAACGGGAGTCGAATTTGCCGACGCGGGAGGAGGTCGTGGTGACGATGGCGGCGTCCTGGCCCCCGCCGAGTACCACCTGGGGAAATTCAATTTGGGATAATCCGGCGAAAAAGCGAACACTACCTGCGAAGACACTTCGATTGAGGAGGAAACCCAAGGAACAGCTAAAGGTGGTAATGAGGTAGCAGGACCAGGTAGCAAGATGGAAATCAGGTAGGAAGGACGTTAAAATTACGAGGCAAGGCAGCAATAAGGTAGCAAGATGGATATCAGGTAGCAAAATGGTAAAAATTAGGTAGCAGGATGGCAATCAGGTGGCAGGATGATGACCAGGTGGCAAGATGGAAATCAGGAAGCAACGCAGCAATCAGATAGTAAGACCTGGAAATCCGATAGCAGGATGGTAAAAATTAGGTAGCAGGATGGCAATCAGGTAGCATGATGGTGAAAATTAGGTAGTAAGGCAGCAATTTGGTAGCAAGATGGCGGCAACCAGGTAGCATTATGGAAATCACTCAACAAGGCAGTAATCGAGCAGTAAGATGGCAACCATGTAGCAAGATGGTAAAAATTAGGTAGCAAGATGGCAAAGAGATAGCAACATGGAAATTGGGTAGCAAGAAGGTAAAAAAATACGTGGGGGGATGGGAGTCAGGTAGCAAGATGACCATCAGGTAGCACAGAGGTAGAAATTAGGCAGCAAGATGGCAACCAGGTAGCAGGATGGGTATTATTAGGTAGCAAAGTGGTAAAAATTAGGTAGCAAGATGGCAACCAGGTAGAAGGATGGCTATTATCAGCTAGCAAAGTGGTAAAAATTAGGTAGCAAGATGGCAATCTGCTCAGAAAATGCCGCAATCAAGAGTTCAGGCAATTTTTTAAATGATTTTTAATAGCATAATATAAATTAAAACTCACATGATCGAGGATGGGCGATATCGCGGCGCTGTTGACCGGACGTTCGGTAGTGTACGTCTTGAGGTGAAGTAGCGACTCGAAGTCGAACAGTTTAGCCGTGTGATCTGACGAGGCTGTGACGAACATGAGACCGTCCCGTGACATCTGCATGTCGTTGATGTTGCCCTGGTGCCCTTCGACTTCTGTCAGCAGTTTTCCCATCTAATAAAGAAAAAGGAGCACATTACGTACCATAAATTTGGTTCAATAAGTTCAGCTCCTATAATCCAATTATAAGCGGTTGAATAAAGGAGCGATTTGTTCCATAAGTAAATGCGGTTAACAGCCCACTTCGCATAAGATTCAGCTAACATTTTTCTCAATGAAATTACAACGAGAAGCTGCAAATATAAGGTCACTTACTCGAACTTCCCATTGACACAGACGACCATTTTCATGGCCTGTGACAATCTTCTCGTCGATAGGGCCCCATTGGAGAGCGGTGACTTTAGAATCGGGCACCGGTAAACTCAGAATCGGTTCGCTCCCTAAATAAAACCATTAAAAATTAAATTTGAAAAAAAAACTGAATTTTTAGCAATAAGTGGCTGTCTACCACAGTAGCGACTGATGGGCACGTCGAATTACAGCAGCAATTCATAATCATAATTTGATTCAAAGATAAATTACCATCAACTGTAACTAACCGAATGAATCAGTGATCCGGCAATCGATCACGTTAATGTGGCAGGTCTGTTTTCGCTGCGTGTCCGTCGAGAAGGCGGCCAAATCGGCGGAAAAACTGAAAACGCACGTCCTGACGGTGGAAACGGTCGTTATCGAACCGATAACTTGGCCTGGAAGCGGAAAATTTTGTTAAATCAACATTTTGTAGATGGCGCGGACGTCGATCTGAAAATAAGCTAACTGAGCGGCTAGAAGATTTGGATGAGGGTGGGATATCAGACAGGACATCGTCATAACCTTCTAATTGACATCCCTAGCGCTTTCACCGGAATGGGCCTCTGAGGGATCACGAAAATATCTAATCTTAATTCCATGTTTAAAAATTCGCTATTGTCGACCAGCATTCCACACAAACATCGTTTCTGGTTCTACACTCGTCATAAAGAATATTCGGTTGTTGAACAGCTGAAATGAGGGGAATAGGAGAAAGTATGTAAATAGTACAAACGGGATGACAACCAGATGACCTCGACACTACCATCGGCCAGACAAGCAGGACGTGCCAGGTTCGATTCCTGCCGGAGAGCGAAGTTCACCCAATTCATAATCGGCACAAAACGGAGCACATACCGGTAGAAATGTCCCAGATTTTGAGCGAATTGTCGGCAGCGCCGGTCATCAAATGCGTCGACTCCCAGTTGACGTCCAGACACCAGACGGCACCTTGGTGTCCGTGGAGGCTTCCGAGCCGCTCGCCGTTCAACGAGTACCAGACGTTCGGGACGTGATCTTTGGCCGAGGAAAATAGCAGATCGCCTTCCCGGTTGTATTTGATCTGGGTGATCGGCCGTTCGTGGCCGTGCAACATGAGGGGCCTCTGCAAAATGCGAACGCGATTTTGAGGCGAACATGATCATGCAAAACGGTATCACCTGAACGGTTTTTGAGACTCAACTTCGAAAAAAGTTTTTCAAAGGTAAAACTTACCATTATATTAATTTTCAGACGAAATTATCGAGAAAATACTGCAAAAAACACAATTTCCGGAACTATCGACGCATGTCGTAAACTGGCGTAACCTTTTGAAGGAGGTTAACATTTTTGTAGTTTAGCACGCGTTTCAAAATCGCTGAAAGCCGTTCAATACAGCACAAGAAACTTTGGCTTAAAAAGTCGTTCATTCCCGGGCGGACTTCACCAAAAGTCATTCGAAAGCCAAAAGTCCAGCACTAGAAAATAGAAACGCGAGGAAATTTGAACAAAAAACTTTCAACGGATGACCGGAAGGTACGAAACATGGGACTATTATTGAACACTTTTGTTTATCGTGGTCTGAACGGGACAAAAAGAACAGTGATAAGATCGATAACAGTTATCGATAAGGAAATTCTATTTTTGCTCATTTCTATCTCAGATTTTCGGTTTTCTGCCAAGTACGTAGCTCTCATTATTGTACGAACAGGCATTTATCCGGATTTTAAGGTAAGATGTGCATTTAATTGATTAGAAATTTAATTCATCGAAACTCTCTTGATAAATAATCCATGCTTTATCCGAACCTGTATGTGTAAATGTACGATAGTCAGATATGTACATGGTAAGACGTGTCAGAATTAAATAAATTGATTGGCATCGGGCGCTGGGGTTTACTTTTCTTTACTATTTTTGATGGTGCTAAACTATTATGTACTTTTCCAAGGATAGGAATCTAGTATTTACGTTTCAAACACCCAAAAAAACATATTCTCAGACATCGGTCTGAGTGTGTCAGTGGATTGCAGCCATCGGGTGATCCGATTTGAGTTTTTCTACTCCCTTCGAAAGTCTTAGAAATAGTTTGGGCCCATAACCTGGCGAGCACGGTTTGAAAGGTTCCCAGAGTCAGAAAACATTCAAATTAGCCTCACTCGCTAACTGCTAAGTTGAGATCGTCAATATTGTTGGAAACCCTGAAAAAATCTTTCTCCAGCAAAACTCAATTTGCCACCTCCTGTTCACTATGCAGGCGCCTTGACCCTACGGCAACAGTGAGCCTGGAATGACACAATCTTTTCTTCTAAAGATTTGATAATTTGTCCTTTGTCCCATGGTTCAGAAGTCATCAGCTTGACCCCTACATTCCACCTCGACAGGTGAAAAGTTATCACTTTTTACCTTAGCCCAATCTCCAGTTAGATTGTTACAATCAAATCATTAAAACTGGCAAGGCTGTTTCTCCAACAAGTCACTTTTTGCACCTCCCAGGCACTCTGTTGGCGAAGGCGTCTTCCTAGTGAGCAGAAGGTGCCAGGTTCGAGTCCTGCTGGAGATAGAAATTGGCGCACTATCACTCTTGATGTCATTTATTCTCACACCTTGTCCAGGACCATCCCGAACAAAGTTCTTCTGGATCTGAAATTTCCAGAACTTTTGATCCCGCAGTTTTGGCTCCTTTCCAAACATCCGCTGAGGCGGCAAACGCGGTACGATTATGGGGGGGGGGGGTGCCATTCAAGATGTCGATTTCTATCAACTGGCGTGTTACTTCGAGAGCGTTAAAGTGACGTTGATGAGTAGACTTCCGTCATCAAGCTACGATGTACATGTCATGTTGTAATGTGTGAATCCCTCTCTGGAGCTGTGCCACTCCCCCTTGCACTTAATTTCAATCTTCTTAACCTTTTATTTCCTTATTGCGACCATACAACCAGTGACATTCCTTGGTCTGCAGTTCAGAGTATTATGCGACCATCGAAGGGTTTGGCCTTTTGCTTTTTAGGGACCCCGCCAATCATCACACTCTTCAATGTAACACTCCAAGGCGATAAACATTTTCTTTTGAATTATTTGGGTTTCAGTGCTGGGGTGATCAGCGGCTCTCGGTTGCTGCCTACACCTGAATTTGACGTACATTGAAAATGATGGTGAGCCCGTCGCAGCTATCCGCCCTGGGCAGCCGCCTGCTCAGCGGTTCCTTCGGGTCGGTGCTGAAGACGTCTTCAGTGGCAGCGTACCGCCATGCGTCGACGGAAGCTTCGCTGCCTGAAAAAGCTCCGAAAAAAGGTCTCGAGCCGTATTCTCCGTTCGTCGGCAGCAAGAGCCTCGCCGAGTTCGCCATGGCCCGTCTTGACGATCTTATCAACTGGGGCCGCAAGGGTTCGCTGTGGCCGCTGACCTTCGGCTTGGCATGCTGCGCCGTCGAGATGATGCACATAGCCGCCCCTCGGTACGACATGGATCGTTACGGAGTCGTTTTCAGGGCATCCCCTCGGCAGGCCGACGTGATCATCGTGGCGGGTACGCTGACCAACAAGATGGCCCCGGCTCTGAGGAAGGTCTACGATCAAATGCCGGAGCCGAGATGGGTCATATCGATGGGCAGCTGTGCCAACGGCGGCGGCTACTATCATTATTCGTATTCGGTCGTCAGAGGATGCGATCGGGTGATCCCCGTCGACATTTACGTGCCCGGCTGTCCGCCGACCGCCGAAGCTCTCCTTTACGGCGTTCTTCAATTGCAGAAGAAGGTCAAGAGGATCAATACTTTCCAAATGTGGTACCGCAAATAGATTTACGGTGTAGTCGCACCGATAAAACACATTCAATGTTATGTACCTTAAAAATGCATAGTTTCACATCCGTGTAAATAGTTATATATTCCTGTTCTGCCTTTTATCTGTAGATAAGTATCTACTGTTTACCGTCTTGTACGAATAAACGACATAACAAATGGGTGAATTCGTGACATTTGGAGTATTGCGAAAACGCCAAGTTTTCTATTCCTTGTCCTCCCCGGATTTTGGTCTGAAATAGGGATCCAGAAATGGACAGAAACGAAAACGCCGGAAGGAAAGTCCCGACAAGTCGAATTGTGGGATTGACTCGTTTTTTATTTGAAAAAATTATAAATATACATTAAAAAATAGGTAAAACGATTGGCTAAACTTTGCACTCCTCATGATGGGCTTCCAGTGTTCGGAAATCTCTCCACGTCGGCGGCAGGGCGTTGTGCAAATGGTTGCCGCACCGTTTGCAAGGGTCGCTGAACAAAGTAATGTAACTATGGAGCCACGTCTGGAACAGAGAAATTTGGGGAGTGAAATTAGAGTGAATCACCGCTCCAGGCCAAATAAGTGTTAAGGGGTCTCAAGAATTAGCGTAACCTGTACTTTAACTTTAAAAACAGCAAACGTAACCTCTAAAAATGGGGCATTTCAAGGTGAAAATGATACGTTTTGCAAGGCAGTTGGCTATTTTAAAGACAGATGCGTCACCAATTTGACTATCTAAATATAACTTACCATAAAGGATCGTACTGCCAACTCGGGCAGGGTCGGCGACGAGAAATGCAACATGGCAGCGTGAGAGTTTTCCGTTATCTTCCGGAACACCTTGTGACGCGATTCGGTCCACAAGTCTAACGTTTCACCATGGCCCTTGATGACGACCCATTCGATCATCAGGCCTTTGAATGCCACGACAGCTTGAAGGACTTTGCCAAGGGTTACCTAAAATCAGAAATGTCAATAGTCACCCAAGAATTTAGGTCCTAGAAGATATCGAAGTAATGAATCGAGTGAGGGAGGTTTAGGAGTGTATGACGTCATAGTTCGCAGCGCGGCGCATAGTTATCGCCGAGTTCATCTTAGGAAACCTCAGATATGGCATATTCTTGGCATTATCACCAATTGATAAGAATGTATTCAAGGTTATGAAGTGGAATGTTTGACAATTTGACTCGCCTGCATAACAGCGTTTGTAATGAACGGCCTCGAAACCGAGATGTTCATATCGGGGAACTGTCGGTCGATCGCGGAAATGACCTGGTCGACGGTTTGCATAGGAACATTGTGACAGCTGGCCTGAGCTCGGCGCCTTTTGTTCGAACCCGTTACAATGTAGGACCTTTTCAATTGATTTTGACCGAGAAGCTGAGCGGCTAAACTGCTGTATTCGTGGATCTGCGAACGATTTACAAATTGTTAGTCGCTTCATCGTTTGTCGAGATGGGTGAGGCTATTGTCAAAAAATAATATGATTACCTTATCAGTCCATTTGTAGCTTCTGACCAACTGGCTGTACATGGCTTGCCGTTCCTGCGAACATTCTTGGCTGAGGAGTCCCGAGTTTCCCAAGGCGAACGGACCAGTAGGTTGAGGTAGATTGGCCACTGCTTGTTCGACATCTCTGCACAAACGGAAAATGCAGCATTAGACGATTATCATGGAAGGTTAAAATTCAAACTGCTGATAGAAGGTTAGGGGACTTTTCCTCCTGCGTGCTAAAGCTGAAATGAAAATCAGACAGCAGATTGAACTACATGCAGTTCTTTTTATTTCTTTGCGACCGATTTGATTGCCATTGAATCAGCAGCAATCTTATCAAAAGATGAGTGGTGTACCATTGTGTATGACTTTGGTGGAGAAGCATTCGAGTCATATGTGTCAACCATTTATTAGACCATTTCGTCGATCGGATCGAAAACGTAGCGATGTTTTCTTCGCAGGTTCGAACATTCGTGAGATTGCCCATTTCCCATTCGAAACCTGACTTATTCGATTTGTTTCATTTTGGATCGGCCGTAATACCCGCAATTGGAAATTATGACTTTATATTTGGGCGAGCCACTCCTCGTACCGCAGGCTTCGATTCGCTCCAGCGTAATGAGAGTTTTGACGACGCGGCCGAACACCACGAATTTACCTATTGAACATGAATTCCACGTTAATCATGCTTAAAACCTGCGGCCCATGAGTTCCAGCAGAAAATATCCGGACTAGAATATTTTTTATAACAATTTTTCGGTATTGACTGCACGACTGACTAGACACCGAACTTGTAACACCAATATACCATTCATTGGTTCGAGTTTCTTGAAGGAGATGAAGAAATGCGAATGATTGTGTCCTGGGAAGAGCGTAAACGTCGACAATACGCCGGGCCCGTTGAATAATAACAAGTGATTCTCGTCGGGGAAGCATTTGTTATCGATGCCAAAATATCCGCCTCCGTCGTCAGAGATGACGTCACCGCCGATGCAACCGATCCCTTGCTGAATGCGGAAAAACTGAGTACCTTTGAAATGCAAAATTGTCGAGGTTAGGACCAGAATCCTTGTAACATAACCTCAGTCTGAATAACCGAGTCTGGTTTGGCATGTGAGGCCATCAGATTGAAATGGCCCTGCGATCGAGAGAAGATACAAATTGTCAATGGTCGAGCGGGCCTAGTGAGAAGGTCGCCAAAACACTCCCCCTCCCAGCCAGATAATGAACTAAATTAGACACTTTGAAACCAGTTATCTCCTGATATGTGTCCCTAGCCTTCATTTTCAATAAATATTCTTAAAAAGTTTGAGGTTATGTTTGGATTGTCTCTCGGAGCACAAAGATAACACAAGATACTTCTCCGACCTACATAGATTCTTCTACTTAGCATCGCCCATCCTAATACCTGCTCAAAGAAGTCCAACCTTTATAACTCCTTCCTTGGTAACCTTTGACGAAGCGTAGAAAATTGTTAGCCGCAACTGGAGCGAAATCGTTGTACAACTCCAAGTAGAGGCGGCCCAATTTGATCAATTTTGGAGTTTTAGGATCGTCTATGCCGATATCCAGGTAGCACTGGACCCGTTTGCTCATATCGCAGCATGTCCTACTCTCCGTAGCCGACGGGCAAATATCCCAAAGCTCCAATTCGGGGATCAAATTCGAATAGTATTGCTTGTAATGGGCTTGGAATATCATCGTTTTCAGGGACCTTTTAAAGTCTTCGTCCATGGCAGCTTTCGTCATCACGCAGGGCTTACTGTTTTGAATCATATGGTGCAATTTCATGTTCACTTTTTCGATATACTTGTTTTTGAAGGAGCGCTCGTAGAAATTCGTACTGCGAGACATGCTCGGCATACTCGTATCGACTTTGCCTCTGGTCCTGTAAGTTTCGTTGATGATTCTCAACGTCAATCTGTTTTCCATTTCGATGCGCGCTAATTTGGATCGCTCAGCTGCCATCGTGGCAAGGTTGTAATAGTGCGCCACAGCTAAGGCAGGCGCTGACTGGTCGACTTTCGGGACGGGCGTTTCGAGCGATTTCATGAACGCCTTGTACAGTTTCGTCTCCATCCCGGAGTGTCTCTGTCCGAAATACATGTCTATTTTACGCCTGTCCATTTCGCTTTTGAATCAGCAGTCGAAAAATCCAATTCACTACAATCACCTTTTTCGCGATCTAGAAAAATGGGCTTCCTCTACGCATGTGCATCGATGCGAACCATGGATTGTTGATGCATTGTATTGCTAGCTCAATATCCGATTGCTCGTAGTGAAGGAAAAAAATACATTTGGTGATTGGTCGAGGTGGCGTCGGCGTTGAATAGGTACTTTAAATCCCATTGGCGTTCCCGAGCCATGTCCCAGCGGTCATCTCAACTTTAACAGTCAGGAGTAGTTAATTGGGTAGTGAGTGCAAATGGGCATCATAGCTATTGACAAAAATTCGTTTTTTCAGTCTACCTCATATGATGGGTAACGTTGCTCAGCAGTTCTTCAATTTCAGCTAAAAACCGACTGTCTTTGTTTTCGTCGCCGTGATCGGCTCTCACGCCGTTGGCGAGACAGTGGAAAATCTGGAAAACGCTGCATCGTAGAACTTTTATGGACGTTAGAGCGGCGTAGAGATTTTCCTTGTCGCGGTCCATTCCTGCAAAATAACAGTTATAGAAATACTGGCATCGAGTCGAAATGATGCATTAACACAACTTCTAGAAGACAGCGTAACAATAATGACGTATCCTTTTACCCGTACCTGAAATATAAGTAGGTAGTTCTCCTTCTGCAAGACAGGTATCAGACCTAAGCTAAAAAAATTAGTGCTGAAAAAATCACTAAATTAATGACTTTGATCAGTCGGCTCTGCTGATGCTGACAAACAAACAAACAATAACAGTGTCCGACAGCAGCAGCAGGATTTTTTCTTCTTCCCCTATGTCTTTCGGTACGAAGAGTTACTCCGTGGTAGACATAAAACAACTTCTATTCGTAAACGTCAAAAAAAATTCTTTAGGAACCTGTAGATTTTATCGAAGAAATTTTTTATTTCATTTTCCACAAAAAATTTTTTTAATTTTTTGCTTCGTGGCATTGAAGAAGCCTTTTTTCTTTTTCTTCTTCGTACTTGCTCGGTTGGCTACCCTGCACTGATACGTTGCCATGCCTGCGACGAACGTATGCCTGCGCTACGTTGGTGCCCCTAGCCTCGCTGGATTTTGGACTTTCGGGTTTCATTTGTAGCTTTCGGGTTTTCGCTAGTACGTACCAGTGAAAGTGAAGTGATTTAGTGCCGCGAAGAAGTGAATTAGTGAATAGTGCCGCGCGTGGGGAACTTCATCTCTTGAGTGGAAATTGATTTGCACTCAGCTTCGCTTCATCTCTCTTTTTGATAAAAATTCTTACTTTTTATTGCTCGATGCTTGGAAACATTGGGACCTACCTTGGTGCAAAGTGTTGGCAGACGTCGAGGGTCCAATGATTGGTCGAGGTAGCGTTGGCGTAGTACGCGGTAGGTACATTTTATTTGCTTTCTTGGGCAACACCCCCGTGCACTTTATCTTGTATCCATCACTTTCACCGGCTCTTTTTCCAATCGTTACTGGGGAACCTGTGGTGAATGCGACATCCCAGTGATTCTAGGTTCGTCCACCTCTATGCGACTTTGTATTTCCATTATTTTTACACTACCTAGTACCTACATAAATTTTTTCAAACATCATTACAAAATCGTTTGGCCCTAACAGCTTTCTACATGGCGCTGTTGACCAACGCCAAGATATCCTTGACCATTGGCCTTTGCTTACTTGGAATGTTCGGCTACGTTTTCAATTCGAAGAAGCAATTTTATCCCACGGTCGTTTACATGAGTAAATCAGGTGATTATGTATTTGTTTGCCAGGAGTATAGTGGGTTATTCTCACTGTCATAAGTAGGTATCAGTGCGGTAGCCATCAGTGCGATAGCCCCTAATTATTTTTGGCAATTGAGTACTCTGTCAAGAATCGAGTTCTAGACAATGGTCAAAGCTTGGGGGATGAGGTGTAGCGTCCGGGAGTGCGTGTACGCTAGTTCTGATTCATTCCTGATTAGAATCGACTCCAACTATAATTCCTGGTTGTCTAAAGAGTTCACAAACTCCATATTGTTTAGGTGCGGCGATCACGATATGTTACGCCGAAGGTATTTTCTTAGCCCTGATGTTGAGCGGTCTGTTGAGGAAAATCTTCTTCGGCGAGCTCCGCCCCATCGAATCGGAAAGGCTGGCTGATAATCTGTGGTACGCTCTGACCGAGACATGCCTCGCGTTTACCATCTTCAGAGGAGAGAGCGGTCCAGGGTTTGCTTTCCTGTTCATCGTGCTGATCTTCATGAAAACCTTCCATTGGTTGACCGACGAACGCGTCGATCTGGCGGAAAGAAGCCTCGTCGTGTCGAAACTCTACCATACCCGCATGATATGCGCATTGATGGCACTGAGCGCCATCGACTCTTCTTTTATACTTTATTCCATCCAGCACACGATGAAACACGGCCCTTCAGTTCAGATTGTCCTCGGCTTTGAATACAGCATACTGTTCATCATGCTGATGGAAAACTTCATCAAATACGTTATGTATTTGCACGGATTATTCGAAATGAGCACGGTCGAGTGCAGGACCATCTTGCAGATGTACGTGGCTGTCGTGATGAGCTCCCTCAAAGTCGTGCTCTACTGCATCTTCTTCGTGTTGATGGTGCAGATCTTCACTTTCCCGCTTTTCGTTTTACGCCCCATGTACTTCACGTTGAAAGCGTTCAAAAAATGCGTTTCAAACGTTCTACAGTCGAGAAGAGCTTTGAAATACCTGAACGAACTCTATCCTAACGCCACGGAAGCCGATCTCGGTGCTCCCGATCCTTGCATCATATGTCGAGAAGAGTTGTCGATGGAGTCGAAGAAACTACCGTGCAACCACGTATTTCACACTGCGTGTCTTCGTGCGTGGTTTCAGCGCCAGCAGAAATGTCCCGTCTGCCGTTTCAGTATACTTACAAATCCTGCACGTCCTACACCTGCCACCATGAATGTTGCTGTCCAGACTGAACCGGCAGGGGACATACCGATCACTAGCTGTTGTTGTCGCAGTCGTCACGCCCTGTCGGATCTGCATGGAACTCCTCAACCTCCAGATTTAGACCCACAGTCCGTCCGGCAGTTGTTGGATGCAGAAATGGAGAAAATCAGGAAGAAACTTCAAACGGTGTCAGACATGATCTGCATGTTCGATGCGGTGACCGAATCAGCTCAACCGGTGGCCGAGGTTGACAGATGTGCTCAGGAAAGTGGCCTAGTTACCGACAATTGCAAGTCAGATAAGTCAGAAAACTTGGAGAAATCAGCTTGATCGACAAAGTTCGAAGTTTACAAAAACTGTCTTCCCATTCTGAAGTTTTGTTCTTGTCTGGCCCAAGTATCTCACGTCAGCTGAATTCAATACCTAAGTTCCGAATTATTGAGCATTAAACCTCTTACATCGTGACTACCTGTTAAAAAAAGTGTGGAGTGGGTTGGTATGAATAATGGAGAAGGATCCATGGATTTTTGAATGGAGCCGAGGCGGCTAAGGTTGTGAGGTGCTTCTTGATAGGTTACGAGGATTTGACAGGATATTTTCTAAGACGCGGCTGGATTTGAGGAAATCCAAGATGGGCAGCGATGATGTGAGGGCCTAAAATGAGTTTGGGGAATTCCATTGTTGCTGTGAGTGGGTCTAAAATAAGTCGTCGGAGGCGCAGAGTAGGATGAAGAGCTTCAAGATGAAGATGTTCAAGATAGGTAGTGAGGGGGTTCAAGATGGGAAGTCCAAGGCAGATATTGACGATGTTCTATGTTAATATCAATGAGGTCTATCTTGAACTCTACTGAGCCTCAATTCTGGCGAATAAGAAACAATATTGAAATTGGAAGTTTTTATTTCCTGTAGAAAACTCGAGTACCTACACGGGGTTTACAATATTCGTACAGCTAGATTGGTATATTGGAACAGTGTACTTGGATCTTGAAGTGATTGAACACATTGAACAAATTATGTTTGTAGACGTGATGGAAGTATCAGATAACAGTTTTTAGGCAGTGTCTCAAGATTCTTCTCTTTGTAGACAAATCAGAAATGTTCAAGGTAAACAATTATAATAGTCAATGTGCCCTAACTTACAGCAAAGAAATAGAAGACGATAGAAAAAGGTAAATAAAAAGTATAGAAAAAGGAATAAATTTCGTACAAGAAATTCGGCAAGTTTCTAAATTCTTCGTAGGCTAATCAAAATCCACCAAAACAAAATGTTGGATTTTTCTAAAAAAGTTTAGGTTAACAGCGTGTTCAGGATTACAGCAAAAACGAAGATGGCTACAGTTTCTAAAAAATGCCAAGCATACAAGCGAAGCATGCCAAGCTTTTTAGTGAAAGAAGACTCGTTGAAAAACATTGAGTTTGGTTGATGGGAGAAATACTGATTTGATGCCTCTCTATTAACTCTTCTTTCCGGCGTTGAGCTTCTATGATTCCATTAGTTCTCTCTCATGTTCCATTCGTTTGCCGCTCTTCACATTTATGAGGCTGCTGCATCGTCAAAAGCATCAAGGAACAATGTTTCCAGTGTAAAATCGTGGCTCGTAGTCTATCCATGGCGTAGCATCAGTCGACTTCCAATTTTCTGAAACTGCCCGTCAGAACGTCCGTCTTGTACGGGTTGCAGGATTGGTTGCCCGATTTCAGCGCCGACACGGCACCTTCTTTAGCTTGAACTGAGAACAATTCCAGTCGGACTTCCATGTTGTCATTGTCCATCAGCTGTTGGCGACTGGCGACGAGCTCTTTTTTGAACGACTCTGCAAAACAATGTTAACGTTGGGTTAGGGGCGGACACTTCTCGAAATTCGCTCGGTGCAGGGAGCATTAGGAAGAACGGACGGTTTTCAGAATCACGCTTGCGCCAGAAGTTTTTGATACAGGAACTTTGTATTCGATTTAATATGCGCACACAGATGGACATCAAGCGAGCAGGGGGGCCAGGGAATGTTACAGATTCACCATTCTTGAAGAACAGCCATACGGCGTACACTCGCTCCTCCACACTCCACGCCATGATGCGACTGGCGCCATGATGCTATACTGAAAATCCACAATCTCCTCTATAAAAAGTGAACAACCCCACCCCAATCGCTTAATGGACCCTGTATCTATTGCCATAGAGCCATCGACTCTCCTGACATCCCTTCTCATCCCACCTATCTGGTGTGACGTTCCTCGATCCTCAACGATCAATCCCTTGATCCTCGCAGTTCTGAAGAGCGAGATATGAGTTTGTTAAGGCATTGTAAAACGTGTTATGTAAATTTTCTATGGACAAACCTATCATTTCGCTCATGGGTATGGTGCCGCCGTATTCCTTCGGCAGCATGCTCACATCCAAGTTGTTAGCTGCCTCTTCGGCGGTTGTGTAAATCTGCAATTATCAGAACAAATACAAGTGCAACGAAATTATTTCGAATTTTTTGAACTGCGTCAAGGTTTGAGGTTTGAAAAGAGATTTTAGTTGAAAACCGAGCTTTAGAAGAACCGTTGACATCAAATGTGACGCCTGTGGCCGAATTCCACAAATTCCAGTTTCCTACGTAATGAAAATGAAATTTCAGCATCAGAATAAGCACGTTCAAATTGAAAAGACGTTCGAATCTTACTTTGACTCTCTTTTTGATCTTATCGGATATCAGGGTCATTCCCCAGTCGAGGACGTATTTCAGCGATGACGGAACGTTGATGACATGAACTTCTTTGTGCCTCATCGGTAGGGTTCTCTAGAATGTCATTAACAAGCATGCCTCCGTCAGAAGGTTACAAAAAGATTGTTTTGAAGTTGAAAAATGTGTGTACTGAATCGGTGTGACAAATTTGCGATGACGTCAAATAACGTCATCAGATGACGTCTCAGATTCTGAGGTTGTAATCCTGAGAAAACAACGTGTTGTAATCTCACCCAGGATTTCCAGGGTATTTTTGTGCGTTACCTCTCCGTTCTTGACAATCCTGACTGCCTCCTTAGGTGTGAACAAGGTCAGGTAAGGTAATGAGACGCCGGCACCGTCCGCGTAATGGACGAATCCCCGAACTTGATTTTCCTCATCTTCCATCAGCGTCTCGTAGACGATCCCGTGGACGCGGCACATGTCTTCGTTGATGAATTTGTACGGATCGAAAACTCCTTCAAAAGCGTTTTGCGAATTGCATAAGAACGGGCAAATATCGTGCAAGAAAAGGTGTATTATTGTTACTGCTGGTAATATGAACCCCTTGATTATTTGCTCGGCTTTGTCGTTATTTAAGGCAGTAAATCATTTTCGATGGTAAATTTGAAGGGTTCATCACCGAAGGGTCCATACCTAATGCATCCGACTTATCCGAACTCCTGATTTCGGGTTAGGTTAGAAAAGTTCATTTTCTCACTCTCTATTCGGTCGATTGGCCAACATTCTTCTATATTTGAGTAAATGGTCATGTTGGTTGAGAAAATGGTCAAGTTTTGGATTGGTTAGCACGAAGAAAACAGTTTTTAACAAGCCATAAGTGCTTTGAGGAACCCCTTAACAACATCCCCTGCGAAAATTATCGAAAAGTGTAACACGACTTCAAACATCCCATTCTACGAAATTACCAATAACCGTAGCAGTTATTGCTATTCATCATTCAAGGACCCCTCAAGGCTTCAAGGGGTGGTTAGATGGATTTACCTGGCCTTCCGATAATCCATCTGCGTCCAAGTTTGTCTCTTCCGGGTACAGCGAACAAATAACTAGAACATTTCGGAAAACTGAGTGAACGCCAATGCTCACGAAAAGAGCGTTTGAATGGGGAAAAAATCGTCGTAAAAAAGCTTTTTCTCAATTTTTTCGACCAAAGGACTGTATTTATCTTGGCTGGGAGGATATCAAGGTCCATATTGTACATCCAAGTCCTAGTCCAATTATTGAAGATTTTAAAAAATCATGGGCCTACAGTATCCAGTAGAGTTAACGTAGAAAAGAATTTTTTTTATTTTTTTTGCAAAAGTTGCATACGCAACATCTCACCCGTTGTCGATTAGGTGGGCCATTTTGGGAAGCGTGTGGTCCAAATTGTGGAACGCGATTTTCACCGTCTGGCGCAGCAGGATGTAACGCTCCATCGCCTCCTGGGCCATGGGGACGCTGAATTTTTTGAAGCGGAGAAATCGCAGAAGGAAACTGTCATCTGTGAAAAGGGAAAATGCGAAAATAATACGATTGTGTCATTGCTAGTCTCGTCTTGAAGGTGAGCAATTTTCCTGATTCTTATCGATAACTTTTCTACCCCTCAAATTTTTTTGTATGTGGGAAAAAAGGGCTCCGTGCCAAAAAAGACTCCGTGCCGAAAAATTGAAAAAATTCCCTCCATTAGTTGGTTGGTTGAATTTATTCAAATTCTCATACCTGTCCTGCAAGAGATGATTTTTGGATTTTTTTCAATCCAATCTCTCATCTGCCTCAAGGCTTGGGCGCGAGAGTTGTCATCTTCGCGAAGCTCGTCCTTCGCTATCTTCCTTGTCTCCACGGAAAGCGGGCCCTTATATTCCGTCGACATTGTCGTTAACCTAGAAAAAAGTGGTATTTCTGTAATATCACTAGCAGGAGCACAGGCGTATCTGCACCCCCAAGTCAAAATGAAAAAGAAAAAAAACACTTCTCCGTCAATTCTACCTGAAAATGAAAACAAAATCGTCATTGGAACGAAGCCTCGGCGGGAGAAAGGAAGGAATTGGAAGGGTCAAGAAGAAAGACGTGGGTGTGGTGAGAGAGGACCGGAGTGAGTGCAACGCCAAAATTTGGCGAATTTAATTCTGCTAGCGAATACGTTAGTAGTCCATCGTAAGGATAGCGTTTGTTTTGAAGTGGTAGTGAGCCATCAGAATGCTTACTACGCTATTCTGGGTGCACTGCTCCCGGTTGAAATTCGTAGAAATGGATCAATCCTGTCACCTTATCAGTTCATATCCCGCCTCTAGCGATTGGCAGTTATTTTTACTAATTAGTGGTTCATTAGTGATTTTTTCCGTACAGTATCCAAACAATGAAATCAACTGCAGGCCATTTTAAGTGAATATCTCGAAACTGACTATGGAAGAAAACATCTCTCTGGTACTGACAGCGATTTGAAGACGAAAAAGTGAGCAAAATTGACCTATCTCATTGGCTCTTAGTTTGAATTGATATTTGGCTGAAAAGAGAGGATTGTCTTCAATTTAGTGTCTGATATTCACTTTGCATATTTTCCGTGAATATTATGGTCTGGGTGCATCCCCTGGATTTAACAGCAGAAGCCGCCACTGATCACTAGTAATGATAGTGCACAAAAAATTATTTCACACTTTTGGACAAGAGTTGCAGGATGTAGGTCACATAAAACCTTGCAAAAAAATTATGAATTTGAATTTGATTTTTCGCATGGGAGATGAGGAGGAAAGGATGCTATCCTTACACCTCTGGTTTAGGTGCCACCTGAGGAGCACAGAAGGGCCGTAACCTTGGAGGGTTGATGTCCTATCATTAAGTTTCGACACAGGTTCCCCCGGGACTTCGAAGGTTCATGGGCGTAGGTAGAGATGAGGGCTGTAAGTGCAGACAGCGCCAAGAAAGGCTTGCAACAACGGCAGTTACACACAGCTGTACGAAATATTCTTCCATTATATAATCGGCCGAGGTCTTTTCATCTCGAGTTTGAGTGGAATCGAAGGAGGGAGAGCAAACTATGAAAGACGTCTATGACGGCGTTACACTATACGAGTTTGCAACAGCCAGTTTTGATGGCGTGACATCGACTTTTGACTCGAGCATCCGAAGATGGGAGAAAATGCACCTTTCGAATGCCGACATCGCCGGCTGAAGACTAATAGGATAGGCAGCACACCCATTATCATGGAGGATTAACCTCGAAACTGATGCTGGTAAAAAAAGCTGTACGTCTTTCGCCGGTTTGTTTACAATTCGTACCTATCGGGGTTTCAAATTATGTCAGACGGTTGATACCTAAATAACTGTCAATTTTCAATTTGGAAAAAAAATAAAATTTCACCCCATTGGAAAATCTTGAAACAATTCCTGCATGCTCCCAAGACCTTCCGAAGATTGAAAAAATCAAGAAAAATATCGGAATCACAATCTTCGAGTTTTTAATTGAATTTGAAAATTTAGAATCCATGGAGGGTTACACCATTGGCGTGTACAGAATTATTGGCATTGCTACCAAGAAATAAGCAGTAAATGTAATAATCCTAAACTTCAAAAGAGTCTACAGTCAAAATTGCAGGTCAAAGGGATCAAAATTACTCAAAATGAATCTTGTTGTAACCCTCCATTGAAAGCTGGAAACGCTCCTTGGTCGGTTTATGGTCAACTGTAACCCTCCTTGGTCAATTGTAACCCTCCACTGGTGTAAACTAAAATGTGGAGGTTATAGGTTTTGCAGCATGGAGGGTTACATTTCAACTTTGCTCCTCATGTCATGGGACATTTCCAGGAATTTTTAAGTTAGAAAATCGTGGGCTGGGACAGCCATGGAGCGTTACCCAATTAGTATGTTTGCGTTGGGTTTCACCTCTGAACCAACTGGTAGCGTTCTTATTTCATGGTAACCTAACAGAACACACCAATTATTTACTGGGAAAAAAATTCAAAAATGTCTGAGTAGGGTGTTACTGCCCAGGGACAAGAAATTGACAGTTATTTGGGAATCAACCTTATATCATATTCAGGCTCAATTTTTCCTAACTTTTGACCCCGCCATTATAGCTTAACACGATGATGAGAGGATGAGGTAAATTTTCGAGAAATATTCAACAGCTATTATTAGTCCAGCTTGTTAATCGAGGCGTTAAACGTTCGGTTAAAATGGTCCTTCTTGTAGGTCCTCATTATTCCATAAATGTTCATCTATGGAAACTGTATCGAAATATTGGACTGTATTCGTTAAACTTGGCCCTGAGCGCTTCCTCAATACATCAGCAATCGTTCGACAATCGCTCACATTATTTATCGTTTCGTCGGTAACTCTTATGAAAGATTTCCTGAAGAAAGCTTCCCGAAACAACCCATTAGGATCTGGTTCTGTTCAACAATCGAATCGCCCATTAGCCGCTCGCTGGCGGACCTTGAACGAAAGGAAAGATTGGCCCATCCTAGTGCAATAATGGAAGTAGTGCGTACCTAAGGGAAATAAAACTCACCTATGGTAATTTGGACCGTTCTGCCCTGGTGGGCTAGACACAAGAATAGGTAACTCGAGGAATCGTAAAGTATAATGCCGTATGTGGCAAACTCCGCCTATTTTAATACTCAATGAGGTAGGTAGCGTAATTTTTTTGCTGGAATTTCGTAAGGAAACCAGTGGTGCGTAGATAACACACAATACTTCCATATTTTGAAACGTAAAATTGTGACACAATTTGATCATATTTTGACTGCTTTTTAATTGATTAGGTCAAAAATATAAAAAAATTCACTACTCAAATTTTAAATGAAAATACACCAAGTTGTAGGAATATAAAAAATATCCACATATTCTGCAAGGTAAAACAAAGATTTTAAGACCAAGAACGCTCAAATCGGTTCATTTTTGTGGCCGGAAAGAAATAAAATAAAAAACAACAAAAATGCAAATATATCGGAAGTAGTGTGAGTTATCCAAATTTCGATTAAACAGGGTGTTAGGCCTTGCCGAGACAAACATTTCAGTTCAAGGAATTTGAAAAAAGGTTGAAAATTGAGAGAGTTATGGCCATTTTTGTAAATGACCAGAGACGGACACACAGACACTTGTTCGGGAAGTGATTCTGAGTAAATGTATCAGAAAAAGTTTTTTCTGAAGCTCGGTTCAGATTCTCGATTTTAGGACGAATCCAATACTTCCATTTACTCTGTAAATATGGAAGTAAAAACACTGAAGGTGATAAATCGGAGGTACTGTGAGTAATCCGAATTCCGAGAAGAACATTCCAGTTCAAAAAATACGAAAAAAGGTTGCGAATCGAGGGAGAAATGGCCTTTTCTCGAAAAAAACGTTTACAGTTGGTCATGGAAACATTTGTTCAGAAAATGATTCCTAGTAAAATGTAAGAGCATTTGATTTTTGTTGGTTAAGTCGAATCATCTATTAATAAAATTATTAACCCCCACGTTTAAATAATGACTCGTAAAATTGGTCCAAATTGACCAAAAAATTGGTCATTCTGGGCTCATCAAGTTCAAACATTTTGAAAATCGATTTTCGGAGGTCCAACTGGCTACCAGCATGAATCCCAAATTGAAAATTAGCGAAGTTCCCCAAAATTGATAGAACGTGACCTAATTTTGACAAAAGCATTATTATTTTTTGAATGATTTTTTCGAATTTTTTAGAATAGAAAAAAGTTGTTTTCTGGGCTCATGAATTTTGACAGCCATAGCACAAAACTTGATAAAGAATAGTTCTTTTTTTAGCCAGAAAAAAGGAAGTGAAGAGTTGACGTGTGGGGTTGTTACGATTTTATAAAATTTTAATAATTATTTTATGGGAGGATCTAATTAGGTACCTACCTACTATTTGAATTTTAAAACGATGAAGAATTTTATCCTGTTTTCACACCGCTAGTTGTCCATAAAATGTTCAAGATCTCACAGGTATTCGTACCGGCGGGAATCGAATCTGCTCAACATGGCCTGTATGAACTATGGAATTAACGTCTCCTAATTTTGAGATCCTTATTTAGATACTAACCGGGTACTGGTCGGTAACACTCACTTAACTGAAATGGTCGTCGATAATGGTACCTCGTTAGGTATATATTCCGGTAAATGGCCAAAGGAAGGCGATTCGGTCGAGCGCTCCGTGCGGTCACCAACTGAAGACTGGCAGGTCTGGTCTTCAGGAACCGAAGGACGAAGTTTGCCGACTGATCTGAGCTCCTCCCCCTATCCGGCGAATACTACCACGTACCATTCTGCCCTGCCAAGATAAATCTTCGTATTTTCGTGTTTTGGAGTTAGGCTGTGTAGATCTCGATGCGGCGCGTCTCTCGAGCCAAGTTAGAACTTCGTATCTCTATCGGGAAGGGTAAAAAAAAACATATTCGGTTGATTCTCAAATAACTGTCAATTTCTTGCCCCTGGGCAGTAACACCCTACTCAGCCATTTTTGAATTTTTTTCCAATTTTTCCCAGTAAATAATAGGTGTGTTCTGTTAAGTTGCCATGAAATAAGAACGCTACCTCAGAGGTTCAGAGGTGAAACCCAACGCAAACATACTAATTGAATAACGCTCCATGGCTGTCCCAGCCCACGGTTTTTCTAACTCAAAAATTCCTGGAAATGTCCTATGACATGAGGAGTAAAGTTAAAATGTAACCCTCCATGCTGCAAAACCTGCAACCTCCACATTTTAGTTTACACCCATGGAGGGTTACAATTGACCAAGGAGGGATACAGTTGACCATAAACCGACCATGGAATGTTACGAGCTTTCCATTTAGGGTTACAATGAGATTCCTTTTGAGTAATTTTGATCCCTTTGACCTGAAATTTCGAGGGTAGACAAAAAATTGGTTAAAAATCGAACATTTGAAACTTGAGAAAATGGAAGTCAAATTTCCCTACTTTTGGAGAATCACCCATGTATCCATAGTTCTTTTTGTTTTAGCGTTTTAGGTACCGAAGGTTTTTTTGTACCCACCTTCTGCCCGATAGGTAACTCACCCGGCGGCTGTATTATATTGCCGTTTTACGTTTTGCAATTACCTTTATCGCTACTCGGTAAACATTTCGACTAGACTAGACGCGTTGCGACGCGAGTCGAATGTCGAAATGCAGCGGTGACTGAGCGACTCGCAGTCGACAATCGGGACTCGACAGCTGAAGAATGAAACGGCACCTTTTCCGACTGGAGTTGACGAATTACGTCGAAATATTGACGCGTTTTGCTCCGCTCCAGATATAGCGAACGTTTTCAATTGTATTTTAGCTAACTGAAGAAAAACCACCGGTTATCTACTTCGAAATCCCAATTGCCTTTGTTATGCAAGAGGCGGGTGAAAAATTTAATGCTCGAGCTGAGTAGGACGTTTTGGTTTTTTTTTAAATCCGGTCGATGACAGGCTATAAAATGGGCATGGTGTTGAAATTCTCACAAAGTAGTACCGCATCACCTGCAGGGTTGGTCAGAAAATGCAGGTAGATTTCGAAATTGCGCCAAGTTAAGTAAATGAGATAGGAACTTTGCTTTTGATTCATAATTCACACAGTATGGGGTAATTTCAGTATTGATGTTAAAATAATGTACCAAAACTAACGTTTGGAAGATGACGTGGTTCATATCGATACCTTAAAGCACAAAGGGCATATGTCCAGAAATGGCATAATGAGAAAAATGCAGAATAAGTTTTTGATCAATTTACAAAAATTAAGATTCCTCCCATAGTTTTCAATTGCATAAAAAAATTCGCTAAATAAAAAATGTTTGTCTGGCCAAGATCTACAGCCTCGTTTAACCAGAACTTTGATAGCACTTAACACTTTAAGGATAAACGCTCTTATTTGTCGTTATATTTGTCGTTTTTCTATTTCATTGGTTTTTGGCCCCAAAAGTAGATAAAAGGATCATGATTCTTGGATCGATCGATAGGTCCTGATGAGTAGATTCTTTCGGTACCGAAATCTCAGTATTGATATTTTGGGACACATGCCGTTAAGATATCGATATGACCCTGAGCCGCAGTGTCTCATTATGACGTATGACCCTTGAGTCACAATGCAGGAATCCATGTGGGAATCCATGTGGGAATCCATGCTCTTGTAAATAGCGCAATGACGTCTCCCTTCGAACCTCCTTTACTGCTCTCCTGGTTTTCCCCTTAAATTCATCAATGGATTTTAGTTGATATTGACCATCGATTTATGGTACCCCTTATCAAAAATCGCATTTACTGACGCCAGGAGAGCAGGGGGCCAGCGAATGACACCAAAAGCGACAGATTCGCCATTTTTCAAGAACTGTCATACGGCGGACCATTCCACGCCATGATGCCAACTGAAGCTCCCCACTCCCCTCCGTAGAACGCGGAAACCCCCACTCCAATCAGGCCACTGCTTGCTGGGTATTTCCAAAACATCAGCTGTTTCTGAAAGAACAACATCCGTATCTTGGTACGTGCGATTTTGATCGAAATTCTGATACAAGGCCATGTATGGCGGACGTATTGAAATACGCTCCAAAAAGTGATTCTGCGTAGGTGTTGTAGTTTCCCTCGAACCTCCTACCGATTTCCAACTTTCGCCATACTCCCATTTTCTCCATAAAATTTACGAGTATTTAATACTCGTATGGATGTGAAAAAGGTAGAAAATCTTCTAATTACAAATAGCCGGAAGGAAAATGTCATTTTATTTTTTCGTGTTGAAAAATAATTTTTCACGACTGCAGATTGCAGCAAATATGCTCGGCACCATTTTTCGGGATGCGCCGAACGTAGGAGGAGTTGCGGGTCCTTGAACTTGGCCTTTGGGCAGCTCACTTTCACTACCAAACCCCGAATGTGTCCCAACTCTTGCGCCATTCATCTCTAGGCTCGGGACGACCTACGGGTAGGCGACTCCTGAACAAAGGGGATAATCGACTCTTCGGGTTTTCAACCTTGCTACGACCATAATGACGGCTTACGAAAAATGTTTTACTGTCAAATCGGACGATCTGACGCAATTTCTGTTCGAAAACCTTCGAGGAACATTGCAGCATGGGCAGTTCTGCTACCATTTGCAACTGAAAAACGTATTATGTATTTGAAGCTACCCAACAGAACTGGATTTGGAACTGTCATACTTGTGTCGCATTTTCGTTCCTCGATACCGTTTTTTGACCGATAACGTTTTTTGCCAGTTATGTCAAAGCTGAAGCATGTTCCATGCTAAATAATTTGCTTGCTCTGAAATGCTGTTCATTGCAGTGCTTCGTCCATTTGGAATCGTGTTTTTTGTATTTTAGCATTATTGAAGAGCCTGGCTGACGTGGCCCGTGAATTTGAACCGGTTCCTAAGGTTGTGAGCACGTATACGTTTTGTGCCTCTACCGCAAGGACATTGGTTAACAATTAACCATTCCTCTAGAGCTAGCTCGAGAAAGCTCCTATTTCCTAGTCTCACATTCGGCAGACACTGCCTCGTTCTTGTAGTCCCTCAGCTGCAAGAATATACCTACTTTTCAGTACTGTATGGTAACTTTGGACTTATTTTCGCCTTTGGTTAGCTTGTCTACCTTGTAATCAGGGGTTGAGAAAGTGATAATCCATAAGTTTGACAAATATTTTATTACATAGTCAAAGAATCAGGAAGTTTCACAACGCCACAGGAATAGTTACAAAAAATTTTTGTCAAAAATGTATCAATATGAAGAGATCTGCGAAGGATATATTGGGTTGTCAGTATAAAAAAGTTCGACTTGTCAATAGAAAACATAGATTTTTTTTAGGACACATTAATTTTGAAAAATCTACCATCTACCAATACCGTAAAGCTGGAAAACCGCAAACCCCTCAGTGAACCCCCCAGTGTTACCTTAACCTTTGACTGCGGTGCTCAAGTGCATTTCCAATCTCGCCCCCACACCTATTGTTACTCGACTGCGAGTGCCAAAAAAATATTATCACAGACGACAAGGATAAAAAATGTCTTCTCAGACCAGTAGGTAGGTGCATCCTAAATCGGATCACCGTTCATCGAGCTTCTCAAGCCTATATCGCTATCTAAAGTGTCTAGAATCTAGTTAAAAAACTTTTTGGTTGCATTTAGAATCTAGTTCGGGAAATTTCCGAATTATCAATCAACTTCGAGTTTCCTGAAACTGCCGGTGAGGACGTCCATTTTGTAAGGAGCGCAGGACTCGTTGGTCGCGCCGGCTTTCAACGCCGATATCGCTCCTTCTTTCGCAGGATCGGTAAACAGTTCGAGGCGCATTTCGATTTTGTCATGATCCAGGATCGTCTGACGGTGTTCGGCCAGCTCTTTCTTGAACGATGCTGTAAAAAACGTGAAAATATTTTTTTGAAATATTACCACACTCCAAACGTCTTTTACCAGAGTCCCATAGGGAGGCCAAGAATGGCGAAAGCTCTTGTGAGAATGCTAATAACGAAAATGTTGATTTTTCTAGCTAAAACGTTCGATTAATGAGAAAAATGACGAAATAACTTTCAAAAGATTTGACTGCTGTGCAAAATATTTTTAAAAACCATGCGGAGGGTGCCAGGTTCGAGTCCTGCCGGAGAGTGCCGACTCCCCATTTCCCACTCGAATGCTTTATAGCACTAGAGGGCTAATATCCAATGGAGAAAAATCATTGGATGAGTTTGATCCTTGAATTTACCGATCATTTCGCTCATTGGTACGTTGCCTCCGTACTCCTTGGGCAGCATATTGACGTCGAGAGTCTTGGCCGCCTCTTCTGCGGTGGCGTAGATCTGAAATCCGGAAAAATAAGTAAATAATTTCAGGTGATTCTAGAATGCTCATTTTTGCCACTGCCAAAACCTCATCAATCCTTAAAAAAATGGGCTCCAGAGGATGGCCAGTGTGGCGAAAGCGCTGGAGTAAAAGAAAAAGAACTTCCACGAGTACCTTAGTGTGCAATTTTTAATCTGTTTTGTTTTTTGTTTGATGTTGTTTTGTTTTGTTGTTTTTGTTGTTGTTGTTGTTGTGTTGGTGTGCTTGTTGTTGTTGTTGTTGTTGTTGTTGTTCTTGTTGTTGTGTTGGTGTGCTTGTTGTTGTTGTTGTTCTTGTTGTGTTGTTGTTCTTGTTTTGTTGTTGTTTTTTTTTTGTTGCTGTTTTTGTTGTAGTTTTTGTTTTATGTTGGTGTTGTTGCTTTGTTGTTGTTGTTGTTTTTTATGTTTTTTTTTTGTTTGTTTTAATTTGTTTTTCAGACGTTGCAATTGCTACCTTAAAATTGGAACCTCGAAAATCGTGGTTGCGATTGACAGTACCTAGATTTCTGTGCTCGTCTCCATACCATGCGAGTTTTATGGTAACGGAATGTTTGTTTTTTCGAAATTGACCAATGAAATGTGCAAAGGAAGTGCTTGCGCATCGAGCGGCCCTTAAGCATAGGAAGTGTTGTGAATACTGGCCTAAAAGTATATTTGGAATGTTTTGACGATTTTTTATTACCTTGACTCGTTTACGGATTTTCTCGCTCATAAGAGTCATCCCCCAGTCGAGGACATATTTGAACGAAGAGATAAAATTGATGACGTGAACTTCCTTGTGCCTCATCGGAAGTGTTTTCTGGAAGACAAACATCGAATATGAGGCATTTTACACAGACGAATGACGAGAAAGACGTAAATTCTTATATTACAAAGGTACCAAAACGAAGTTTCAGGATTTTAGGACCTTTTTTGCGTTTCCTTCGGCATATCGACGCCTGGGCAGCCAGAGGGCCAATCTGCAACCTCTTTCTGGGACAGGTTGGTCCTTTTGCCGCTCTGGTTTCGATATGCCGGAGGAATTTTTTGTCGCTCGTTGACTTTCCTGTCGAAAGGGCCAATCTCCCCCAGAAAGAGATTGGCCTTTTGGCCGCCCAGTTGACGATATTACCAAAATCTGTCCCATTTCTAAACTACGGGACTAAAGCCCGCCATTTATCCTAAATATTGACGATACTCACCTCTCCATTTTTGACTATTCGCACCGCTTCTTTGGGCGTAAACAACGTGAGGAAGGGCAAAGTTACGCCGGAACAATCGGCGAAATGGACGAACCCTCTGACTTGGTTCTCTTCGTCTTCCATGAGCGTTTCGTAGACGACGCCGTGAACTCGGATCATGTCGCGGTTCGTGAATTTGTGAGGGTCGAACACTCCTGGAGGAAAAATTGAAAAATTATGCGACTCAAAATTGAAATTTGGTTCGGACGAATTTCGGAAGAAGGCCTTACCCGGTCTGTTGATGATCCAGCGGCGTCCGAATTTATCGCGTCCTGGAGCGGCGAAGATGTACCTGAAATTAACAATTCATTCGCTTTATCCGGTAAGTCGAAGCTGCAAAATCTTCTGATCTTAGATCATCTTGATCTGAGTTTTCGATTTTTTGAGATCAAAGGGCGTATCTGCCGTCCAAAGGAGAAAAGCCGTAGAAGAGGTTAGGATCTTTTCTATGGCTTTTCGACTTGGGACGGCAGATATGCCTCAGAATCACCTTCTGATCAGACATCGTCTGTCTGTCTGCCTGCCGGCCGCCAAAATCTACGAATCTTCTTCATTTCTCAACCATCATTCATCTCGACGGCCAAAAAATCTAGGATTCGCCCCGAAAAGAGAATATTGAACTTGCATTTTTTTGAAGCGTTTCGGCTTTTGAAATACTTACCCGCTGTCCAACAGGAACTCCACTTCGGCCTGCTTGTAGTCCAAAGAACGGAATACGTTATTGAAGAAAGTCTGGCGGAGGAGGACGTACCGCTCCAGACATTCTTGAGCCATGGGTACGCTGAATTTCTTGAAGCGGAGGAACCTCAAGAGATAGCGGTCATCTGGGAAATATTTCGAAATCAGAAATCAATTTCGACGCTTTTTTACTCAAGATTTGACTGAATCACATCTCTCTACCCTCAACATCGGAATTGCGTATAACACATAAGGTTAATTCCCAAATAACTGTCAATTTTCAATTTGGAAAAAAAATCAAAATTTCACCTCTTTGAAAAATCTTGAAAAAATTCATGCATGCTCCCAGGGCCTTCCTAAGATTGAAAAAAAATCAAGAAAAAGTTCGGAATCACAATCTTCGAGTTTTTAATTGAATTTGAAAATTTAGGATCCATGGAGGGTTACACCATTGGCGTGTACAGAATTATTGGCATTGCTACCAAGAAATAAAGCTGGTAACGTTCCATGGTCGGTTTATGGTCAACTGTAACCCTCCGTGGTCAATTGTAACCATCCATGGATATAAACTAAAATGTTTTATAAAACCAAATCAACGTTGTTTCTTCAAAATCGTCAATTTCCGAATTTTCGCGTCTGTTTTGTTCATATCGAAATAATTCAATTCTTCCGTCCGGTATTCGAAAATAGCCGAACCTGTTCTCGACCACTTGATCTTGGGATTCTTCTCGACCCAGTCGCGCAGCGCCACGAGCGCCTGCGAACGCGAGGATTCGTCTTCGCGCAATTCGTCCTTGGCGATTTTCCTCGTCTCCTCGCTGATCTGTCCATTGTATCCCTCCGACATTATAACGTGAAATTGGAATGGATCCTTTCCTGAAATTTGAAATGGCGTGACAGAACAAATTTATGATGTATACATCGAGTGCAATAAAAACTATTATCCAAAAATTATTACAAAAATTATTTAAAACGGTTAATAAATTTTTTCCAGTTTTCACCTCTTTCTTTAACGCCCTCAATTCAAATTTTGTCGATCCAAAAAAACTTTTTTCAATTCCTAATTTTTTCTAGAAATCACAATTTTTTCCAATTTATTCAATTTTTTTTTAGAAATCTTCTATATCCTCATGTTTTGCTCGTTTCAGGAGTCGAACAATAATGAAATGAAGGTTAGGAATTTCAATTATATTTTTCCTTTTTCAATAATCAGGGGAAATCAGGGGAAAAATTACATCGTAATAAAAAGACTGGGCCCATAACCTTATGGGCTTAAGATTAGACAACGCCGGATCTTGTTCCGTCGAAAACCGCTTTAATTACTGTACAACTATTCGTAATAGTTGTGACACATATTTTAATAACTCTTCGTCAGAGGTAATAATTAATGCGTGCAGTAGAGTGAATCTTTGAATGGGAAAGTCAACGTTCCATTACGATGACACGAAATTACCTACTACCTGCCTGATATAATTGCCTTGCTAACATCTTGTTAATATTTATGTTCTTGATCAACTCGGTTGGTTTATAAGCCCTGAAAAAGTCTTTATGTTTTAAATTTATTTTCGAAAATTTTCGATTTTTATCTTTGAAAATTTTCAAAGAAATTCATCGAAATTTTTCATTTTGTAAATTTTTCCTACTGGGTATCCTCCTTTTTTGTAACAAAAGATACCCGTTGAGTCCTTACGTTAAAGCTGATGCGTAATCTTTGGAATAAATCCTATTTAAAAGTTTTAAATTAAAACACCTGCAATTATTTTCAAAAAATTGTTTGTTGTTGTTTTCAACATTTAATGATGGCTTAAAACAAATTATGGGCTGTGTCCACGGCATGGCAGAACACGAATAGGTGCTTAAAACACTTTTTGTGTCTCAAACAAAAAAATCTCATTAGGTACCTATCTATATTTTTTAGTTAAAATAATAAGGTTTTTCCGGTCATTTACAAGATCTTGTAGCAATGCTACCTATTTATTTAATTTGAGCTTTTTGATTAGTATAAAAAATATTTTTTGAAAAAAATTCAATCACTTAACGGTTTTGTATTCTCTTCTAAAAAAGAGAAGTTATCTAGTTTTTTGGGGGAGTAACATGAAATGACAATTTTGCGGCGGTTTTCCTTATAAACGCTTCAAAGCCGTGTGGTAGCAGTCAAGTGACTTTAATGGATCTGGCTGACTAGTTCATAAATTTACAATTAATTCTTCCGATCTACGTTCGACCTTGGTCTTCTACCAATTACTTCTGCGTCGCTAGAGTGCAATACAGCTCAGCGAATCACGCCTTCGAGCAAAAAATAATAATAATAAAAACTAGAAAAATTGCCCCAGTAAAAAAATGAGAGCATACCTGTTTTGTGCACCTCCTATAACATGAAAACCTCTACAATCACCCCAAATTAAAATTCAAACCTCGAAAAACGAAGATCTGTTAACAGTTCGTGCTGTAAAACCAAAACTTTTCGTACCACTTCGGAAAAAATCGGATCAGCGGTTCCAGCGCTAAGTGCCGCCTGGAAGTTTCACCCAACATTCCGGGAACGCACTTCTCTAATTGAACCGCTGATCCGATTTTTGCCCAAAAATGTCACCCATATACCAGAAACTCGTGTTAGCTTATTAAAAAAATTCACTACCTCAAAAAAAAAAAAAACTCGCGATAATCTCAGGTGGGTACCTAGATTGACATTTTGGCTAGAGTCAGATTCGAAGGCTGATCCACTTACCTTGACACTCGAACAGGCCGACACTGACTGAGGTGCTAACGCCGAGGTCCAGAGTCCATAAGGCGTCTGCGCCCGGCGGGGGGATCGGATTGCGACCTACGATCTCCCGGGTGGTGGCAGATCGCCCCACAAAATCCACCGACCTGTTGTCCTTTCAATGTCTTGTTCAACCACCTCCGCCTATTATTGTAACACTGAGCATTGCGAAGTTTGTAAATCGAGTAGCGCAACAATCATTGACAAACGCGCCAAAGTAGTTCATTTGCGAAGGAAAGGCGCCCGCCTGAACGCAGCTGAGGTTTGAGCTGATCGATATCGCTGTGATGCAGTATAATTTTAGCCGGAGTTGCAGTCATAGGTGACTATCTAGCAATGCCTTCTAGACCAAGCTAAGGAAACTTTCAGAAAGTTAGTCCCAGTGTTTGGATCATTGTGGATCCTTACCTTGGGGTACCACATTATGAATATTTTCAATACAATAATATACATACGTCATTAGGGATCGGATCTTTATGTATTTAAAAATGCCAAATATGCGACATATATAATATATATTATGTATTAATTTTCTTAAAACATGAAACTCGAAGTCAAACTCAAACTGAAGTTCAAACTCGGACTGAAACTCGAAGTTAAACTCAAACTGACGTTCAAACTCAAACTGAAACTCGAAGTCAAACTCAAACTGACGTTCAAACTCGAAGTCAAACTCAAAACTGAAGTTCAAACTCGAAGTCAAATTCAAACTGACGTTCAAACGCGAACTGAAACTCGAAGTCAAACTCAAACTGACGTTCAAACTCGAACTGAAACTCGAAGTCAAACTCAAACTGACGCTCAAACGCGAATTGAAACTCGAAGTCAAACTCAAACTGACGTTCAAACTCGAAGTTGAACTCAAACTGAAGTTTAAACTTGAACTGAAACTCGAAGTCAAACTCAAACTGACGTTCAAACTCGAACTGAAAGTCGATGTTAAACTCAAACTGACGTTCAAACTCGAAGTCAAACTCAAACTGAAGTTCAAACTCGAAGTTAAACTCAAACTGACGTTCAAACTCGAACTGAAAGTCGAAGTCGAACTCAAACTGAAGTTCAAACTCGAAGTCAAACTCAAACTGAAGTTCAAACTCGAAGTCAAACTCAAACTGAAGTTCAAACTCGAACTGAAACTCGAAGTTAAACTCAAACTGACGTTCAAACTCGAACTGAAACTCGAAGTCAAACTCAAACTGAAAATCAAACTCGAACTGAAAGTCGAAGTTAAACTCAAAGTAATAACTCCGGATCCGATCCTTATACATCATGTACATCATTGTACATACATCATTGGAACTTATGTATTATTTATTTCATTTTTTCTTTCCAGAAATGGGTTAACCTTGAAGAATATATGGATTTGGTTTCTTCCGGTAACTTGCCAAAGTACCAACGTACCAAAATATGGAAGTATTGTGTGTTATCTACGCTTGATACTATTTGGGTTCAGAGACCTTGAAAACCCCCTATTTATCCATTTTCCCACAAAACATCCTTTTTCTTCATTATAAAATCTTTGGAACTACGTAGACACAGGGAAAACAAAAACTGTGATGTGTCCTCGCTTGATATTCCGTGGTCAGTAAGGTTAGGCGGAAAGAAGTCGTTTTAGATAGGTATTATTTACAGAATTTATTGTTTTACAAGTACAAAAATCAATCATATTTACAAGTTTATAAAACGTGTAAAAAACACGAAGGCACTGACGGCTGTATACGTCGTAGGATGATCACATACTGTCAAGCTTTGCCGAGAAACGACAAGTTTATTTTGAACTTTGTTGTTTAATGAACGGAATTAGCTGGACGTCGTTTTAATGTACATTGGGAAATCGGGTTAGGTATGTTTCGAAACTTTTCAGAAAACAGCGAACACAAAGATTATGAACAGTTTTTCGTAGATCGCCTAGTATAACCTAGCCCGAGGAGAGTGGGGGTGGTTTATCGCTAACAATTCATCCGATCTACATTTTCGCTAATTTATCGCTTACACTAATTGAGCGGACAAGCGTTGAGAGTTACGTTGCCAACGGCACCCTTCAGATTCAGCGGTTCGTCAGCGTTGTTCAAACTGATGAGCCGTATACAACCGACGAATTGTTTCTTGGCATCGATCCCAGGTGCGTTCAGCGTCGGATGGCCCCCGATGTAGAGCGGGTGCTTCGACCGGATGAGCGTCTGTTTCTTCTTGTCGCCGGCCGTCGGAGAGCTGAAGTCGCTGTCGACGCCTAGCTGCACCACATGCTTGTACTTCGATACTGGAAAAGAGACAATGACCATATCAGCAATCGATGCAAAGTATGATATGAAAATGTCCGGGAAGAAGTTGAAAAAATTACCTTGGTGCTCTTTCTTAATTAAGAATACTTGGTTTTCGAACGTTTTTTGTAACATTGGAGCAATACTTACGAGATACGGAGTGCCAGTTGCCGTCACACCAAGAACTTGGGATGGGCTTCACGAACGAATTCACCAGGCTTCCTTTTCCGGATGATATCTTGGCCGACAGTACGCCATAATCCAATTCCAAAACGAGGTAATCCCTTTCGCCGTGAATGGCGAGCAGCACGCCGCTCAGGACTCGCGGCTTGATCTCCAGTTTGATATTGAAATCCTTACCGACCAGGAACTGTTTCTCTGTGGACAATAGCCGCAAGAATGTTACCAAACAGGACCCCCGGAAGATCAGAGACCCATAAGAGGCATCGAATTCGAGAATTCATACTCCTAACGTCATCCCCGCCAGCAAAATCTATCCTACAGAAACTGTGGAATCCCAGGTCATGGCTGGCTTTAGAGCCAACATTGAGCCAACATGAGTCTGTCGTGGTTCATCAAAAACCGAGCCAAGTTGTTCGATCAGAGTTGCAGCATCTCTGACACTCGTTCAAGCTTGCTGACCAGTGATAATCATGAAATTTTCTCTGCTTCTCCAGCTCCTATGAACTGTTTCTGCCTCCCAGTACAAAATTCTCCCCGGAACTCACTTTGCTCAATGTAGCCGCCCTCTGGTGCGATGTATACGCCCTCTTCGTACTGGTCCGTGCAGGGAATCACGCCGAAGCTTAGCTTTTGCTTTTTGTCTCGATGGAGTGGATGACCGTTGAGGAGAATGTTCCTGACGCAGCCTTCCAACGTGTTGTTCACCCCCTGTAGCATAAAATGATACGTCAAAATATGACAAGACTCCTCAACCCTGTGTCACCATGGTCGAGTCGCAGCGAACCTTGAGAGCAGCTTGTTTGTCGGCTGGCACTGCGGGGCTGATACCACCGACATAGAACGGCGCCGTCACGTTCAGCGACTTCGTATTGCCAGCTGATCGGCCTTCGGACTGGATTTGGTCGTCGATTAGGAGCATGCCGCTTTCACCTTGACGTTTAAAGACTATCTTGTGCCATTTGTCGTCATTTATGATCTCGGATGATTCTAGATGAGCTTCCCCCGAGCCAAGGTCCCAAGCGTAATTTACCTGGAATGAATACACTGGTGAATATATCGGACCAAAACTGAGGGTCATGAGATTTCATAAAACCAACTATCCAATGCTTTGAGGAGTTCCTGAAAAACCGTGCAAGCTCCTAGATTGGGGGGGAGGACAGGTGTCACTTGGGGGTGATCGCTTGAGGAAGATGTCAGAACTATGAAAACTTCCTTTAAAGTTTCCAAACAACAACGGAATTCCAAGAGCTAGCAGTAGAATAATAACAAAACAGCTTCATTGCCGCTGTTGCTTCACGCATGATCAACTGTCCTCAAACCATTTCTCCAGAACTCATCAAGAAAGTCTGCAATCTGAAAAACTTGCCTTTCCTTCCTTCATGTAAACCGCTATGTAATCATTCGAGCGGGGATTAGCGGTGAAGAATATGACGCTGTTGCTGGCGTTGGTCTTCACTTCTATAGAAAATTCATACTTGTGCTTGATCTTCAGCTGAACGTTGACAAACTCGATTCGGCTCTTGGGGGCAGCGCCTGAAAATTTCATTAGAATAAGTATCCAACTTGGTTCCTCGGTGAATGATTAGTTCCCCGATCAAATGAATCTCATCTTACCCAATCTTTCGCCACTTTCAATGGCATTTGCGTCAATCGCAGGGTACAGAGGCAAGGCACATTCTTTGCTGTCATCTCTTTCGATCTTGGATGTCTTCGATGGCGTCTCGGTGCCTGAAAAATGTATTTAGGCCTAGTAGTTATGTTCTTCGTATCACAATTATTGGCTTATCACTGGAGCTCTAGATGCTTACCTGATGGAGCTTGAGTAGTTCGGTCTTCGTCTGGCACGATTGGTGGCCTCGACGATGGGTCTACTGTTGACATAAATTTGATACATAGCATACAATTTCGGTAGGCTAGTTGGTAAACATTGATTTTGTCTGGAGTCCTCCAGAATCACTTAATCTCAGTGCTGCACTTACACTTAGGTCGGAGTGGGGGCTTCACCAAAGTCTTGGGGTGAAGGACGCATTTGCCAATAATGGCGTTGGGGATTTCCGTCAGATTGCCAAAGTTTATTATGACGCCGTTGAGGGTAGCATCGCTGACGCAGCCGGAGTACTTGGGTGCTATGGCAGCTTCAGCGTCAATCACCGATGGAACTCCGCCGAAATAAAGGCTTCCATGAAGCATTCGAATCTTCGGTGGGTTGGAGAGGCTGCAGAGAACAACATTTATAAGAAACGTCGTCAAATAAGTGACCGTAATTATCATTGTTCCCGGATGCTGCTTACTTGTAAGTTCCAGAATCGTCGACGATAAGCTTGAGGGCAGATTCGTCGTAGGTGACGAGGACGACGTGCCATTCCGTGTCGTTGTACGGGTTCAGGGCTTGGGTGTTGAGCAACCGTGAGGAGCCATGGTAGACGACCAGTTGGCCTTCTTCAAGCCGCAAGGAAATGCTGGATTGGTCGAATAGAGCATATGCTATTAGACCGTCTGTTGATGTGGTCTTAAACCGAAGGATAAGTTCCATCGCTTTGTTGTCTGATTGCGACACGTTCGGCCACAGTACGTAACCGTGAGCCCCTTCCTCGAAAGAGACAACGCTGGCCACCTATGAGGGAAAACAATGTTTTGGTATTTCAAAGTATGGCAATTTCGCAAGGTCAAAATGAACGCAAGACTTCATCCAAGTACCTTCTCTGGGCAGCCCGGTTTAACTCCGAAAGCTTCTGAGTACTGGTTAAGGTCAGCGGCGCTGTCGAATTTGACTTGGTCGATACATCCATCGAAATCGATGTTCGTCACTTGGAGAAGTTCGTGTTCGCCTGGATAGCCTCCGAAGTAGAATCTGGACGGTATCTGGTACAAATGAAAGCGTGAATACAGCATACTGTGGCTGAGGCATTGAAAGTCTCAAATAACTCTTGGTGGAGGGATCTTTCCTGATATTTTGACCATAAGCACAAGCACCTCACGGATACTAGGTACTACAATGAATTACGGGAAGAAGAGCAAAGAAAAAGATCTTACCATCAGTTTATTGTTGTCTCCTGGCGCGGTTTCCTCGCCGTAATCAACTCCATCAACTTTGAGGCGTCCTCGTCTATCGAGACGGCTGATTTCAATGTGATGCCATTCGCCATCGTTGAACGGAGTCGGCGTGATGATGTAGACCCCGCCGCTGCCTAGGTCAAACTGTTGGAAAACGGGCAGAAGACAATCAATCGTTTTCATTAAGGTAGTAGTTTTTGTGAAAATCAAAAGACCATCAAGAATGTCTTACTTGGAAAATGATCCTGCCCTCTCGGATTTCTATTGAAAGGTAAGTCGAACTGTTGTGTGACAGGAATAGAAGGCCTTCTTTGGCGAAGGTTTTGAAATCGAGCAGCACTTGGGATTTCCTCTCCATGGCTTTCATGTAAGGCTTCGCTTCGAGTGCCACCCATCCGTCACCATTGAACCGACAGCCGGTTGAGACCACTGGTTTTTCCAATTCTTGCCTGCAAAGCCAAATTTAAGTGATTGCCTGGAGGTTTCCTATGGAAGCAAGGAGGTACGCTCTGATTCTCTCACCTGATGTTGGCCGGCTTGATGTTTTCTTGGTCTTCAAAATTCCATAAGCCCACGACACTGTCTCCGACGACCACGTCAGAAATACGGCCTTTGTACCATTCGTTGCGAACAGCGGGCGGCCTGTTGAATTCGGGACTGACTCCACCGACGAACAGTTTCGAACTGGATCGGTCGATGTTGAGCACGGTAGCCTGGCCCTTGACAAGACCTTCCTTGATGTAAGAAATGGTCGACTTGTTTTGGGATTCTTCATTGACGGTCAACCTGAGGCTCTTGCCGGTCCTATAAGGTAATAAAGCTTTAGTATATGAAGCAATCAAAATTTGGCGGAAGGATGGAAACATCTCAGCTAACAGAATTTTTGGCCCTCTTGGTTGCGATTTGGAGTATTTACCAATTCGGCAGAACATGGATGCTGCGATTATGCCAGCAAGAGAATCTGAATAAGTGGTCACTAACCTTTCAATGATGGCTTGGTACCAATGGTTACCGCCAATTTTCTTGTCACTTATGATGCTCGTCGGTCCATCGCCCAAATCGATCGTCAACCTCAGCTGCCAGTTGTCCAGTTCCAAAGCAATGAAGTCTCCCTGAATAAAACCAAACATCAATTTTACATGCAGTCAGCATTTTACCAAGCATCAGCAATAGATACAGCCATTTTAGCCATATCAGGTGCTCAACTGGTAGTAAGTAGTCAGAGGGCACCATTCAGCAAACTTTTGCCTTCTTGTTACTCTTGGTCTCATATCCACCAATAAAGCTGCCTTTGGTGAAATCAAGTATTGAATAGACTGACCGTTCCAATGCTCCTCTTGGGCCGTTTGTTGTTATTTTCGTTACCAAGGAAGAACAGTAGAGCATCGGCGACGTCGCTTTTGAAGAAAAGCGAAATGTAATTGTTGATTTCCTGCTCGGGCAGCGACGGAGGAATTTTCAGCTCGAGGAACGAATTGGTTTGAAGTGTCACACCGACGGTCACCCTAATGAAAGTTAACAGTTATTTACATGAGAAAATTTATCGATTTCCACAGTTCCTTGGGTCGGCAGAGCATCCAGCAAAAAATGATTCAATTCAATTTGCGTTCTGGTTTTGGTGGTAGGACTCACTTGTTCGCTGCAAATCGAGCTCGATCAATCTGTTTACGCAGGTTCATCAACGCCTGCTTCAGGTCAGCTCCTCGACCACTGATTTTCTTCGGCTGCCTGCTCAGATCCTGCGCGTCATCTGACAACTTCGGAAGTATGGCCGAGACTTCATCCACTGCAAAATAAAATTTTAGACCCTCCTAATCATAGGACTGTATACCAATTCGTTTCATATGTACCGATTTTTCTCATACGACTTACAGAAATTTGATGTCTGATTGACAGCGTTGTTTCCGTCCGCCTCGTTGTCCACCAATTTCTTGGTCAGGTCCTTGACTTCTTTTATGTCTTCAACCGTATCACCGACTGCGTCCAAGATCTCGTCAGCTGTTCGGTGGGTCCTCTCTGCGCTGTCGATTACGCTCTTGTCGGGATCTTCGGGAGAAATTTTTTCCATTTTCCTGCATCAAGCAAAAGAAATTTCAGGGTTCACTTGTACCTTTTCAGTGGAAATTTTAGGGGCGGTATTGGAGCGCGCTACTCACTCGTCGACCCAGTTGATATCGTTGTCCAAAACGCCTTTGGTCTTGTTGAGCTGCTGAATTTCATTCACTGCTCTGTTCAGCTCGATGTCCATGTTTTTAGAGGCTTGTAGGGCGCCGCTGGCAGTTTCCTCTAGATTTATCGAATTCTCCAATGTTTTCTCAGCTTTGTCGCCAAGGCCTGAAGACTGGAAAGTGATAATCTGTCTATTTATCACGATCGTGCTGGCAGGTGGATCTGCCCAATTTGAGTTTCTCCCAATCATTTCTAGGCTCATTTCAGGCGTTTAGAATCAAACTCGATCCTATGTACCAAGGGCCTGCCACCAACATTTCTGTCCAAACTTTGGTACATTAAGTGAAGGCACCGAGAACAACTTTTCTCGGATAGTGTATCATATTAATCGAGCGCTCCTGTACTCACTTTTTCATCTGCCGTTTCAGACGCGTTTCGGGCAATTTCCGCAGTTATCAGGGCATCCCTGAGTACGTTGACTATATGGTTGTAGGCTTGAACAGCTTTGGTGTCGTCCCTGTTGGTTGCGCTCAACATTTGCAGCTGGTTTGCCTGGAACGGTGACAAATATTTCATTACCGCAGAAAAAATGGGCTAGGGCGTAAAAAAAAGGGTTCATCTGAGGTATTCAGGAGAACCGAACGTTCAGGGTGACGTACCTGCTGTTCCAGCTGAGCTGCATGTTGGGTGGCCAAGCTGAGCCGACCTGCTAAATCGTCGATGACTTGTGGCTTGAGCTGTTTGTCCAAAATTTTGTCCAGATCTTGGGAATTTTCCGAGTAATCATGCTTCGTACCTGGACACGGGAATTTACTAAATTAGGTACAGCAACTTGGAAAGTTCAGGATTGATCCATCATGCCCATAATTGCAGTCATCATCATTGATGAATAACTCACTGGTAAAGTTCAGAAGGAGATTGTTGCTGGATTGGGAGAGCAGCGCAGTCACATTGTCGATCAGTTCATCAGTGTGATCAGCGGTTTTCAATGCCGCAGCATTCAGCTCGTTGATTTTCGCGTAACGCTTGGGAATCTCCTGATCTCTGGAAAAATGAGACAGAATTGTTCACAATTATCTCTTCAATCACTGCGGTCAGAATGGGACAGTAAACTTCAATAATTGCCCTCACTTCTGCTTCTTCGTCCAAGAGTTCAGCTCCCCGGCTTTTTTCGCTGCGTCAATCGAATATTTTTTCAAATCGTCAATCTTCTCGCCGAGGGCTGAAATTCGCTGGTTGAGCTTCCCCAGGGCCACTTCCTGTTCGTCGATGGGCTTTTTGAACTTCATAACACCCTCGAGAGCTTTGTTCGCCTTGGAAACATGTGTCTCATTGATCGTTTTACGAAGTTCGTTGATCATCGATCCATTTGTTAGATCGAAGGTCACCTTTTCCAATATCGCTTTGGCTTCATTCAGGGATTCTTCGAGTTCCACGTTTGAAATGCCCAACTTTGGTCCTGAATTAATTTTACGCCAGGGTAAAATTCACCAATTGTAACAGTACCCATAGTACAAACATGTCCACTTAACCTTTTACTCAAGATGTACGTACCATTTCCAGAATCGAAGCCTTGAGCAATGTCAACCACACCTGCTACAGCGTCCTTCGCTTCTTCAATGGCATCTTCAGCAGCGTCCAGTGCTTCGATTTTCAAATTCGCCGTTGTTGTCCCGTTGATCTTCGCCCATGCCCGTGCTTTCTACAATTCGAAGTGAACATTTTTAGGGGAAGGTAAGTGGGGGGGGTCTTTGTGGATAGAATCATGGGAAAGATGTGCTGAGTGCTCGAGTGAGAAATTTCTCCTAATGTCGCACGTACGTCATCCTCATTGCGCTGGACGGAGTTTTCGAACGCTTCAACAGCAGCTTCCAGTGGCCCCAGGTCTATCCGTTTTTGGCTTAATGTCTCGACTTCAGGTCTCAACTTGTCTACTTGACCGTTGATGTAAACTAGCCGCTGTTTCGAGAAGTGCGACAGAGCCACCGACTAAAGCAAAGTGACAAGGTTAGGAAATCTGAGTGAAAGTTGACGGATTTGGGTAGAAAATGATGAAAATCCGCCATAATTACTTCAAATTCGTCCATAGTCGGTTGAAGGATAGCGTGAATTTCATCAGTCCGATTCAGCAGATCGTGGGTGCATTTGTCGCATTCGAAGCAGCCGCCCTCACTCTTCACGAGAACCCACCTAAAGGTTTAGATTGGTATTAGAGTGAATACCCGGAAAAAATTATAAACCAGTAAATTCTCATCGTTTATGAATCCGCTGTAGGTAATTTTGTATCACCTGTGAGGGCAATGGTCGCATTTTTCACCAATCACTCCTGTCAAGCAGTGGCAAGTGCCGGTCACAGGATCGCAGCCAACACCCTCTGAATAGCCTTCGTTGCACGAACAAACTGGGAAAAGTACGATGCTTATTATTGCAATGCTATTTTGGATAAGTACCCAAGCTCATCGTACTATGGTACAATGTGATTTGACGAGTAATGAGAGATACCCGTGCATCCTTCGGAGGTGTAGTTCCAGAATCCTTCGGCACATCTGTCGCAGGTAGTTCCAGTAACACCTGGTTTACAACGGCACTTGCCATCCTTATCGTCACACTGGCTGCTCAACGATGCTTCTTTGCAGTTACAAGGTTTACATCCCTTGGGGGCAGAAAATAATTTTTCAGGGTAACCCTAGACTCAAGGGCAACTTTGGAATGTTGTGGCGTGCATAAGGCATACAGTATACCCAGATTTCACTAGTCGGGTGCAATTAGGAATTGGGAACTCCAGCGCAGTTCATGTTTACCCAGCCTTAGCAGGATCTATAATTTAATAGTCTTCAAATGAATTCGTTAACAAAATGTGTACCTGACAAGAGTCGTAACCGAAGTAGTTTCCAACGCAGCGATCGCACTTTTCGCCCTCGACGTTTGGCTTGCACTCGCAGGTTCCTGTCGCATGGTCGCATCTAGACGTGCCGCATTTCTCGCAGGCACAACCTGAAGCATATCAAACGTATCGCTAATATTGGCAGTAATTTGCAGTAGCCTGTCACCCCCAAATGACTACCGGAGTGGTCGTGCAGACCACACATCCCTCAGCTTCCATGAATTAATCTGGCAAATTACTTTGGCAGTTCTTGAGATTGACAGCATCTCCAAAGAACCACGGTTTGCAGAAGTTGCAGACCGGTCCAGCTGTGTTGTAGAGGCAATTGTCACAACGGCCCGTCACAGAGTCGCAAGAGCCATTGATGTGGATGTCTATGTTGCCCGAGCAATTGCACGGTTGACATGTGCTTCCTAGAAAGTCAAATCACCATAATGTATGAAGAATCGGAAAATCGAAAATGTTGCTCCAGGGATGTAGTTGGCAGTAGCAAAGCCCATACCGATTGTTTCAGGCGAGCCGAAAAATCCCGCGGCGCAGACTTCACAGCGATCTCCATAGTAACCAGGTTTGCACTCGCAGCTCTTCTTCTGCCCGTCTGGAGAGAATTCGCAGCTCGTGGCGAAACTGAGGGCATTCAATGAACGATGAACAATTCGCTATAATATCGTCAGAATCGAAGCTATCACAGCATTGACAGAAAAAATCATACTTATTGCCAGTGATTGGTAGCGGGCATGGGCATATCAAGCAGTCATCTGGCGTTCCGTCCATCGCATTGCCGTAGTAGCCTTCGGAGCATTTTTCGCAGTGGGCGCCGATCGTGCCGTGTTGGCAATTCTGAGGAAATTAGAAAGCGCTCGAACAATGGAGAAACATTGAAGTCAAGAAATAAATTGGAGATTCCCAACTCTCAATTGGGATTGCCATAAAATCGCCCTTACGACAGCCAGAGCCGTTACTTGCAACTTTCATGGATACTTTGTGACTAGTTCCCGGAAATTGAACTGATGTCAAAATCAATCAGCGCATGCTTGCTGGAATGACTACATACCTTGCAAACTCCAGTGACTTTGTCGCAAGTGTCAGCATGACCGTTACACTGGCACGGCACGCAGAAACCACCGAAGGACCCGGTTGTAGAGCGATAGTAGCCGTCAGAGCATTCTTCGCATGACAGGCCTGTGTACCCTGGTGGGCAGAAGCATTCTTCGACCGACAGAGCGAGGCCCATGCCTGTATAGTTGTCCGAGGCCGTATCCATCTTGATGTTGCTGATACTGCAATGAAATCATCCATCGTAAAGGAAATTGGTATTTCTGTCGCAAGGTTGGGCATACATCATTTCCAATCACCTTTACCTTAACCCATCTCTTTCCTAGATAGTACGCATAATTTCTGACTTGCCTGGTAGTAACGCTCTTTTCCCAATACGTGGCTCTGATGTAAATTGCTTCAAGATCCTGCAATACTTGCATGAACTGCTCTCTGCTGACAGTCAATCCATTGAAAAATTGGAAATTCAGGTTACTCAGTTTGATGGAGAGATCCGTCGGCACGTTTGCTTGGGGCAGCTGTAGCGAATAGTGGAGTAGATTCAGCCCAGCACCGCTGAGGATTATATCGGGTCCTCTCACTCGCTCACCTGCAATAACAATGAATTTTCTTGTTTGGATTGTTTGTTTCTTGAAGCTGTGTGAATTATAGCACCTCCCCCGCAGTGAAATTCATTATTTCCCCCGTCACTTTTTCTGTTACCTCCTACCTGATATGCCTGTTGTGCAGAAGACAGTGTATGAGAGTTTCCCTCCATCGGACGTAAGCTTGTTACCCAGATAAATGTCTGGCGCTGAGAAATAAACTTGCTGATCGACCAGTTCAGCAGCAGTCAAGTCAATGCCGATCGAGTCCTGCAGTCGTTCAATTGCGGTCGGTTGTTCGGTTATGTTGACGTTCGACTTCACTTGGATCGTCACGATTCCCCAATCGTCCAGGTTGGAAATCTGCAAGATTAATGAATGATGAGCACCCGTAGTATGCTTGCACCTTGCACTGCTTCTTTCACTTTCCGCATACCTCATTCCTGTAAAGACGTGAGCTGGCACAAGCGTTGGTCCGATTGAAGCAGAAACATTCCGTACACCCTTTGTCATTTTCCTCGTCAATGAAGAAAGACCCTTCTTTGCAAATGTCACAGACGGACCCTTCAACGTTGTCTTTGCAAAGGCATTCTGCCGTTTCCTGAAAAGATAGAAAAATTTTCAATTTCTCGTTGGGTGATGCTGGAGCACTGATTTTACTCATTCCCATCAACAATCGTCCCGCATTAAACAGCAAGTTGAATGATCATCCTTCTTGCATGAATTTTCTATCGACTTGGAGAAAATGAGTCTTACTGCGTCACAGATGCCTTCCGTGGTTCCTCTAAGATCGCAATCGCATTCCTCGCAAGACGGAAAACCATGGAAGCCAGGTTTGCAGGCGTTGCACATCCTTCCTGCAATGTTTTCCCGGCATCTGGAAAAATCGAGCAAGGTGCGCGATGTTAGACCTAAATTCAGCTCACACGCGATGTTCTCGGAGCATTCCTGAGTGATTGACAGATCTCAAAGTCCTCAAAAGTATGTGTAATAAGGTTGATGAACTTACTGGCAGGTTCCATCGTCATCGTCGCATTGAAGGCTGCCGTTGACACCTTGGGGATGGCAGTTGCATTCCAAGCAGCCGAAGATAGGATGGTACGCGAAAGTGTTGGGTTTGCATTTCTCGCAGGCAGGAGATTCTACATTAGGTGCACACAGGCACTTCCCTTAAAAAATAAGGGGAATTTGTCAATTTTATGGAAGAAAAAACATCGCAAACTCATCAAAGCCCTAACAGATAGTCCTACTTTGAACTTTTATCGACATGAAAGTGAAGTTTTACCATACCTGTATAAATATCGCAGTACGCGTAATTTGGACAGTCGCAAGGTTTGCAATTGGGGAAATCGTAAGTTCCTGTCTTGCACTCGTCACAACGTCGACCGATGACATTATTTTTGCATTCGCACTGTCCCCCGAATTTATTGCAGTGAAGACTGGTTGAGCCGGCAGGATTGCACGAACATTGGAGCGCGCCGTTGTTGAATTGGGTCGTCACCGTGAAAATTGAGTTGCGGCAAAACTCTGAGGGAAAAATTTGTTGTTTGAAGAAAACCGTAAAAATATTTCCTCTAGTGTGAAATCAGTGCAAAATCAGAGGTCTCACCTGACGTAGTGTTGGGGTCGATATGGAAATGATCTCGTCCGCATTCTTCGCGGTACCGGTCAACGTTGCTTACAGGGCCTTCGCTCATCAGCACCTCTTTGAATTTGCTTTCTGGCGCAACAAGCACGTAGTCCAGCCATAGACGCTTATCTGGCATACTCTGGAACGATCATCGATCCAGTAATTATCTTTATTCGCACCAAAGGTCCAAGAATTACCGTCATCTTATCAGAGTTAGGAGTCCTGGTGGTGCGGTATCAGTGAAAGTATACCTTGAACGTTAATTGGAAGTCGTCATCGATTGGGAACACCCGGTTCCCTTTAACGTCAGTAACAGTCGCTCTGCATCCAACGTTCGACGGGCAGTGTTCGGTGCGGAGTACGCCGTCAGTCTTCTGATTCCCGTAGCTGATGTTCACGGACATGTTAAATCCTAAAAATGTGGATGTCTGAGTGGAATTTCCGAAAATTGCTGTATTCTCGGCCAGTAAGCCAAGTACGGATCGTAGACGTTTTTATCTAAGCTGTTTCGTCATATACCTGGGTCGAAAGGCTGCGAATATTGCACGATGAACAAGTAGTTTCCTGGAAGGAAAACATTGCCCGAGACACCCACTCCATTTGGATTCTCCTGCAAGGAAGCTAGGCCAACAGATTTGTCGAATAGGCTGTCCGGAATCGCAAGAGACTTAGTTGTATTAGGTTCACTCTCAATTTCGACCTGGGGAGCAACGATTGTACGACTTTAATAGGAAATTCTTACTCAGTACCAGTTGTCCAAGTATCATCCGGTTTTTGGGCCTAAATAATCTGCCATCGGTTACCTACCTTTTTCAAATCGAGCGAAGGGGGATAAGTAGCGACTTGGCAGGCCCCATCGATCATGACGCAAGTGGGCGAAGGTTTAACATATCCAGACGACCAAGAATCAAATGGTATGGCAGCTATAGACTCGATCGCCACATCCTGGTTAGGATCGATCCGGTCCGGGTCGAGCTGCACGCAGGAAGGACGAGGTTAAGACTTTGACATTTTCATTGTGGCCCTTGTAGTAAAAATTGTATCTCTTGCACAAACCTGGAGAGTCACTGTTGATTTGTCAGAAGTGTTATTGAAGTAGCCGAAACGGCCGGAACTGTCCAGGACAACCTGACGGCAGACCCAAGCGTAGCGGCAAGGCGTCAAATGGACTTTGCCCCTTTCGATGTGATTGTAGTCGTTCAATTCGACCAGGACAGGAACCGTGTCGTTTGTATCGGCTGGGCTGTAGTAATTGACTACAAGAACGAACCGTTCCCTCTTCGGCGGGGACAAATCGTAACGGAGAATGGGCTGCCTCGCGTTCAGCTTGGCCATAGTGTCCAAGTTGCCAAACTGCAAATTGAAGAATCGGTGGCAATTGATAGTCGTGACCCTCGTTCGGCTAGCTTACCAATATTGGAGAGAAACTCACTTCTTCTTGGTAAAATTCGAGTAGAGGTTCGTTGGGGTTCTCGCCGTATGCTTGTTCGGTGTACGACGGCTGGAATTGGCTGATCATCGGATACGCGAACATCAGACAAAGGCCGCGCGAAAGTCGTGCATTCTCCCGAGTGCAAGGGGTTTTCACATCTTCGACTAGGATATTGCCTTCAAAATATGAGGATGGTAGAAGTACGATGTAGTCCTGAAATTCGACGAGGACATTAAAATTTTGATACAAAGGTTAGGGGCCATTGGTAGTGATCATTGATTTTAAAACACTCACCACTAGAAGATATTGGTCGACGTTCATGATCAACTCCCACTGTTTGCCACTGCTTTCTGAGACAATGAATGGCGACGGTACACCGCCGGCCAGCCCTGACACTGTAACGAAATTGGGTTCTCTCGAAGGTGGGAAAAGGACGTCCAATTTTGTTTCCAAGTCGCTGATGGGTCTCAAAATTATTCTTCCAACGACTGGCTCATCCAACAGATTCACATAGCGGACAAGTATCCGATAAAGTGCCGCATGCTCGATTTCTATATCCAACTTGATTGAATCCTGAAAGCAAACCGAGAAATGTCATCAATACAGTCATTTGCCTTCTAATATTTTGAGCGTTGATGCTTTGAGACACCTTGACACAAAGAGCAAAACGTTCAAACAGACCTGAAAGCGCGAAAAGAAGGCGTATCCTTTCCAAGAGAAGCCGGGGAATTCCGATTCAGAAAAGCCATAGCGGACGGGATGGTTTTCTGGCGTCACCCCGTCTTCTACTTCGAAACTCAACTGATGAAGAGTAGGGAAGTAGTGCTGCTCCAGGGGTTTGTTGCAAGTGCGTCCTTCGATTCTGTTCTTGCACTTGCAAGCACCGGTTGTCTTGTTGCAGATGCTGTCCAGGGCTCCTCCGATATCGCAACCGCAATCTATTGAAAATAGAGACAAGCAGTTTCCGATCAAGATGCAGAGTTTCAGCATGATGGCAGATAACTGGAGAGCTACCATCTTCTCTCAGAGTTGCGTTTTATAAAAATCGCATGGTTACCTTGCTAAAACTCCATAATACCAGAAAATACGCTCTCAAAACTTGCTCACCCGTGCATCCGAAAATGTTGCTTTCTTGAAGATCATAGCTCCCGTCAGCGCACTCTTTGCACTCTCGCGAGACGACAGATCTCTTGCAATAGCACTGACCGCTGTTCTTGTCATCGCATTCAGCAATCCCACCGATTACTCCGGGCGTATAGCAGTCGCAATCTGAAAAAGTATACAAAGAATGAATTGCAGCACCGTTATGGCAGGTTTCGCGATTGCGATTAACTTTGCCTGCAGAGGTCCAGCGGACAACTGCCTTCTGGCGCTGATGTCACTTGTCCTGCCAGCTCCAGCAGCGAGATGGCTGTCTGGAGGCAGGATTATGTTGGTTTTGGATTTTACCTATGCATCCCTCTGGCGAGTATTCTTGCAGGTTCCAGTACAGCGGCTTGCACTCGCTGCAGCGACGACCGGTCACTCGAGGTTTGCAGTCGCACAGTAGCCCTTTAGCGATTTGTGAACCGCATCCGGAAAAGTTCTTTGTCACACCAGCAGGCACGCAGTCGCACTCTGATACATTTCAAAAATCATTACGAGAATAAGTTGATCTAACATCATGATGAATCTGGATCAAATTGTTTGAAAATAAGTATGTCTATGTATTGGCGATTGATTTACTTACGTTCGCACAGTGGATAATTGTAATATCCTTCTTTGCATTGATCGCACAGCTTCCCCTCGAACTCCGGTCGGCAATTGCAATCGCCTTGTTCGTTGCAAGATTTGCCGTAGCTTCCTTCCGGTTTACAGCCGCACTCTGGAAACCAAAACAATGTCAATCATCTGCTACAGCCTATGCACAGCTAAATATCTGATTTTTGCTTGGACATAGAATATTGTAAAATTGATAAATGTGAATGTTGCTGACCCAGGCAATCAGGATAGTTGTAATAGCCAGGCGAGCACTGGTCGCATTGTTTGCCCGAATATCGTTCATAGCAGGCGCATTTTCCCGACAAGTCACAGGAATGAGACGAACTCCCAACATCTGAGCAATTGCAAGGGACACAGTTGGGAAAGTCCTTGAACCCAGGGAGGCATTGATCGCATCTCGGTCCACCGAAGCCTTCCTTGCATAGGCAAGTGCCGGTCTCTTTGTTGCAGATGCTGTCCTTGGTACCCCGATGGTCGCATGAACATGCTGCAACAGAAATCATGACGTGGCATAACCCAGAGAAAACCATGCAATGCACATCCAGTCATCTGATAACAATCAGCAGTAGCTTACCAAGACACTCTGGGAATTTGTAGTATCCATTAGCGCAAACGTTGCATTTCGACGGAGCGAAATTGTCCTTGCACTCGCATTCACCCGTCATCTTGTCGCAGGTGTCCTGCTGCGATCCGACAGGATTACAATCGCAATCTGGAAGGAATTTATGAGAACTTACAATGCATTCATGATGTCAAGGTGACGTGAAGTAATGGCCAAGGTGGTACTTACATGTGCAGTTGGGAAAATTGAAGTAGCCGTCATCGCACTGATCGCACCGATCTCCAGAAAACTCCGGCTTACAGGGGCAGACATTCTGAATGGGATCGCAGATAGACCCCTGCGTGCCCATGACGTCACATTTACAAGGCACGCATTCGGGGAAATCTGTGAAGCCGAAGGCGCACGCGTCGCAGTCGGGCTTGTCGTAGTTATGTTTGCACTCGCATTTGCCCGATCCTTCCTCGCAATTGCCAGTGAACTCGATTCCTGTACAGTTGCAAGCTGGAAAGAAAGAAACGGTTTCAGTTACGTTTGCGCTGGCGTATTCCTGGAACGCCTAGATAGAGCGACACGCAAAAGAGATTGCCCAGATTTTCTGGACATGGCATTTCGCCGAAGAACCTCTTTGGTGTGCTGCTCCTCGGATTCTCCTGCCAGGTTGAAAATGAGGCCTAAGGGTTTGTCAGAGTGGGAATTCTAGAGAGTGGCTTGATTCCTAGCTTGCAAGTTTGGCTTGAGGTCAAACGAGGTCAATTACTTACGGACGCATGCGTCTTTCTCGCTGATATTCTTCGACCACGGTCTGTAAAAGCCTGCCACGCATTTCTCGCAATTGATGCCTTCAGTGTTGTCGCGGCAATTCTTGCACTCGCCGCCACCTTCGAACTTGCCGTGAATGTCCATTGACAGGTGGAGATTGTCTATCGTCTCGTTGTACACGCACGTCTCGCTGTGCTTGTTGCAATTGCACTCTGAAAAGGGTAAAAGGGTGAAGTTGGAAAAAATGTCCAAAGCAATGCGTTGATCTCTCCAAGTTATTGAATAGCGCCCACCTTCGCAGAGAAACAGCTCGTTCGTCTTGGACTGTCTCCATTTCTTTTGGACTTTGTTCTCGCAGCAGACGTCGCAGTTATCTCCGCAAGTGTTATGCTGACATAGGCACTTCAGGAAGTACTGGTTGTCCTCTTTGGGTATGCACACGTCGGCGTGACCGTTGCAGCGGCACCTACCGCCAATACTGATGTCTTTGATCGAATAGAAATACTGCAAGTAAAAAATTTGGATGAGTTCAAAATCTAACTGTCGACATATCCTGCTGATCGTGCAGATAGGCGAATCGGTTACCCTTCTGGTGACCGTGGCATCCCCCCTTTCTACAGACATCAGATGGCCGAGGAGTGTCTGGGTTCGAAGGAAACGCAATCTGACGTTCGTAGCTCGAGTCCACTCTTGAAGGACCGTGGAGTTGAAGAAATCCTCCGCCGACGGTCTGTCGTTGAGGAGCGACACCAAGATCTGCGGGGGAAAGCGATCGAGTGACATTTCGTGAAGTTGGTAGTTGATAGATTTCAATCTCCGCCCAACTTACCTCCCCATGCTCGAAAGGCAAGGTTTTCGAAAACATCGTCGTACAAATGACCGAATCGTCCCTGGAAATTTCTTGCAACGACTCAGCCCCGAAATGGTGTTCACACTCGCTGCAAAGAGAGAATCGAGAAATACCGTTAATAGACTTTAGATTGAGGAATGTTCGTATTTTTCTAAGAATATAATTTACCTCGGAGTTTCAGCGAAATACTGCCACGGCTTATAGGTTAGGCCGTTGTCGGCCGATCTCTCCAGCACCCACAGGCCTGGTCGGGGGGATATGCCCATTTTTATGATGATGTAAGCGACGTGGAATTCCTGTGAAAATGATCAAGCATGTATTAGGCAGAGATTTGAAGGTACGTCTGTTCAGAGAAGGTGACGTGGGCATGCCCTGCCGCTCTCATCGAGAATATTCGACTTGAGCCCAGAATACTTCCGTTTCAGTGTATCAACGCATTGTACTCGTTCGTTAATCAATCCAAAAGATTTTTTTGGGGTGTCAATGGCCGTTAACTAAGAATTTCGCCATTGGCACGATTTCACGGAAATTCTTTCGAATTTCACCCAAGGCTTGGCGGTGCATAAAGCAGTCCATGCATGCCCAAAAAGTGACAGGAAAATGTTTAGAAAAACTCATTCCCATCATTCTGGCCAGCCATCCCGTCCTAAAAATTTGAAAGTTCCAAATCGTCGCTCAATTTCTAACATGTGCTATCCAACTTTGGTCAAACTTTTGTGGCCACGACATCGTATTGAACCACTGATCCGATTTTTATGAAACTAGTCCTAAAAGTTGTGGTTTGCTCCAACTTGGTGCATATTGTCCGGGCAATCCGATCGGAAAAGGTTAAGGGGTCGAATTCGGCATAGTTAGGGTATATTTTTGAGGAACGCAAAAACTCAAATTTGTTTAGAATTATTTGAGTATTTTTCCCGGGTTCCTCGCTCAATTTACTATAGGATAGGGGTTTTTTGCAGAAAATTTTGTTTTTTAATCGGTTTGGCTCGATTTCCTGACGGGATTTCTCCTTTTTCGCGTTTTGCCGATTTGAGGAGGTTCTGCCGAACCGATTTCGAATTTTTTGAGCTTGTTGGATTCCTTGAAGGTTTTTACACATTTTTCACTACCTATAAGTCAAAATTAGTTGGGTTTTGGTTATCGAAAACTGGTTTGTCGACTAATAACATCAGGTAGATAGCAGCATGTGGCGTTTTTTAGGTTTTGAGCGACTTCTAGCGGATTTTCGGGAAACTAAGTAGTTCAGCGCACGGAGCGCGAGGTTTTGCATAAAAATATGTATTGGCATTTTCGCCAAAATTTTGGATAGCACATTTTAGACATTAGGCGTTGAAATTTTCATTGGGAATTCGTATTTTTTTAATCCTCTTCAATCCGTACGCAATGCTTACAGCAATTACTATGGAAATATGAATACCTACAGAACGTGGTTGCGGTCGTTTGCCTATCATAATCGTATTTCATGTAACGGATAACGGGCAGATAGAGACGTCCATAGGCAGCCTCACTTTCAAGATAAGATTAAAGTATCTCGATCCTTTCATTCGTTTCCCTAGCAAAAATTTTATATTCAGCCTCCGATTTACAGACTGTTCATCGTTTGTCTAGGGATTTCGGATAATTTTCGACGAGCGAAGGAATTTTTTTAAATAAAAAATAAAATGTTTTTTTTTAAATAAAAGGCATTTATACAATTTTAACAACAGATTTTCGCCGAATTCATATTTTCACTGGAGTGTTGAACACACGATCAAGCATTTCCCATTTTTCGTAAAAAAAAGTGAAATTACTAGGTTAAAAAATAAGAGAGGCGCAAAACAGTCGTGGATTTCCAGCTAATTTGAGCTGAAATCGTGCTTATCTAAAATATTTGCGGCTAATTTCTGAAAAAAGTCCTACTTGCTCCCGCTATTAACTGATAGTTACCTACCATTTTCCAAGTCAATAAGTTCAATGCACCATGTAGGGAAATGGCTACCCAGTGTCGAGTGACCAGCTGCATCAGCAGATTCCCTTTCCAACGACCTGATTGAGTTTTTCTTCGCTAAGAGGCCGCATTGAGCTTAGAATTTTTTTTTCGAAAATTGCCTCATTAAAACAGCCAAAAGCCGTTTGGTTTTTCGAGTAATTTCAAAAATGGGGATTCCGTTGGAAAGCTTGTTAAATTTCCTATAAACGTACGGTATCTGCAGTTTTCTGGCATCAGGTTTAGTGAGCAGAAAATTGAAAAAATTACAATTTTTTAAACGTACGTTGAGGGGTAGGAAAGAATTGATAAGTCCCTGGCACGTTTCGGGACACACTGTCCCAGAAAATCAGCTTTCCATCGGTATAATCATTTTTTTATATTTTCGATCAATTTTTTCATAATTTTTTAAACCATTTTTACTTTACGTTCTCGAGAAAAGTCCAAATAACTATTTTCATATTTTGTGTGCAGTTTGAAATCACTGATTTTCTTGACAGATTTTGGGGTTTTAAATCCATAGTCAGGGCGAACTGGGGGGGTTCTAGGATGTGTTTTGAGATGAGGATAAGAAATGAACATGTGTTCAACACGTGTGCCCAAGCCCAAACCTACAGGGTAGTCCCTCCGAGCTTCATAAGGAATGCAACAGAACAAATTACGTATAGTAATATTATACCAAAAATATGTAAAATACCCCCGTGAAAATAAATAAAAACGTTTTTTCTAACATTATGAAAAATAATAAATTTATCATTCCAATCTACGTTATCATTTACATAGCAATTAAACAACCTAATGTTGTTTTTAGTTTAATCGGGTAGTTTTTTTTTCTGACAACGTATATTTATTAAATGTGGAGGTATTGACTATACTTGGTCAACCGAAGGAAGTTATTTTTCTTTATTAATATCCATTCTATTCTATTAATAGGATTTTTTAATGTTTTTCAGGAAAACCACACCTCGCTTCATAAAAATCAAAATTTCTCTACTTCAAAAAAACTTTCTTCCACTTTCGAGGACATTTTTGGATTCAGCGTTAAATTTCCTATAAGCCCACCTATACGTTTATGGTCGAAAACCAACTCCTATGTACTGCAATTGCAGTTCGAACATAAAAAAAAATCGAAGAAAAAGATTTCTGACTGTTTGAATTCTAATTGCAGTACATAGGAGTTGGTTTTTGACCTTAAACGTACAGTAGGCTTATAGAAAATTTAACGCTGAATCCAAAAATGTCCTCAAAAGTTGAAAAAAGTTGTTTTGAACAGGAGAAATTCGGGTTTTTATGAATTAAAGCATGGTTTTCCTGAAAACCCCTAAAAAAATCCTATAAACAGAATACATACCTATACATTTCGCTTATAGAAAATATAACGCTGAATCCAAAAAGGTCTTCAAAAGTTGAAAAATGTTGTTTTGAACAGGAGAAATGTGGGTTTTTATGAATTAAAGCGTGGTTTTCCTGCAAAAACCCTTAAAAATCGTGTCATGGAAAGGAGTTGAGAGAATGTGACTGGTAGTGTTTTATTCCATTAATGGTCCATTAATTTTGTTTGACTAATTGACTATTGACTATTTGACTAATTTGACGTGTCGGCATTCTATGCTGTTTTACCGATTTTGGTAATTTTTTCACCATATGACGAATTAGATGGTAATCCTCACCTGGCCGAGGTAAATGGTGAAATTGACTTGGTTGTACTCGTTGCCTCGAGAGAGCGGAGGTGAAATCCAATAAGTCTCAGCTCCGTCCACCGCGTAGCTCGGAGGATGACTTTTGTCAGGCCTTGTCGGATCGCAATAATCGCAAATCTGAAAATAGAATTTTTCCCTTGCAAATCCTGATTTTTCGGCGAAATTTTAGATTGCAAAATTTTAATTGTTTTTTAATCCTTTATTTAAGTATTTTAAATTATTATTTTAGCATTATTTTAAAGTATTATTATTTAATATATTTTTTTAAATTTATTATCCGAGGCATGTGAATTTTAGGAAATCCTTAAAAAATACATTAGAATTTTAATTTGTTCCCCAATTTTTTAATTGTAGTTTATTTTTATGAAAAATATCAAAAGGTTCTTGGGCCACCCATTGGATAACCGACCCTCGGAAAAATATTTTATCGTCAGATCGTATCGCACAGGACTTCCGGTCTTCTCCTCTGCCGGACACTTCAACACTTCTGACTATATCGAGAATTCTGGATAGAATATCCGAAAATTTCATCGGAGATTCGAAATGATATTTTTACGAAAGACGCCAATCAATAGTTTTTTAATAGGCACCCAATAAACACCTGATTTCACCCAAAAGGATCGACAATGATAGATTAAATCTAAAAATTTTCATCATATATTCAATTCTCGCCAATTTGAATGATTTATCCTCGAGTCTTTTACCTTAGTATGAGCCTTACTTATGAGCTCATATTATGAGCTCATCAATCGCAGCTACGATTGAAAAAATCCGAAGATTGTTGCTGATTGGACGGTCTCAATTTGTTATCAAAATCGATCGTTCTTGGCCTCGATTTGTACTCTATTGGCGACTCAGATTAACGATGAGCGCTCTAGCGGCCGAGCGGCGGAACTAGTATTGGTTGGACAACCCCGGCTCCAGTCCCTTGGAAAGCATAGCCATTGACCAGTTTTTTGATGAATTTTCTTTGATAACTCCAGAATGTTCTAGCTCGAGTGATTTTGTACTTTTCCGTATGGATATTGGTATTGTTAACGCGAAAGAAAAATGAAATAGGCCCACTGACTTATACTAAAACATTGTTATAATAAGTCTAAGTAGGATATCTGGGTTTCAATAGGTCTCAGATCATGTCATCACGCTGGTTTTGTTTATTTTGGTGACGAAAATTTTCAATTTTCTCGCACGTTGCCATTCATTAGACTAATCATACATGAGTATAAAACCAGTGGTGCGTAGATAACACACAATACTTCCATATTTTGATACGTAGGTACCTACATTTCTGACGCAATTGAATTATGTTTTGACTGCTTTTGAGGCAAATAAAAGCATCTATCTATTGATCAAAATGTTAATCGCAGGTTTCCTACGAAATTTTTACTTCCATATTTACGGAGGAAATGGAAGTATTGGAATCGTCCTAAAATCGAAAATCGGAATGAAGCTTCATAAAAAACTGTCACTTATACCTACACATTTACTCAGAATCACTTCCCGAATAAGTGTGTGTGTGTCCGTCTGTCCGTCTGTCTGTCTGTCCGTCTGTCCGTCTGTGGTCATTTACAAAAATGGCCATAGCTCCCTCAAATCTCAACCTTTTTTCAAATTTCTTGAACAGAAATGTTCGTCCCGGCAAGACCTAACACCCTGTTTAATCGGAATTTGGATAACGCACAGTACTTCCGATATATTTGCATTTTTAGTGTTTTCTATTTTATTTTTTTCCGGCCGCAAAAATGAACCGATTTGAGCGTTCTTGGTCTCAAAATCTTTGTTTTACCTTGCAGAATATGTGGATATTTTTTACATTCCGAAAATGTGGCGTTTTTCATTTTGGGCGAATTTTAAAATTTTAATACTGAATTTTTTTTATATTGAATTCACGTGCAGAAACAATTGAATTTTAGGGGTTAAGAAAAGATCTAATTTCTTTTTTTTAGCTATTTCCTAAAACATTAATTACCTGCTATAATAAATCCAATAATTTTATTTGTATTTTTGCATATTATTTTCATATTTGCGATAGAAATAATCCGCAGTCGCATTTTTCGACCATTAAAACAGTCTTTTCCATCGGAGTGTTAGAATAACACACAGTTCTTCCACGACAATTGAGATAGTATGATGTTGTATTCCAAACTATAAGATCTGATACTTTTGTATGGCTTTCCCTGAATTTGTACCCATGTGCACGTTGAAAGAAGAAAAAAAATCTAATAAGTACAACCACGCTCTGCTACCATAGTGTGAAATTGAATGCATCGAATCCGCGCTTTTTCAGAACGAATAATACTTGTATAATAATATAATAATGAATTATGAACAATGAATAATGAGTAATGAATAATGGCTAATGAATAATGAATATTATGAATAATGAGTAATGAATAATGAATAGTGAGTAATGAATAATGAGTAATAAGTAATGGCTAATGAATAATGAATAATTAGTAATGGATAATGAATAGTGAGTAATGAATAATGAATAGTGAGTAATGAATAATGAGTAATGGCTAATGAATAATGAGTAATGGCTAATGAATAATGAGTACCTAATGGCTAATGAGTAATGAATAATGAGTAATGGCTAATGAATAATGAGTAATGGCTAATGAATAATGAGTACCCAATGGCTAATGAGTAATGAGTAATGGCTAATGAATAATGATTAATGAGTAATGGCTAATGAGTAATGAATAATAAACAATAATATTAATATAATATGAATAATATAATAATATACCTAATATTCGAATAATATATTATATTCCATTATTTAATTACTGCCAAGTTGGAAAACGTCGTCACATCATTTTGTTGCTTCTGGAGCTGAAAAAAAACCTATTTCCAACAGAAACGTGGGCGAAATATTTGGAAAAACATTGGAAGTACTGTGTGCCATCTAAGGGCCGCCGCCCGGTCAAAGGAGTCCGACTATTGTTGCAGGGTGGGTGTAGTGCCGGAGCAATGACCATACCTGACCAGATATGACTCTCTTATCCGAATCCCTGTAGTCCTGCATGGCTCCCACAAGTTTACAATAAAGTTCCGGCTCCTGTACGCCCTCGCCGCACGTGTAAGACGCTTCGGCGCGCCGCCTTTCGGCGATGTTGAAGTACGGCGGCGTCAGTACTTCGCCGCAAGTTATCGCGAATATTTGCGCGGCCGCGGCAAGAAAAGCGAAAATCCGTGCCGATCGGCCGGCGCCGGTTGGCGCCCGTTGACCGTCTCCGAGCCGTGGTGGCATCGCAACTGCCGGCGCAAACCGATGCGACCGAGGAAGACGGAAAGATGCGATGGAAACCGAGGGCGGCCGAAGGAAATTGGGATCCCTTCCACTCGGATCCGAAGGGCTTCTGGGGCCCAGAATGGGGGAAATGACTGTCAGACAGTCAGACGTCAGGGATCAGGAGCTCTGGTTTTATGGCAGGGCTCGAACCACCCACGACCGCCGCCCCATTATAGAACTAGGGCTGCCAACCGTCCTGTTCTGGAATGACAGTTCTGGGTATCTGTCATCTGTTTCCAAATTCCCGAGCTAAAAGTGAACCAGTGGTGCGTGGATAACACACAATACTTCCATATTTTGAAACGTAAAATTGTGACACAATTTGATCATATTTTGACTGTTTTTAAGGGTGTTTAGGTCAAAAATATCAAAAAATTCACTATGCAAATTTCAAAATTCGCCCAAAATTTAAAAACGCTACATGTTCGGAATATGAAAAATATCCACATATGCCGCAAGGTAAAACAAAGATTTCAAGACCAAGAACGCTCAAATCGGTTCATTTTTGTGGCCGGAAAAAAATAGGAAACACTTAAAATGCAAATATATCGGAAATACTGTGAGTTATCCGAATTTCGATTGAACAGGGTGTTAGGTCTTACCGAGACAAACATTTCAGTCCAAGAAATTTGAAAAAAGGTTGAGAATTGAGGGAGCTATGGCCATTTCTGTAAATGACCAAAGACGGGCACACAGACACTTGTTCTGGAAGTGATTCTGTGTAAATGTGTGTAAGTAAAAGTTTTTTCTGAAGCTTCGTTCCGACTGTCGATTTTTGGACGATTCCAATACTTCCGTTTACTCTGTAAATATGGAAGTAAAACTACGCTTCTGTTATAGCCCTCGCGAGGAGGTTCTCTGTCCCTCTCACGGAACCTCTTTGTCCCTCCCGTGGACGCTCCCTATCTCTCAAGAGGACGCTCCCTCGGACGGTCTCTATCGCTCCCTCGGATGGTCTCTATCGCTCCCTCGGACGGTCTCTATCGCTCCCTCGGACGATCTCTATCGCTCGCTGTCGCTCCCTCGGACGGTCTCTATCGTTCCCAATCGCTCCCTCGGATGGTCTTTATCGCTCCCTCGGATGGTCTTTATCGCTCCCTCGGATGGTCTCTATCGCTCCCTCGGATGGTCTCTATCGCTCCCTCGGATGGTCTTTATCGCTCCCTCGGACGGTCTCAATCGCTCGCTGTCGCTCCCTCGGACGGTCTCTATCGCTCCCTCGGACGGTCTCTATCGCTCCCAATCGCTCCCTCGGATGGTCTCTATCGCTCCCTCGGACGGTCTCTATCGCTCCCTCGGACGGTCTTTATCGCTCCCTCGGATGGTCTCTATCGCTCCCTCGGACGGTCTCTATCGCTCCCTCGGACGGTCTCTATCGCTCCCTCGGATGGTCTTTATCGCTCCCTCGGACGCTCCCAATCGCTCCCGTGGAGGCATGAAAGTTTTTTATAAAGCTCCGTTCCGATTCTCGATTTTAGGAGAATTCCAATATTTCCATTTAGGTACTTCGTAAAAATGGAAGTAATGTCCACATATTCTGCGAGGTAAAGCAAAGATTTTAAGACCAAGAACGCTCAAATCGGTACATTTTTGTGGGTGGAAAAAATGAAAAAGGAGGGCTCAAAATTGCGGCCGATAATGTCGTTTAAGGAATGTAGTGCTTCCACACCGTGCGGTAAGCGCCGAAACAGAAATGTACGGCAATTCGGACTCACTCCTCCGACCGGGGATGGTGGCGTGTCCCTGTAATCCCGCTACAGGGAGGTCAGGTGATGAGGATGCTCTGAGGCAAATTCGTGGTCGAGATGTTGATGTTAAAGAAAAATCACGTCCGGCTACAATTGTGACACCTGCTGGCCAAAATTGTTGCCCCACAGAATGTGGAATTGTTGTTACATAGGCCCAGAAGAGATCGAATTTGAAACCCGGCTTGGGCCGACCGGGAGAAGAACCGCTCCATGTAAGAGAGCATTATAACTAGGGATCGGATTTTTATGTATTTAAAAATGCCAAATATGTGACATATATATGTATTAATTTTCATATAATACGTGGAAAATATGTAAAAAGGTTGAAATATTTGCAAAAAATATGTGGAAAATACGTAAAAAGGTTTAAATATTTTCAAAAAATATGAGGAAAATATGTAAAAAGGTTTAAATATTATAAAAAAAAAATGTTTAAGCCCAAATGAACAACAAGATTTTGTTAAATTATTTCCAGAAATAATGTAGGTACCTATGTAATCGGTCGGGTTTTTTTTTTCATCGCCCCCTGAAAATTTTTCCTTTACGTTTCAGAGTGTCTAGATAAAAATCTGCAATAATTTTTTCCCGTACTCCGTACGCCGTCTGAAGCAAAACGCATGAAAAAAGTTTTCCAATAAAAAAAAAATTTGCTAAATTTTTTTTTAAATTTAATTCATTTTAGTTGTGAACCTCGGGAAAACTACCCAAAATTAGCAAATATGTGTTTTTGTGGACCAAATATTTGAAAAATATGGATTTATAGTGGAATATGTCAAAATATGTGAAATGAAAGTGGGCTTAAACGGTTCAGAAAATGTCAATATGAACACGCCTACTTGAAAAACATCAGTACATTGCCTAGAAAAAAATATGTGAACACATACGGATCCGATCCCTAATTATAACAGTTGCGTCAATAACTGTTGTTGCGTCGGTGTCGGGAGTTAGCACTTCAAGATCTATAGCAACTCTGCACCAAAATTAATGAGGGCCAGCAGGGGGAACTCTACGCGTCAAAAGGAGCAGACAATCGCCTAAATATTTTTTAAATTTTTGCAAAAGGTTTCCACTTTTTGTATGCTCGCTGCCGCATCGAGTCCCGGCTCCGCCATAATTTTTCGTCTGTTCAACAATCGAGGATATTTTTCGAGTTTTTGTTCCACGAAATGAATCTAGCGTACCAAAAAATCTATGAAACGTAGAGATTTCAGTTATAACGTTACGGGTGAGCTCGAAAAAACCAAAAAATCACCCGAATTTCCGACGGGAAGGAGGTTCGGCCGGCTGCCGCTAGATAGCAGTCAAATCGGAAGTCAATCCCACCCGCCCGGTCAGAGAGAAACAGTGTTGCCATATCAGAGGTTTTCCCTCCGTTCCTAGAGGTTTCGAGGTGCCTAACAGAGGGAAAAGAGTATTACTTAATGAGACCTTCAGAAGGATTTCAGAGTTTTTCTTTTTAATGGCCAGAAAGTGTTTTTGCTGCTTTAAAACCACAGAGAGAGACTTGTGCATCTCGAACACGAAAGTGTTCATGTTTTGGTATTGAAGGACCTCTGCTACCATTTATGTAAATATTAGTTTCTAGCCAAATGTCTTATTGTTTGCATAAAAGAAGCTTGAATTTTCGCACCAGTAATGTAAAGATTGATTTCAAGTAGTGCCATACTTTCATGTACCGTAGTGTGTCACACCTTTGTTGGTTCTCGAAGTTGACTTTGATCTCGAAGTTGACTTTGATCTCGAAGTTGACTTTGATCTCGAAGATGAGTTTGAACTCGAAGATGAATTTGATCTCGAAGTTGACTTTGATCTCGAAGTTGAGTTTGATTTCGAAGATGACTTTGATCTTGATGATGAGTTTGAACTCGAAGATGAGTTTGAACTCGAAGTTGACTTTGATCTCGAAGTTGAGTTTGATTTCGAAGATGACTTTGATCTTGAAGTTGAGTTTGATCTCGAAGTTGAGTTTGATTTCGAAGTTGACTTTGATCATTTTATATTCGTATTTTTTAATGTTGGAGTTAAGAACACAACTTTTTGAAAGTCAGAGGGTTTTAGTCGAATTCGGAGGTTTTTTCGGTGGTCGACAGAGGGAAAGCAAGGTTACGAGTTAGCAACACTGCCGCCCCGTGAAGTAGCGTCAGGATAATACGAAATGGATAATACGTTAATTTTCATTTCTCTCAATACTCAGAAAAGTGAACAATTAAATTTGGAAACCCGACGAACCGAGGGGATCATTCGAAAAAATGAAATTTCCCGCCAACTTCGAACTTTTTCCCCTTACACTACGAACTTCCTGTTTCACGCACATGGCAGCACTGGGCCTAAGTGCGAACGTAGTTTTTGATGTGATGTCGAGAGATAAGTGACACATCGATAGAATGAAAAAATGGATAAATTCACAGTTGATTTGGAAAAAGTGCTCGACGAATTCGAATACAGCGAGAGTAAGTGGAATTCGGGGAAATGTCAGTGTTTTTCAATTGGTTGGTCGACTTAAATTGGTTAACTCAACTTATGTAACTTGACAGGTCGAGACGAAACTATTCTGCCTCCGATTAACAGTTTGCTGACTTCGTCCAATCAGGTAATTCCTTAATTACTTGGTTTACTGGTCGTTTAACACCCGAAATTAACCAAAAAACCGAAAAGGGACGTTAATTTTCATAACTGACCTTTGCGTTCGACATTGGTTGTGGAGAAATCGCAAGTAGGTAGGGATCTCAGGTGGTTTTTTGCGTGCTTTTTGTTTTCAGATTTGATGTAGTTTGTTCAGTTTATTGGGCTGTAAGAAATTTGGTTACTTTGCTCTTGGTTGTAGTTCAATGAAACATTGTACCCAACTGTCAACAGGTTCGTTCATGAGACCCAGGATTCCCCGTTAATAATTAATTCGCAGTTATTCACAATAATTCACAATTATTGTGACTTTCAGTCAAAACATTCGGAAAAGTGCGCATGGCGTTTGTTCCAGGAGCGTGAATGTGAGCATTTGCAGGTGCATTACGCATGCGTAGTGAAAGGTTTAGAAAACGCCCCAGTAACGACATTTGCGCGTTGCAAAACCTCAAACTGCGCATGCGCCAGGCACCTACTCACGGCTAAACCCAAGCTCCTGGAACAGGCCCATGAAGAAGCCGCCTGGAAAGCCAAAAAAAAGAAAGTCTCAAAATCAGCTCCATGGTCCGTAAACCAGCCTCTTGATGCTGAGAATCGTCGAATTGTATGATGAAAATGTTGTAATTTTTTAATCAAAAGCCCCGAAAGTCATCAATCGTCGATTCTTACAGAGATGGATCGCTACTCCAGCGTCCTGCTATCGTCGTCCGGCCTTCGAGCCGATCCATTTGGCGGATGCGGACTTCTCAGCAGCTCCCATACCCCCGGTCAACGTCAAGTTCAGCATGCAAACGGCTGCTGCGCTCAGGGAAACGTTCAACTCCAACAACAAAGACACGGTCGGCTGTACGATACAGAAGGATACGCCTTCCCACTCTATGGTGGACAGTTATTCGCCTGGCAATCCGTACAACGGCAACGTGAAGAAGAAGGTGTGCAATGTTAACAATTTAGGATCTTCGAGCCTTGACGACGAGTCGAGTTCGCAGATCAGCGTCGACGGCGTGTCATCCGAAGGTATTCAGTTGTCAGCTTCTTTAACAGCAAATGCTTAGAAAAGAGAGGCGTGCTGAAATTCCAGTCATCATTTGCAGGGACGCCGGATCTTCTGGACTCGACGAGTCCAATGCGCCAGTCGCAGAGCATACATCCTATCTACGACCGGGAGTGGAACCAACTTCCTGACATCACATCGGTCCTCAACAACGTCAACTATCCAGCAGCGATAGCCAAGGATCAGTCGGCCTTCGATTCCAGGCAGTCTGAGCCCGAATGGAGGAACGAGGCGGATTTCACCGCTTCGAGTATGGACTCCTTCTGCTCGTTCGAGGATGAGGTGAGTGATGGTGGCATTTCTGTAGGCTTCTCTCTGGGAAACTAGAATTTCTAGATATCTAGCTGAAGATTCTGACCTTCGTGCAGCCTCTGGAAGGATACAAGCCAGTGCATCTGTTGTTGGTCTATATTTCCAGGATCCAACCGCTGGCTACAAGACGATCCAGTCGGACCTGTCTCAGAAGAACCAAACCGTGTGCACAGGCAATGAGGAATTCTCCGGTCGGCAGATGAGCACAGGCGAAGAGACATCCTACTACCAACCTTATCAGGAGCCGTCATCTTTGGCAAGCAAACTGTCGGATCTCAAGTTGCAGCCTTTGACGTTCAGCACGGACGACATTTCTGATTCGGAGCTGGAGGAGTACCTGGAGCATATTGCTGATCTGGGCGACGAGCAGCCGCTGCTTGAGAGAGCCAAGTCGCCAGATGAAGGTAATGTTCGATGATAGCTATCTGAAGAAATCTTGATCACTACATAATCATTATTCCACAAAAGACTCAACATTTTGTCGTTTCCCTCTAAATGCAATCTGAAACGTTTAAAACAAACCAAAACTACTTGGATTTTTTCTATTGATTCATCTCGATCTACCCTCGTGCTTTCCAGCTTCAGGGTCGTCCTCGACCTCGCAACTCTTGTCTTCCGATGACGCTGCTACGTTGAACCAGGTGACGACCGAAAGCACGGAAGTGGAGACCGTCGATAAGACCACGGTCGGGTCTACAGATTCGAGCATAGAAGACAGCTCAGCATTGCTGGAAGACAATACCAACGAATTCATCCAACCTCTGATAGCGGACGTACCTGACGCTAATCATTCGATTTCGTCTCCACCTGAGGAAACGCTGACTGTTGTTCTGGAGGGAAACACCAGCGATGAGGTTGGGCAGGAAGTTCTGGATGAACTGTCAAACGGCCATTCTGCCGTCGGTGCTGGTAAGATTTTGAATGCTTGGAAGTCTCGTTGAATTCTAACCAAAAAAGTAGGTTTTGATGGATATCGTTAAAGTTTTAATCAATTTTCGATCCTTTCCAGTAGAAAATGAAGTCGCGATAAGCGAAATGACCTCAACTCTGGTACGGCAGTCCACATCCGAGACTTCGGTCCCATATTTACCAGTGACTGTTTTCGTACCTTCGAGGGCTTCAGCTGACCCGGCGCCTGTTGAAGATGATGTGTCCACTGTCATTACCGAGAATGAAACTAACGAGAATATCGAAAATGTGGAAAAATCGGCTACCCTCGCGACGGCATCGACAGTTCAAGTAGGTGGCGTCAATCAAGGCCAGCGCATGCGAAATTCTGTGTGTCAAGAAAAACATTGCATTGAGCATGCGTCGGCCAAATCAAGGTCTACTTGCCTGTGAAATCGTTCAATGGCGCCATTAGGTTGGGTATGGATTGGTGTAATTGGGTTTTCAAAACATTTTCGAACGCTTTTTCTTGCAGGAGTCCACTCCCGACGTGCAAACGGACCAGTATCCTATTGAGGGCATCGAGGAGCAGGTGCTCAGCCGTCCATCCTCGCTTTCGCTGACCGTCCCAGAAGCCACTGAGAGCGAAGAAAGTCCGACTCCTACGAACGTTCCTGGTAAGTTTTTTCAAGAGACCATCTTCCCGAAAAACGTTTCAAATTGAAGTACTGCGAGATATCTATTGGAATTTCCCAGGTTTCTCAGGGCCTCTGGTCGGCACAGACGTGCGGCCTGGCAAGACGCCTCCGTTTTGGGTGCCCGACGCTGACACGGAATTCTGCATGCATTGTCAGCTCAAATTCACGATGATACGCCGGCGACATCATTGCCGCGCTTGCGGGCTGGTATGTTTGGATGTTTTGTTGTTGTTGTTGTTGTTGTTGTTGTCGGTTTTGTTGTTTGGTTATGGTGTATGCGATGAATGTTTCAAGAGTAGCGGTCATTGAAAAGTGTTAAGCTGGGTTCACATGTGCGTTTTTGTCTGCGTAATCTGCGTACTGGGTACTGTGCGTAATGAGATCTGATTGGCTGCCAGGTAAATTTACCAGGTAAATTGCGCGCGCGTAAAATTGCCAGCCAATCAGATCTCATTACGCACTGTACGCATACGCAGATTACGCAGACAAAAACGCACATGTGAACCCAGCTTTAGTTGTTTTTGTTGTTGATGTCCACGTATTTGAAAACTCTAATTTCAACAACTTCTCGCCGCAGGTCCTTTGCTCCAAATGTTGTTGTCTCAAAGCTCCCCTAGAGTACATGGAGTATCAGGAAGCTCGAGTGTGCCAGCCTTGCTTTACCATCATTTATATGGGTAAGGAATTTCGATTGCAAACATTTTCCAAACTTCTTGTGCAACTTTTTTGAAAGGGTCGGGTGTTTTATTTGGCAGAAATGGGTATGCCAACTGACTCTGCAGCTATTTTTCCAAACAAGATTCAGCTTCTGATCCGCAAACTCTTGGAAGAACTCCATAAATCCAAGCTGTGTGCCAACTAGCCCCCTATTCGCTCCTGCCTCTACTGTATTTCTGCAAAAAAGTCAATTTTTTATTGAAATAACATACAAATTTAATTCTTCTTTTCCGAATAGGCGATGGGCAACTACAGTCTCAAGGGCCTAAACAGCCGAACCCCAATAATCCGATGGAATATTGTTCCACGATTCCGCCCCTACAGCAGGCGGCTTCAACGATGAACCAACCCCCTCCTTCGGTCCTCGTGCCATCAGGCGTCCTCAAAAGAGAAGGTAATTTCCGTGCCGATTCTAAACTTTCAAATATTTTTAGCCGAAGAATAATTTGCGCGGAGCGATTTTCTATCGGAGCCATGTTACATCATGCCAGATCCTCAGCCTGCTTATGAGTCTCGAATGTAGTCCACCATAAAATGCCAAGCTTGTGAGCAGTTTATATGATATCTGGCCTGATGTCAAATTCCAGGGCGGGCCAAATCGGACGTTCCTAAACAAGTGATATTCAGCGACGGGATCCGACCGGGCGGCGACCTTACGGAACTGGACGGCCCCTCGGAGCCTCGACCGCTTCCGAAACGAACTGGCCGACGATTTGCAGGTGCTGTTATTCTCAAAACCTGATTTTCTCTTTACGTTATGAAATTTGGTGGGATGGACGATTTCCAGAATTTCAAAGTAATTTTGATTACTCGAGTGCTTGACTGGTTAACACTATTCTAGGTGGCGGATCGAGATCTTCGCCGACAGTCGCTCCGAGGCGAATCAACCCCGAAACTCAGAGTTTCATCCCGTCCGGCCCCGTCGACCTGCCGCCGGTCACCAGGCAAGAGAACGGCCAGCTCGTCTTTCTGGACGATGTCCCCGTCATCGACGACACTCCCATCACCTACGCCATAAACTACAATCTGTTCGTCCATATTAAACGTGTTAAACGTGAGTTTTTACCAGCTGAAAACACAAATTCAACAAGCAACTTAACTTTTAAGCAATTTTTTGTTCTAGCAGCTGCTGCTGCAGCTGCATTTACCGTTGCTGGTGCTGCAGCTACCGTTGCTGGTGCTGCAGTTGCTGGTGCTGCAGCTACTGTTGCTGGTGCTGCAGCTGCTGTTGCTGGTGCTGCAGCTGCTGTTGCTGGTGCTGCAGCTACTGTTGCTGGTATTGCAGATACTGTGTGCTGGTGCTGCAGCTGCTGTTGCTGGTACTGCAGCTTATGTTGCAGGTACTGCAGCTTATGTTGCAGGTACTGCAGCTTATGTTGCAGGTACTGCAGCTGCTGGCGCTGGTGCTGCAGCTACTGTTGCTGTCACTGGTGCTGCAGCTGCTGTTGCTGGTGCTGCAGCTGCTGTTGCTGGTGCTGCAGCTGCTGTTGCTGGTACTGCAGCTGCTGTTGCTGGTGCTGCAGCTGCTGTTGCTGGTGCTGCAGCTGCTGTTGCTGGTACTGCAGCTGCTGTTGCTGGTGCTGCAGCTGCTGTTGCTGGTACTGCAGCTGCTGATACTGTGTCTGCTGCTGTTGCTGGTACTGCAGCTTATGTTGCAGGTACTGCAGCTGCTGTTGCTGGTACTGCAGCTGCTGTTGCTGGTACTGCAGCTGCTGTTGCTGGTGCTCCAGCTGCTGTTGCTGGTACTGCAGCTACTGTTGCTGGTACTGCAGCTTATGTTGCAGGTACTGCAGCTGCTGTTGCTGGAGCTACTGTTGCTGGTGCTGGAGCTACTGTTGCTGGTGCTGTTGCTCCAGCTATTGTTGCTGCAGCTGCTGTCGCTTTCCTAGCTGTTGTTGCACCTGCCATTCTAGCAAAGAAAACTAAAGCTTGCCCTTACGATCCACTTCTGAAAGTTTCGGTTTACGGTTCTTTACAGTCGAATGCTGCGTGAACCGCGAATGTTGGAGCATCTGCTCGGAAGGGTTGGCCATCGTCGGCCAGGACGAAGTCGCTCTTGTACTGGAATGCGTGGAAGGCGAACGGCTCCCGCCGCAGGACGTGTTCCACTTCATAAATACGCTCTACCTTGAAAGCGCTAAAGGTATCCCCAAAAACCTTTGTTGTTGAGAGCTGAGTATCACTGGAATTGTAATCCTGGCGTATAAAATCAAGGACTTCAATGTAGCTAGTCGATAGTTTTCCGAACTGGATGATAATTTTGTTATAGGTTCGACTATCAGCGAACTTAGTTTCACGCCAGCTTTCAGCAGTACCATGTTCGGTTCGAAAAACCACGGAGGTTTCCTGTATATTCGGCCTACATTCCAGTGCACGACTAACCTATTGTTGCCTCAGCAGCCGTACATCATAGCCATTCTAGTTCACAGGTAAACGGAAATATCGGAGAGTTTTAGCTCGATATTCATTCTACATTCGTAAATTCGTTATTGATTCGCTTGCGCAGTGGCCTCTTCAAGGCAACTCATAGAATGGCGACATATCTCGCAAAAATTGATTTTTCGTTTTGGCGTTCAGGCATTTGCATCAATTTTCTGTTCTTTGCGCAGATGGGAAACACCTTGGGCTCGCCTATTTCCGCTGAGGCTGATCTTACGGTTGGGCGCTGAATATCGGTACTATCCCTGCCCGCTCATCTCGATCAGGAATCGAGACCCCCTCTACACGGATATCGGCCATACCGTCATGAAAATTTTAGTGGTGCGCCTCTCAAATTATATTTTTGAAAGTGGTAGTAAAATTGAGAGTAAAATCCAATTACTGATGTGTATGTTGAACATTTAGGATAATTATTGGATAAGGTACCTGCTGAAATTGTGGACTCAAACATTGGCTTATGGAAGGTTTGATTTATTTCAGGATTTCAAAAAATACAGCTACTCGTTGGCCACCGTCAGAGGACTTGTTATCCACATGGAGGACAGGCAGACGACTATTTTGTATCCCAGGAATAGATACGATCAGGTTAGAAAAGTTAATAAAAATAGCGAATTGCGGTGGGAGCAGGATTCTGGAGCCATTTCAAAACGTTAGACAAAAAGGCGCCTTCGGTTTTCATGAAAAATTATATTTCCAGGTGGTGAAGGCTCTTAACAATTCGGATGAGAGCGTCCTCGCGTTCGGGGCCAATCTGAGTATGCAGGCGGACTCGCATCTCGTGTGCATACAGGGCACCAAAGACGAGAACACCTACCACACGCAGGCGATCAACATTCACAGCAAACCTCGCAAAGGTGCGTCATCGAAATTTACGATTAGATCGCAATTTGGCTTTCTACAGTTTGGGAACGCTCCAAAATCAATTCTTCAGCCAAATAGTCCAAAGACGATTTCGAATTTCAGTGACGGGCGCCAGTTTCGTCGTGTTCAACGGAGCGCTGAAAGTACCTGGACTCTCAGGTAAGACCAGCATCGTGGAGGATGGTTTGATGGTGCAGCTTCCCAGCGACAATATGGCCGCCCTCAGGGCAGCGCTTCGCGATATGAAGGATTTCACAATCTCTTGCGGCCCCAACGATGAGGAGACGGTTCATTTGAAGTGGAGCTCCGACGACGTGAATTTCAATATCGGGTAAGCCTTTGGCGAATTGGTGTCTTGGTGCCTAACCTATCTATGGGTGCGAAGTAGCAGTCAAGGAGTAGGACGCGTTTTTTTTGGGGAATCTTGATGGTGACCAAATTTGATACCATGGATGCTTGGCAAGATAGGCTCTTTGGTAAAATCTTGATAGTGACCATGATTGCTGTCATGGGAGTTTGGCGAGCCGCTTTTTTGGTGGAATCTTGATGACCAAGATTGATTTTTTCTTTGGTTTCCAAAACCACGTTTTTGTGTGAAATTTGGATGGTTGCCAAGATTGCTGTCATGGGGCGTTTGATAAGACGCTTTTTTGGTGGAATCTTGATGATGACCAAGATTGATTTCTACTTGTTTTATGTATGTTGTAGGATGTATTAAATAACATGTGGTGTAGCCACTCTGTGTATTTCCTTAATAATTCCCTGGCTTAATTCAGGTTACCGAAAATGATAATGAGATAATCCTCTGGATTGATTAAGTGATTTGATATCGATTCGGCGTATCGATTGAATTGAATTGAGATACATAACATCACTTCTCCTTTGAAAAAAAAACTCAATTTTTATGGAAAACTAAAGCATTGGAAAATTAGGTATTTAGTGAAAAATAAAGCAACAGTCTTGTGCCCTAAGATATTATAGCTTAATATAATCATAGCTGAAGTCGCTCGACGGGCTTTCTGACTCTGGCAGATCTGCGAAGGGGTGCAGTGTCCTCTTCAACTGCACGTGAGGGTTCAGCCTGCTGGAGTCTGGGTCCGGTAGACATTCTACGATCTTCCGGAGCCTGAATGTGGATACCTGATTGGCGACGAATGGATGGTCGACTGGGTAGTAGACTTTCTACCGGGCTTGGTACACTTGCTTGAATTGGTGCCAAGTCTTGACCGATGTCTTCGCCTGTTACTGCCACGGTATCTTCGCCTCTTGGCGGCTGACTGGGAAGAACCAGTGAGCCTCGTTTCGGATTTAGGTCGACATGTCTTCTCCAGGTCTGTCCATTCACGAGGATAGTGTAGTGGAGTGTTCCATCCTTACTTACGACGGTTCCGAATGCCCATTTCTGGTCACAGTGTCCTGTAGTCGCGGACAGCAACTGGATCGCCAACATTGAATGACCTGTCCATGAAGGAGACTTGCGACTTGCGTAATTGGTCTGCCACATCTCTGACGACGTCGGGCTTCAAGATGTCCAACTTGGAACGGATCTCTCGCTGTAGGAACCGTTTTGACGGAGACTCTCCCGTAGTGATGTTCGGAGTTCGACGATATGCCATCAGGAAGACGTTCAGACGATGTTGCAGTCCACCCACATGACGTAGTTTTTCATAGCTCTCAATGCTTGCTTTAGGGTAAAAACGTGCACCTCTCAGCCTGGCCATTGGAAGCTGGATGGAACGGAGCTGTTTTAATCTGCTTCACATCTTATTTTTTCATTAAATTTTGAAATTTCAGAAAAAAAGCTTGTGAAAGCAGTTCCGTTGTCAGACACTAACGTCCGGGGGAATCCATAGCGTGAAAATAGCGTCTCGAGGAATTGAAATAGCGGTGTCTGAAGAGCGTAGATGGCACAACGAATGCCTCAAGCCATTTGGAATGCGAGTCGACTACAAGGAAGAACTGATGCCCCATAAAGGGTCCTGCAGAGAAGTCGACATGTATGCGTTCCCAAGCGTAAGCTGGGTACTCCCAAAAATGTTTTTCAGACTTTCTTGGGCTGGCGATGTGTAAGAAAGGCATTCTGCACAATTGCGGCAGAGTTCTTCAATGTCATGATCGATGCGGGGCCAATAGAACAACCCGAACAGAGCTAACGCTTTCATCTTCACAATACCCATGTGGCCCTCATGTAGGTCTTGTAGGATTCTAGGCCTGAACGATTTAGGGATGTAGACCCTTATTCCGTTGAAGATGCACCCTGCTTGTAGGGAGAATTGGTAGTCGTTCGGCCACTTCAGGTGTCCCCAATTTCTAATTTTTTGTAAATTTCTCTGGTTTCTGGGTCTTCAAGTGTAGCTTTTCGGATGTCTTGTGGAAGGGTTGGCAGGGTATTGATCTGCTCCAGGTGAAAAACCGTGATATCATCAATCGATGGCTGGTCTTCTCGGTCGAGTTGTTGGGAATTCAATGGAAGTCGCGAAAGAAAGTCTGCATTTCCGTGCTGTTCCGATTTCCGATACTCGATGTCGAATTCAAACATTTGTAGGTAGATGGCGTAGTGCAGAAGGCGTGTAGCAGTGTGCGAAGGAAGTTTTCGCTTTTTCCCAAAAAAATGTGTAGTAGGGGTCGATGATCGGTGATAAGAATGAACAGCCTGCCATAGACGTAATTGTAGAATTTCTCGACGCCCCATCAGAATTGCCAGTGCCTCCTTGTCTATTTGAGAGTAATTCTTCTCAGCTGGTCGTAGTGTTCTCGAGGCGAATGCTAACGGATATTCATTTTTTCCGATGCGGTGTGCAAGAACAGCGCCAAGTCCGACAGGTGACGCATCAACAGACAAGGTGAGGGCAAATCGGGGCTGTAGTGCATGAGAATCCGATCTAAGGCAATCTCATCCTTAATAATTTTCGAACGCCACTTGATGTTTCTTCGTCCATACGAATGGAACGTTTGAGCCAGTCAAGTCGTTTAGTGGTTCGGCGATCGTCGACAACCCATTGCAGAATTTTGCATAGAATTTTACCATACCAAGGAATGATAAAACCTCTCGCGGATTTTTGGGGCTTCACATTTGATTATAGCGTCAACTTTGTCAGTTGTTTTCTTGATTCCTTGAGAACTGATCAAATGGCCCAAAATTTAACTTGTTCCTGTAAGAATCTGCATTTTGTTTTGTTAAGTTGAATGCCATGGTGTGAAAGACGTGTGAATACTAGCTCCAGCCTCTGTAGATGTTCGGCTTCGCTTTTGCGGTGACGATGATGTCGTCGTGTACAATCACGACTCCGTCCACGTCCTTGATGACACTTTCAATATATTTTTGCCATACTGCCGGAGCTGAGCTTATACCGTACAGCAATCTATGGACCTTGTAGAGGCCTTTGTGAGTGTTGATGCACAGGACGTTTGAAGATTCTTCGGTGACCCGGTATGTGTAGAAACGCTGTAGTCACGTCGAGGGTTGTGAACGCTTGTCCACCCGTTGAGTCGCGATGAAATTTCTTCGTAACCAGGAAACGGATATTGCGGGACTTTCAGCACTGGGTTGACAGTATCGCTGTAGTCCGCGCGCATATGCGGATGTCTCCGTTAGGTTTCCGAACGGGGACGATGGGTGTAGCCCAATCGCTGAATGTAGTTTTGCTGATGACTCCATCATTTTCCAGTCGCTGTAGTTCGCGTTCGACGCCAGACAATAACGTAAGGGCAACTGGTCTCGGCCGTTTGAAGACAGGCTGAGCGTCATCTTTCAGTTCGACGGAATATGTGTAATTTTTTACAGCCTTGACCACGTCTGAAAACGTGGCGAAAATTTCTCGAGCAATTCATCGATCTTGAAATTTTGTTTGCATTGTGTGACATTGTTTACCGACTTTGTTATCGACAAAATGCGAAGATTTTCCGTCCATGACCGGCCCATGATCGAAGCATAATTGCCCTTCATCACGTATAGCTTGAGATGACGGGTTAAATCATTATGTCGTCACTCGGACCACTGCTTCGCCCATAGGTGTGATAATCTTGCTGTTGTAGTCCTTGAAGGTGCTTGTCAATCGTTGGGTGTAGGATTCCTTGTGACAATTTAGGTATGGTTTTGAAAACCTTCTCTGATATGATGATAGTGACAGGAGAGCCTGTATCAACTTCAAGGAAATGCGTATCCCATTGACGTCTACAGGTACCAAGATCGGCGGAAATCGCTGATTACCTTGACTGTCTTGTACAGCATAAATTGGTAGGATTTCTTCCTCTTCTCCCTCTTCTGCGACGTTCCTCACATCGAGCAAATTTTCTTCTGGCAGACCTCTGCCACATGGCGCGGTGCATTGCAAAATGTGCAGTGTAAATTTCGAGCTGTGCACTCTTTCGCGGAATGCGTGAATTTTCCGCACCGTAGGCAACGAATTTTTATGTTAGGAGGCTGCTTAAAGGTAGTCGACTGGTTTCTGTATTTAGCCTGCGTCGGCGATGGCTTGTAGGATGGTGTGGACGACGACTTTCTGTATTTAGCCGATGACTTTTTGTAATTACCCACTCGATTTACTGTGGGGTTTTCTGTGTGGAGAATTTCATTTGTGCCACATGTAGCTTTTTCTATAGCCAATGCTAGCTTTATAGTTTTACTCAAGGAAATGTCATCCTCCTCAAATAATCGATCTAAAAAATACTCTTGGCTCTTAGTCCACTAACAAATACGTCCCTCAGCATTATATTCAACATCGTATAGGTCGTATTTGCATGGGGTTGCTAATTTTCGTAATTCAGCCATGTACATAGATACTGATTCACCTTCATGTTGTTTTCGATTGAGAAAAGCGTGACGAGATGGGATGATTAATGGAGGTGGGCACAGATGATCCTTCAAAATAGCCTTCAGTTCGTCGAACGTTTTTGAAGAATACTCCACTGGATACAATAAATTTTTTAGAAGTGTAAATAATTTAGGCCCGATTAGAGATACGAAACACGAGACTTTACGACTTCTGGAACACTCTGAGTATCGAAAAACGCTGTTAGACGTTCCATGTAGGTGTCGAAATCTTCGACCGATTCGTCATATTTATCAAACGATATTCCAGAAATGCCTCGGTTTTCTCCTCCGTTTGCTGAGGCTGACTGCAGCCGAATAGCTTGTAAAAGCTCTCCGACCATTCGAGTTAAGTCAGCATTAGTTGAAGTTGAAGCTGTAGCCATCGTGTAGTGATCGGCGATAAGCTATTTTCAGACGACGGAGGTGCAATAATCGGGTAGAGTTCACTTCAAACCGCACGTAATCTTGCCACAACCGTAATTAATGGAATGTAGATCCGAATTTAAACCGACTGCGCCAATTTTATGTATGTTGTAGGATGTATTAAATAACATGTGGTGTAGCCACTCTGTGTATTTCCTTAGCGAATTCCCTGGCTTAATTCAGGTTACCGAAAATGATAATGAGATAATCCTCTGGATTGATTAAGTGATTTGATATCGATTCGGCGTATCGATTGAATTGAATTGAGATACATAACAACTTGGGTTTGCAAAAAACACGTTTTTGGGTGAAATTTTGATGGTTGCCAAGATCGCTTCATGGGGCGTTTGCTAAGACGCTTTTTTGGTGGAATCTTGATAGTGGCCAAGATTGACGTCATGGGAGTTTGGCGAGATGCTTTTTTGGTGGAATCTTGATGACCAAGATTGATTTTTTCTTGGGTTTCCAAAAACACGTTTTTGGGTGAAATTTTGATGGTTGCCAAGATCGCTGTCATGGGGCGTTTGATAAGACGCTTTTTTGGTGGAATCTTGATGGTGATAGAATTTGATGCCATAGATGCTTGGGAAAATAGGCTTTTTTGGTAAAATTTTGATAGTGACCAAGATTGCTGTCATGGGGGTTTGGCGAGACGCTTTTTTGGTCAAATCTTGATGGTGAACAAGTTTGAATTTATTGTGGGTTTGCGACAAAATGTAAAATTGGTGAAATTTTGATGGTTGTTGAGATTCCTGCCACGGGTGCTTGGCAAGATGCTTTTTTGGTGGAATTTCGATAGCAACCGAGATTGCATTATTATCAGTGTACGTCTCTTTTATGTTGCCACATTTGGTATTTCAGCGTGAAGAGTGTGATCGACGGGCAGGCATTCGACGGGGTCCCATCGATACGCGTACACAATGGTACAGATTACGGGGCCGATCGCATCATCCGCTGGACCGAAGTTTTCATCTTGAAGGTAATTCCCCAGGACGATATGACAAAATTCATTCCTGCCTAATACGACGCTTGACAATTTTTGTTTTTCTTCAGAGCGAAGAAGATACTAAAGCGAAAGATCCTCTCGATATAAGCCGCGTGTCAGATAACGTTGCCAGGGCGACGTGTTTGGCGCTTCTTCAAGATCTGGAATCTCTGGTTAGGGCTGGCATACGGTGTTTGGCTATTCGAACCAACATTCACCCCGATAGCGTAAGTGCTTCGATTTTGGTGGACTGAGAGAATCGGGCATTTGCCTCGACGGCTCTCTTCAGGAGGTACGCTCTCCGGCGATATGGAGCAATCAGCTGTTCCACCAAGAAATCTTGATTTGAACAGCTTTCATCTTGGACAAGTATCACTCCTGAAGAGAGCCGACTTGGTGAGAGTATAAAATGGTTATTATTCGTCCCAAAAGTTCTTCATTTTCCCTACTTTTCATCAATTTGTCCCAAATGTTCTGCGAATTATCCAATATTTCGATCGTCCAGGTCGGCTACGAGGCTGGAGCCAACGGCAGCCCCCTACCCCAAGTGCACATGAACAGTCTCGACGAGGAACTGGTCCCCGTACTCCACCAGGCGGCCATCTCGGCTCAAGACAGTCTCATCCTCGAGCTCGTCTTCAGGATAATCGATCACCCGTAGATCGTCTGGAATGCGCTAATTTCGGCTTCTTTCGCAATATGTAGGCACGTCTTTTGCTCCTATGTAAATTAATGAGCCACCTCGAACATTTTCTAATCTCCCGTCAGCCAGGATTTATGGCTGGTCTATGGCGAAGGTTAAGCTCGAAGGAGGAACTGCTGATATCAGCCTAGTCCTCAGCACCAGCAGGTTCTTGGCATTGGAGAACCGTCGCACTCCAGTTACCAAGATCTTCCTAGTACTAGGAAATCAAAATTTTGTGATTCGAGCGTCTTTCCTGGGGGCTGGTTCTGAGATGGTTCGCATCGGACATCCAGTATCCAATAAAATATCAACTATCAACAATAATAAGGTTTTTCGCAAAACTGTCGTAAACAATAACAGAAGCAGCCCTCCGGTGCTGGAAACTACGCTGAAATATGAGCAAATCGTGTGCTATGCTTACCGTTTAAGTCCTACGTTACAGGACCGTGGAGAAAAATCGGCTAATATCTGCATTCATATGGAGTTCGTGTATGGAGGCCTTTGAAGGTTTGAATAACGCTGAAAAATAGCTTAATCTTTCTGTACAAGTTTATTCCTAGATTAGTGTCTTCGTATGTGCAAATAGCGAGCCGTAAGTTGTCTTGATTGGAACTGTGATCGATAAAGTTTTCAATTTTCGAGCGCGTTTGGGCAAAGACATAATGGAGATACAAGCAAATTATCTATGGCCGAGCAAGTCAAAAACTGTTAGTCCAAACGACAGTAGTTTGAAATCGCCAGTTTAGGAACCAGGCCCAGAAAAAAGTTTCGAAGAAGTTGATCTTGAGGCATTCTGGCAGGAAATGCGACACCCAGAGGCGCATGCCCAGAAATTCAATTATGAAGGCAGGCTGTAGAAAGGATTCCGGAAGATCTGTGCCTGAACATGGGGGAAGTCATTTTCAAGGTCAGATTGCAGCAGATCTTCCCCTGGCCCAGAATATGAGGCATATGCCCTGGGATCCATCAGCGGTCGAGCGAATTCCAGAGGATCGGGTCATGGTTTGCATCTGGACAGACTCTGGACTGATGGATAGCCAAGATTGCATCTGCCGGATTGTTGCTGTGGAATCTGCCTGGTCAGATTGCAGCCGATCTTCCCCTGGCCCAGAAAACGAGGCGTATGCCCTGGGATCCAGCTCTTGTTGAGGGAATTCCAGAGGATCGGGTCATGGTTTGCATCTTGACAGACTCTGGGCTGATGGATAGCCAAGGTTGCATTTGTTGGATTGCAGCCAAGGCATTTGCCTGATCACATGGCTGCAGATCTTCCCCTGGCCCAGAAAACGAGGCATATGCCCAAGGATCCAGCTGTGGTTGAGCAATTTCCGGCTGATAGGGTGCCATGGCTTACATCTTCCAGATTGTAGCCATGTAGCCGTGGCATTTGCCTGGTCACATTCCTGCAGATCTTCCCTGGCCCAGAAAATGAGGCATATGCCCTGAGGATCCAACTCTCGCTGAGCAAATTTCTCTGCACCTGTTCGGGCACATGTGAATAGTCAAGATGGCGTTTTCCTGCCAATATTGCCGCCGTGTTCTTGTCTTCGCCCCCAAAATTGAATCCCTTGCCCAAGGATGCCTATGGCTTGCATCTGGACCAAGGCTGGGCAGATGGTATGAGTAGCCAAAATTCTATGTTCAATATTGCAGGTATCCTGTTATCCTACGATTTGAGTCATGTTAACTCGAGATCCAGCTTCTCATGTCCAATTACAGCCGACTTGTCCCTGTCCCAAAAATCGAGTCCTACGCCCAAACTCAGCTAAGTGCAATCTATCACCCATCTAGTCAACGTGTATGGAGATATAAAATGAAATAGTCAACATATAAAATTCATAATGCCAATCCAGGAACAGGAACCACATGACCGATTTCATAGAATAAAAGTACTACACGGTATTGGGGGGGTCTCCTTCTGAGGACACCAAAATTTTCTGGATTCAATGGACAATAAAGAACTTTTGCTCACTTCGTGCTTGAAGGTGATCAGGTTTATAATGGATTAGGTAGGCAAGAATCCAAGAGGTGGAATGAGTTAATCATTATCTATCGTTCTTTCCAAATTTCTGCGCCGGGCGGGCGTACGAAGAAAACGATAAATATTTTCGGTGGATTATGTAGACCGTGGATCTGAAGCAGTTTTGTATTGGTAATATAAACGTACAATATGAGTTCGTAACATGTCCTAACTCTCTTAGGACGGCGGGGCGCGCCCGGGGCAACTTCGGCCTCGAACGGCAGTTTTTCATCCTAATCTTGTACACGTTCTATACTTGCTCGTCGCGAATGTATCCCTAGTTCTCGAAATGTGATTAACCTCTGTAAAAAGTATTCTCTGTTTATTCATAACCCAGGATCCAGGCAGGTATGGTAAATTGCGGCTCGAAAAATCCAGCCTTTGATTCAGCATTCAGTCGCGACACTGGCTTTCTTATCACTGATTAATCGATATATCGATTTATCGAAATTTCAGTCAAATACCTAATCGACTGATTGTATGTTCAATCAGTTCGAATAATCAACACTATAAGCCCACACTGCGGATATCTGACTTGAGCGCGAGGTCAATTTGATAAAAAAAATGTTTTTGGTAATTTTTTCACTTTAGAGATTTTCATGTCGTATTGTGTAACTCGCTGAAGGAACTCGAAAATCGCTTTGAAAAAGTACCCATAAAACCATTACATCTGTCAATAAATATCAATAGATACCACATTCAATTTAGCAGTGCAATGTATCGAGTGTAGCAATGTGTTACATCTATCAAACAAATCGATGTTTTGCGATATATTGCAATATATATCGATACATTGCGATATATCGATGCATTGCGATATATCGATGCATTGCAATATATCAATACATTGCAATATAATGATACATTGCGATATATTGATGCATTGCGATATATCAATGCATTGCGGTACATTGATGCAGTGTGATATATCGATACATTGCGACATATCGATGCATTGCGGTACATTGATGCAGTGCGATATATCGATACATTGCAATTATCGATACATTTTCATATACCTACACCTAGCGATATACCTTATTTTTTCGTGTATCATAAATTATCAAAAATTGTAACTGAATAAACTGTATGCTAAATCGGCCTTACCCAGTTGCTCGACTGAATGCCGAAACCTAGTTTTGCACAGAGTTGATATTAGTTAAACTGTATCGAATCTGACGTTGAAGAGCCTGGATTTAGAAAAAATGGGTGTTGTTATTTGTGGAAATAATAATTTTCTCGTATATCGTGCGTTTTTTGTTGATTCCTTAACCAACCTTCCCACTGCCAGAAATCGGCGAAAAAAGTCATTAAAAATTCTATAAAATTGTGAAAAAAAGGTAAATTTGGAGTTTGGTTTGCTGGATGGTTTACCCCCCACCCACCGTCGCTTCACCGCCAAAAAAAGTTCGTGTTTCCCTCCTATCTATTCGTCCAGAAGATTCTTCAGAACATCCATGAGGCTGGAAGTTGCGTCTATTTTAGTCCAGGGCCACCTGGTCGTCCATAAACGGAACGCAACACAAAAACGAGAATCGGATCCATTTCCAAAACGTTACGATGCCAATTTGGATGAACGTGCTGGCCCTCATTTCGGTAGCAGGGGGGGCCGTACTGTACAATGAGACCACGGTCACCGATTTCGGAACTACGACGGTCACAAAGCCGAAGGGTAAGTTAACTTCGATTCCTATTTGATGGAATTTGGTACAAAAATTCAAACTATTGTAAAAATAAAATATGAGAAAAAAAAATTGAACTGGGTTGCAAATTTTTTGAAAAACAACAGAATTGATCATTTTTTATAACTATGCTTGAAAAGTCAAGTTTTGATCGTGGTTTTCTGATAGAATTTTGAAGCTATAATTTTCCTAGGTGACAGAATTCTCAATTGACGTTAGCAGATCAAAAAACGGATTTTTTTCCAGATTAATTTTTTTTTCCGTCTTAACAGCGATAGTATCAGGCGCCAATTACACGACGGACGAAATGGTCGAGACGAGTTGCCACGTAATTTCCGAGCAACTGGTTGCCACTGCCACAGCGACGGTGTCGACGGCTTTCAGCGAACTGTGCCGATCAGGTGAGGGGAAGAAAATTTGTTACTGGCGTGTTGATAAATCGGTATCGTATGTCGAACCAAAAATCTACCTAATAGTTTATATCAAAAGAAGAATAACGGCTACCTATTTAAATCAGTTTCGGAATATCGATATAGTGTATCAATATAACGATACAGAAATATCAATACAGAAATATCGATATATTGATACAGAAATATCGATATACCGATACAGAAATATCAATATACCGATACAGAAATATCGATAATATCGATTATATCTGTATATTATATAATATCTGTATATTATACAGATACAGAAATATCGATATATCGATACCAAAATATCGGTACAGAAATATCGATATATTGATACAGAAATATCGATATATCAATACAGAAATATCGATATATTGCGGAAGTCGATCCAAAATATCGATATATTGTATGAGTGTATCGACACGAATATATCGATGTATTTTATGGATGTCGATCCCGAATATTGATATATTGCACGAGTGTATCGATGCGAATATATCGATATATTGCGTGGATGTCGATAAAATATCGATATATTGTATGATTGTATCGATACGGATGTATCGATATATTTCGTGGATATCGACCCAAATATCGATATATTTTATGAGTGTATCGAAACAAAAATATTGATAATTCCATGGATTCATCGGTCCAAAAATATCGATTATGGTGCATGAACGTATCAATTCAAAAATACTAATATACTCAATGTATCGATCCAAAATATCGACATATTCCATGAATGTTTCGGTATATTAAATGGATATATGGGTATTGATATATTAAATGGATGAATCAACCGAAAACATCATCTATCAATGTATCAGACCAATGATATTGCTACATTGAAATTGAATGTAACAAATTAAAACTGAATCAATATCTAATTTATCAGCGAATATACTGAAACAAAAATTCTCGAAAATGTATCCAGGTTTTTTTCTTCTTTTTCCAGACCAACTGGAAGCTCAATTGATGAAGATACAAGAAAAATTGTTGGATCAGTTGAGAGTGTTGGAATCAAAAATCGAGGCAATCGGCCAAAAGCTCATTCTGTACAACAACACAGCATAACCGGCAGTATTATTCCTGTTCAACTTGTAAAACTAGAAATTCTAGTCAATTTTTTTTGTATTTTTTTAACTATGTTTCAATGACTCATAATATGAGTATACTATACAGGTATATTATACCTAAATCTGTTTAGGTATAATAATAAAATAGGTATAAAATCCTATCGATTTGCAAGATGAAAAATGTTTCTCGATGTTCCCGTACCACCGGGTTGTTAAAAAGGGGGTGAAATGATCGAATTTTTAAAACATTTCATTTTTTTATTTTAGACAAACAGCCATCATGCTCTTCTAGAGCTGTACAAATCAATCAATAAATCGTTAAGTTGACAAAAAAATAAATTCGTGACCCGGATACATGAAAAAATCAACTGACAGCCGAAACCCATGTACGAATAGCAAGTAATTCCCAAAACAGTGGCGACGTAAAATCAAAATTTCTGAAATGTCATCCATCGGGATGTTAACTTGAGGAAAAAGTAATCTATGGTTTTGCTGGAGGATAGGAATTATAATGCATAGTCATTCACATCGTCCCGTAAAAATAATTGTCCATTATGTACGTCGATCCTTGAAATCATGTTAGAAATAATTGGTCCTGGGATATCCGAATGTACGATTAAAATAATAATTCGTAAGTGAGTACGTCTCGATAAAATCCGAATTCTCCTGAAAGTTAACATTTTTAAACCTGATATCGATACTGACATACCGAATATCCAGGTCGAACGTCCATATTTGGTGATAAGGACTACTGGTCCCTAAACGGGAGTACAAACATGGAAATACAATTCAACATTGACACCGGAGGAAGCTCCATGGAGAGGCTTGGACTAGATGCGGAACAAAATCGTCTGCCGTCGCTAGTGGACGTCCAAAAATTGAGCGTAAACGTCGCGCCAACATTCGCCCTTATTGTTGAACATGAATTTGTAGTAGCTTCCGTCGGAGCAGACAACTGTTGACAAATTACCGATGATTCGATTGACAAATTACTAATGAAATTCTCTAAAATACAATTCGAGATTCAAAAACTGTCTTTCAAAATTGTTTTTTTTTTGCCAAGAATTCAAATAACAATCGGAAGGTAGAAGGTTCGATTCCTGCACTGCTGACAACTGTTGAGCTCGAATTTCATGGAAAACCAAATTATATTACTTACCGATAACTGAATTCGTGTCGGATCCGAATGCGCAGATACAGTGGGGTCCACCCTGGATAGGAAATTTGCAAAAGCTCCATCTCGAACTGAAGTATTTCGGCAGGAACGAGGTGGACGCCAAACTGGAAGAGAATTTTCGCACGTAAACATTTTCGAACAGCATAAAAAAGTTTCTTTTTTAGAGATCAATTTTTTTCAAACCTCGACTGTTTGTTGAGTTTTTGATCTTCGACCGAAAACACGTGAACGGTGCCGTGGTCGCTCGAAACGCACAGCCATGTGGAGTTTTGGTTGAAGTTCATGCTGGAAAAAATCGAATCGATGGGAAATAATCGATAGTTAAATCGACAAATAATAATCGATTATCTAATAGAATTTTAATTGTTAGCAATTGATGGACGATGAAATATGAAGTTAAAATCTATATAAAATAATCGATGAACTAATCGAAAGAAATTGAATTTTGGGGAATAATTGATTATTGAATTGACAGTTAGAATCGATAGGGGATAAATCGATAATCAAATCGACATAATATATTGAAAGGGAATAATCGATTATCCAATGGACAAATTGAATCCAGAGGATATAATTCAAATCGACAAAATCATATTGGTTGGGAATAATCGATTATCAAATAGTTCAAATAAATAGGGATGATCGAATCGAAAAATTAACATTTGGTTGATTGAATCGACAATATTTTTATCGACAGAGAATAATCGATTATCGGATTCACAAAATTTGAAAGGATGGGTAAAAATCGATAATTGAATCAAGAAATTGTAAGTTGGTCGAAAAATCGAAGATTAAATTGCCAAAATTCAAATCGATAGGGAACAGGTCAGTGTCCAATCAGGGAGCAGAGATTTCTTTAGCGTCTTGATTGGCTACAGCAACTACAGATATACAGAAAACGGGTACATACCAATAAATGGTGGCCACATTAGCACCGCGGCGGAGTTCCATCAACTTGTCGCCTGTAGACGTGTCGAATATGCGAATCAGGGTGCCCTGCGTGCAAATAAGTTCAGATGGTAAAGGTTAAATGCTGATAATCAAATCGGCCAAAAAAGGAACAAAACTTGGTCGTGATTCGGCAATTTTCAATTCGGCGACCATATCTTGAAGTGTACCAATAAATATTTGTAACTGGACAATTCCCCCAAAAGTACTGTCCTAAAACTCTCCTTGAGGGCGGCAGGGCACGCCCGGGACAACTATGGTGATCGTGCAAAAAATTAACTCCTAGAATGGACTTGACATATAGGATTTTAACAGTAATTCTTCCCAAGGCTAATATGGACAGCAAGCGAATAGCAAGATAATTGGACGAAGTTGGTTTTAGAAATTCTATTTTCTACCCACTATTTCCACCCGTTTTCAAAACTCAATGTATCTTGACATTCAGCACAATCTCCCACAGAGTGGTAGAACCTGGGTTTTCTCAAAAATTGAGCTAGAGAAGCTAGAGAGACGTGTATCGACTTGGAACTGCTTCAAAACCTCAATCCAAACGTCTCCAACCAATTATCAGAGATGTGTGAGCCTTATGGGCAGAGTGATTTCCCCAGATGGTGATTCCTAACCTTGGTGGAAGCCGTAGCGAGCCTCGTCCCTTGGAGGTTGAGGGCGATGCAGCCGAGCGGAGCTTCGTGGGCCACGATTTCCAGATGGCGCTTCTCCGTGTTGGCCAAATCGACCAGGTGGACTTCCCCGGCTCGGTGGCCAGGATAGGCGAGCACAGGATTGTCGGAGTTCGGGCATAGGACGCATAGGCCTGGGAAAAAAATTACCAGCTTAATCCTAACTGTCCCATAAGTCTTTGCTCTTGAACTGAAAACCTTGAGGTTATAGGCTCCTCGTTTACCTTTGGGGTTGGGGCTGGTTTCGAAAACGTGCAATTGTTGAGGAGTTTGCGTGAAAGTGAAGACTTTGATGAGCCCTTCCAACACGACGACGATTCGATCGCGCCGCAGACGGACGCCCTTCACGGGCGATGAAAACTGCAAGATGATGGCTTCTTGTTTCTTCATATCGTCCCATATCAGGACTGAAAATGACCGAAGGGAGGATTGATGATCAATGTCAGACAATTTCATACCGAATCAGGCAATATCCTGGAAAACTCCATCAAAACGGTCACCTTTTTCGGGCGGATATTTGGGTCGCAGACCCCCACCGACCAGGGCCAGGTAATTGCATCTGAAGAGCATCTCGACGTGAGCGAGGCCCCCGTCTTCGAAATCCTGACGTTCCTTCTCTTTGAGAGGATCGCAGTTGTAGACCCGGAAGCCGTTATCCATCCCGCAGGCGAAACATCCTGGCGAAGAAATGAGAGCGTATGCTGTAGCGTGGAATCCGAAATTGTGCAAAGCGTTTTTCCCCAGAATTAACTCAAAATGCGATTAAATCAACTCCAAGTTCCACCAACGACTTTCAAGTGACCTGAATCAGATCGTGTGAAATGGATTTTGCTCTCCTGCAGGACTCGAACCTGGCACCTCCTGGCGGTACATTCTGTAGGTCAAAGCAAGTCTTTGGTAGTCGCTATCGTTGCATTGCCAAATCTACTAACTGTGTGATTATTCGAAAGCGAATAGCTAGGACAAACTACTTTCGATTCATGGAATAGGCCTCCAGCTCACTTGGCAGACGCCTTAGCCCATCGGCAACAGACACCCTAGGTCCAGACCGTTTGAGGTCCAGTCAAGCGACATCGACTGGTCCAACAGATTTAATTGCTCCAAATCCATTCTTCTTCGTAATATTATCATTTTCGCTTTCCTAATAAAAAATTATCATTACCCAATCTGACAATCCTGGCTCAAAGCTTACCTTGATCTTGATTAAAAGATGCGAACAGGAGACCATTCCCTGACGCATTGGTCGTTTCGAGATTCATGATTTTCTATTAGTTTTTACAGTCATCGGATTGAAGATGAGTTTTGAGCAAAAATTGAGTTATCCTCCAGCAAACGCAAGAAACTTTGGGAAAGGTATTAGGCCATCGTTCAATAACAGCTGTGGTTTGTGTTCAATAATAACAATTTTATGAGTAAGTAACAAGCATAAGTACGCAATAACTAAAATAATTCGCAATAACAAAATTAAATGCGTACAAAGCTACAAAAAAAACTACTCTTCTGTGTTGTAACGATGCACGATAACATTGCGAGCCTCAGATTACTCATTCATTTTTTGTAGCTGCTAGTAGAGAAGGATCAATGGAGGAAGCCCCGACCAGCTGAGGTTCATATCCTTACTCTTCAGATTTATGACATCCACGATAAGGTTCATGATTTTCGATGGATAAAAGAACTTATTGTTATTCTTTTTCTTGACACAGATAAAACAACTTATCGTTATTCTCCTACCTCCAATTCTTCGCTTTGTTGAAGTTGGTATATTGTGGTGGGAAACCTAATAATAATTATTATTATTATTCATCAGGGTTTCTTGTCACAAGAGTTTTACCAAAGACTGTGCCAAATTCCATTTTTCGCTGGTTTTGTTGATTTCCACACCTACAGACCAGTGGGATATTGTCTAGAAAGGGCCTAAGTGCCAAACACGTCTCATCAGTCCGCCACGAAGCATGTTTGCCAACCTCTTCCATCCAAAAATTTCAGAACGGTGGGCAAATCAACTTTAAATTTGCAATAACTTTTTTTTTGAATTTGGCACTTAGGCCCTTTGTACCCAACGCCCTTCAATTTTATTATTATTCATCAGGGTTTCTTGTCACAAGAGTTTTACCAAAGACTGTGTACTTAATTCCTCAAATCCTTGGGAGACATTTTTCAATCATTCGAGATCAAAGGCAACTTCGAGATCAAAGTCAACTTCGAGATCAAAGTCAACTTCGAGTTCAAACTCAACTTCAAGATCAAAGTCAACTTCGAGTTCAAAGTCAACTTCGAGTTCAAAGTCAACTTCGAGTTCAAAGTCAATTTCGAGTTCAAAGTCAACTTCTAGTTCAAAGTCAACTTCAAGATCAAAGTCAACTTTGAGATCAAAGTCAACTTCGAGATCAAAGTCAACTTCGAGATCAAAGTCAACTTCGAGATCAAAGTCAACTTCGAGATCAAAGTCAACTTCGAGATCAAAGTCAACTTCGAGATCAAAGTCAACTTCGAGATCAAAGTCAACTTCGAGATCAAAGTCAACTTCGAGATCAAAGTCAACTTCGAGTCAAAGTCAACTTCGAGATCAAAGTCAACTTCGAGATCAAAGTCAAAGTCAACTTCGAGATCAAAGTCAAAGTCAACTTCGAGATCAAAGTCAACTTCGAGATCAAAGTCAACTTCGAGATCAAAGTCAACTTCGAGATCAAAGTCAACTTCGAGATCAAAGTCAACTTCGAGATCAAAGTCAACTTCGAGATCAAAGTCAACTTCGAGTTCAAACTCAACTTCGAGATCAAAGTCAACTTCGAGATCAAAGTCAACTTCGAGATCAAAGTCAACTTCGAGATCAAAGTTAACTTTGAGATCAAAGTCAACTTCGAGATCAAAGTCAACTTCAAGATCAAAGTCAACTTCGAGATCAAAGTCAACTTCGAGATCAAAGTCAACTTCGAGTTCAAAATCAACTTCGAGATCAAAGTCGACTTCGAGATCAAAGTCAACTTCGAGATCAAAGTCAACTTCGAGATCAAAGTCAACTTCAAGATCAAAGTCAACTTCAAGTTCAAACTCAACTTCAAAGTCAACTTTGAGATCAAAGTCAACTTCGAGTTCAAACTCAACTTCGAGATCAAAGTCAACTTCGAGATCAAAGTCAACTTCGAGATCAAACTCAACTTCGACGTCAAAGTCAACTTCGAGATCAAAGTCAACTTCGAGATCAAAGTCAACTTCGAGTTCAAACTCAACTTCGAGATCAAAGTCAACTTTGAGTTCAAACTCAAATTCGAGTTCAAAGTCGACTTCGAGATCAAAGTCAACTTTGAGTTCAAAGTCAACTTCGTCAGGCCGGGGCTGAAACAAAAGTTTCTCAGAACAGTCCGTCAAAACCTTTCGATTCCAATCCGACCAACCTTTACCGCCGTTGTCATGTAATAAATGGAACTTTTCAAACTGAACCTTTCCATCAATAGCGGCTTCTCTATCCTCAAGGGGCACTTCAGTTTGACGTATGTAAGGAGAGCTGCGTCTCCGTTCCAGCGATGCCGGGTTCACATTGAACAGTTTATCGGAATGAACAAGGAAATTGATAAAATATTTACGCACCCACCGAATGGAGGTACGCCATGCTTGTTTAGGGCCGACAGCCTTTCTAATTACCTGCCTTTATCGAATTGCTGAATTTTACCACCTTGGTAGGTACTAGCCTCTGCTTGGTTCGAAATGAGTCCCGAGTCGTAAAAGAATAATATTCCCTCCAATCCAAATGAAACTTTCTATTGATTTTCAATCGTAAATAAGAATCCGTTAATTATTTTTCATTTTATCATAACTTTCTATTGATTTTCAATCGTAAATAGTAATCCTTTAATTATTTTTCATTCTATCGATAGGTAAGCAACTGTAGGTATCTTCTATCACGAGCCTGATGGCCTCCCAAGGTATAAATAGTTACCTACCTACGTACCTCTACGCATTTTACGATATCCAGCATTTCCAAGTGCATTGAACCTGACCGATTTTTATACCCCCTCTTCCCATCACTCACAACATGGAACATGGACAACATGGAAAGTTGAGTCTTCAGAAAAACCAACACTGTGCAATTCAAACCCTCGGAAAAAAATTAATTCGACAGAAGTTCGCCTGGTAGTCCATTGGTTAAGACATCCGCTTGCGGGGGGTCCCGGGATAACGCCTTGTGTTAGGCGATTCAAATTTCTGCATTATTATCATTTACTGCCGAAAATCCTTTCTTTCGATTCCGGTGTATCCGCTCCATGTGAACTCATCGAAGACTAAAAATCACCGGCCCGTATTCGGTTCAATCGCAAGCCTCCGACTGAAGGCACCTTTCTTCGACTATTAATCCTCATCAAACGTTTCTGACGACGAGATGATTGCCCCTGCAGGTATCGATTGCAAAAGGCCATTGAACCGGATCTTCAAATTTACAACCGTACCCGCCCTTGCATTGCATGATAACGATGCATTTCACCAGAGGACCCCATGCTGCTTAGAGTAGGTGCGCATTGATGATTTTCAGAATTCAGAGTTAGAATGTCCATGAAGAAGATGACTCAGCAGCTGCCGCGTGTGGGATTGGTTAGCGTCGATTTCCAACGTCGTGTTGACTTTTCTGCTTAGCGATCCGGCGTCAAAATCAACATCCGCAACGGATCAAAATAATCTTCAACGCGCCCGGGCTGTAAAATTTATTGGCTCAATGCTCAGAATAAACGTCATTCCTATGAGGGGTTTATTGGTCTACCTGGACTCAAGGTACCTCAAAAAGAACCAATGCACTTCACCGACATGACTTTCCCAACTGGCTTATCCCTTCAAGTGAGTCGTCACTTCAATAACAAAATATACCCCGCTAAAAAGAAGGTGAAAATAATGACCCACAATATTGTCACAATTGCCTCCGGGCGAAGAAATGAAGGACGGGACGAAAATGCGTTTCCAACTCAAAGAACCGACCATTGGCGTAGGTGTAGGTGGAAATTACCCTCAGACCTACCTGCTAGGGCCATTGTAGTCGACAGATTAATGTTTCCAAAGGCAAGCAAACCCATTTGGTTTTTTGTCCCAAAGCCGCCACTCGGAAAGCAAGGGTGGGTATTTTCCGAAATGCCCCTCCGACTTAATAGAAGGGCGACAAAGGCAAAAAATATATATAGACCCATTTATATTCAGTGAGTGATTTCCGTATTGTGGCTGATCTTTGTTACGATAATTTACAATATCGTCGACAGACTGCGTCAACAGTTCCGGCACTATTCACATAGTCCAAATTGGAAAAATCAAGAAAAAGATCGGAATCACAAACTTCGAGTTTTTAATTGAATTTGAAAATTTAGAATCCACGGAGGGTTACACCATTGGCGTGTACAGAATTATTGGCATTGTTACCAAGGAATAAGCAGTCAGCAATAATCCTTAACTTCAAAAGAGTCTTCACTCAAAATTTCAAGTCAAAGGGATCAAAATGAATCTCTATGTAACCCTCCACGGAAAGCTGGTAACGTTCCATGGTCGGTTTATGGTCAACTCCGTGGTCAATTGTAACTCTCCATGGGTAGGTATATACTAAAATGTGGAGGTTACAGGTTTTGCAGCATGGAGGGTTACATTTCAACTTTGGTCCTTAATTATAAATCAGGATTGAAAGATTACTAAATGAAATTGTTATGGGACTTTAGGTTGACAGAGAACTTTGATATTCTATCGGGAGGAAGGAGGAGAGTTGATTGAAAAAATTATGAGATACTCACATGGATGTTACATTCAAAAACCGGCGGTCACGCGAACTACACCTTCAACTGGCTTGAAGTGGAAAGGGGATGGGGTAGTGGGTCGACCAGTGCTGCCACCTCCTTTCTCCCCTACTCCCATCAAAATATCCCGACATGGGAAATGTGTACTGTTCTTTCTAAAAAGTCCACGGATGTTACAGCCACTGTGCATTCATGTGAAATCTTTCGAATCAAACGTCCAAAGTCCAGCCATCGCAGGATTGTCCTTAATTTGCGGGCTGTTAACTCCTCGCGTTTCGAGCTCTGGCAATTGACCTGTGACAATTATCTTTATGTAACCGGACCCGCGGGTGGTCCGCCTAATGCGATTATTGCCAGCTGCGTTGATCTGGGAGATTTCTCGTCGCTTTTTACATTTCAAACGAATAACTGACCGTTTTTGATTTTTTTGAATAGTAGGTATTGTTAAGAAATTGAAGAGTTCTGAAAATGATTCCACGCAAATATGAAGAAGAAAACTCCCCTTGAACCTCTGATCCGATTTTGATTTTTTAGGCGAATGCAACGCTCCCATTGTAAATATGGAAGTCAAAAATGAAAAACGCAGGTGTCTGGGGGTCTTGAACTTCCCAATCGTTAACTTTAATTTGCCCTATTCAAGATAGAAGAATCCTTTTCGTTGTAATAGGTTTCTATTGTCGATAGAAAGGCAAAGCTAGAAAATGACTCCGAATGAAATAAAAAGTCGGGTTCGTCCCTTTCGAACAAAATGGAAACACTTTTCTTTCCATTGGCAGATCTGTGGAGTCGCGCGCCTGTGACAGATGTACCGTGACCTGTTCTTCGGACAGGTACCCAATGGTGAAGATATCAATCCTTTCGGATTAGTTACGTTCTGGAAGCCCAAAAGATGTTGAATTGGTCGAGGGTGACTTGGAGGATTTAGAAAAACGGATAACTGTCAGGCCCAGTTCGATTCAGAGGCGATGGTTCAGAATGCCAATTGATTGGTGCCCAGCACTAATGGTGGACCATCTAGTTTCTAGACTGACACACAGCTGGTCATCCAACAGTTGGCATGAAGCTGGAATATCATGACAACAGGAATCATACATTGTATCAAGGTTATCTTGTCCTTGATAAAAACGAGTGAAAAGTGTATGGGTAGGTTCTGAGATTCTGGGATGGAAAAAACGCGTTGCAATCGTGACCACATTTATTATTAAAAATTAACAAAACAACATTCTTTTTAGATGGAAAAATCACAGATAAAGCCTCTTACTGACTTATCAGACTGTCATCTCGAGGTCTCCTCAAACCAAAAAACTGAAATCACATTTTGAGAAAAATATGCGCTGAAAAATGCCAATTTGTCTTTTTTTACGCACTAGCACACCAGTATATTAGCGCGAGGTTCGCAAAAATGCTGGATAGGTACTTACTTAAAAACTTTTTCCTCCGGAGAAAAATACTTTCGACTACCTTCGATGAATAATTGAAAAATCGTCGTCGAAAAAAGCCGGGCACTCGAGGATTCTCGCGGCACCTCTGAAACCAATCATTTCACTGTATTCACGACATGTCGCTACGTGAGTCGTCGGCAGTACCATGAGTGTGCTCCTTTCGAACAATAAAAGAAACGATCCCTTGTTCCATCTGTGAAAACTGTCGAGTCAAGATTATTAACACAAGAAAGGAAGGCTATTTATACAGGTAACCCAACCACTGTCGTCTGGAGATGCCTTCGAATACATTAGCCGTGAGGTATACCCTGCAGCTATCAACACTTGGGAGATATTGAGAAATGTTTTTCTCCGGTCGATTCTTTCGCTTTTATATGAGCGGAAAAAGTTATTGGCAACACTGTTTTCCGAGCGTTATAGCGCACGCGTTGCGCCTGTATGTTTTATTCCCAAAAAACTGTCAATTAAAAATTAAAATTTTACCTCTTTGAAAAATCTTGAAAAAATTCCTGCATGCTCCCAGGACCTTCCTAAGATTGAAAAAAATCAAGGAAAAGATCGGAATTACAATCTTTGAGTTTTTAATTGAATTTGAAAATTTAGAATCCATGGAGGTTTACACCATTGGCGTGTACAGAATTATTGGCATTGCTACCAAGAAATAAGCAGTAAATGTAATAATCCTAAACTTCAAAAGAGTCTACCCTCAAATTCGTATAAATTCGACGATCGTCCTCAACTTTTGTGGTTTTTCGGGGAATTTGTTTCTCATTAGGGGGGATTTGGGGGTTTTTTCGACTTTGTCACAGGGGTTTTTGCATTTGGCAACACTGCTCCGATCGCGTTCACATTCAAACTCGAACTCCGCCCGGTAACAGAATCGTTCGTTCACTTCGACTTCGTGGAAAACGAGCTGCCGATGAATTATGACTCCTCTCGGCTTTGCGTCACGTCATGCGTTCGTGGGGGGATGTTTTTTGAGCCAGAAGCGTGGGAATGGCTTGGGAGAAATTAATAAGCCCGACCTATACCTAAGAAACGCGGAGATGTGCGCACCCCTCGTTCCAAAGGTTGATCGTGATGCGATGGATGGAAATGATGGCCATGGTTGTGTACCCGCCTTTTTCCACGTCCAAGTCGAGGAAGGCCCGTCCATCGTCTTGGGCTACTTCGAAGCTTCACTATTTTCTAATTGTCTTCAGCTTCGAGAACGAAGCGTTCATTTAGTGAGAGGTCCGTGGACCCATGGAAGTACTGATAAAAGAAGACCTGAAATTTCTTGGAAAAACATAAAATTATAGACGAATTTCTACAAAAATATGGAAATCCCTGCTTCAACGCCAAGTTTTTTTAAAAATAATTTTCGAAAAAACACAAAAACTCAATTGGCACCACTGGGAATTACTGTCAACAGAGTGTTCTTTGGCGAGGATCTCCAGTGTTGCCCTATTGCTGAACTTCTCGGAAAAATTCTGGAAAATTTATCGAATGCTCGTTGGTTTCATCTCTAATTCCCTTTAACTGTCAATTCAAATCTTATTTAACCTATCCCGTTTTACCTATTGCACCCACAAAAAAGACGACACCCGAATTTCGAGAACGATTGAATATTCATAGAGCCCCCAAGCGTCGAGCTGTCTTTTTATTTGATGAAGCTCTCCTACGTGGGAAAACCGATTTCAAATAAAACCTCGTTTTTCAAAATTGTAATTTGTGCCGCGACAACGTTTCATTACAAGTCGATCTGGTCAATCAGGTCTCGAAATTGAGGCAGCTAAAAGGCCAGCAGCAGTTTTCTGATTGGCCATTAAACGGTTCGAATCGATCGACAATAATAAGTAGCCGCAGGAAGGACATGTCGAGTTAATGAGGTGGTGATTTTTTCCATTTTTTGAACGATTTTGGTAAACGACGTTTAGAAGATGAAGGTCATCTGAGTATAATTTTCTTCGAGGGGGTTACAAAATGACGAATATTTCGTCAGGCATATTAAAATATGCATATTTCATTATGAGAAAAAATCACGACTTTCTGTCACATTACAGTTATTACCAAAACATTCTCATACTTTTTGTAATAAGAGTCGCAACTGAAGAATAAAATTAGGCATGCACCTAATCCTAAACGATTCTTTAGGAAAAGAGGTCCTTAGCATCTAGCTGTATCAAATAGGACAGAGATTGCCTTGGAGTCAGATTTACTGTGATTTTGATGGAAAGAATAGAATTTTTCGCAATCTTTCCACTCCTGGTGCCAAAACTCACTAAAATTTTCATGCAAGTGGTTGTATATCAGAGTTGGATAGTAATGATTACTTTTAGTAATGATTACTTTTTAAATTACTTTTTGAATTACGCTGAGATTAATTGCAATTCCCATTCCAATTCCTGTAATGGTAATCGAAATTCCAATTACTTTTTTAATTACATGTAATGGGAATGGGTTTTTTGAATTCCCATTACAGGAATTGGAATGGGAATTTAGTAATCCGATTACTCGCGAGTAATCCGATTACTCGCGAGTAATCCGATTACTTCCCTGTAATCCAATTACTTCCCTGTAATCCAATTACTCGCGAGTAATTAGAATACACTGCATAAACATTGATTCCTCTGGAGATGTCATGGAAATTCAATGTGGTTACATAGGGTGTCATAGGAACAGTGGCGGTCTTAACGAAATGGAGATACGAGGATTCACCACTTCGCCGTTGATATGCTAGTTGCGTTTCTGTCGTGTACCTACCTTCATCGAATAAGTTACAATTTTTGTCCGAGAGCCGATTCGACCTTGGGGCATTTGTCATGGTGGCGAAAGAAAAAAGTCTTTCAACTGTAACCACATTGAAGTTCCATGACATCTCCAGAGAAATCAATGTTTATGCAGTGTATTCTAATTACTCGCGAGTAATTGGATTACAGGGGAGTAATCGGATTACTCGCGAGTAATTGGATTACAGGCGAGTAATCGGATTACTAAATTCCCATTCCAATTCCTGTAATGGGAATTCAAAAAACCCATTCCCATTACATGTAATTAAAAAAGTAATTGGAATTTCGATTACCATTACAGGAATTGGAATGGGAATTGCAATTACATTTCTTCAAAGGAATGGGAATTTGTAATGGGTAATGGGATTACTTTTTTATCAACCCTGTTGTATATCAGGTGCTTTTAGCTCTTTTTGATATGGGTTTATGCCTCGAGTCCATTTCGCCTAGTTTTCCGAGGTTCAATTGCTTTTTTGCTGAAAAAACTTGATTTTTCTTGTGTAAGCTCAAAACACATACTGCAATGCACTAATTTCATGTTAGTAGGTAAGTATACCTATGTAAAAGTTTTTTTTTAAGAGAGCATATCTGAATGTATGAACTTGCACTCATTGTGATATTTTATAAGCTGTCTCAGAAAGCAGATGGCAAGTCGAGATGGGGGGCGTGACATCACTAAGGAGCGCACCGTGTGCCAAGGATATGGAAAAAACGAATTCGAGCGAAGAAACATTATAATCCGGACCGAAGATACGTCACGGTGTCGCGCGGAGGACGTTATGATTTCTAGGCCCCTAACAAGGAATTATGATTTCGGTATACGAGCTGAGAAAAGGAAAGAGTAAACCCGAGCTCTCCCGGTAGGCGGTTATTTATGTCAAAATGCTGAGTCCGCAGTCCCCGATGAAACATTGCCTAAGCCCAGGCTTGGAACTTGACTAAGCACCGGTGGATTTACACGGATAACGAATGCATTGTCAACGTTTTGTGTGGACTGCATTGCACAATGCGTGATCTCGTTTCAATTTTTAAGGAGAGCCTATTTTACACAGCTATAACAATGAACTGATAAAAAATTGTATAGCGTCCTCTGCTTTCAGAGTAAAAGCAACTGCCATAGGAGACCATGTTTTGGGGGAGGAGCGGGTGGTATGCACCATCATCAAATTGGTCGATTTCTCACGATTCAAGGCAGAGTACATTGTCAATTTTTGTTTTTAAACCAGATCATAACATACTCGAATCGATGATCCACGCAACAGAGCAAGAAATTTGGGTGGCTTTTGAAAAACATTGCCATAATATAGGCAAGGCTTACCTCCAGTTTGATGGAATGTCGACTTTAGTTCCAGCATTAGGTAGTCGGCTACCTACCTTACCACAAGGCAGACGTTACCTTCTTTTGTTGACATTCACGTGTTTCGTGGTCACCCTCCTTGGGCGCCCTCCTCACGTGAGTTGGGTCTCGTTCTCAGTCAGTCCCTTCGCTCAAAAAGGACCCCTGTCTCAAATGTAACAACTCCAATTAACTCTGGCCTCTCTTCAAAACGAACAAATCTTTCGCCTTTTACTAAAGATTTCCGTGGAGAGGGGCCTTTACTGAGTCTAAAGACCTATTTTTTGATCAAGCCCAACTGCAAAGTTGGGCTCACAAAGATTTAACACAAAACTAATCAGTGGATCTTCATTTTTTAGAGCAACATCATCAAGGGATTCTCCGCAACAAAATTTCATTGTAATTTACAATTTGTAAATGTCAGGTTTTTGCACCAAAACTTACCAAAAACGGAGCGGCGATTTTTTGAATCCTTGAAGGCGCTGACAAATTGATAAGAGTGAAACAAAACAGTGTTACCATAGTTCCTTAGAAATGGGAAAAAATGTAGAGGGGGGAAAATCAATCTCAAAAAATTGTGTCCGTTGAGGATTGAAGCAATCAATTGTTCATCGAATTTTGGCCGGTGATCGTTGCAAATCCGACCAAAATTTAATTTATCCAAACGACGATGTTGGTACCGCATGAGGGGCAGTTTCGAGGTTAGCAACGGCATCCCACCTTAATTTCCAGAGGCGAAGACGCTTCCAAGTTAATTAGGTACCACCGTCGCGCTTTCCATTAGTTACTGCCAGTTCTTCCATTAAATTCTTTTGTTTCAGTCCTCTCGGGGCAGGTCTTCTCATTTTCCCGACGGGTCTCCTTTTGTGATGGAAGCACCGGCGGCAGCGCCTATTGTACCCACAGGCCCCTGCACGTGCGCCCCCGCCTTTATATGGCCATCGTCTTTGAAAAAGTCCACACGAAGACATCGAGTCGACATTCTTCGAGTCTACATCGCTCAACTTGGCCGGGACGGTCCTGACTCACCAGAGCACCGTACTGAGATGACCAATACTCGGCTCAGTACTACCAAGGAAGAACTTCTTCCATGATATCTACTAGGTACCATTCTATTACTACCCTTTCCGCCAGATGATAGCGATTTCATGGGCACTAATGGCCGGTTTCACCAAATAACGATAATGTTCAAGTTGAGCATTACAGAGGGTTTAATAATGGATCGAAAAATGTTGGATTTCACCAAGCAAACGGAGTTCGAATGTATCAACCAAATATGTCCCCATACCAGATCTGCCCTAGAACTCACGCAGCCATCCCAGCACCCTTGACACGTTTGTGGTCGACGTCCCGTCAAATATTTTATTGTATGCCACTTATTCTCCGAAATTTCCCTACTTAGGTATATGAAATGCCCGTCCAATTTTTCGAGGAATGCCTTCAAAAAGAAAATGTTCACCTGGCTCATTGAAATTAATGGTGTGGAATGCCGTGATATGATGTGTTGAATTCAACAAGTATTCAACACTGTATTCATACATTATGAAGGATGGATATGCGACCTTTTGATCAAAAAGCTGCACTTTGTGCTTCAAGTAACATAGGATTTGTTCAATTTTTCATGCTAAGGATTAGAGGGACCGTTCGTACTCATCTGGACGATTCGAAAAAAACGTGTTTCTACCAGAAGTGGATATGTTACCTTTTGATAGATCACTCCTCACTTAGGTACTTCAATTTCAACTTTTACAAAATAGGGTTTCTGAAAATTGATAGATGGTAATCATCTCAAAGTACTTCTGTTATCACTCGTGAACGTTTTTCGGTGTTCATTTTATGATGATGAGACGTGAAAGTGTGCATAGGTACCTAACTCTCATATAATTTGCATTTACCTAGTTGAAATTGATATTTGGCTGAGAAAAGCACACTGTATATGATAACATATTCCTTTCGCAATTTTTCCATAATATTATGTTAGCTTATAGCCTAAGTGCACCCCCTGGGTTTAAGGGCAGGAGCCGCCACTGTCCGGGAGTCCCACGTTACCTTCTTTTGTACCTCGTTTCCTCTTCCTCCTTGGGCGCCCTTCTCACGTGAGGTAGGCCTCGTTCTCAGTCAGTCCCTTCGCTCAAAAATGACCCCTTTCTCAAATATATCAACAACAATTAACTCTGGCCTCTCTTCAAAACGAACAAATCTTTCGCCTTTTACTAAAGATTTCCGTGGAGAGGGGCCTTTACTGAGTCTAAAGACTTATTTTTAATTAAGCCTAACTGCAAAGTTGGGCTCACAATTCCCCAACAAGAAAAGTATAGTTATCTCATTCATAAAATACGTTAAAGTCTAGCTGCTCAGGGCAACTGGAAGTTAATTGAGTTAGTGAACGCTACAGAATAAATTGTTCATTTTCAGCCCCCATCAAAACCGCGGGTACGGGCCTCCCGAATTAGGTACATGTTTTTTTTCTCTATTCCTGCGGATGGCATTGCGAGAAAAATCTTCAAAAACCACATAATTCTTTCCTTGTTTGTCCCATTGGCTATCCTGCACCTCCGGCACGGACTGAAACATTCCGACTAGTATTAATCGCCGTACAACAGACGTGGACTCCCTTAATGGATTTCTGCAGGACTTCCTATGCTGGAAGCTTGTTGTGGAAGAATAAGGACATATAGACGCTAAGTGCTCTCATTTTTTTTCCAACTCGGCAATCGACGTGGACGTTGGCACAATGATGCCCATATAGGAGACGGCGCAAAAAGCTGGCCATTCTGATTATGATGGATACCCGTTCAATTTACGACTTGCTCCGACGAGCGCCTTACATAGAATCACATTAGCAACAATAGGTTTTTTCACTAGACAAGATACCTACCTATGACTCTGGAGCTATGATTGGAATATCGCACATCGATTTATCATACCAATGTTTTGAGTGCTCTGGTTCTGGCCCTATCACGAGATAATATCAACATATTATGTTGTCGACGGAGGAGGAATAATAACAATGGTAGTCAGGATACACACAAACTTAGCCTTCAAACTCACTTTAGAAAGTTGAATGCACAAACTGACTCTCAAACTCAATTCACAAACTGAACCGCCGAGCTCATCCTTCCAACTCAAATTAACACTCAACCCACAAACCTAACTTTCAAACTCAATCCACTGACTAAACATACTAACTCAACGTACTCATTATACAACCTCAACTCACCGACATGTGAACGCCATCTCATTTTTGCGCACTTGACAGATGCATAAACGAACATTACGAACTGTACGCAGGACGCAGACAAAAACCCAATCAAACCCAGCCCTTAAATGCATGATTTTTTTGTTTTTCGCAAAAAAATTCTCATTTACTAATTTAAGTGCGTAGATTACGGGAAAAATCTCAGATTACTCGTTTTTTCAAAATTTCAAAAAATCAAATTGTCACCTATAGGTGACAAATTGGCTTACAAGGTCCATTCCATCGCAAACCTTCTTTGATACCTAGAAGCCATTTTGTAACCTATAGGTGACAAAATCCAACTTGCCCATAATTTGTTCTTGTTTTGTAAACGAAATAAAGATGTTTTTCTACTCGGACAGTTCAATTTGAGGTATTGAACCATCTTTAAATTTTATTCAATTTCAGTTTCATTCATAAATTTGGCTGTAAAGACAGTACTATACCTTTTTCAAAACACCTAAAAGAGGAGCAATCTTCATATCCAAGATCATCAATTGTTTTACAGTAGGTATGGGTGGGAAAAAAAGGAAAAATCAGCATACTAAATTACTAATATTTTATTAAAATTGCACTCAGTAGGAACTTAGATAACTCTCAAACTAGAAGTTCGATACCTCTTAGGTAACTCTCAAAATGACAAGAATCAAGCGAATTGAAAATGAAAAAAGAATTTGAAGTGAATAGAAGTTGAAAATAAAATTCGAATTGAATTGAAATTGAAGAGAAAATTCAAAGAGAATTGAAAATGGAAAATCCAACTTGAATTGAAAAAATTGCCAAAAAAAGTACAAAATCCAAGAGGGAATTGAAAATGAAAAAAAAAACGGAAAAAGGGGAAATCCTGGCCTTATGGTCCTCTCTAGGAGTGGAAAGAGTCGTAACAGTTCCGTTTTGATGTAAGGCACAAAAACACATCGCATTTTGCGCACTTCCAAAAAGTGTGGCCTGAGCATTTCGCGGTTAAGGGGTTTGTGAGGGTTACTTTCACCAAGAAATTTTTCTGTAGTTAATACCATTGATTTGTAGGTTGCTGTTTGTAGCCAGCCTATTTACTTAATGCTGCCGGGGTGGGGGGTTCATCTGACCTTTTTTTCAACCAGATTTTCAGCATGCAGAGCAAATTAGCGTTCGAAGAGATCGAGATCGGTGATCAAGACTGATTTTCGTGCCTCGATAAATGAATCAATATCTTTCGAGAATATCGCCATAAATAACCGGCCATTAAACGTATTCTCAGCCGAGGGATATTTTTAAAGAGAGTAAATTAATTTCCTAAGGCCCCAGCTCCGTTTCAAAACTGAGAAGGCCCTCGGAGAAATGAATACCTTCGGGGCGCTTCGGGATTGTGATTTATCGGTGGGATTGCGAGAAGGTAGTTAAGGATTTAAGGGGTCGACTGTCCGAGATCTTCTGGGTTGGTCACAATTACCGTTTATTAGATCAGAGCTCGCGAGGTGATGTATGTCCTACACTGCAGGGGCCGATCCTCGACCAACCGGTTTTCCGCGAACGTCGCCAGGATCGAGTTGCCGCGCCAGAAAATCGTCTTCGCCAAAACCGACTCTGAGGTCATCTCTACCGGTTTTTGCAGCTCGTTTTTCATTTAACATCTGTTCGTGCGAGATGTATATAAATTAGGTAGGTACCTTCCGCTGAATAAGTTCTCCGGGAAAATTTCTTGGAAATGTTCGTAAGCATCAGGTACCTGGTGGGGAGTAATGAAGATTTTGACCTTGCTGGAAAAATTGTAAAAATTCGAGGCGGTTGTCGGTCGTTTTTTTCAAATTTCATATCGAGGATGGGAAATAATGAAATATTCAAGACGAAGGCGAAAGGTTCGAAGCTGCAGTGAAGCCGTGTTCAAGTGGTCGGAAAGTCCGATTTTATTGCTAGGTACACCATTTTTACTACCTTGGGTCGCGCGGGTTGTAATAAATTTTTACGGCTTTCAACTCGGCCGAGGCCTCCGGTCAGATTCGGCTCCAGAACTTGCTCGCCATTCGGTATGGAACAGTAAACTATTGTGAGGGCCTGGAAGAGATAGCTTTTGATTTTTACGACTCCAGCAAAATGCTGTCGAAGGCCTTTCCGAACCGAATGGATCGGTCAATTTTACAACTGACCGGTGGTCGGCTTGAACACGCGGTTTTGGCTTGAGGACTCCTTCGCGGTACAATATTCACCGGGGACCATTCTTATTCAAGTATTTGAATACCTGAGGCACTAAACCGAGCATTTACGTCGGTTTTTAGAAAATTATCTTCTTTTTGCAAAAGTACTAACTTTGAAATGCGGAAAATCTATATCCCGACGACCTGAAACTGCCTTCAAAAATTTTGTAGGTCGGTCGAGTAATCAAAAAAGAGCGGGAGGCAGCCATGATGTGACGTAGGATACCAGCTGGCCAATCAACACTTCAAGGCCACCTTGATCAAGTGATAAATCAATTGATATCGTATCGTACGGCCCGGAGCTTAACGTTCTATTTTTCATTTTTTTCCCGTGTGTTTTAAGTCGAATAGATCCCCCATGAAAAATGAAAAGCCTTCGGGCTGTTGTTTCGATTACTCACTTTTCTTCAGATTACCGACTATGAATAGTGTTTTTGCATGAGCTTCATCGTTTTTCAGACTGGGTAACTCATGTTTTTATCGAGTGAGGGTGGAGATTTTCAGTTTTACGTGACCGATTCTCCACACCTGACGTTAGCGACGAAGGCATGCCCACCGCGCCTATTATCTGTAACGTTTCATGATGAACCTTCGTGAAAAGAGGAGTCAGGCATCGAATTATGGGTTTCACTTTTCGGGGTTCATATTTTATTTTTTACCGGTCAAAAAAAAACCGACTGATTCGACAGTTCTTGGTCGTGAAATGGAAATTTGATTCAAAATTTTACGTAGGTACCAAATTTTGGAAGTATCGTTCGTTATCTGGGCAACACTGGTTTATGTCGAATTTTCACAGGATAGCAGGTGTTTCCAGCCCGAGTGTGAATGATCCTTATCCTAGCGATGTTGATTTAAAACCGGTAGCGCCCAACCGTCGTTTGTTAGCTACCTTTTTCGAACCCAGCACGTGGAACCAGTTCAGAAAATGGACCCATTAACGGCCAGAAATGCTTTATCTGTCGAGCCTTCGATTGGTTGTTAGGCCTCTTTTTTCGGAACGCGGGCGCAATAGTTAATTTACCTTATTCGAAAATTATACTTTCAAATTCGAATGGGACAGCCTACATTCGTTAAGGTGCATTTTGGAAAAGAGAAATCTCATTATAGCCAAGGGTGAATCGGGGACGGACCTAAACATAGGTAGATATAGATAGAAAAGTAGGTAGTTAGCTATTAGCTTCGTTGTATCTTGACCAGCCTCGAGGAACACTCTAGGATTTACAATCACATTTCCCAATGGAAATTATGTTTCAAAAACATGATATCACGTATACCTAGTTCGTTGGTATACTTCACACTTTGGACTTCGATGTCCACTGATACCTTTTTGTTTTTAGAATGCCTCGCTTGAACTCACACCTTTTAGGCGATGGCTGGCATATTTGGACTTTTGACTGTTGTAGGCGAGTTTCAATGGGATTCGATGATAAAAATTGTCAGGCCGGTGGTAGAGGTAGATAGTATAACAGTCAAAAGTCCAAAAATGCCAGCCATCGCCTAAAAGGTGTGTTCAAGCGAGGCATTCTAAAAACAAGAACTGTACGTGTTATCAGCGCTTGTTGCCCAACAGCCATAGTCAAAATTGTTGTTTTTACACAAAATTTGTGTACATTTAATGTCTCAACCCAGACGTTAATTATTTACTTTTGCGTTTCTTAGGTGTCATTTTACCTAAAGATTTCCCGCTCAACCTTACCTTTCGGCTGGCCGATTTTCTCCAGTTCCGACCTAAATCCAACGTCTTCCAGGACCTCCGTGGAAGGATGCTTGTTTTTAATTAAATTCCTCCACATGGGACCTCGTGAGCTGAATTGTAAAACCCAATGTGAAAACCATCTGCTCTCGCCTTATAATCGGGAAGTCCGCTCGTTATTAAGGCCTGCGAGTTAGCGGTGGTCCGGTTGTATATCACGACGTTAATAATATATTGACGCCAAAATCCCGTCTCTGATTAGATTAGCCGCGAACCCTGGTCGGCATTCAACGAGCTGACAAGTGACGATATCGATGCCGCTTATCACTAATTCGTCCATCATTATACTAATCGATTACTGTGATTCGCTCTCGCCGAATTAGGGTGAAATCTGAAGTTCTGCCGAAATCGGGCCGATACTCGCAATTCAAAACGCTTTCAGAACGATTTCCAATCTTGATTCAGCACCTGAGCCCAAAATCACTCAAATTTGCGCCGATATTCAATTTCGAGAACTGAATCTTCGTAATGTTACACGCGGTATCCCATATTGCAAGCAATGACCTTCAAGTAAAACCATTCTATCAACAAAATTTGTTTACAAAGACATTCAATGTCTTTAGACTGCCAGTGGGTTTTGAAATAGCCTGCGAAGCCCGCAGCTGTATGATAGGGTCAAGTGGGGTAATTATGAACATGGGGTAATTATGAACAAAGTATGTTTGCGCTCCTGTGAGCAATGGAAAAATCAAAAAGATGTAGCAATCGAATGTTCATTCTCTCATTGATAGGTTACGACTTTTTTTTCTCCAATTTGGCAACGCCGATGACATTTACGTGTTTATCAAAAACCTTATTAAAAAGTTTGTGAAACAGTTTTTTAGTGTTTGAGGTTCTTCCCTCTTCTGGCTGAAAAAATTGTGTTAAGTTATTGTTTTCAATATTTTTACATGCGTTAATTGTTGCTTCAACAGGATTTCACTCAAGTTTTGCCATATCTCGTTCTCAGTGACTTACAGAGGGTGTTCATAATTACCCCATACTTTTTTGGGTATGGGGTAATTATGAACATTTTTTTCTGAGAGTTTTTTTTGCACTTCTCGTCCATTTTTAGCAATGAAATGGTACAAACTAGGCGATTTTCGTTTGAATTATGAGATTTTGGGAGTATGTAAGTATATTGACTTGATTTATTTGGATCTTGGGGTAATTGTGAACTATGCTATGGGGTAATTATGAACATCGTCTTTTACATCTCATACGCCTAGTGTAACACCTTCGTGCTAACTGTCACATGTAACAGTGTGAAATGAATCAAATGTAACCTTTTGAACACCTCTTTTAAACGTCAAAATCGCTGTTCATAATTACCCCATACCCTATGGGGCAATTATGAACATAAGGGGTAATTATGAACAGTGGTTTTCAAAGACCATACAGCAGTCAAAAAAATTAAAAAACTGCCTCACAGTGTATTAGGGATGTAAACCGATTGTTTTAGAGAGGTTTCCAGGTTTTTACATGGACTAGGTACTTCTGAGAGCTGTCAGTTTGTAAAATTGTTGAAATTTGTTCATAATTACCCCACTCGACCCTACGTCATCAGTATTGTTTTAGTAGTTGATCAAGGTGGCCTTGAAGCGTTGTAATCGCTGCACCAAGGTAACGGCAATCAGCGCCCTTGCACTACTTGGCGATTGACCAGCTGTATTCTACGTCACATCATGGCCGCCTCCCGCTCTTTTTTCAATTTTGCGACCAACCTAAAAATGCCTGCATTTTTGAAAACAGTTTTCAGTCGTCGAAATATCAATTTTTCTACGTTGCAGAATGATCGCTTTCGCTAAAAAAATTCGACTTAAAATTCCCATTTAGCTCTGAAAATAGTTTTAATCATAGGGCAGTATTCAGTCAGCAGTGATGCGATTCAATGACAGACATTCAGGTAAAGGACAAACTCGCGATACACCCAATCACTGTGAAATATTGTGGTATGCAATATCTAATGTATTTTCAATCCAACGAAAACTGATGTAATGTCACTGCCGGATAGATAAGTCGCCTCGGGGTGGTCGGATAAACGTGCCGTACACCTGGAAGCACCTTCGGTGTTGTCCGAGCTCAAAAACAAACAACAGAAGAGGTTTCCTTGTTTACTCCCTTCGTAAAAGCTTCCAGTCTACGGTCGAATACCGAATGACTTTACCTGTCCTTCACCCCTCGGGGGCATCGAGTGGTTTGAGATTCAGTCATTGCATGGCGTTTACCAGACCAAAATGCGTTATTATTCGATTGTCTGTAACAACTACGAAACCAGTGGTGCGTGGATAACACACAATACTTCCATATTTTGAAACGTAAAACTGTGACACAATTTGATCATATTTTGACTGCTTTTGAACGTGTTTAGGTCAAAAATATCAAAAAATTCAGTATTAAAATTTTAAAATTCGCCCAAAATGAGAAAACGCCACATTTTCGGAATGTAAAAAATATCCACATATTCTGCAAGGTAAAACAAAGATTTTAAGACCAAGAACGCTCAAATCGGTTCATTTTTGCGGCCGGAAAAAAATAAAATAGAAAACACTAAAAATGCAAATATCTCGGAAGTACTGTGCGTTATCCAAATTCCGATTAAACAGGGTGTTAGGTCTTGCCGAGACAAACATTTCAGTTCAAGAAATTTGAAAAAAGGTTGAGAAATGAGGGAGTTATGGCCATTTTTGTAAATGACCACAGACGGACAGACGGACAGACGGACAGACAGACAGACGGACAGACGGACAGACGGACGTAACGGACACACAGACACTTGTTCAGGAAGTGATTCTGAGTAAATGTGTATAAGAAAAAGTTTTTTCTGAAGCTCCGTTCCGATTCTCGATTTTAGGACGATCACAATACTTCCATTTACTCTGTAAATATGGAAGTAAAAAGCTTTCCAATTTTCGAGCCTCGTAGATAGGGAAAGTCGTGCAGCTCACGTGAAAACTGCAAAATACCTGATATTTTCCTGCTGTTCAATTTCCCAGCCTGACAATTCGCGCAGTTGGCTTGCGTAAATTACAAGCACGAACGGCATTGCGATCCTTACGCAGATGTTTATTTATTTGTAAGCAGTTGGCGATCGCCGGCGGAGTCCGGGTCCAGTTTCCATTTCAGAAGCAGTTCAGGATAGGAGGTCCCGGTTTTGCGGCTGCATCCCAATAAAGCAAGCACCGACTCGTTGGACCTTTTAACGGATTCGGTTTCTATACGTCCTCCTGTTTACGGGCACCCGGGACAAAGCGAACTGTACCCGTGTAGGGCGAGTCGACTCCTTTTAGGACCAGATTCTCTTCGACTCCTACGAGCGATGAATTAATAGAGCATTTTCCGCAATTGCAGCCGCTTTTTCTCTCTGGCCGGCTCCAAATTTGGCCGCGTTGGACGATATGGAACGTTAATAGACGTTGTAAAACATTGGGAATGCTGCTGATAGAATGGCCAGTGCGAAATTGTGAGGTGACATTTTTATGGCTTCGATGCCTACTCGGATTGAATCTATTCAATACACCTGTAGAAACCTACTTCCTTACATGTCAAAGGCCTAACAGCCGAACTAGAAAGGAAGGTTGCAATTATTTTATTCTGGTATGCTTTAGAGATTCTACAATAACGAATCCGTCGCTTGGAACTGCAATACGATTTTCCTCATAGAGGCACATTGAATGAAAGGTGTGCACCAAGATCTTTTGGTGAAACATGGGAGAAATCCGGCGAGCTGCGAGTGAAGTCCGAGGGAGATCATGGCCAACACAATTTGTTCTTCCAGATTCCTGATTGAGACTGAATGGCGCCATGCAAACGTGTTATTTCAAACTTGACTTTTTCACCATATTGAAATTCCCAAATCCCAATCCATGTACATTTTGAATCAAATACGAAGCTTCCCATCATAATTTTAGTGCAGCGTTATTTTGAAATCCACCTGTTCTTGCTGAATAAATCAAAGAACCTACAAGAAGTTGAGGTATAAGAGAGCTCGACAAAGAATTACTTTATTTATGAATTTTAAAAAATGCCTTACCTCATAAAATACGATGGTAATTGGCGATTGGTGTACGATGATACGTTGATGATGCGGTAAACTCAACTTGGCAGAGGCAGAATAATCAATTATTGATCATCGACTTCGGAGACGCTGTCCTTTGACCCCGGGAGTGAACACTTTGCCAACTTAACACTTGTATGTACAATTCTCTTTCCGATCCTCCGAAATTGAGTTAGCTATGAATAAGTGACATGGTCTCACAAACACATGAATCTAGATTCACACAAAAATAGCGAATGAGAATTCTCCTACCGAGTGTGCAGTGTGGGTGGGTGTTTGTAACGGTGATCTATGATAAGAAGTATTATCAACTCTTCTCCGAAAACGTTAATTCAGCGCCACCAAGCAAATTGACCAACAACAACGATAATTCAAATTCAATGAAGTAGATTACAGTGTACCTACCTAATGTATGTCATACATACTTCGAGTGAGAAAATGGGCCGAATGCCAGATAATATCTGGTACATAATATTATTATGTACCTACTTTACCCAGATCTTTACCCAGAACAACATCTTTGACTTTACCTGATAGTTCGGGCTGTGTACTGCTTTCCAGTGTTCCCACCAGGCAGGCCAAATTTTTCCCTACTTTCTCAAAAAACGCAAAATTGTGGTCGGATTTTCTTGAAAATAAAAGAAGGGTGCAGAAAACAGACTGCTTCCCTATTCTTACTTGGAATTTCACTCCAAATTCGACAAATTTTGACTATCAAATGGCTAAAACGATCAAAATGTGCGGCCTAATGTTACAAAATGAGTTGTCGCCGCTACAGAAATAACCGGTCCATCGCGTAAATGGCAAGCTATTCCCTCGAGATTTTCGCTCCACATGGCGATTTTATAGGCTGGATGTCTAATTAGAAAAAACGGCAAAACGTCAGCCTCGATTTCGTCACGTCGTAGGACCAGATGTAGTCGTAGGTTTCCCGTGTGAAGCGTTCGTCAGCCCTGGTCCCTGATACGGACCAGAGGCCACATTTGGAATTGGGCCCTCGATCGTGCGAATGGCCGGTCTAGTTCCCACAACTTGACATTATTTTATCGAGAAAAAAATCGCTCATTTTTCTCGTATACGATGTTTTTTTTAGTAAAATTAACGATTTAAAAAAATTAACGATATTTATCAACTCAAAATCATGTTGAACTCAACAAGTGCTTACCTGAGCTGCGCAAGAGTTAAGTTACTCTCAGAACGTGGTATCATTTTGGAAAAAATTTCACCCGGACGAGCGCTTTCGCCGATTCGGGCCCCTACAGGCAATTTCAGTGAAATTTATATAGAAAAACTCAGTAGGTACCTACCTGTTCAGCAACTGTTTGAAATCGCCCAGAGGGGTCGTTATTAAAATCAAATTTAACAAGTTAATACATAGGTATTGCAGCAGGTTAACCAATTTGGAAAATATCGTCATACCTGATCCAACCTTCGCATCAATTCGGTGCGACTCCAAAAAATAATTTTATCTACAGTTTTGTGTCGATCATGCTAAGGATTGGTATTTGCCGTGAAACTGACGCTGTCAAACATTCCTTCACGCATAAGAGAGCAGTACGATATTTTTTATATTATTTTTTTGGTGCAGCCCAAAACCCATCAAAGATGAGCGGAGTGCTCCAGAAAAATATCGTCTCATCAATTGACAGGGCCCTGAAGAAAGAATCCCACAAAGTGAGTTTATTGGTTTTTGTAGCATTGGTATTTTATATAAAATTCGCCATCAATTTCATTACCCATTCATTCGTGATCCTCGACATGTTTTTGAAAAATGGCAGGTCAACGAACAGCTTTCGAAAATTATTGAAAACGAAAACAAATCCAATTGGATGTCTGACGTATACGCGGATAGCTTTCAGCTTGGCAAACAAATGGAACCGATCAGCCCAGTGAGCGAAAAATTCACAATTATCAACCATACTATTGAATTTTAATCGAGTGAATTTCCAAAATTCCTGCTGTCACAAATAGGTAGTTTCAACAATAGCCACCTGCGAAGAATTTTTTTACGGACAATAAAATCTAATCAGAAAATGCCTTCAAGATAATGGCATCTTTCGCGCCCATCCCACCTGATTTTCACAGCAAAAATTTACGAAATAAATTGAATTTTGTTTCCAAATTTAAGAGAGTCGAAATCGAAGGCGAGAGACCATTTTCGGACGAAGATGACGAAGGTCCGGAAAGTTTCACGTACCAAACGGTACCGGCTGTAATCGGTCAGATTGCGGAAGGAAAATGCAAGACGTTGGGAGTTGATCAGATGATGGTAAAATGTTAAATCAATTACGAGCTATTTTGCAAAATCATAAAATTTTAATTTTTATTGCGCTAAATTTTATTTTGTGAAATTCAAGTTTTTTTTGTAAAAATGTTCAGTCTCACCCTCGTTCCTACCAAGTTTCGAAATGAGGTCAAGTGCTTTGCATACGTACGGTACATAGAAGGCCCGTATCGTTCGTGAATATCAAAGCTGAAGGTGCTGAGGTGGCGCGTTAACCTTTTGGCGCGATTGTGGCCCCCGGGCTCGAGATAGGTGTTTCGGGTGAACGATCAAATCTCGAGGGTCAGGTCAGACTGGTGCCTTTCCAATGTGGTACGAAATGGTTAACCAACGGTCTTGAATCAGGCGAGAAAATTAAAGATAAGAGGCTAAAATTGATAAGAGGCTAGTGGTCCGTCGATGACGCACAGTACTTCCATTTTTGGAAACATAAAACTCCGTATAAAATTCATCATAATATGATGTGACAAATTATGACGGCTAAATTTTTGGCTCCACGATCAAAAACTGAGAAAAACGCGCTATGAAACTAGGCGAATTTACTTAAGAATTTCATTTCTGGTTTTGTGAATAACACAATTTGTGAATATCGAGCCGCCGATTTTCGAAATCCAAAATTGAAAGCACAAAAGAAGAAATGGGCTCCCGGGTGAAACCAACAAGACTTTCTGGACGGGCTGGTCCATTTTTGGAAAACTTGAGACACCTCGCCGTCGGTTAAACCGCCGGACGACTTCGTAGGGAAAATGAGACGCGATTTAATTAGTTCCCATCGGAAGATGAGTTTTGAATCGGTTGATCCGGATGAGATGACCTGTCAGATGAGTGAGAAGGGCAAGGATCGAGTCGCCGTATTTAGTTACCCGGGGGCCTCAGGAAGGACCGGTTTTCCGACTTGATGAATCGTCGAATCTTTTTGAGAAACGCGGTCCGAACATGACGCTGAAAGACGAAGTTGAAGATAGCCACTAACAACAACTTCAATTTTTCAAACAAAAAAAAATTGCATACGAAAGAAAAACAACAACAAAAAAATTTGCTTAAGAAAAGTGGAATTTCCACTGTGGAAATATGCGAAATTAAGCCATCAAAAGCCAACTAAACATTTTTTCACGTTAAAACAACGGGGTTTAACTTTTTTAAATTTTCCAGCCCGAGTTGAAGAAATTGGCCGTCAGGGGCGCATTGTCCGAAAGGGAGAAACACGTTTTTCGATATTTCAGGCGCCGCAGGATCACGGATCTGTTGCAATTCATGATGAACCATTTATTAGCATCGCAGCCTGGTAAATATCGCATTTCTTACAATCGACTTTGAATTTAAATCCCATTTTTGCCTAAACAAAATATCAAATCCACCACATACCTATCAAAAACCATTTTTACTTTCATATTTAACGAGTAAATGTAATGTACCTAATCGTCCAAAGTCGAAATATCAGATCCATTGTTTCGATCTTTGTGGCGTATCGAGCCTCGCCTTGGTACTTCGCTATTGTCCGCTAGCGTAAGAAATCGTGTTCTCGATGTAATGACGGTAAAGTGAACCGGTGAGGCATTTCGAACAATTGAATTGGTTCGTCATCACAGAAATATGTCGCAATGTCATCTGAGGTTCGAGTCGGCATTTAAACTGGAGTCTAACTTACATTTTCCGAAGTGGGACATTCAGGTCTCGCAATTATTTCCAAGCATTCCTCACTAATAACGCGGAAAATCTCATCTGGTCGCAATTTTGAAAAATTCGATTCGGCGATTTTCACTTTCTGCCTCCAATTTAAATCAGATTTCAAAACTGCGCGTATTTTTATGTTTAACACTTTTCTAGCACACGGATTTTCTTGAAAACTTGAGCCGATCCTTCAATAGGGACAGATAAGGACTAATATTCAAATTTTTCCGAAATTCGGCAATTTTAATCGACGCGATTTGGAAATGTTGCTATTTTTATCGCTCTCGCAAATCTATAGGATCTTTCAAAATAAAAATCGGACGATCCCTCGTCGAAAAACGAAAAACACTGGTGTCATTCAACAACAAACAAGTGCCTCGTAATAATTAGGTTTATCATTTATTTTGAACGTTAAAAATGATAAATTTTTGCTTTTCTCACTTTTGCAACCGAAAGTGAAGGGAAATAATTTGAGGCCCAAAAAATCAGAAATCATATAGAAAGATGAGTTATTGTTACCCTTAATTTTCAGACATTCCTGTTTCCTGAATAGAAACATTTCTGCGAAATTAGCTTTTTTGAACGTCTTCAGCGGATATCTCTTTTTTCCGTTTCGGTCCAAGTATTGTTCTTCTTCGGTCATAGGTACACGAAGACCTACCGCAGCTAATGCTCGTTCCATACTTGAACTTTTCTTTCGAACATAGTACTTCCTTTCTTGGACATCTGAAGATGCTTTTTTACAAGTGTGCAGTACTGTCTTCAGGGGTCGTTGCCAATACTGTTTCCACCCAAGAACCAACATCGACGAACCGTACTAAGTAAATCGACTGTAAGATTGTTAGACTTCGGGTAAAATTACTGCCGGTCACGGATGGAAGTAACTTGAGGTATTCTACTCTTCGATTTTGCATTAGGGATTTTTAAAATTTTTTTCGAAACAAGTGCATAACGTTTTGAAACAGAGCTATCAATGTTTTCCGGGAAATTAGCCTTAGAATGAGAAGTAGGAGAGCTCCAGCTGCCTGGTCCCACCACAATCCTACACCATTTAAAAGTGCTATCAAGGCCGGAATACCATTGCTGTAGAACATTATTGTGCATTGTTATTGCTCCTGAAGAGAGGAAGGGAAATATTGATATTGAGGGCCCAGCAGCCGAAAGCTCCAGGACAACATTGAATTGCAGTCAAATATCAGGGGCAGGGTCTTCAAAAAAGCTCTGTCTCCTTCGCCGAGTTTTTCGAAAATTCATATTTTCTTCATCGGGGCTTGGAGACAGGTCTATTCAGTCACATCATGACCACTCTCTGATTTTTGGGGATTGATGTCCATGATTCCGGGTTTTGCCATGGTTTTTGCTATTGTAGAAATTTGCTATTCTCATCAAAATTTCGCAATAGAACCGGAATCATGGACATCACTCCCTAAAAATTAGACGGAGGTCATAAAGTGACTGAATAGACCTGTCTCCAAGCCCTGATGGAGAAAACGTAAATTTTCGAAAAACTCGGCGAAGGAGAGGAGGTTCTTCTGAAGACCCTACCCCTGACATTTGACAACAAATATCGACCCCGATCTTAAACAATTCACTATTGTTAAAGGGTAGGTAGGTAGTCTTCAAAAAACATCTTCAAGAACTTATTTTGGAAAATGCAAGATTTTTTGGAAAAATGGAAGTACCGTGAGCTATGTTACCATTGTATCCTACGTATTTAGGCCGGATGCACTTCAATAGGAGCTCAGTACTTTGCCGGGGATAAAGCAAAGGACATAAGTGGCGGTCGAAGGTAAAGGCGTAGGACGAACACCCACGATGTCTCTCACGAAGAAAACTGACGTGATTACATGCATTACCATAACTACTGTTGTCGGTACTGCACTGAAAGAAGTCGGTACTGGAAGTAGAGAATAGGCGCTGCTGAAAGCGGCCCCTCTGACTTGGATTGACAATTTGGCTACAGGAAAATGAAAAGAACAATGACAATTTCCTCAATACGCAAGACTTTGGCCAATGGATCCACTAGGTGATTTTTCAAAAAATGAAGTTTTTCAAAACACCCAAAAACAGTAATTTAGCTGATTGGAAGGTATAACGGACCTCCCCCCCCCAGTAATTTTTACTACCACAGAAATTAGATAGGTAAAAAATTAATTTACTAAGGGCCGCTTTATCAATTGTCGGTTATCCAAAAACTCATAGCTAATATCTGGCAACAAATTTCTCGGAGACACAGCCTATGCGCATCCACCCAAAAATCACCCTGAAATTAGTGGCCTGGTGGGGGATTTACGGGGATTAGTTTTTCTCTTTAGGAGAAATTTGGGGTTTTTTTTTACGTCCGCACCATGGCAACACTGATGGAAAGAGTAGCATTGTGAAAAAGACGCACGCTTGTGAATCCGCCTTTCCACTAATTATAGCGCTAAAACCCAATTGATAGGATCCTTCGATAAGTCCATGATTGACAGTTTTCATATACTCGCTTCAAAATTAACGAAAAAATGTCCCAGCATCGAAAAAATCAGAAATGAAAAATGAAGCCTTTCAAATCCATTCAATCGTTTGTTCCGACTACCGACAGAACGAGTCGCAGGTGGCGATCGAGATTGGAAAGAATCGTTGAAAAATGATGAAAATGCCGAGATAATAACGTCACAGATGCGTCTTACGAGGCCACCCAACTCGAGTGACAAAAGTCGGCTGCCTAAAAGACGAGAATCACGAGTCATTTGAGCCGCGGCTGTCTACATCTTTCACTTTTTCGAGCCTACACCTGTTTTCTATCCTGGGACAAAATCGAATAATGGTGAAAATTCACATGAAGAGATTATAGGAAATTCTACCGAGATTCAGCGATGGAGCCAGAATTTGTGATTTTTAGAATTTTTTTTAAGGATTTTTTTTAGTTTTTCAGTTTTTAGCTTATGCTCTAGGTACATCGATTTATTTTTTAAAGAGCTATCAATTCGTATATCGGGTTCAAGCACTCGGAGCAACGGGAATGATTAAATAGGTAATTATCAGAACAAACCGACGAGTAAAACGATACAACTGCGGTTGACGACAGTCCAATGGGAACGAATCGTGGGAACGGAACGGCAACTCGACAGTCGGTGGGTCCTTGGCTATCTAAATGCGGTTTCCTTCTGACATCGATAGTGGACCATGTGGTACCGATTCCACAGTTAAGCGATACCGACCGTAAGAAGTGAGAAACGGCTACTGGGCAGTCACATGGCGCCTACTTGACAGCCTTCGTGGGATTCGAAAATTGAAATTGGGAGGGACCAGCTGGAGCGTGCACTGCACAACTTTCGAGCGATGGAAAAATTAACCGAACCAGGGGTTTTTGGTGAATTGGGAAGGCTAAATTCATTTCATTTCCTGCCTAGAGTGGAATAACTTATTGGCTACATCAAACTTGGTTATCAATATATTGATAGATCAAACTTGGTTATCGATGCATTAATAAATCGAACTTGGCTATCGATACATCGATAAATCGAACTTGGCTATCGATACATCGAACTTGGTTATCGATACATCGATAAATCGAACTTGGTTGTCGATACATCAATAAATCGAAATTTGATATCGATACATCGATAAATCGAACTCGGTTATCGATACATTGAACTTGGCTATCGATACAGCAATAAATCAAACTTGGTTATTGATACATCAATAAATCGAACTTGGCGTTCGATATATCGATAAATCGAACTGGGTTATAGATACATCGATAAATTGAACTTGGCTATCGGTACATGGATGATATTGAGGACAAAATATCGATGCCCAAATATCACGCGGAAAACATCGATAATTCAATATCCCATCCTTGGTTGAAAAACCAGAAGACCCCTACAGCACCAACTGACAATTATGGGGTCTCTCCGGGGAAGAAGTAAGGTTGAGCTCCGGCTTCCTGATCCCACCTAACCTCCAAGGTCGGGCTCGCTCCTTCGAAGGGAGGATTTGTTTAAAACACCAGAATTGCGAAAAAAAAACCAAAATAAGATGAGAAATGTTAGCATTTTTTGGCAATTGCAGACGACCCTCTGGACTTTCTGAGAGGCCTGTTGGACCACTGCCTGCTATTCAGAGCCGGCCAGTTGAAGGAGCCACCGATACTCTACAGGGCGGAACATCTCGAGTCATTTTTCGCGGCTTTCGACCCCCTAAAGACGGAACTGATAACGCTGCAACAGTATCACAACGGTAAGACTCGGATGAGGAAAGCAGAATCGGTCAGGAGCTAGAAATAACCATGATTCAATGCTTGACAACCGAGCTCCTGTTTCCTATTGAATTGGAACAACCGAGCCAAAACCAAAAAAATAATATTTGGACAAGAGTTCAGAAAATGCTCAGCAGGCGAATCAGGTCCCAACTATTGAGCTCTTTACCACACTAGAGCCATCCACACAAATTATTGGCAACCCTGGTAATAACTGATAATACGAACTATAGATAAGAGCTAAAAAAAGCCAAACATAAACGCCGGGTATTATGCTGATTCAGCAGCAATGCTATCTTAAACAACTGCGCCTTCTAAGAATGCCAAAACAAAAATCTCCTACATATACATAACCTCCTAATAATCCTGGCAATTATCACTCTGATAGTACGAACGATAGGATAGATAAGAGCTCAAAAAAGTCGAACATGATATGTTTGATTTTTTTGAGCTGTTATTATACATAGGTACATCATACATATAATGTGCCAGGTATTCTGCTGAACTTCGAGTTCAAAGTCAACTTCGACATCAAAGTCAACTTCGAGATCAAAGTTAACTTCAAGATCAAAGTCAACTTAGGTTTCAAAGTCAATTTCGACATCAAAGTCAACTTCGAGTTTAAAGTCAACTTCGAGATCAAAGTCAACTTCGACATCAAAGTCAACTTCGACATCAAAGTCAACTTCGAATTCAAAGTCAACTTCGACATCAAAGTCAACTTCAAGATCAAAGTCAACTTCGATTTCAAAGTCAACTTCGAGATCAAACTCAACTTCGAGATCAAACTCAACTTCGAGATCAAAGTTAACTTCAAGATCAAAGTCAACTTCAAGATCAAAGTCAACTTCGATTTCAAAGTCAACTTCGAGATCAAACTCAACTTCGAGTTCAAAGTCAACTTTGAGATCAAAGTCAACTTTGAGTTCAAACTCAACTTCGAGAACAAACTCAACTTGGAGATCGAAGTCAACTTTGAGAACAAAGTCAACTTCGAGATCAAAGTCAACTTCGAGTTCAAACTCAACTTCGAGTTCAAAGTCAACTTTGAGATCAAAGTCAACTTTGAGTTCAAACTCAACTTCGAGAACAAACTCAACTTGGAGATCGAAGTCAACTTTGAGATAAAAGTCAACTTCGAGATTAAAGTCAACTTTGAGTTCAAACTCAACTTCGAGGTCAAAGTCAACTTTGAGATCAACGTCAACTTGAGTTTGAAGTCGAAGTTGACTTTGATCTTGAAGTTGAGTTTGAACTTGATGTTGACTTTGAACTAGAAGTTGACTTTGATCTCAAGGTTGACTTTGATCTCGAAGTTGACTTCGCAATGGCAACACTGCTCCAACGATTGATCTCTCCTACATAAAAATAACCTCCTAATATAATCCGCATGATGGACAACTTCTATTTGCAATCATCCAAGTAAGGATAAGAGGTCTGAAAGTCACAAGTAAACACCTCATACACAAGTAAACACCTGGTATCATATTGATTGAGCAAATTATTCATTTTGCATCTGATGTTAATTACTCTTGCAGCAATGAGAACGCTGATGATACGAAATTACAACAGGAATCCAGACGTTGACGAGAATAGAAACGTTTCCAAAAGAGTGTTCATGAACATCGCGTGAGTTTGAAAAATTTATTGCACTTACTGAGTACCTACAACTTACCGGGAGGTATTTTGGGCCATAACATGAATCCAAAACCTATTTTTGCTGACGGTCATCAGTTCGGATTTAACATGCCTTGAAACGTAAACCAACGCAGGTCGCACAAAAACGTTCCAATCAAATACATACATGATTTTTATTTTTATGAAAACCAACCCAAAATTAAGGTATGGACATAGATTATTAGCCTCTTTCCATCTGTTGAAAATTGAAAAAGAGATCACAGAAACCGCGTTAGCTGACTCTCGGATTCATCCTTTGTCCATTGAGGCAACAAAAGACCATTGTGAGGGTCCGGTAGGATTACACCATTGTTTCAACTCGTGCTATGTGGCCGCAGGGTGTCATTTTCTCCCCTTTTGCCCACCAACGGGGCTGGCGATGAAAGAATATCGGGTGAAAAAATTTCACGACCACAAAGATTATCTGGATCGATTTGTATAGTAGGTAGGTACATGTTTTTATTCCATGGCATCGCTGTAAATATGATTATTTTTGGCTCAGAAAATTGGGACTCGTCGGGAATCTGCTGGACCTAATATGGCCACCCTCGTCAGAGAACAGTGGGTCGTCGAAAAAGGTAATTCGCCAGTATGTCAAACTGTTATTAGCTAACAGGGGGTAAGAGTTGATGGTGAAAAGTGAAAGTTGAGTGAAGCTGCAAGTGAAACAAGGTAAAAGTAAAATTAAAGTTTAGCTCGCTTAATATCGGCTTCAATGCCCCACCCCCAGGCTCTCCATCGGCCCGAAGAAATCCAACATCCAGGAAATTCAGTATAGGCAAAGAAAGGGCAAACAAATCCTGGGCGAAAAGAGTTTAATCACAATAAAAGCAAATCATAGAATACTGCGGATCAGACTTCAGTTTCACTCGTTTAGAAATGCGGGAAATCGTGTATTAACAAAAAGAAAAAATGCTTGCGAGAACGATCGGACAAAAATATCATAAATTCGGAAATACGATGGTGGACTTTTTCAAACTTTATTCGACATTGACCAAACTGATGCATTTCGGCTGTTCATTAGCAACGTGACGGCCTTTTGTCGGCGTGTTTTTTCGCGTGCTCTTCGGCGCTTTTCATGAACTTTTTCCGGTTGGTGACGAATTCTTCGGCCAGGTCGGCCCTCAGCGGGTGTTCGGGCTGAGGTTCGTGTATCAGCTGGACGAGAGCCTCCATCACCTGGTTGATCCGCGTGGCCGGTTTCCAATTTTCGGGGCTCACGATCGACAGGCAAGTTTGACCTTTTTCGTCGAAATTCGGGTGATAGATTTTGGTTTTCATCGTCACCTTGGGCGGCTTGAAGGGATATTCAGCGGGGAAGTTCAATTGGACCCTGGGAAATCGGATAATTGTCAATGGGGCGCAATAAATTGGTCGGGGATTGAAAATTTCCAAAACAAGGGATGTTGATTTTCGACCGAAGAGTTTCATCGCAGAATAAGGCAACACTGGAGACTCCTGCAGCTCTTCCCAAGAGTTTCCAGTGTTGACACATTCTTCAATGATATTCCAGGGTAGAAAATCAATCATTTCAAGTTTGGGCCAGAAAACCAGTCTGCAATACCTGAACGCGCCATAGTTGTAAGGCGCCTGGCTAGGGACGATTAGGGCTGTCCAAACCAGAAGATTTCTCTCGTCAACTTGGATGTCTCGGACTGTTTTCATATCCGAATCGCGCAGGTCGATGAGCTCTTTCTGAAGGCGTCGAGAGGAAGCCATTTTAACGGGTTGCGACGAATTACTTGGTTCACTGGCCGGAGGAGATAACGTCCCATCACTTTCCAAAGACAGTTGTGCCTAGAACGGAGCCGGATGGCCGCAAAATGTCGAATGCTAAATTCGGAAGTCGAACAGGTGTCCCGGAAAGGAAAGGATTGAAGGACAGCCTAGTGGCTAGCGGGACCAACTCTAGCTAAAGGCTTGCCAGGAGGTATGGGTTGAATTTGTACGAAAGCCATTGTAGGGTTTGTTCAAAGAGCATGAGTGTAGGCAATTACTGAATGTTTTGAAAAATTTGGTTTCGGAAAAGTCCGAACCATTTCAGGCCATCTTGGTCAGTTTCGGACTGATTTAGACAATTCGGACTGTTTGGGACAGTTACGGACCATTTCAATGGATAGTTCCGGACTGTTTTATAGAGTTTTCCGCCATTCTGGGTTGTTTGGTACTGCTTTGGACAATTGCAAGCAATTTTGGACAACTAAGGACTTTTTCGGACCAGGTGGGGACAGTTTTGAAGGCTTTCGGACAGTTCTGGACCATTTTGATTTTGTGATGGACCGTTCCGGACTACTTTACAGAGTTTTCCACAATTTTGTACTGTTTCGGGCTGATTCCTACAACTTTGGTACTGCTTTGCTCCATTTTGAACTGTTTTGGAGAGTTTTGGATGGTTTACAGAAGTGGCCATTTGGCTTGATGATTATATTCTTTCGATACCATAACCTAAGAAAACCATATTTCGGTACACATTCCCTTTGTGGATAAAGGTATCGACAGGATTTGGTGTGGTAGCATTGGTACAATAGCAATCGATGGATAATAGTATTTTTAATTTATCTCGATAATCGAACATTCCGGCGTTGTAATTATGCAGTAGTATTTCTGAATTACCCGAAGTTTTTTCTAATTTCCAATGAGAACCGTCGATTATTTCAAGTTTATAGGTGTTTTTAGTAACATCAAAGAACAACCCTTCCTGATAGGATGGAAGAAACAAGCCTCCAGAGGTGAAGATCGGTTTTGTAGTAGAAAGAAACTTCGGAAAACCAGCAATCCTGGTTTGTTGAAATTTCTTTTGAAACACAGGACCAATAATCCTACCATTTAAGGCTTCAAATCAATCCCCTTCATGTTCGTAACCTAGAACACTGAGCATGGAGAACGAGTCTTATTGGACTTTTCAGAAAACCTACTTATTTTCTAATGTCATGTTTCTGAGCTTCTTTGAACGAAAACTACAGTAGACTGTGAGCAGTAGTGCTGTAGTTGCTTAATATACAGGCTAATTAACTTTCGAGGTCGAGTTAGCCTAGAAATTCACTTTCGAGAATCACAAAGTTTATCAAAATCTGGATTTTAGGGTCGCTAATGTTTAGAAATGTTTAGCGAGCACGGTAGCAAATCATTGACGCAAAATTGTTTAAAATTAACCTTATTCTCTGACAAAAAAAAGATCCAAAATCTTTCCACTTGATTGCAACATGAACTGTTGGGAAATGACAGAATGATGTCAACCAGTTGGGCGACAGGAAAGATCTCAAATAATATTTCTGCTTCCTAGCAAATTTACTTGAACTGAATCTTAAACCACGTTTTTTATTCAAAAAACCAAAAAGACTTCGAACCTTCCTTTGAATCACTTATTGGGTGGTAGAAATTCTCGAAGAACGGCCATAGCCTCAACAAGACGGGAAAATATAAAACATTCCTTACCGATCAGCATCCCCTTGCTGGCATCTTTAGGACGAATCCTCACAAGAATCTAGTCTCAAAACACTTGAATCCACAATACACAAAGTTCACTAAATTGGAATGTCGAGGCAACAAAAGAACACAAGAGCGATTTAAAATACGAACAGCTGCTGAACGGAGAGATAAGTTTGATAACGAGTGCCACGGATTGAGAACGGAGAAGGTTGGCCAACCTGGGCCACCCTCCTGAGGCCTCGAGCACCATGGAGGATGGGAAAGCTTCGTTCCCCAACGTTCAAGCTCGTCCTTGTTCCTCTAGAAATCTCCTCCGGAATGAAGTTCCATGTTCCTCCCAAGGGAGATCTTCTAAGGGTCTTTTTGGCTTCTCCAGAAATTTTTTTGAGTTTGAAGATTAATTTGATCAAGCCCGCAATGGACAAGAAGATTTTCGAGGGCCGCTTTATCAATAGGTAGTCGATTATCCAAAAAATCATAGCTAATCACCAGGCCACTGATTTTAGGGTGATTTTTGGGTGGATGCGCATAGGCTGTCTCTGAGAAATTTGTAGCCAAGAGATTAGCTATAATTTTTTGGATAATCGACTATTGATAAAGCGGCCAATTCAGTTAGTCATCAACTTATTGATAAAAAGGTACAATAAAGAAGGGAAGTGAACAGCCGTTACAGGTTTCGGCTTTTGCTAGATAACCGAAGTTGCTCCGGGCGTGCCCTGCCGTCTTCAAAGAAAACGTTGGAAGTAGATGACCTCTACGTCTATGTCTCTACGCCATAATATTATTATGGCTCTACAACAGTGTCTCCTGTATTGCGAATTTATTAATACATTTTTACTTACACTGTCCATCTTGAACCTCTTGGAGCACGACGGTTTAAATTCTGACTCAGACATTCGCCGCCTTCTTTTCAAAAAATGATGTCTCTTCATCGAACATTTGTTTGCCGGCCAAATCTATGTATTCAGGTATCCGGAATTGAAAATACAGGCGATAACTTTGCCTACAGTGAGCTGAGTAAGATTTTTATCTATAAAATTCCTGTTGAACGATGTGTAACGAATTGTGTGTGTAAAAAGGCTCTACTCTGGCCCCGTTGTTCAAAATGTTAATCTTAAAATTGCCTGGTTTTCATCTCCCGTGTGCAGACAATTCAAATCTAAGCAAACCTAGCCACTACCTGCCTATCTTCATTTGAAGGATGCCTAGTTCAGAATTTTGAAGTCAAATTTATTATTTGTTAGCTATACCTATCAGTCCAACAAGTCTGAAAATCGGATCGGTATAAAAAGCGATTACTCACAGTACATCCATAGCGCTTTCGCCGACATTGGCTTCTGCCGTTTACTTGGGCTGAGAAATGAAGATTTTTTTGGTCCAGGATCCATTGCATTGATTTATTGTTTTCAATTTCAGTTAATTTGCTATCAATGTGTTTCAGAGTTGAGAACCTAAAGGACAGTTTAAACCGTTTTTCTACCCTCTAAAATTTCACTCCGGCAGGATTCGAACCTTCTATTCACTAGGCAGCCTAGGTCTAGAACAAGACTATTTTTTTGACCGCAGTGCTGTCATCGAATTACCAACGTCCCTAACGATAGAAATAATTAATTTTCCAGTAAAAAATTATTCCTCGTGATATTTTCAGGCTTCCTATTAGTGGAATGGCCCGAGGGTATTTTACCGGTCAGAGGCACCTTCCACGGTCAACTATTTTTTCCACCACGGATGAAAATCCTTTTACCTACAACGCCCACGACGGGTAACGGTCGGATAGGAAACTCTATGCCTTCGTAATGAGGTTCTCACAATATTTCCTTGTCCTGTACACGAACCGAGGGCTGGAAAGGTTCATGTTTTACCTGAGGTTTGTTGAGACAGGTCCGACATAGGTGAAATAGAAGATCCACCATTTCGACGTTAATTATCTTGTCTTTTCTTAATTGGAAAAATCCAGAAACCCGAAAAATGCGGGTTCGGTCACGCTCGGTTTGGCGATTTTAGGAACAGCATCCGAAAAAGGCGCTCATCAGGAGCTTTTTTGTGCGCCCCGAGGGTAAATACGTGCAGCTTCTTTTGTAGATAAATTGACGGCTAGACAGCAGTTAATCTGCTAGAAACAATAGGAGAAAACCGCTGACCCGCCAATTATCGTAGGATAATAAATTCTTTTCTTAGCATGACGAAGAACTAGCCTACCTACCTGGTAGAAGAGATTTTTCGGAATCATTATCAAACGCCTTTTCATTGGCGAAAATGGTGGTATTGGGTGGTTACAGGGGAGAAAAAAGAGAACATCTGTTCTACCGTATTTTCGAGCGCTTTCGCCATCGCTGCCCTCATGAGAAGAAATAAGGTCAACCTCATTTCTTCCCAAGAGGGCAAAAATTTTTGAGCATACTCTGTATTTTTCCAAAATTCTCACAGATAATACCGATCTCGCAAGATAAAACGGCATCGGAGAGAAAAGAAATCAAAACTTACATGAAAAATCTCGTCAAAAGTATGCACCATGCTGAGGAAGGCGAGTCAATGGAAGCATCCGAAATCGGAATGGCCAAACCGCCCCAAGGATCGGAAGCAAAGCTGGAAAAATTCGGGGATTTCGCTCGACCGATGAAACATTTGCAAGAGGCTTTTAGACCTGAAGAAGAATTTTGAAAAACGACCTGAAAATTTAAAATAACTTACCGTCCGCAATCAGTCTTCAGTTATTTCTTCGAATAGAATTGGGTTTGGACTTTGGAGACCGGGAACTGCGACTGAGGAACGATGAGGAAGTGGGAAGTTAAATTGTTGTTGTTGAAAAATAAAGATTGGTATCTCATGTGTGTTGAAAAATTTGTGCACCCGCTAGTTATAAAATCGAAGGACCGTCTTTCAAGAATGGCAACTCTTCAATGTTTTCTCTCTCGATAAAATAAAAACAGCGGATAAGCCGTTGATGTACAACACGTCTTGTCGCCTTGTTCCTCAGCGTGAGACCTGAATTCTCAACTGAGCTTTGCACGTAAAAGGGCGTTTGTTGGCGGAACAGGAGTACAACTTGTGACATCTGTAGAATTAGTTGCGACCGCGTTCGATTGGACTGCCTTTTTCAGCAGCGACTCAGGAAATCAACGATTCTCACAGATGTTCGTTTTGATCGAGTGCGAAAAGAAGAAAGACTCGAAGGATAACGCGGGGATCGATGCTTTTTTACATCGACGAAATAGGTAGGCACCTACATTTTTATACGTTTTTACTAAAGCATCAGTTTCACAGTACCTACCTATCATTTTGACCACCCCGACTCCTTTCACACAATAAAATACAAGAGCACCTTTAGTCACCAGTGGAAAACATTCGTGATGCGTGGGACGCCTTTGTTACATTGTTTATTATGATATGTACCCGCGAAATTCCCGTTTTTTCGTATTTCGATAATGTGGTGAAAAAAATCTATTGCGGTTTATTTTGTATTTTGATAACTTTTAACGTTGGAGTTGACATCTGGTTGCTAAACACTATCGCCGTATGCCTTCACTTCAACCCAAACAGTGGACACAGGTAGGCCGAGCCGAGCCAGGGATAAAAAATTGTCGGTTCACATTATGCGGTGATTGCCTTCCGGGAACTGGGCAGTCGGGTGCAAGAACTATCGGATAAAATAGGTTTATTGTGTTTTTTTGAACAGCAAAAATTACTTTTTTAAATTTTGGGTTTGTTCCAAAAAGTTTGAAATTGATGGAACTGGAAGGTTCTTCTTTTCCTGGAGGGTCATGATTCTTCACGCCGTATTTCGTATGGTCATACTTACTTACCTAGTGAGAAAACGTTTTTCAGAAATTTTATGATTTTGGATTTTTTTTATCATTTGGAAATTTTATCATTTTGGAAATTTTATCACTGGCCAGAGGCCAACCTGCATTGGAGAAGCGTGCAGATTTGCCCTCTGCTAGCTTCGATGTCTTCCTCTCGAAAGCGCCAGACGGGTAATTCATTTTTCCCTACAGGTTACGAACCTACCAAAATAATCAGCGATAATTTTTCTCACATAACTCAATTTTGGTCTACCAAGATATCGGAATTTCCGCAGCAATGCGAACGCGGCTGCGTAGGCTTGGTGCAGGTCTGTCCTACTCCCACCACCTGTTGATATCGCGCCCCTCTCTTTGCAGAGATAGGATATCCTCCAAATCAGAGCTTCAGTGGCGTCTTCGATGCAGACATGAACGCATGAGCCGTGCAGCCAGTGTCGAAATTTTTCCCTCAATTTTGTGCTTTTCGGTCGACCCAACACGTCGAAATCGGTCGGCTTTCGGGTCCGCGTATTTTTTTGTTTGCGCCAGTTCACGCGAACGTTGACTCGCGGAGTGACATGTGATATGACGGAAGGATCCGGAAATGCTGGGCTATGACGGTGACGCGGACTTTGATACTTCTTTTCTCCCTCGTCAACCTGTTTCTTGTCCAAGGGAACAATGTTATAGGGCAACAATGCGATTGGACTGGAAGGTAAGTGTCGATAATTTTGAATTTTTAAAATTTTGCTTTCGCATTGATTTTTTTCTTGATTATTTTATCAGGCATGCATTTATCTACTAGTTTTCTAGCGAATTCGCTCTTACATACGAATGATGCGTCTCTAGCAATATCAATTCGTGACATCTCATTTGCAATCCTTGGATCTTTTCTACAGAAATTTGATTCATTCGTCAGCATTTTATCTTGGATTTGTTTTTGTTTCATTCCGGGAACTGCTCGAATGGAAAATTGTAGGTTTTACACAAGTCCAAATGTAAACATCGGTTTGGAGGTTCAGGAAAATAGTTTTTTTTTTAAACCACAAACACCGCCATAACATCCACACTTTTCAGCCGATTTTTTTCCGCTAATATAGTCTGTCCAAGCAAGACTTCGTTTATCGGTTCAATGTTCAACTCTTCAACTTGTTGCTATATAAACGACCAATTAGAGGGCTCAGGATATCAAAATTGAAGTTTTGGCATCCAAAACGCGTATTCAATAGTCAAGATCGAACATATCTCTCACATATGACTTGGAGCTACCTCTGAAGATCAAATTCGAACATTTGTTCTATATTATGCGTATCGACCGCACACAAAAAGCGACACATCGCAACATTTGGTTAGAGGGCAAAACACCTTGCACTGGTTCAGCGGTCGGATGTCGACGAGCTCGGCATTGTTCGCTGTGCACTCTTTTATGTTGAGAACCCTTTTCAACATCTGTCCGCTTATCCCACGCACGGCTTCGGATTTTGTCCTCCGTCCGCGCCATCTTTGTGCCGATGTCCCACTTTACATCCCCGTCCCTTCAACAACAAAGCCGAGATCTGTTGTAAATTAATCGACGGAAACAGACAGAGCATCCAAATTCATAGACAATAGATGACAATGAGATGAGTTGGAGAAAAAATGCGTTTCGATCGTCGATGGAACGGGACTTTTGCTTTAATATACATCCGTCACGAAATAGGATCTCCTATTCCTATAGGATTGAACAACAAAAAAATTATATTGTTCGGTCTATAGTCGTCGGGAGGATGTCTTTACCTATTCACGATAAATCGAAGCTATTGAAATAATAAATCCAAGCATTCAGTTCGATTAGTCGATTAGATTCTTCTAGGTTGAAAAAATCCTAAAATTCAAAAAATCTCTAAATTGCCACCCACTTCCTCCTGTAACTATATTTTGTCTCGTTTGTTTGAAAGTCTTCCGGGTTGATTTTTGAATTCAATTATCTCGGAATCGCTAAAAGTGTTACGGTCAGGGAATGCGCAAGTGACCATATGAAACACTAATGCGAATTCGGGACTTTGCGCTGGGCGAATGAAAAGTCTAATGACTCGAAAACGATGGGTTTTCGTCAAATCTATCCATCAGCATCAAAATCGGTCCATTAGTTCAGAAAATAGAGTATTACCTACGAATAAATCTCACTTTGAAATCAACTCCTGCAGCCTGGAGTAAGGAAAGTAGTGATGCGTTTGCACCTGATACTGAGATCATTCGAAGTCCTTGCGTGGTATTTGAGTGTGTCATGCTGTCCAGATGTTCATTCCTGTGATGAAATTTCGGTTTTTGGATTTTCAAGAATTGTCTTACCTACGTCGCTTTCAGATGGTTACACATTCGGCCATTACGAATTCCTATTTAATCCGAGGCGAGGACCGAATTCCTCGAGAAACGCCGGTTCCGAACTTCCAGTCCTCAAATTGACGCTTTAGGACGGAAAAAAGAATGCTACTTCTATACGGATCTGTTTTTAATTCTGGATCTTAGTCTCGAAGGTTGCAGGGAGACGATTCTAAACTCCGGACTACAAAGCCTATGGTTATCCGGATTGTCGGGTTATGCTATAATGGGTGGGGTGGCCGGTTCCTGGAGTAGCCCGGGACGGGTTCACCTTCTGCCTTCTCATTATAGTCAATCTCATCGCGTTAGTGATACGTCAAGCCTATCCTTGTCCCCAGAGGCTTTCATCAAGACTCGTACCTACTTGTAAAGTGTCGATTTTACATTGGCGCTTCGCTTCGTTTGACGTTTTTGAACCGATTTTGAACAGTTGTCAGGATCAGTCGTTTGCATGAGTCGTGGTAATCTGAAGAAATGTTGATACCCCTATAATTTGGTTCTCGGTAATCCGACAATTTACGATTTTGTTTTTTGTCACTGCCGTTACGTCTTCATACGTTTAGGACGCAACAACAACAGCAGCAGCAGCAGCAGTGATGGCGGTAGCATCATCTGCAGCAATATCATTATCATCATCATCAGCTGCTGAATCAACAGCAGCATCAGCTGCATCTTGACTAACAAAACAGAAAATATTCGAGTAGAGAGTAACAATAATATGTTTTATCTCCTCAGCTCTGCTTATTTTTCCTAGTACGGCTTATCGAAAATGATTATAATGATACGAAAGCACGTTTTATGGGTAAGCCGAGAGAAATTTCACTTCGGCTCGCTTCAGATATTCACGCTATCGGATTATTATATCCCCTTAGAAAATCCTCGTTCCATTCTGTATATTTCTCATGCCTCGAAAAACCGGATCACTGCGTTTCAATTTATAGCGCCCCAATCAGCCCCGGGCTCGTCGAAGTGGCCAGATGAGGTAATTGGCCTTTAGATCGTCCTCTGTCGATACTCGAGCCGCCGAGCAGTTCCTGGGGCGAGCCAGTGCGGCTAATTAGACGATAGGAAAAGTCTTCCCGATTTCTGAGTTTCGACGTCCTTTTTGCTCGTTTGTTCGGCCGAATCGCCTTAACGATGTTTACAGTATTCTGCCAGTCAGAGTGATGGAGCGTTTCTTTCGAAACTCTTTCTTCGGAAATTCTCTTATGAAAAGCGCACCGCTGTTTTCTTCGACTCCGGTTCGAAATGCGGTTTATTTTTGTATTCACTCAACAGTGTTGCTGTCTTCGAGTAGCCTGAGCGCCTATTGCAGATGTTTTTTTCTTGAGGATATCGCCTTCAATTTGGGACACCCTATGTGTAACATTTTATGGCAATTTTCAAAATTGAAAATCCACGCGAATATTCCATTTTCTCAGAAATCCCGCAATTCATCATGAAAAAACCTGTTTATCGAAAATTTTAGATAACTAACCCGCATGCCACGTTATGATCGCCTCAGTGATTCGGCCAGTAGCGATTTCTATTGTCGAGCCTTGTTGACATCAACTGACTGCCGGCGGTGAGTTAATGAGAATCGTGCGCCCGGAGGACTGGCAGGAAATTGGACCAGTGCACTTGATCCTGTTCAATTTGTCCGCCGCCGGTTCATTCGAGCCGCCATCATAAGGGTTCGGAACGAGGCTTGTGCCACCGTTTTGTAACTGATTTCGGCTCTTGATTCATTTTCTCGTCAACTTTCCACCGAAAATTGGGTTACCGATTTTTCGTTTTAAGCTCGGTGCAATCGATAGGCCTCAAAGAATCGATAGGCCTCTAAGAATCGATTCTTTTGGTATCAAAATCTCGAAGTTGGTATTTTGGGACAACTTTTGTAGTTCTGTGAATACTGTACGACGTCGTCTCATAATTTTGATTAGTTCCGCTAGCGCTTTTGCCGACGCTGGTTTCTCCAATATCAGAAACCATTCGCTATTTGCGTAGGAAGAGCAAAATAAACATTCCTTTTGAGTTGTAATGTAGTCACCCATATTTTCTGGAAGTGTTGATAAGTATGTAGGTACCTTCAGATATCTTCTCTGGTTTACAACGGAAAACCTTTTCATCACTAACCATAGGTTTAACGCGTTGGATCCTGTCCCTCTATGACTCAAGAGGGTGAGGTACTGGCACGTTCCTTCCCTCTTCTTGAGGGCGGCAGGGCACGTCCGCGACAACTTCGGTTATCTTGCGAAAATCTTCGTTTTTTTTCATACCCTCTCCAGAATTCCCCATTTATTTGAAAACACTTTCTTTCAATGCATGCAACCAACTTTTTTCAGTTGGAGTCGAGCTCGGTTTTATAAACAATCGGCCGGCGGCCCGTTGTCGAGCTAATGGCGGCAGTGCCATTTGTTGGAGGCGCGTGGTGACCGAGATTGCCCCTAATTGTTCAACCTGAGAGAAGAGAAAAGGATGTTTTTATTGGCAACCACTTCCAAGAGCCTCAAGGCCCGGGCCCTCGGTAATTCGTGTCGGCTCAATCGTCAGCTTCCGTCGCATCTTGGCTCGCTTGCATGCAGTTGCAGAACCGGTCGAAGCGAGCGATTTCATTTGGAAAATAAGGCATTTTATTGGAGAAAAACAATTTTCTGCATGCGACAGAAAAGGTCGATTTTTGGCATTTGCGAATCTTTCGAAATGGAGCGGATCAAATTCCTCGATGATTTGGATCACTTCGTTTGCACGAGTTTTTGCAATGATCGTGTGAATTCCTCCTGGGAAATTTATAATTATATCGCACGAGAACTGCGATTTTTCGGGCAGCTCGCCATTTTTTTGTTTAAAAAATAAAGGTTGTATCTCTCTATTGTTTACGAAAGAAGAGGACGATTTTTGTTGTTGTTGTTCTCTTCATTGTCTTGTGCCTTAGGCCACGTACGACATTGGATGGAGGACGATTTTTGCCTGTGAAAAGTTCATTTTTGTTTTCCACTTTTTGCGTCGTACCCATGCACGTATACCCTTCAATACAAGGTGTCAAATGCTGCTATTACAAGGTTGTTAAGTCATGGAGCCTGTTCAGTTTCGTTTACATCGGCCTCCTAGTATTTTTACGAGTTTATGCAAAAGAGAAAAGAAGAATAGGCGGTAACGAAGGATAATGACGTAATTATCAGGTAAAGAGCCCAGGACAACATCAAACGCCATCTGAGATTGTCGCAGCAGCTCAAAAATATCGAATAGTTACATTTTTTCAAATAACAGATTCAAAACTCGAGGAGATTCTTGTTTTATCATCAGCTCCTTCGACTAACTATTCACTAATGCTCGATCTAATCGCGGCCTATGTTTACAATTCCCAAGATTGGCTTCGATATCGCTTGTTGTACTTCCAATGAAACCTTCCCCGTCGCACTATCCAAACCTTGAGTCATGAATCGGGGCATTTCTCGAAAATATTATTATTTCACTTCCGGCGGGTTTATTTGAGGCCTTTCTTGCCTGAATGCGTAAGTAAGAGTTCTTGACTGAAGGCTATGGTGAAGCCACGATTGAGTTCTTGGTAGTCATAATGTGAACTACAATGTTTTAGAAGCATTCCAAGCTTTTGAAGCTGGTTAAAAAGTTACATTTCCACGATTTCGCCGCGATTAGGCGTTTTAGTTATTAAAAATAGTGGCAGTTCCTCATTCAGTATGTACCAAGAGCAAAAATTGATTGATCGAATACAAACTTTTCAACCGAAAATCGAAAAGAGATTGATCTTGACGCACTAGTCACCTATCTTGAGCATCAGTGTTGCCAATCTTCTATAAACACTTGCTATCTAGTGATACTCCTTCTAGGATTCCAGGCATCACATAGCTGATATCCTTATTCCGAAGACGGAAATGTACTGTCGGAATCCGAAGCGGACCATTTCTGGACGCCTTGAAGGCGTTTGCCTCCCAGGCACCGGCGCAAGAGTTTTCCATCCGTTTCTCGCTTTTTAGGCTCGTTTTTACCCGCCGGTTCTCGTTCCGCTCCTTTTCACTAACAAATCGTCTCTCATTTGAATAACACCGAACGCCCATTTCTCAAATCCTTCCGCCTCTTTTTCATTCTCAACCTCGGATAAGAGGTTCACAGATGTTGATCCGCCTTCGACCTGGAAACGGTTCTGGAGGATTTAACTGTTTTCGGGGCTCGGCGGGTCCAAAATCGAAATTTCTTTCCAGATATCGACCATGCCAAATTCAGCGGATAATCCCCGGGGATAAATTCAAGTTTTTTTACTGACGATTTTTTTGACATCCTGAGGTAAATTTGTCCAGAAAGGCACCAGCGCTCTGTTAAGCTTTACCCTTTTCTCCAGCAACCGTAGATCGTACCACAATGATACGTTACGTTTATGACTTCGGAAAAAAAATTAGGATTGTTCGTCTCTACCTGGGGTGCTCTTCTTATCAACGCCCATCAAACTGCCGAACAGGATCAAGCGGAAGATGAGAGTTCGACGGATAATAGGTGATCGAAATGGAGGAAAAAACCGAAGTTAAATTACGGTAACCGAAGGTGCACCCACTCTTCGTACTCGGCAGGTAGTAGGTACCCGTGGGCGTACCTGGGTGAAAAACGAAATATTACTCCGACGGAAGGGTTGGTAAGTAAAAACTACTAATGACTCGAGGATTCGTAGACGATTATTAAGGTAAAGGAAAATGATAGTGAGGATAATCGTGTACGTATCACGCACGAAAGGCGTATCAACGTGATTCATCTCCGGCTCGACAGCGCTGGATGCCGATACTCAATAGAAGTCCGATATGGGCGAAGAATTCCAGAAATGTCGATGTGAAATCAAGTTTGATTATTAGGTAGTGATGGTTGGATCTTCCGGTGGGTGCTTACCTATTGAAAGTTTCGGATAAACTGAAATAAGAGTCGAAGACCGCCTGGCAGGCCCGAAGTCGACCGAAGTCCAAGTATGACGGACGTTGTCCGAAATTTCTCAAACCAACATTTCCCCTACCAAAATTTCTCAAATCAAAATTTCTTCGGGACCGCCCTTTGTTTACACGCCTCCTGGAACCCCATAACCCAGTTTTGGCGGGATACAGGTCAAAAACTTTGTTATTCGTCCATTGTGGACTCGAATAACTTGATTTTCGTTGAATATCATTCTAACAAGATCCGCTCTATGGATTGCTACAGTTTACAAAAAGACTAGCCCCTAACGTAAAATCTGAGACAAATTCGATTTCGAGCCGAACGAGCGAACAATTTATTTCCCGTCTCGTGACGAGTTGACAATAGTTACAATAGAACTCGTGCTCAAGGGCGGGATGGAACCGATGACGTTTTCAAAAGGAAGATTACTTCGGAGGAGAAGAGTGTGCACACAATCTAGTCCTAGATGGAACTATCTGTACCACTTTGGTCTACGGTGGTAAATCAGTCGTGAAGGGGGCCACATACTGCGATGTTCAACAAGGCCGACAGATGGCCGGAATTTTGGGCTTTTTGACAGAGATGGTTTACCTGTGGAGCGAAATCGAACCGTTAATGTATCGACGTCAATGGAACGGTCGGTTTTGGAGTGAAGACTTGAGGTTTCGAATAGCCACCGAGGATGAGAATGTTTTTTTGTATTTTGAACTTTACTTCATTATGGCGAAGAATCAGGAAAGTTGTCAGAAGTCTCAGGGTTACATACCAACCCTCTGAATCAAACATGATGTAGAAAATGTGCCAGTTTTACGACAATTTCTGCAAATTTTGGGAAATAGCAGCATAGATGGTTGAGGAAAAGTCACACATTAATGGGAAAGAAAAGAAATTCGTTTTGAGAATACGATCGTTCGTTTTTGTCTTGAAGAATACAATGATGCAAAGAAATTGATGAATTTCCCTGCTGAAGAGGGGAAAAATTACCCGGGACCTGGCCGCACTGATTCGACATAAATTTCAAACCTCTCACGATCTTGTCCAGAATACGTTGTACAAGAACCGCTCACGACTCAGGTCGACACTTTTCCGATTTGTTTTCAACCGAGTCGGACCGTCGTCGCGGAAGTGCAGCCGGCTACCGTGCACAGGGCCTCACGGCATAGCGTATGCACGATTTCGCAACTGTTAACCGGCGACCTAAGTTTACATATACCGTGTCCCTAACCGAACGATAAATATACCGTTGTCGGCGGAAAAGACTCGGTCACGACTTTATTCCGTGGCCGAGCCGTTCGAGTGAAAGTCACCCCGAAGGTTTCGTTTTCCTAATTGGCCTCGAGCTTTCGGTTTTTATTACAAATTCGGGTAAACGGGTGGATTGAAGAATTTCATAACTCGTGAATATTTAAAAAATGAAAATGTCTAGGTACCAAAAATACAAACAAAAGACCAGGAATGGAAAATAAATGTAAAAGACCGTCCAATGTCTTCGAAGATTTAACCAAGGAACCGAATCGTCCGGACGGGGATGTCCTTCAAAGCTCTTTGATTTCACCTGCAGGATCTCAAAAGATCGGCAGCTGTAGCGGATTTTTACTGTGGGAAACAATTTCAGACCATAAGGGAGGGTCCTGGTTCCAAAAATCCTATGCTCCTCGCACTTTATCGGATGGTCCATTGCGGTGCAGTTTTGGGGGCGAAAAAAATCATTCGGACCTATTCAACAACCGGGGTGAAAATATCTCGACCTTGATCTAAGCGTCCTCCTATGACAAGGGGAACGTTGAACTAGGCACGATGACAATGACCGACCCTCGGATTTTTTTCATCGAGCGGTCATCGGAGAGGAAAGAAACCGCAGTTGCGACGAGGGGGCAAAAAATTGGAAACCGGGAGTTCCTGATTATTGGCAGATGTACTAATCTAGGAGCAGGAGATTTCGAGATGAATTTTTGCACTAGAATCGAAGAGAGGTCAGAATATATGGTGATATCTCCCGTACTTATGTATAATTTAAAGAAAAGAGGCGTATTACTAACACTTGACTAGCTGCCCTTCATAGTTACCATTGCAAAGAACACAATCCGCAAGTCTGCAGAATATTAAAAAAAATCAATTTTCGTCCAACTTGACCACAAAAACAGCCAAAACGTTCTCGGATCTTATTATCTTATCTTAATATTATCAGGGAGGACAACAGTGTCGTCATCAAGTCAGGTGCTATGGATCCGTTCGTCGGAAGAAAGAAATGATTGAATGGGACATTCTTTTTACTCGTGACGCACCCCAGCAGAAAATGAAACCAAATGAAACGTGAAAAAAAACTTCAATGAAGGTCGGAGCGGCGTTGGCGTCACACATGCGTCACCGTCTTACATCTCTGTGAATCTTCTCCGGGTTCGATTCTCATGTGCCGGATACTTTTTTCGAAGTAACGAGAAGCATACTTGAGGACCCACGAAGAAGGTGTTACAAAACTGGTGTATGTATCAGTGTTGCTAAGGTCCAGACGTCAAAAACCCCTGAGACTACTTAGCAATAGTGGTAGGTTAACTCAATGGTCTTGTATAGCCATTAGTAGCCTCGGAAGAACAGAAGTCGTTTACAGCATCGATAAAAGTTAAACGTCGAAATAATACGCCTGGATCGCCGAAAATTATCTCAACAACGCGATAGCTATTTCGACGATTTGCAAAATACCGTCGACGAGTGGACGGGAATTCCTAATTGGGAGAAAGCGATTTGTATCCATTAGTGTCGAAGGATATCGTTACCCTCGTTTTGAGGGAATCCGTACAAATGAGGCGGATTCAAGACGTACAACAGGTTCGGTTTCAATGTGATATTTTCGATGTGGAGGGTCCCGTTATTCGAGTATCACCTGTCCCGAAAATCGACTTGCAGATGCTACAAAATGCGGTTGTGCGGTTTTGATACCAATATAACTCAAAACGCTTCGGTTATCAGAAGTAAAGAAAACGCCTGAAACGGCGGTTTACTATACTTCGCTCAACTCAAACTTGCAAACTCAACTCTCAAACTTAACCTTCAAACTCGACTCTCAAACTCAACCTACAATCTCAACTTTCAAACTCAACCCACAATCTCAACTTTCAAACTCAACTCTCAAACTCAACTTTCAAACTGAACTCTCAAACTCAACTCTCAAACTCAACTTACAATCTCAACTTTCAAACTCAACTCTCTAACTCAACTTTCAAACTTAACCTTCAAACTCAACTCTCAAATTCAACGAACAATCTCAACTTTCAAACTCAACCTTCAAACTCGACTCTCAAACTCAACGTGCAATCTCAACATTCAAACTCAACCCACAATCTCAACTTTCAAACTCAACTCTCAAAGTCAATTTTCAAACTCAACTTGCAAACTTAACACACAATCTCAACTTTCAAACTTAACCTTCAAACTCGACTCTCAAACTCAACTTGCCAACTTAACCCACAATCTCAACTTTCAAACTCGATTCTCAAACTCAACCCACAATCTCAACTTACAAACTTAACCTTCAAACTCGACTCTCAAACTCATTATAGGTATGTGAGTACCTATAAGAATCTGTGAATATCTGACTCGAATAAATTTGATGAATTCTCAAACGCGACTAAATTTTATTTAGCAACACATAAATTTGGAAGATTGTCCCAGGTGTTATTTTGCAACTATGGTGCAACTGTGCTGGGGTTGCCCCCACAGCTACTCCCCCTCCAGCGAGCTGCAAAAGCTGACTCGCTTTCCTGATCGGAGGATCATTTTCTTTTCTTCCACTTTAGACTTCCGTTCATCCTGAACGTCTTCTTCCTTGAAATCGTCCGGAACCGCAATGAACGCTGGTTTCAACCGGTCCACGGATATGTTGACGTCCGCTCCTTTCATTCTTAGGGTGAAAAATTTTGGAGTTCGTTCCACCACTTCGAACGGACCTTCGTAGGGATGTGTGAGCGACGGCTTCAATCGGTCGATTCGCACGAAGACGTGTTTTGATTTCATCAATTCTTTATGGACGAACGGCGAGAATCTTGACTTCTGGGTTTCCGGTGTTGGCTTCAACTCTTCCATCCTTTTCTTTAGTTCTCGAACGAATTCTTGAGGGTCCTCTTCAAGAGCACTCGTCTCATTGAAGAAATCTCCTGGCAATCGCAACGGCATACCATATAACATTTCTGCTATCGACGCGTTCGCGTCCAATTTTATGGATGCTCTAATGCCGAGAAGGATGGTAGGGAGAACTTCAGTCCATTTCTTTTGTCCATGCGCTCGAATGGCGGCTTTGAGTGTCCGGTGAAAGCGCTCGATTTTTCCTTGGGCCTGGGGATGATACGGGGTTGTCCTCTGGATTTGGCTACCGCACAGTTTGGCGAGCGACGAAAATAGCTCCGACATGAATTGTCTACCTTGATCGCAGTGAATCCTTAGAGGAGTTCCGAATCTGGCGATCCACTCCTTGAAGAAATTTTTCGCGACGGTTTCTGCGTCTATGTTCTTGAGGGGAATTACTTCAACCCAGCTGGAAAATCTATCGATGCATGTCAGGCAGTATAAATAACCATCGGAAATGGGCAATGGTCCCACGATGTCAATGTGCACGACATCGAATCGTTGATCGACTTCGGGATATTTACCGAGTGGGGATTTCACGTGTCGGGTTATCTTGCTTTTTTGACAAGGTATGCACGCTTTAGCCCATTTGACTATATCCCTATTCATGCATGGCCAAACGCATTTTGAAGCTATTAATTTGACTGTTGCTTTTACTCCAGGGTGTGCTAATGAATGATAATTTTGAAAAATGGGGAATCTAAATTGTTTTGGAACGAATGGTCGAATTTTATCTGTCGAAACATCGCACCAAACAATTTTTCCGTTGTTATTTGGAAATTTCTTGAATTTTAGTGAAGTGTCCGATTTGAGGAGATTTTCGAGCTCGGAATCGTTTTCTTGAGCTTCGCCGATTTTCTCGTAATTTATTTCATCCACAGATAATCGGGAGAGAAAATCTGAAACTTGATTTTCAGCTCCAGCTATGTGTCGGATGTCGGTCGAAAATTGAGAAATGAAATGCAAATGACGGAGTTGCCTTGGCGATGCTTTTTCGTTAGATTGTTTGAACGCGAAACTTAGGGGCTTATGATCTGAAAAGATCGTGAACTCTCTTCCTTCGATGAAAGGTTTGAAGTGTTTGACACCTAGATAAATACTAAGCAGTTCCCTATCGTAGGTGCTATACTTTTTCTGAGCATCGTTGAGTTTTTTCGAGTAGAATCCGATGGGTCTCCATCCGAGTGGTTCTTTTTGCTGTAACACAGCTCCTACTGCGTAATCCGATGCGTCTACGAATAAACCGATCGAATATTTTGAGCTAGGAACAGTGAGAGTTGCCGCGTTCATAACGTCCAATTTACATTTTTCAAATCCATTTTTGGCTTCTTCCGTCCATTCAATTTTTCGATTGTCTTTTTTTGTTGCGCCTTTCAAATACTCGTTCAAAATTGCTTGATGATCGGCTGCGTTTTTGGTGAACCTTCTATAGAAATTCAACATACCTAAAAACCGTCTTAATTCTTGGATAGTTGTAGGTAGTTGGCATTCTTTTATGGCTCGGACTTTCTCAGGGTCAGGTTTCGTCCCGTCTTTTGAAATGGAATGTCCAAGAAAAATGAGTTCACTTTTGCCGAATTCTGATTTTGCTACGTTAATTTTGATTCCAAATTTGTCTAATTTTTCGAAAATTGTTTTGACATGTTCTCTATGTTCTGTCCACGTACTGGATGCGATGATAATATCATCCAAGTATGCGAAACAGAAATCCAAACCTTGCAGAACTGAATTTATGAAACGTTGGAATGTTGCAGGTGCATTCTTTAATCCGAAAGGCATGAAATTGTATTCGAAGAGACCGAAAGGAGTGATGATTGCACTTTTGGGTTTGTCTTCTTCTGCAAGTGGGATTTGGTGGTATGCAGATAAAAGATCAATTTTGGAAAAAATTGTTTTGCCTTCTAAAATGTGGTAAACGTCGGTGATGTGAGGCAGGGGATACCTATCCGGAATCGTTCGATCGTTTAGCCTACGATAATCACCACAACATCTCCACGTACCATTTTTCTTCTTAACCATGTGTAATGGGCTTGCCCATGACGAACTCGATGGTCTAATAATGTTATTGTCGAGAAGGAATTGAAATTCTTGTTTTGCTTGTTTTTGTTTCTCTACATCCAAACGACGAGCTCTTCCAAAAACAGGAGGTCCCGCAGTAACTTGGATGTAATGTTTAACCTCATGGCGGATTTCAGATGGTACGAGAAGGGTTGGTTTGGTCAATTCAGGAAATTGTTTTAGGAGATCAGCAAATTCAGTATTGTCTAGAACCGTGATCACCTTGTCTTCCAGGGTGACTTCACTGATTTGTCCCGGAATTCGAAGTTTGGTTTTATTGTCAATCAATCGTTTATGTTTGAGATCGATGAGCAAATCAAAGTTGTGTAGGAAATCGGCTCCTAAAATTCCTTTAGCGGTTTTGGCAATAATGAAAGGCCATTCGAATTTTCGTTTGAGTCCTAAATCGAGATCCATGAGCTTCATGCCGAACGTGGGAATTTGACTACCGTTCGCTGCGAAAAGTGTGTACTTAGCTGGTTGATCTGATTTTGAGAATAATTTTGCTGGTAAGACTGAAACGTCAGCACCGCTGTCTACCAAAAATCGAATTCCTGATCTCTTGTCTTTTACGAATAATCTGAAACTGCCCCCTTGTGAAAATTCATCGACAGCTGACATGGGAGCTACTGGCGCTGTCGATTCTCGTTTTCCTTCTCCCATTGGCAAGGTGGGGAACATTTCTCTGGTTTGCAATCTGCACCAAATCTGAAGTGGTAATAACAAAACTTACCATTCCGATCAAATTTGGGCCTGTTATTTCGACGTCGGCTTTCGCTACGACTACGGCTTACTGAAGAACTCCTACTTCTTGATCGTGATCTGAGTTCGCAAAGCTGCTTCCGTATTTCGTCGATCGCATGAGCCATAGCTTCGAGAGAATTTCCGTTCGTTGAGGCTGTTGATTGAGGAACATATTGTGAGCGTGAGGGTTGAATTTCATCTACCTCTCTTACTTCGCACACCTTATCAGCTAGAAGCGCTAATTTATTGAGGTCGCCCTCTGCTATGACCAAAATGCTTCTAACATGTTCCGGAAGTTTTTCGAGCCACAACGTTTTTAGAACCTTTTCCGAAAAATCGCTTCTTCCAGCCAACGACTGCATTTTCCTCAAGAGTTGGGAGGGTTTTAGGCTACCCAACTCCAACCCGCTAGTGATTTTCTTAATTTGAGATTCTTCACTTTCTTTGTAAATAGAGATGAGCCTATTTTTAGCTTGCGTGTACTTATCTGTGAGCGCTGAATCTACGAGATCATAGATGTTTTCGAGATAATGAGGATCTAATCCTGCAAGTAGATGATCAAACCGAGTATTCTCTCGCGTGATTCTCTTCAGCTTGAATTGCGCTTCCACTTGGCAGAACCAAATGTCTGGTTTTTGAGGCCAAAATGGAGGTAATTTCAGCGTTACCTCACAGCTTTCCGATGCTTCTTCTTGCATTGTGATTAGAGGTCACCAATTTATAGGTATGTGAGTACCTATAAGAATCTGTGAATATCTGACTCGAATAAATTTGATGAATTCTCAAACGCGACTAAATTTTATTTAGCAACACATAAATTTGGAAGATTGTCCCAGGTGTTATTTTGCAACTATGGTGCAACTGTGCTGGGGTTGCCCCCACACTCATCTTGCCAACTTAACCCACATTCTCAACTTTCAAACTTAACTTTCAAACTCGACTCTCAAATTCAACGAACAATCTCAACTTTCAAACTCGACTCTCAAACTCAACCCACAATCTCAACTTACAAACTTAACCTTCAAACTCGACTCTCAAACTCAACCCACAATCTCAACTTGCAAACTTAACCCACAAACTCAACCTTCAAACTCGACTCTCAAACTCAACCCACAATCTCAACTTACAAACTTAACCTTCAAACTCGACTCTCAAACTCAACCCACAATCTCAACTTGCAAACTTAACCCACAATCTCAACTTTCAAACTTAACCTTCAAACTCGACTCTCAAACTCAACTTGCAAACTTAACACACAATCTCAACTTTCAAACTTAACCTCTAAACTCGACTCTCAAACTCAACGCACAATCTCATCTTTCAAACTCAACCTTCAAACTCGACTCTTAAACTCAACCTACAATCTCAACTTTCACACTCAACTCTCAAACTCAACTTTCAAACTTAACCTTCAAACTCGACTCTCAAACTCAACCTACAATCTCAACTTTCAAACGTCCAGTTTGAAAGTTGATTTTGAGAGATGAGTTTTTAGGTTGAGTTAATGGGTTGAGTTTTTAATCTGAGTTTGAAGGTTGAGTTTCTAAGTTGTGTTTGGGAGTTGAGTTTGCAAGTTAAGTTTGAGGGTTGGGTTTGAGATTTCAGTTTGAAATTTGAGTTTGAGAGTTGAGTTTGAAGGTGGATTTTGTAAGTTGAGTTCGAAGGTTTGTGGGTTGAGTTTTCAAGTTGAGTTCGTAGGTTCAGTTTGTGGGTTGAGTTTGTGTTGAAACCATTTTTCGACGTTTTTGGCACACCGTACAAGTTTTGGTCTTGGATAATGGAAACAGGAGAATTTTTTGTGCCACTCCTATTTCAAAATTCAACAAATGGAGATTTCTGGCATCAGAGCTCCTCGAGATGACCCCCTCAACTATAGTCCAGCCAAATTTCAGAAAAAATGGCATTTCGGAAAGCATCCTGACCTCTTTTGATGTCGGCCGGACGGTAAATGATTGATTTATGCGGACCTGGAAAAAGTGCCCGTCCACTTTTGGCACGAAATGATCCGACCATATGGCCAATTTAATCTAGGAAAGGGAATCCTCCAAGTCGGGAGCCCCAATCTCAATTAGCCGCTTCGTCTTTTTTCTGCCCGGCCTCTCTCGTATCTTCCCATCCTCGTTGAACGACAGTTTTTCTGCGTCGAATATCAAATTTATACAGGTTCCGAGTTCGACGCGGGCGATGGCAGTTTTTCCCTCTTTTTTGATGAAGATTTTTTTTATGAAGAACTTTTTTCTCCCAACATTGGAGAGCTGTTCGGCGGTCGGGAAGCCACAACACGCCCTACTGAATAATGAATGCGCTGTTGAGTCTTCAATGTCTTCAGAACCGGTCACGATCTGGTTATAAAATGAAAATATCCGCCTTGATAAGCGCGACTTTCCTTGTCTTGGGATTTTTACGCTTTCTCGACAAATGACAAAGAGATATTACCTATTGATAGTGTGATGATAATAATATCGCGGATTGAAATATTAATCACTTCATTTTACCACTCGGAAAAATAACGTTTATGTTTAGCCGAAACATCGACAGCGAGAACTGATAATGAATCGGCTCTTAGGTCGTAGTCACTTGTTGTTGTTGTTGCTATAAAAGTAAAATAATAGCCTGCTCACGTAGAACAGACACCACTGGTTGAATGATACATTTATTCAACCCCACCGTTTATGCCAAGTCTATAAAACATTTATTTAATTGTATTCAATATTTTTAATACTTATTTGATTTTGGCGTTTATCTCAAACTTGGAAGTTCTTATTCATGATGGAACTCGATAGTCTCAGTGTGTACACACCCCGGCAACGTCGGCATTATCAGTTTTCCTGGAACACCTTCGAACTGCTGAGTCTCTGGCGTCAGAAGATAAGTGAGGCGATTCGTTTTGACTTCAGCTCGTGACGCTTATCTTATCTGGGGTAATTTAATTAAATTACACTTCCATGTTGAACTTGCGTTTCGATGAAGTTGCCATTTTGACCGTTTTTATGAGCTATGAAAAAATAAAAACATTATCAGCATTTTTCTAGTCGAGGTATTGTATAATATGCAACACAAAATAATGAAATTCAGCGCTAGTGATGATAAAAAAAAATGAAAAATCCTGGAATTGAGTGCTGGTAATGATAAAAAAATGAAAAATCCTGGAATTGAGTGCTAGTAATGATAAAAAAAATGAAAAACCTTGAAATTGAGTGCTAGTAATGTTGAAAAAATGAAAAATCTTGGAATTGAGTGCTAGTAATGATAAATGATTGAAAAATCTTGGAATTGAGTGCTGGTAATGATAAAAAAATGAAAAATGCTGGAATTGAGTGCTAGTAATGATAAAAAAAATTAAAAACCTTGAAATTGAGTGCTAGTAATGTTGAAAAAATGAAAAATCTTGGAATTGAGTGCTAGTAATGATAAATGATTGAAAAATCTTAGAATTGAGTGCTGGTAATGATAAAAAAATGAAAAATTTCGGAATTGAGTGCTAGTAATGTTAAAAAAATGAAAAATCTTGAAATTAAGTGCTAGTAATGTTAAAAAATGAAAAATCTTGGAATTGAGTGCTAGTAATGATAAAAAAATGAAAAATCTTGGAATTGAGTGCTGGTAATGATAAAAAAATGAAAAATCTTGGGATTGAGTGCTAGTAATGATAAAAAAATGAAAAATCTTGGAATTGAGTGCAAGTAATGATATAAAATAAAAAATCTTGGAATTGAGTGCTAGCAATGATAAAAAAATGAAAAACCTTGGAATTGAGTGCTAGTAATGATTAAAAAAAATGAAAAATCTTGGAATTGAGTGCTGGTAATGATAAAAAAATGAAAAATCTTGGAATTGAGTGCTAGTAATGATAAAAAAATGAGAAATCTTGGAATTGAGTGATGGTAACTTATCCTGATGTTCGCTTCTCGATTACGGGCACGGTCATCGCTATTTTCACGTCTCTATATATCTGGGTGCATAATACCATCCTATGGGCGCAGCTTCGATGTAATTTTACGGTTTCAAATCGTATCCTGATTTCAAATCGTGAACAGGCCTCGCCTCGGGGTCAAGTTATATACGGCCGTGGCATATAATGCGAAATGAACTTATTGTGTGAGCGAGGGCCTTTGGTTCCCCATTTGGGGCCCCCGGGCCATGAATAAAACATGATCTTAATACCCGCTCTGAATGTGAGTTCCAAATGGAGAAAAAGACGAGATGGAGAGAGTGTGGATTCAGATTGAGTACCTACGTAGGTAGATGCTCGCCTCTGCCCTTTTCTACGACTCCTTTGTTCCTACTTTGTTGCTGCATCCGGCTGTGGAGGCGGATTTTTCCGAGGGATTCAAATCCCGAGAATTGAATTTAATCCGAAATATTTTATCCGATGGTAGGTATATTTTATGCTTCCATATTTTGCGTGGTGATCGATGAAAGAAAATAAAATACCTGTTTGAAGCTTATAAAGAATTCTGGTTTAATACTAACGGAAGAAAATGCATTCCAGTTCGTTGGGAAGAAAGATTTGTCTTCATTCTGCCACTCAATATTTCACGTCCCTCCCCTCCTCTTCTAGCCACCATTCCATGATTCCTCACTCCTCTTCTCACCACCATTCCATGATTCCTTACTCCTCTTCTCACCACAATTCCATGATTTTTCGCCCCTCTTCTCGCCACCATTCCATTATTCCTTGCTCTTCTCTCGTTCTTGCTCCATCCACTTTAGTATTTCAGATAAACTATTTTGGATTCAGTTTGGGTGAAGATCAGTTTCGTGTTTTCTATCGACGTCTTTCTAGGACATGTATATTTTAGGCTGTCCTGAATTTACCACGCCTTTTGAGTGACAGTCATGCAAATTTCCGACTTCGTCGCCACACTACGAATTTTCTGGCGCCAGGTACCTTTCCGAGAATAAGACGGACGCAAAATCGTCTTCATCCGTCTACCTGTACTTACCTTTTTGACCGAATTCCTGTAAACATACTCTCATTCACCTTTACGACAATGCAACCTGAGTTCCCACACTTGTCCGGCACAATTGAGCCTCTCCCCGAGGAAAGTTCATTACTCTCTTATTTGGGTACAGGTACGTGTTTTGGCAAGTGTTTACAGGCGTGACTTCTAGGCTCTTTCTTCTGAAAAGTGATATTTTTTCGGAAATATTTCACTTATTTTGCAGTCACGTGTCGATCAATCCCTGTTTTTGATATTACTACAAAAATAAATAAATAAAATTGAACAAAATTTTAAAAAATCAAAAATCTGTGAACGAGGTATTAATTTAGTGGAACCTCTTGACTGTTTCTCACCGATCTTGCACGATTTTAAGGCGTTTAACCTTCGAGTGGAAAATTTACTTACCGATAGTTAAAATAGTTGTAGCACCGAGTGGCCCCTGGGGAGGTTAATATTTGGTAGAGGTCTGGAGTGGCTGGGACGATGATAAAAAGTCGATTTACAGCTTACGTCTCGTTTCGTCAAGGCCAGAAAACGGGTCTTTCCTAGGCCCTAGTCCCTTGATAGGCTTGACGTGGAAAAAAGGCGTCCGAACGGCGATTAACCCTTCAATTGAGATTAGACTTTAATGGCGTCCCCTTGAGTCAATACTTTCTCGAGATGTTATCTCGCATCGATGGGCTTTCCGACGTGTTTCATGTAAATCGAATTCATTAGCCGATGACATTGATAGGTTTTAGAAGGGTTGATAGAGACGTCTGGGAGGGATGACGAGATGGGACGTCCAGATAAATCTGACCATCGAGGCGCTGTCCTATTAAAAGTTGTTCCTCTGTTCTGGAACGACTTGTACAACCTGACAGGACTTGAGGTAGTTCGAGTATGATTTCGAGTATTGGTGGCATGAGAAATTCTTCGAAAAATCTCGGGAGTGTAGTGCGTACTTCGATCCAACGTTTCCTGGCTTGGGTTTGTGACCATTTGTCTCAATTGCCGGACTTCCAGCCATCACGTGCGAATCTGACGCCATTGCTGCGGTGTCCACGGTAAAAATCCGCATCGAAAATCGCCATAGTTTCCACTCCCATGATGACTCGTTCTAGAAACTCGAAAACAGGAATGTAACTCGATGAAAAATCGTCTTGTTCTTGTTGTTCATGTTGTTGCGCGCCCATGAAGAACTCGATCGATCTTCTTGTTTTCTGAATCGCTCCGGTGAAAATTGCAGTCCATCAGACTCCGAATGGTTCGCCGAAACCGCATTTCCACTCACGCGCATAACTTACGGGGGATTTGCATTTAAATCGATCCCCTCGCTCTTTGTCGCTAACTTGGTTGCGTGAAAATTTTAATCGAAAATTTTTTTTCCCAACTCGGCTCTCAAAGCGTCGGGAATGTTGTAAATTTCCTGCAACCTCTGCAAGAGCGTCGACATCGGCTGTTCTCCGTAGGCTTGCAGCGGACCGAGGCCGTTCTCACCCGGGTACCTCTGGTGACGTCACTGGACCGGTTTCTCCTTCTCTATGATCCAGTTCTTCGCCTCAGCACGTGCCTCAGGCTACCCTGGGCTCGAGCTTGAGCTCTTTAGAATTTCAAACTCCACCCACCGCTGTGGATTTATGCTGAGATAGGAGCGGCCTTATGGGCGGAATGCGTTATTTTTTCAAAAAGATATTCCGCCCCGGGGGAAATTTGACGGTTTCGGTCCGAAATTTCGATCAGCGAGAGATGGAGGAAATTACGATTTCCGAAAGTCCATGGTCCACCGCGACTCCGAGCTTCTCGAAAGTGCGAGGAAAGCGTTAGACTGCTCAAGAAACACGGAAAAAACAGAATCAGAAACATACTCAAGAAACTCCCAGAAAAAATCTTGGGAAAGAATATTGTCGGTGCTCAAGATACTCAAGAAACTCCCAGAAAAAGATGCTCACGAAACTCCCAGTAAAATCTTTAAAACTCTTGAAACTTCCTGAAAAAAAGGATATCAAGATATAAGTCAAGGAACTCCCAGAAAAAATCCTTTAAAAAATTGATGGTACTCAAGAAACTCCCAGAAAAAGAGAATCTCTTTGAGCATCTGATGCTCAAGAAACTCCCAGAAAAAGATGCTCACGAAACTCCCAGTAAAATCTTTAAAACTCTTGAAACTTCCTGAAAAAAGGATATCAAGATATAAGTCAAGGAACTCTTGCAAGAATCCTTGCAATTATAGATCTGATGCGGCAAATTTGAGCAGAGTACATGCGAATTTGATGCGGTAGTTTGGAAAAGATAGAACTATGTTACCCGCAGCTCTAGTCATGTCGCAATTGTATGCAGTTCGCGACAACAACTTTTACGATTGATAAAGTTATCAGGTATCCCGCCGTCCCAGGTTTTCCCAATGCGTCGATTTTTCACTCTAGATTCAAAAATCTTTCATTTTTGTATGCACGAAATTGCTCCTGTCCATTTTTGATCCCATGTTCTTCGAGAGGCTATGCCCAGCCACTGGTCGTCTGAACATCTCTGAGGTACTCGTCTACTTTATGCCTCTCTACCGCTAATCGTCCCGAGGGATAATATAAAATCGAAGTGTACACATCGAACATTGGATGCTCCCTTTCTGCTACGGAGGCACTAATAGTTTTTCTCCCGAGCTTAACAACTTCGAAACACCTACCCAACAGTCGGAGTTGTTTTACAAGTGGTTTCTCTATTGTTTTTTTTTATTCCCGTCGGTTGTTACGTGCCCGGCCAATGCTGCCGACTTCTCAGTGCTTGTAAAAGCTTGAGGTTTGTGCTACGTGATGAGGCCTCTTTTTTACTTCTGTTGCTTCTGCAGTAGGAAAAAATTTTTTATTTACTCTTCGCCTGGTCAGACTTTTTGTTTGTCATGTTCGGAAGAGGAGATCGAGCTGAACATTTACTCTTGCTGAAAAGGTCGGTGTGCTCTGAGAACATGCTTCAAAAACTGAAATTATTGAATCCCTTTTTTCAATTTTCGGTCACCGCCCCCATTGAACTTCCAGATCCTAAATACTGGCAGTTTTGGTACATTATTTCCAGAAATTTATTTTGAGATTGAAGGGGAACTGACCTCAGGATCAGCGGGGCTGAGGACCTTCCTTCGTTTTTCGTATCAGGACCTCCTGCGGTCACAGAATTGGGGCCAGACGATTCACGACCCTGCAGAAGAGCATCTTTGACCATTCGTTGAACTTTCCCCTTTTGGAAGTGGCCTTCACTTTTTCTTGGAAATGTCCTTGCTAAGATTGAAATGGCCGAAGAACGGTTTAGAAGCACCGAAGACGTATCGTGACAGGATCCTGCAGAAGAGATGATCCATGATGAATGATAATCCTCCCATGCAACCTATAATAATAGTTTATGTCTCCCAAGCTACGTCTTCTTGGAAATTTCTTCTTCATCTTCACCGGGAAAGGTTGAAGAAGAGAAAGCGCTCGTTAGTCGCCTGTCAAAAATGAATTGCATTTTGAGTAATCTCCGCAATCTGGCAGAATGAAGAAATTTATGCATTACGTCTTATCTCAATGGTATCTTTCTGCTGTACCATTACGTTGACCCTTCCGGAGCGCAATAAACTCCGCTTTTCTACTCGTGCAATTAAAGCTATGTTATGCATTATCAAATCGGTTACTTTACCCGCAGATAAGCGGGCGATATCGATCGGATAAGTTCAATTCGCTCTTGTACTCCACGGGGCAGTATAGCTCGGGGCTAAGATGGAAACAGGGCACTGCATAATTAGACGTCGACCAAGAACAATTGCAGTCTAGGAAGGGGCGCAGAAAGAACAAGACTGTCCGCCATAGAAACGAGAAAGGCTGGAAAGTTGCGGCGGCGGGCGAATATAAAACATTGATATAGATCGAGCATTGTACCCCTGCAAGGCTACAATGGTTTTTACCTCGAGAAACCCCCAGGGCGTTCCCTGGTGGAGCATATCGGCCTGACGAGGTGAGTCCTTAGGCCGGCCTATAAACCGGTCTGCCCCGCCTCAGTTGCATATCCTTTGCCTATCTATCCCTTCACTGTGGTTACCTACCGATACTGCATAACTTGGCCGTAACAGCCGCAGCTCCGAAGGTCTTCATCCGTTCGCCTCGAATTTGCGTAGGACGGCCGCGCGGCATATGGGCGATTTTTTCACCCGCCCACGCCGGTCAAGCGGACGCATAATGTAGAGCTCTCATTTTTTTTCTTCTTTCGGTGGTGACATTGTCAATAAAATATGACACGTTCTGAGGTTATCTTATGAAAATTTGAATTTCATACGACGCCCCCACGAGTCGACTTCGAATCGACCTAATATTCATGAAGGATGGCACGATTCAATTCGTTTAAATTGTTCTGCCGGGTATTGAACTTCTTCGTTATTATTGATTCCAGGATGTGTTTTCAGAGATCCTATCAATATCTTGGTAATATCATAAAATTCCACGGTGTTCTTGAAGATTCGCCTCTCAGAGATCTCTGGGAGATCTCCTAGAACAGAAATTCAGTCATGAATCGCTCTAGCTCGGTCGGTATGTTCCAGGAAGGGTTCCTAGAGGTCTTCAAAGGGCAATCCTATCAATATCTTGGCAATATCACCGAATTTTATGGTATAGCTATATTGTACCCGGAACCAGTCATCCGGGACCATCACCAGTTCTGTAGATCCATCCCAGGGAATGCTCCGGAAGGCCTTCTTGAGGCAATCTTTGCAATTTCATGGTATTGCTTGGGTATTCCTCCGTGGAAGACATTTCGAAGCTCAGATACTCTACAGAACCTCCCTGACGACCCTGTCAAACCCTCCTGATGTACCTTTTTAACGACGTCTTCTGCTTTTGGAAAGAATACCTCTAGAAAAGACGCTTTTGCACTTCGCTATTGACATTTCTCAGAATCGGGCTTTTCGCACTCGATAAGATACGTTTACTCTTCATCCTTTTCGCGCTTTATCTCGGAATGACCTGTTTTCCGTATTTTATCTCGCTTCCCTTCCCATGGCCTCGGCCCGCCGATGGTCGCAAATAGACCCAAAAATGGCAAACTATCTCGAGCGTGGGAGGCGTTAGCAAAGCAAATCGTGTCGAGATTGGAGTCTCGCGGCCGATCGGGACGAATCCAAATGAGCGCGGAACATTTGATATTCAAAGCGCATGCGCAGCTCGTGGACGGTCGGCGATTTTCTGTCGCAATCAACCGAGCAGCTGTCTTCACCTTGAGGATAAAAGTGACAATGAATAACTTAGCATCGTTGATCAGCTGGTGGTAAAAAGCTCGGAAATTGCCATCCTTTTATTGCAGTGTACTCTCATCGTTTTGTGCTGTTTTAATACCATAATTAATTTCAATTTCGAACGTTTTTGAAGTTATATGTTAGGCTAATTGAACTTTTTTTCTGTTGCAGGTAAGAATCCACCTTGAAATTTTTGGGATTTGCTGGGTGAGTTTTTTTATACGTACATTTTGGTAAATTCAGTGTTTTCTAACTGGTCTATTGATTTTTTTTTGAAAATCATTTCCCTAATTTTCCTACTTTTAAAAGAAAAACCCAGTTCTGAAAATTTCCTCCGAATCCTGCGAGGCTCTTCAGAGGATTGTAAACATTCGAGTGATCCTTCACAGGTTTCTGTGTCGGCACTTCATGGTCGAAGAAAAAAATGACTTCACGTCAAATATCCGACCGAACTCGAGTGCTTGACGTATTCCCGAGTACTCGAGCACTTCAAGGATTAACACTTTCGGAGCCATCATGTTTCAATGGGCCTATTGATGATCAACGTTCGCATCGAACGGAATCAACGACCTCCGAGGCATAATATCCCATTGTCTTCGGGGCGATCATATTTCATTCTTCATTATTCGATGTTGATTAGAACCGCCGAGTCATAGAAGCCCAGCCCATCCTTTGACTTCGAGTCCCAGGAATGTTGTCCGCCCGACAGCAACCGAGGATATCAGGACCTCTTTTGATCCTTTTCGAACGATTGAAGGTCCTGAAATGTTCCGTCGGGCTGAATGATTATGAGCACAAAGACAAAAACCGGTGGAGATAACACGCAATAGTGGTTTTCGGTATTTGTTTCTTTCTGGAAAACGTTATGGTAGCAGAGCGTGGACCTACTAGCATATAAAAAATAATGGTTGCAGAGCGTGGTTCTGCTACCATATAATTCGGTTCTGCTACCATTTTGAGTTTGCACAATCCTGGTAATGGAGGACAAAGAAGGCTGCTGGAATAAAAATATTATACCGAATATGAAGATTCGAGGGGTTTTAACCGATATCGTCTTCCCGGCGCGTCACATGAGCGATCATTCAATGTTTACCAACAAAACCCTACTCCAAAAGATCAACTCGAAGACGAAATGTCACGATTTCTTCAAACGGGTCGTGACCTTTAATTAAGGGACGCAACTTCGTGAATCTTAACTGCACGATTTGTGACGCAATTCGAAACAAACGGCGATCGTGTTGCAGAAGTCGGTATTCGTGGACGAATGTTCGAGTTTATCTCCGAAAAATATGGAAAATCGAAATTGTTCTACTTGAAAATGAAGCAGTACATTTCACTGAAATAGAGAAATTATAATTTTTCGGCCGGTTGAAACCGAAGTGAACCATAAAAACTCGAGTTTGAAAAAAAACCTCAGTTCAACGACCAGAAAAGCCAAGAAGCCGCCATATTATTAGATCCTTTTCATCCCTTTCCATATGGCCCAGGAAGCCCCATGGGGCAAAAAAAATTATGAATTATTAACGGATCCCTGCCCCTGAGGGGACCTCCGACAACAGTTTAGGGTTACCTAAAACCCATCGGTAGGACGAAAATCGACTTTGAAAAATCGCCCGGTCAAGAGTCAACCGGTCGACGGGTTTTTTGCCGATTTCCAACCTTGAGGGTTTCTGGGTACCTCTTTTCGAAGTCATTTGTGGTGACGTTCGGTAGATATACGAGCCCTCACTGCCTTCTTATTAGTCTGTCCGCCAAGGCGAAAAGCGACGGACAAAAACCATTCGTCACTTTCACCGGTTTCCGACAGTTCTCGCATTTTCCGATATTTCAGAGGATTTTACACGATTTGGAATTAATTTTGAATCGTATTACAACGCGACTTCGAAAAAATCGGAAATATTATGATGAAAATTGGGTTTCCTATCCAAAAAAAACTAATGAAGAATTGAATAATTATTTATAGTATTTTTGTGATGAATTTTTTACGGTTTTATATTTTCAAAAACAGTTTTTTCAAACACCCCAATCTCAGGGTTAGGGCTGGAATTCGATTTACTACCGTTCTCAAGTTATGTCTGGAAAAATTCAAAAAAATTCTAAAATTCGATAAAGAAGCCCGTAATATCTCAGGATAGAATACAGCTAACAAACTAAACAAACCCATCAAAATGTAGGGAATTTAATTGGCTACAAGAGATCCTGACTGGCCAACTTGCTCAAACCAACCCTTTGGATTGAAAAAATAGACAAACCGAAACCACCTTCTTCAATAACCTTTACATCTGTTACATTTTACAAAATACAATTCTAATTCAAAACCCTTCCGACGTTTTTTGATCGAATCTCACTGATTCCTATCCTTTTTTCTTGATTTTTCAAAATTTATCGCGAGCCCCGGAAAAAATTCGTACTTTTCGATTCTTTTCGGATGCCTCGCTAATGAAGACATTTCGGTTCAACGTAAATCAGGCCGTAAACCTTTTTTGTTGTCTTGGCAAATGGTATTTTCGATACGTAAACGAATTCGGGGGTCCCTCGAACCTGAACGGCCTTCCCGAACCGGATCTGTAGGGATAGGAATTTCAAACAGAAATATAAACTCTTAATTAAGACATGCTATCAAATATTTTTGCTTCGTTTTGCACCATCTCGGATTTTGGCAGGTGCTACTTGGTCGACAGAATTTTTTATTATCTTTCGTACAGTGCGATTTTTATCGAGACGCCTGAGCAGTGAAATAGAAAATGGGTAATAAATTTCTATAATTATTGCCATTTAAAATTCCATTTTAAACCGAGCTCTCGTCGTTCTTTTGTTTCTCGTTTTGCACTCTGCTGTACTGCTCGTAAAATGTAATATTTTGATTTTTTAGTCGAAAAGGTATAGGCATTGTTTGAAAATTGAGTAAATGGGATTTTGAACTCGAGATGCTAACATCTCAAGGAAATTCCAAAATCTACGCATACCTGCTGTTGAATTATTGCAATTTTTCGCCTGAAATGTGATACTTACCAATAATTATTTTGCAAAATTTTCAATAAAATATGACAAAATCTTTTGTCATGTTCTTGAACATTTTGCCAATACTGACTTAACTATTTTGGAATTTCACGTTTCAAGTTACCTACCTAACAATTTTCCAAAAATCGCCCGTTTTACAAGATAACGTTTTTCTCTCAATTCGTTTCACTCGCCCAATTATTTCGGAATTCAAGTCGGAAATCGTCAACAGAAAGCCTAACGATTTACCAATTGGGGGAAAAGGTGGCTCGCGTTAACGAAAGCGCCGACAACGTCTCGTGACACGTGTTGGGGTCTGGGGGCAAAAACGTCTCGGTATTTTCTTTCCGAGTTGTCGAAACCATCACATCAAATGACGGAAACGGCTTTCTGAAGTAAAGAAAAATTTTGTATCGAGCCGGTGCTGGGCTGGGGAAAAAAACTAGGGAGAGCACGTGAGTCGATTTTGGGCCGACTAGAAAAAAAGGACCTTGAGCCCGTAGGTAGTCTAGGGGTTAACCTCGGTCGAAAAGTATCGATTGTCCGATCGATGTATCGAAAGGATCGAATATCTATTATAACTTGGCCAGAGCTGAGCGCTTGATTTTCGTTGACGATTTTCTTAGCTATCTTCCGTTCATTGGACCGGCTATTTTTTCTTCATCGACTATTTTTTTCTTTATTTGTTGAATCTTGATCGAAAATTTACGCATTCGATGTATTTTCTGAACGGTTGCACACTATAATCGATTCTTCAATAATCATTTCTTCGATAATCGATACAAAAATCCTCGTAATGGTAAAGGGGAGGGACTGATTTTTCTAATCTTCCTAAGCCTAATGGACTTAATTTGGAAGCCCTGTAGCCCGAAGGAACAGAATAATCTTTCCATCTACGTCTTGTCTGATGTAAATTCCTTTTTCTCCTTTAATCGGATTTGTTTTTACCCCCTTGGTAATTTTTTAAGCGGAAAATGCTAGAGGTGGATCCATGGTAGGTTCCATCAATCAGTTGAGGAGTGGATAAAACCGAAAATATTCGTATGGCGGTTTCTCGAAGCGGAAAACATTATTGGATTTCCAAAAACCCCTTGAAGTTGTTGGGTTCTCGAGAAATCATTGATGGAAATCGAATTTTTTAATGGTAGAGCGACTAAAACTCCGCGATTTCATATTTTTTACTTCATAAGTAGGTACGACCGTATATGTCAAAATCACCAAAAATACGCTGAGGAATGACTCATAGCAATATTTCAGTGAAACCGTCAATCATCGGCCAAGTAGCTCATTTCCGATGACTAAGGTCCATCCTGAGTAACTTCTTCAGCATTCTCCATAAGATGACGTGCAAGAGCCGGGGATCCTTCGGTAACAGAAGCGATCAAACCTTAACAACGGGCGAAGAGCTCGCCGTAATAATATCAATCATTCCCGTCCCGGAGTTTTCTTTAATGGCCGTTGCTTGGTTTGCCAGAGACCGCAAAGGCGTCCTCAATGATTGTGTGTTCACGTGGTACGGCCATCCTCGGAGTACACCCTACTTACGAGGAGTACTTACGGGGGTATTCGTAACCGAGAACAGCTGGCCCCTATGCAAATCATATCCCGGTAACTCACTATTACATTTTCCTTTACAAGGATCTCCCTTTCTACAGGAAGAGCCTCGGGCTCGGCGATTTTGGACGGGACTTGTTGGAAACCGAGCTAACGACCATTATCTAGCCGTGGTCTGATGGAAGTTGTCGGGAGCAGGTGTTTTCTCTACGATGCATTCCCGATTTTTTTTGTTTTCCCTAGTAACATTTCTCGAACATGTGTTGAAACATGATTCATCAATTGGAGCGTTCATTTTTCAAAAAGCTTCCCCTGAAGAAAGTCCTTACTGGCGGTACCAGCGAGGAATCCCCTCCTCATCAAATTCTATTCGATAATCGAATTTTTTGAAGCTACCACGTGGTGAGGTTGTAGAAATATCACTTATAACACGAAATAAATTCTAAATTTTATTCTTCCTTAGTCTAGTGTCGCTTGCCAGTAACATTAGGTACTCGAACATGTGTTGAAACATGATTCATCAATTGGAGCGTTCATTTTTCAAAAAGCTTCCCCTGAAGAAAGTCCTTACTGGCAGTACCAGCGAGGAATCCCCTCCTCATCAAATTCTATTCGATAATCGAATTTTTCGAAGCAACCACGTGGTGAGGTTGTAGAAATATTGCTGAAAACACGAAATAAATTCCCAATTTTATTCTCGCTTAGTCGAGTGTCGCTTCCCAGTAACATAATCAGCAGCGTGCTCGACGTTCGGAGGCTACGGCCTCTCAAATCGAGAAAAAATCGTATAAAAAAATCGGGGAAATGAACGCTTGCCAAAAAACCTCCCACCCAAGGTCTCAGCTGAAGAAAATCACCCCAAAAAAACCAAAGAGAAATTTTTTAGCGGAGAAAATCAAGTCTAAGCTTTTAAAACGTCGTAAGGAAGACTTCTTCAGAACCAGCAAGGAATCCCCTTCTCATCAAATTGTATTCAAAATTGAATTTTTCGAAGCAACCACGTCGTGAGGTTGTAGAAATATTGCTGAAAACACGAAATAAATTCCCAATTTTATTCTCGCTTAGTCGAGTGTTGCTTCCCAGTAACATAATCAGCAGCGCGCTTGACGTTCCGAGTCTACGGCCTCTCAAATCGACTCGTATCGAGAAAAAATTGTATACAAAAATCAGGGAAACGAATGCTTGCCAAAAAACCTCCCACCCAAGGTCTCAGCTGAAGAAAATCACCCCGAAAAACCGAAGAGGAATTTTTTAGCGGAGAAAATCAATGTCTAAGCTTCTAAAACGTCGTAAGGAAGACTTCTACATGCTCAATTCTTTACGCTCGGGTGAAAAATTATTTTAGCTATTAAAATGCGCATATTTTTCGCCTTCAACAAAAGCCGACCAGAATTAGCGTTAGAATATTGAAATCCTTACCAGCGCAGACTATGCGAGTCCTTTGTTATTGTCAACTCTCGTGTTTCACTGACCTTTTAAGCTCAAAACGGTCCCCGCCGGGTGGAAATCTTTATTTTTCAAACGTTTTAAAAACGACGGTGATAAAGTGGAGACGTTTTTCTTCGTTTTTGAGCCGTAATATTTCCTTTATGTTCGCCCTCGCGACGTTCATGCTCCGTACGGCAATAAAACGTCGGCGTCGTCTACGGACACGTTCCTGCAGCTAATCCTTGGCCGTAATCCTAAGAGGTTCCTTCGTGAACTCGGGTTTCACTCAATGCATGATTTTTACCTCGGCGAATAATATTCCCGCGGGTTTATTATTCAAACCCGTGCCTTATGATACCGGGAAATGTTAATTTTTTGCTGTTTTACGAAGGACTTAAATTTGACGGTTATAGGATAAGAAATATGGCTGAAGATTATCTGTGTCCATGGCATTTTGAGTTTTATTTTATTAATTTAAAACTTACTTCATCATTTGTGGGATATCCCTCTCTCCTCTAAGCAATTTAGCTTTTTCAGTCGATTGTTTTTTTTTTTGTTTAGTAAAATGGTAAAAACATTGTTCGAAAAATAGCCAATTGCATTTTTTCCGCAGCTTCCGGAGAAGTTTCGACCTCATTTTCGCATATGGTAAATTGCCTTATTTAACACCTCACGAGTCACGTAATCTGTAGAAGCTCGGCACGGAAGTCGCCAATAACTCGATTCCTCGTTATTCTTCACTTTATTAAACGAAGGGAAACGGGTCGAAAGGATACGTCCGTTTACACGAGACGTTAAACACGTTAAGTGAGGTCGTACGATAATTACGATACCGCCGCTCCATCGCGCCCTTTACACGGGTTTTTTCCCTGTTAAATAAACAGCTCCCGGGCCGCGAAATCGGTGGCTAATTCCTCGAATAGCGTCACTAATTGCGATACTCTGTCACCCCGGATTTCCATGTTTATATTGCTGAACGAAAGCTCCAACAAAATCCTCATATCGAAAGCAAAGAAATTTGTCAGGGTACCTAAAAAACGTGCTAGTTTTTGCAATACCTCTGGAAGGTTTTGAATTAGAGGTTATTGCACATGGCCACAGAGAAGGAATGAGACGAAAACGGAGGAATGCGGCTTCTCTTGATGGATCTACGGCTCAAATACTACCCATATAGCTCATATCCTTATTTTATCAAAAATTGAGACTTACGAGGCTTTACACTTTTACTATCGATATTTTTTTATTCGTTCAATTTTTTCAAGTTTTGGTACATCATTTCCAGAATTACATTTGTATTCTGTCGAACGGTCAATATCCCCTCCGACCGAGGCCGAATTGGCGTCAAGGACGATAAATTGTGACCAACGAACCGTCTAGACGTACGTGGTAAATCGATGCGCCACTGAAACGCGATACGCTGTCAGAAAGCCAATCAAGTCCATTTCGAAAGCGAATATCGTATGTCTTGAAGATAATGAGGTTCCCTCGACTCTGATGAAGATATAGATAGTGGAGATTGGGTTGAATTTCTTGGCATTTAAGCTATTCGCTTAGAACTTTAGAGCGGATCCATAAAATATTGCGCCTAACCATGCAGTCAATTGTTTTCGAATGGGTAGGTTAAATTACGGTATTTGTTTCTAAAATTTCCTTCAAATTATTGATTTTTTTCAACAATTTCCTTCAAATTAATGATTTTTTAAAATTATTTTTGCAAAATATTACCCTGCACCATTATGCGCGCAACTCTCCGACGTTGACACGAAATCAATTGACCCCGATGTCAAAAAATTTCACAGGAGCAAGGGGCACGCACGCACCCTACTTTCTCTTCTGACACTTCAAGTAGCCTAAGGAGGCGAAGAGCGAAGGAAAGGAGTTCTTGGAGAGATGGCGATGAGATACGAGCTCCTAGGCGACGAGGCTAACGAAGATTTCACAGCTGGCTTACCGATCGCTTCAGTTTTTGGAGAACATTTTTTAAAACAATACTTCTTGGGTGTGGAGAATTTTTTCAAAATTTTGATTTTTTTTTTCAAAAAAAAAAACGGGAAACCTTTTTGTCATATTTTATATTTTTGTCAAAAATTTCGATTTTTTTTTCAAAAAAAAAACGGGAAACTTTTTTGTCATATGTTTTGCAAATGGTCGAATTTTTTGTTTAATTTTTTGCAGAACATTGAAAAAGGTTGAAAAACATTTGAATTTTACCAAAGTGAGTGTGTGCCGAAAGATTTTCGGCCGAAAGTGTTATTTGTGCGAACATTTTCATCGCCTGATACAAGGTGCGATCCCGCGACCCCTTGCTCCGCAAGCGGATGTCTTAACCAGGAGACTAGCAGGCGACCGTCTGTCGAATCATTATTTTCCCCGAGGGCATGAATTGGAGGCTCAGTGTTGGTTTTTCTGCCCACTCAACTTTCCATGTCGAAATTTAAACGTTTTCTGTGAGAGAAAAAATCTCCGAAAAAATTGTGCGCAATTTTTTTTTTGTGAATAATAATGATTTTCATTGACAATTATTGACGATTTTCTCATCTAAAGTTGAAGACTTTTTGTAACCGAAGGAATGTTTTTTTTTCTGTTGGAAAAAATGTCATTCCAGAACCGCTGGCTGTCGAACAATTAAGGGCAACTAACTGAACAGATCTCCACAGATGCAATCTGGGCAGATCGGAGCGTTCAAATTGGCCGTTAGATCACCGGGGAAGCCTTGTGAACGTATCTGTGCCATTCGATACTCGGCTTCATATTCGGCCCATTTACTCTTTTCGGACGGATGAACCTTTCGAACTCTTATAGGAACCGACCGGGCAGAAGAGCCGAGTTTGAAAAATATGTCGGCACTTTTCGCTCAACATTTCCTCAGCCTCTTCCTTGTGTTACCAATTATGATTCCAACTGCCCATCTTGGCCATGCAATAATCCGCAAACTGGTAAACAAGTATCGGCTTCCGTCACTTTTCTTAGGTAAGTGGGCAATATAGACAGTCCTTTCTGGCCGGATAACTCTCCAAGAAAAGAATGGGTCCGTGGTCGACCGGAGGCTGGCGCCATCCTTATTGACAGGTATTATGAGGTTCGAGATGGAAGATTTGTAAAGGCCTTGAAGAACTAAATCTTGACAAGACATCCACAACTTTCCTGAATACGTTAAACAGATAAAGGAAGCTTCAGGACTTCCTGAGGCTGCCGATGAACAACTTCAGGAACGGATTCATTCAATCGCATAGCTTGAATTTGCTTGGCGTCGTTAGCAAGTCCTGGGGTAGTCCGGGACTGCCTGTCTTATCAGGCCCTTCGATAAAAATATCCAGAGAATTATTGCCGTTCGGAGCTAATATATTCGCGCTAGGAGACACTCCGCTGATTCGAGATTCCCATGATTCTCCGCTGGAGTATTGACAGTTCCAAGAACGCTGAAGACGGATTCCATCAAGAATCTGCTCTTGTATCATGTTTGTTCATTTTCCGCTGATGTTTTGACAGCTCTTGTAGAATTGCTTTCTAAGCTATCTGTGGGTCTCCATAGTGATTCCATAGTTCAACCCATATTCCATAGTGTGGGACAAATCATCATGTTTGTCAGTACCCATAGGCGTCATGGAGAGGCTCGGAGGAGCGTCATGGAGCAAGGCAATAGAGGAACGACCAAGAAGTTCTGAAGAAAGTCAGGGAGGGAGGCATGTCGGCGAACGACTGAGAGGCTTGGAGGGACGTCAGAGAATCAGACCGTTCCTAGATTGTGAATGCTTGAGGAACCGACCAAAATGTTCTGAAGATCTCCAGGGCGAGAGGCATCTGGGTGAACGACCAAGAGGAGTGAGGAGTGAGCGTCAGAGAATCACGCCGTTTCTGGATTGCGATTGCTTGAGCGACCGACCGAAATGTTCTGAAGAACGTCTTGGAAGGAAGCAGCTTAGCGAACGACCGAGAGGCTTCAGCGTCAGGTAGGTATGCCATTGATCTTTGAAGAATTGGACGCAAGATTCTCTCGAGAACGTCCATCAGTTGCTGCGCTGTATGCTGCAAAGGAAGATGCTGGTCTGGAAGGTGCTGGCCTAGCCTTAGTTGGCAGGCGTTATCGAATTGTGGGGCAACGTCGTTCATTTCCTCGCACCATCTGATGCAATGATGCACTTTGATGAAACTCAAGAGATCTCTTGGGCAAATGATCCAAAAATGAAAAATTTGTGTTTTACAGCAACATTTCTCGAAGCATCTTCTTGAATATCTCCTGCTTGTTAGGTTATGCTGTTGGGTAGTTGCAAGATGTCCCAAAAATGCCCCCCCCCCCTCTTTCGCCTTACATGTCAGAACCTTTCTTGGAAGATCCTGTATTGCTCTTCCTTCAGCTCAAATTTCTGATGTCCTGGCTGCTGATTGCTGCTCGACTATCGATAACATGCTCTTCTTCAACATCGCCCATCTTGCTGTTTCTTCTTCAGCAAAAAAACCATCTCGCCCCGAAGAACTGCGCGGTTCGGAAGATCGATGGCTCCAATGATGGAAGTGCCTCTCCAATGAAGAAAGATTGACTCTGTTTCGACTAATGTCAGCGAATTGCGCACTTACTGATATACACTCGGGACAGATAACGATCGTTCCCGTTTAGATCGGACAATTAATGGCTTCCCGGAGCTATAGTCGGATCTGGACGTATGGGACGCACATTCGACTTGTTAAGACCACGGATCAAGATCTATTGCCGGCCGGTAGTAGATATATGACTCGACGTCTAGCGAGAGCTCGGATTCTAATCTTCCCTCATAACCCGCACTATCAGAGAGGCTTTCTGATTTAGAATAGCCGTAAAGATATTATTCGAGGATCGGAAATAAATAAAAACAAGATGAAAAACAAGTTCAACGACTTCGAACTTCGATAGTGATCGACTTTCCATAATGGGCAGTCCCGAAGGCAGGGCAGGATCTCACCAATAAAATATTAACATCTTCGAAGCGAAAATGGAAGGCTGGCCTGGCGGTCTAAATATTCCAACTTATACGGCCCGGGGTTCCCTCCGACGCCCACAGTGTCGCGACAGGCATACGAATGGATTTTTACAGCCCCGCGGGCCTTACCGTTATGAAATGGCCTTTTTATTATCCTATTATTTTCCCCACTGGAAACGTGTTGTCAGATGGTTTTTTCAGTATATTCGAATCCTATTTCACGCAGGGGACACCGAACGTTGGGTTTTTTGTCGACCGGCGACACTCGTTATTGGAAAACGATGTTTTCCGTGATGTAGAGAAAACAAGTTTGAAACCTTCCTTTTTATTCTTCAATTTCCACTAAGAATTCAAGTCCTTTAGAAGGAGGAAAGTGTTTTTAATCCTTTAACCACTCCACGGCTTTCTAGGGATGGCCCTGCTGCCGAAAGCGCTCAGTGATAATATGAACTTATGGAAATAATGCTAAAGCAATCCACCTCCGTGGGGTAGACGGTTGTGTTTAATGAACAAATGGAAGAACCCTACAGTATCTACCTACTATACAAACAAGAGAAATAAATGAGAAATAAAATAAATAATAGCATACCAAACTTGGAATTTACTCCTCACCGAAGCTCTTCCAGCTGTTTGCCTCGTCAAAATTGTCAACTCTGCCCGATGACGCGGCAATTTTACTTGAACGGTCGTACCAGCAAACATGCTTTCCCTTTTCGTTCGAATAACGTCGCACCTAATCTTGTAAGATCGGTAAACAAGATAGGAGAAGTGGCCTTGTCGTTTGAAACTTGAAACCCTCGAATAACACGCGAAGATAAAATAGGGGTGTGTACTTTGAGCCTTGGGGTCCGAGACGAACTAAGAAAAGGTTTTAGGCGTTGGAGGGTGGACCATGGAGCTTCATTCCAATACGGGGCAGGTGTCTCTTCCTTGTGTGGCTTCTTCGTGTTGACTGAGGGAGGAGTGTAATTCCAAGTACCTACTCACCTTTCATGGAAACTGAAAATTTTCTAAGGGCTTCTTTAACGGTGAAAATTACGCCTATACCATCTACTAATTCTGTGTACCTACTATTTGCTTTCGTCCGATATCTCTTATCCTTACCCTTCGTAAATAATCGTTATCATTAAATGATAACGAATTTTGTCGTACGTGGCCTAAGGCACAAGACAATAAAGGGAGAAAACAACAACAATAATCATTATCATTTATTTCATTTTAATAATTGCATATTTTATCCCGAATTTCAATAACGCGTTGCTGATGATTTCATTCGAATCAGATGGTGTTTCTGCTCTATGGACTTCCGAATACAAGACGTTGGTTTTGCGTCGTTTGATGGATACAATGCTGGCATCCTTAGCAATTTTGTACAGGTGCCTGCTTAATGATATGAAATTTTGATTTATTATTTATTTCCGATGACCTGGGCTAATGGATCGAGAGCAAATCATAAATGAAGCAATCACAGCTGCCGCCGGTTCAACTTTATGCCCGCCTGAGCGATCCTCGACTTCTTCCACGCATTGGTTATGTCGGCGCTGGACTGCGGCAGACATTTCCCACCGGATCGACCATCAATTAGAACACCTGGGGTGGCCTCACGGTCCCGAGAAGCCACAGGTGCGTTAATAGCCCGTACAGCACCTGTGCCGACTTCTCAATGCGTTAGAATCTCATGCCGAGTAGCTGCTACCGGATTTTCTAATTGATATTCCAACATCGACTTATTTTTTCTTTTTTTCCAAGAACAACAAAGCCAATCTAAGAGATGGGGATCCGATGATGTTTTACCGAACACATTTCAAGACAAATTTAAACCGATGATAAAGTCTGATCTTTTTGTTCACTGTGTATACTCGTAAATACTCAAACAGGAAAAAATTCTAAGTTCCCTTTCCTTGTCTGGACCGTTCGCTCATCAGAAATCGACGCATGCTCGAAAATTGGTCAAAATTACGATAATTTCTACAATTGGACGCCGATTGGTGACGCGTAAAACGTTTCTGACTAGACAGCCCCAAGGACGCAGGACCTCACGCGACATACGACTCACAGATAATCGGACGTGATTATTTTTATTCATCGACACAAGCCGTCGAAGGTTCAAGGAAGCCTTTATACAAGGCGAACATTGTCCCTCGGTTATTTATAGTGGAGCATAGAGTTAAAAAAGACAAGACAAGGCACGAGCTTCTTTGGAATCTATAGAAAAGGAACGCCGAGTATGATTATGCGGCGACGTGATCTTATCTGGGTTTATAAGGAGCGTAATTACGTTACGCTTTTTACATGTTATCACATTCCTTCAATGGGAAGTTGGTATCCTTGAACGGAGAGTCGAAAGGTTGACTGAGGGAATCGGTTTATAGCTAAGTAATTTTCACCATGCAAGTTTTCAGGAGAGAAGAATAAACAAGTCGTATTGACGAAAAAGTAAAGAAGGAATTGAGAAATTGGGATATAATTGGCTACATTTGTGAAATTTAGTCACTATTTGGGAAGGTTCAACGACACAGGTTGTGATGAACAAGCAAAAACATAACGCAGAGTTACCTTTTGGCGATAGCGGAATCAGTGTTGCCCCGGGGCACCTCCGAATATTAAGTATCAATCAATCGCGCCCAGGGTAACACTGTTCTTATTCGTCTATCACAACCTGCGCTGTTGAAGTAGTGACTCAATTTCTCAAATATGACCAATTATTCGCCAATTTCCCAATCCCTTATTTTCTCTTTTGTCAATATGACTTGTTATTTTTCTCTCCTGAAAACTGCATGGTGAAAATGTTCTAATTATCCGATTCATGCCACTGTCACAACCGACTTAATATCAATTTTCAACAACAACCATTCTCTACATTTTTCAATAAAAACTTCCTGCTCACGATAACAGAAAACAAGTGGCGATTGAATCTCGTGTTCGCCCTCGCTCGAAAATCCCTCGTTTTGATAAATTGCCGAGATATAGAATCTCGCATGCGCAGAAGCCCGAAACGTTGGACTTTCGCGCTCTCCTCCCTCTTTCTCAAAACTGGTTCCCCTCGGGACTAATTCTCCTAATTCGTTTGCGTAAGAATCGCGGGATGCGCGGCTAAATTTATACTTCGAAAAAAACAAACCCGATCCGGTGGGACGAATGTTTCTTAAAATCCACTTTTCCTTTTTAAGCGACCGTTTCCGCTGATAGTGATCGATGTTGAGCGTCGAGATGAAGAAATTATATGTATCTGGGTCCTCCTACCAAACGAGATTGGCGCTAGAAAGTGGACAAGTTAGCTAAATAGGGCTTTAGTTGGTTGGAGTCCACGAGCCATATATAATATAGATATTTTCCAAATATCGAAATTCCCCTCGATCTCTCAGCATCGATATTGTGCTCTCGATGTTTCTGAAATCGAGTTTGGAAGATTACTATCAGAATATCGATATTTTCAAAATACACGATCAATATCGATATTTCAGCATCAATATTGCGCTCTCAATATCATCGATGTACAAGCAGGTATCGATATATCCTTGCATATACCGATATCCCATCTCTATGCTGTATTTTTGCCTGATTTTTGGAAAAATTGCATTCTGATTTGAATATCGGCAAATCGCGACGTTGCAATCGTTGGGGATCGTGCATTTGCGTCGGTCGCAATCCGATCCTGGATTGCGTCGTTGGCGGTTAATAAATCCGCGCTTGCGCACTCCGTGCTTTTCGCCCTTCCAATTCCGATCTCTCGAGACGCGAGATATCGGACTAGAAATTCTCCGGTTACGAAACGGCGTCTCGACTTCGAAATGAGGCAATGCCCCACGGGCGACATGTTCGGCCGATAATTATGTTGCAATTGTCCGCCTTTGATCCAAAATCAGCTGGATAAAAATACGTTTTAGAGTACAAGAAGAATTTAAATATTCAAAAAATGCTTCTCCCGCAGTGTTATCAAGTATCGTAACCTGAATTATTGAATAAATTTATAATTTCTATTGTCCCAGCACTTGAAGAATCGATATTGAAGTATCGATGTTTTTCTGTCGATGTGTGACTTATTCGCGGACCTCGTATTTCTTTTTTCTCGACAATTTGCTAATTATGCTGCCAAATGACGGCAGTAAAATCCTTCGGCCCCTGTGACGCCAGCGGTGACCGGCTGGACGACTTTCGCAACCCGAAATGGGACCGACCCGATTTTCGGCTAATTTCGCGTTTCGTAATCTCGCGCAGTATAAGTCGAAATTAGGGGCTAACCTGTCAACTCAGGCGACTCGAAGTGCATGTTTTGTGCGCTTTCGATTTTTATGCACCTCGAGGCCAATTTTCGAGGTTGCAAATTACCCGACGCGCCTTCCCAGGTGCAATAATCGCTATGGAGTAAATTTTTCGAATTTGATCCGCATAAGTAAATGTCCCGGTTTTGAGTCCATAATTTTTACGCGAACATCTGCTACCTCGTTAACTTTTGGAAATAATTCGATGGAATATTTGTAGAGTTTGAACTTACCAATCAAACCCCACGTCACACAGGATTTATCCTGATGCGCCACTATCCGGTACGCCCTCGTGAGCGCCACTCAGTTGTTGTGTTGTTAGAGAGGGATGAAGGATTCCTACTCAATGCTCAAGTGTTTTGATTTCTTCTTTATAGGTATGTATCAATATTATTTTTCTGCTCATGTAATGTCTTGCTTACTAGGTACTTATACTAATTCATGAAATACACTTCTTTATAGATGCAATCGTTTCTGAGCTACCCCGAGTAAGAATCCTATAAATCAAAACACTATCTGTGGCCACAACCGGCGCAAGATGTCCAAGTATCAGCTCTATATTGTGGCAGAGGCCAGCACTACGGGTGAGAAGACAACGGTCTTGAAATTGAAGAGAATCAGATCGGCATCCGAAGAAATATGGTATCGCTTCCCGGATGATTTGCAAGGTTTGGCTTCACATAAAAACATCACTGAACTTCCGCCAGTTAAGAGCGCGATAAACTCAATAAAAGCGAGGGGTCAATTTCGAACTGTGAATGTTATTTTTTCTCCGGAAATTGAAGGATGTTATCGAGACGATGCTGGAAACTTTACGTTCCAAAATTTTCTGCTGTCAGAAGTCACAGCTCAGCCAAGAGAGCCCGATGCCGCGCCGGAAGCTGGATTAACACAATTGGTCACGTGTCTAAACAAGCTAATCGCTAAAAAGGACGACTCTCTAAATGAGATCATGAAACATTTCATGGTCGGAAAATTTTCAACCCGAAACAAAAATGTTCAGGCTTGGGTCAAAGAATTTGAGCGAGAAGTTAACCGATTTTCGCTAAACGGTCCTACAGTGATAGAGGTTTTTAGATTGTGCTTAGATCAATCTATGAGCGATTGGTTCGCGACAGCTCAGAAAAAGCTGGGTATTGAAGCTGATTGGGACACCTGGAAGGAAAGCTTGATCTCCACCTTCAGCGACGATTCGTGGACGCCAGTCAGATTTGCCTACAGTTTTCGATACATGACCGGCTCTTTTGTTGATTTCGTCGTAAAGAAAGAACGGTTATTACTTGACCTTGACCACGAAATTCCAGAACAGATTATTCTGAATCTCATTGTTCTCGGCCTTCCTGTTCGTATTCAAAACGAACTCAGCCGGTCGTCCGTCGGTTCAATTCGACTCCTAATTTCGAAATTGAAAAAATTCGACCACGATTCCTCTTCGAGGCGATTTGGTTCCATGGAACGTGTTGAAAATCGAGACCAGACTCCGAAAACGTTCGAAACATCAGGGAAACTTCAAAAGGCTCCTGCGTCCGAAGAAAAACACCCATGCCCAATTTGCGAAAAAGGAAAACGGGGAACTCGCTATCATCCAGAAAGCAAGTGTTGGTTTAAAGATACGAATAAAATTAAGGCTGTCAACAATCTAGAAATTGAAACGGAATTAAATTCAAAAATCAACGATCAAAAAAACTTGTAATGATACCACTGATTAGAGTAGATTTGCTTATCAACAATAGACTGAAATGCGTCGGAATTTATGATTCTGGTGCAAATATTTCTCTAGTAAATCACAATTTTCTGAATAAATCTGGCATTAAAATTTCTAAGGCGGATGATAGCAAATTCAGTATGGTCAGTGGTATTGGAGAAGTCTGTGGAGTTGTTAGCATTCAGCTCAAAATAATGAACGTTGATCGTACTGTGTCAGTTTTTGTCGTGAAAAGTGACAAATTTCGTCACGATTTTCTGATTGGATTGGATTTGATTGTGGAATTTAAATTACGCCAGGATGAAAGGTTAAGAATCACACAAAATGTATCGGCGTATTCAAAACGTAGTTTGGAATTTTCGAATTCAACTACTAGCAAGCACTGTTATGTAAATTTCAACGAATTTATCAGCACAACAGATTTTCAAGCTGACTTAGATCATTTAAACGCCGAGCAGAGACATCAAATTCAAATCGTCCTTCAGAAGTATAAAACCGTTTTTGCCAAGGACAAATACGATGTAGGGACCGTTTCGAATCATGAAGCCACAATCAAATTAGTAGAGCACAAATATGTGTCCAAACGTCCATATAGGTGTACTATAGACGACCAGAAGGAAATCGAATCCCAAATTTCAAAATTATTGTCAGCAAATCTTATAGAAGAATCAACTTCCCCTTTTGCAGCTCCTGTAACATTGGCTTACAAAAGAGACGAGAACCGTAAAAATAGGCTTTGCATCGACTTTACGGAGCTGAATAAGCTGGTTGTGCCAGAGAGTCAACCTTTCCCACTTATCTCCGATTTGATCGTAAAAACGGGAGATTGCAAATGGTTTACAGTGCTGGATATCAATAGCGCGTTTTGGTCAATTCCGCTCCGAAGAAAAGATTATTATAAAACAGGCTTCGTAACACAGACGGGTCATTATAATTGGAAGTGCTTACCTTTTGGTTTGAAAACCTCACCAGCGATTTTCCAAAGAATATTGCGAAACATAATCCGCCAACATGGATTAGATGCTTTTTGTGTGAACTACATAGACGATATTTTATTGTTTTCCAAATCTTTTGAGGAACATTTGGGTCACATCGAAAAATTGATGGAAGCAATAATTTCCTCAGGCTTCAGGCTCAAGCTTTTGAAATGCAAGTTTGCAAAACATAGTGTGAAATACCTTGGCCATATAATCGAAAATAACGAAACAAGGCCAATTCATGACAACGTTTTACCGATAAAAAAGTTTCCAACACCCAAAAATAGGAAAAACATTCGGCAATTTTTGGGAAAGATAAATTTCTACCGTAGCTACATCCCAAACGTTACCAAAATCCTTGAACCGTTCCATAACTTATTGAAAAAAAATGTGTCGTTCAATTGGACGAATGAGTGTCAAAGCAGTTTTGATAGGATAAAAGACTATCTCTGCTCAGAACCATGCCTAGCAATTTTTAACCCAGCCAGGAAAACTATTGTTCAAACTGATGCCAGTATTGATGGCATTGGGGCTATCCTAAAGCAACGACAGGATAATGGGGAGTTCAAACCGGTTGCCTACTTTTCAAAGAAATTGAATGAACAACAGAAACGTAAAAAAGCTATATTCCTAGAATGTCTAGCCATCAAAGAAGCATTAACATACTGGCAGCACTGGCTGCTTGGAATCGAATTCGTTGTTCATTCCGATCATAAGCCTCTAGAACAGTTGAGAATAAATTCAAGGACTGATGACGATCTAGGTCATTTAATGTTTTACTTGTCACAGTATAACTTTAAGATAAAATATGTTCCTGGCGGCTCAAACTCTGAAGCCGACTGTTTATCGAGGAATCCTGTCCTAGAATCTTTTGACATAGAAGGCGACCTAAAAATCGTGAATTTTGTCGAGCTAGAAGAAATCAAGAGAGATCAAAGTACATTGAACCCAAACATCTGTTCGGATCCTCGCATCACAAAGAAAGGTGATATATTTTACAGTCAGTATAAGAACCAAAGTAAAATAATTATTTCACCTCCATTTTGCCGTTCGTTAATAAAAAAAATCCACGATGCATTCGGTCATATCGGTCCAAATCAAATACAACTTAGGCTGACCCCGTTCTACTTCTGCAGAGGCATGAAAAAATTAATATCAAGATTTTGTCAAAAGTGCGGCATTTGCATTAAGAACAAAACAAGGGCGCCGTTTGTCTACGGGCATCTCTCTCAATTAGGCCCTGCCACGCGGCCGTATGAATATATGTCATTGGACACCATTGGTGGTTTTGGGGGAAATCGATCGCCTAAACGTTACCTGCACCTCTTAGTGGATCATTTTACAAGGTTCGCCTATATATTCACGTCAAAAAATCAAAAAGCACGTGATTTCATAACGCTTTTGAACAAAATTTTTTCAAAAGGTCTCACGATAGGCACCTTACTTACCGACCAGTACAGTGGAATAAACTCCACCGAATTCAAAGCCTTTCTGAAACGAAATAAGGTCAATTTGGTTTTCACGGCCGTTGATTGTGCCTTTTCCAACGGATTAAATGAGCGATTGAATCAGACTTTAGTAAACCGAATTCGATGCAGGATAAATGAGGAACCATTGGGGAAAAAGCGGCCATGGACCGTTATTGCAGAACAATGTGTGGATGAATATAATAACACGATCCATACATCCACTAAGTTCAGCCCTAACTATTTATTGAACAACATAGACGTAAGCATGGTTCCCGACGCCTGCCAAGTCCAAAGAGATCTGGAACGTGATAGAAAGAAGGCATTTGAAAACTCTAAAAAAGTTCATGAGCGGAACAAACGGAGAATCGACAAACACCGGAAAACTCCCACGTTTGAGGTGGGAAACATGGTGTACGTGAATCATGGGAATAGCCTGAATCGGAACAAGCTTGCCGAGATTAGGACAGGACCATTTAAAATCTTGGAGAAAACCTCTCATTCTATTTACAAGATCGACTCCGGTTATAGAAAAACTGAGTCTAACTACTTCCATGTTTCCAAGTTGTACCCCTACTCCAAAGAATAAAAAAAAAAATAAAAAGTAAAATAAATTTTTTTTTAGAATTTAAATTTTTGCAAAATTTAAATTTTGGGGGGGAAGGGGGATGTAGAGTTTGAACTTACCAATCAAACCCCACGTCACACAGGATTTATCCTGATGCGCCACTATCCGGTACGCCCTCGTGAGCGCCACTCAGTTGTTGTGTTGTTAGAGAGGGATGAAGGATTCCTACTCAATGCTCAAGTGTTTTGATTTCTTCTTTATAGGTATGTATCAATATTATTTTTCTGCTCATGTAATGTCTTGCTTACTAGGTACTTATACTAATTCATGAAATACACTTCTTTATAGATGCAATCGTTTCTGAGCTACCCCGAGTAAGAATCCTATATATTCAATTCCCCTTACCCTAATTTTTACGTTGGTAATTTGGAAATTTCACGCTACAATCCATTTTCGAACCAAAAAAAAAATTAGTTTTTCTTTTAGGTGAATTTTTTATATTCACATTTTTACGGTTTTATGTTCCACCTCGGGTTCATTTTTGTCTCGTTCAGGTGCGTGGACCGAGACTCTTTTCGCCTCGGGGGCCGATCCTGCCACCCATAGGTGCATGTTTATCATAATGTACCCATTCCAGTTTTTTGCCGCCCGGCTCCCCTTTCTTAGGTATACCAGCACCTGAAAGAGTAACTTGAAACCGCCTAGCGCGCCATATGCCTCCCTGTCTCCCTTTGATTCCAGTCATCTTTCGGGGTCGATTTAGTATGGAAAGTGAACACCCTAAAGGGGAAGTGTGTCTTGTATTGTAGAATGATAGCAGGTGATACCGAATATGTACCTAGACGGATTTGGGAACCTTTCGAACCGGACGCGAAATGGGAACTGGCGATTGTTGAAAGGTGAAACAGCTGTTTTTGAGTTCAACCGTATTATACAACGCAAGATTAATAATCCGCAATAGTTCACGGGTTTAAAATGTTCTTGAGGAAATTGCTTTAATGCCATTTGACAACGAGGGTATGCTTGATAGAAAAATATTGATAAATCAATGTTTTTTGACAACTCCATTGGAACAAACATCATTATCGCTAGAATATCCTTAGTTGTCCCCATACCTGCTTACGTCACTCGAAAAATCCCCGGCCCATTTTTTCTCATTTTCGTCCGTCCCACTATCTCGGGAGAGACATGGGAGTCAACATTTTGAGAGCATCCGAATCTCGTACGTCCAGTTCTTGGCCCGGGCTGATTGATGTTGTAGATATGCGCGAACCCGGACAGCTACTTCAACAAATAGAAGAGACCCGGCCCATTTACCTGTTTCAATCGCCAAATGGATCGGAATCTGTTCTTTTCTTCGACCCGTCAAGATAAAAGGCCATCCGAGTCGTCATTACCGCCTTTCGAACTGGTTATGGACTTCTGGAAGTCATTATAGGAGCACTAACAAGAATGTGAGGATTCGACCGAAGATCCTTATCCAGTTCGGGAACAATGGTCGGAATATAAACGAATCGTGCGTCAAAATGAAGTAAATAATCGACGATCTGTTTTAGCGGTTATTTTTTAAGCCCAACTTTCCTTTTTTCAATGCGGTGTGCGTACCATACCATTGAACCATTTCGAGAAATAACGAACAATATCGAACAATATTGGGCAATACTGGACAATATCGGACTGTATCGGGCAATACTGGACCATATATTGCATATCAGATAGTATCGGATCGTATCAGTTGATAACAGACGCTGTTGCAGTGTTTTGGTCGATGTTGGACTGTATCGGACCTTATTGGACGATATCAGACTGTATCGGGTGATACCGGTCGATACCAGACACTATTGGAGTGTTTCGGACAATGTTGGACTGTATCGGACAATACCGGACTTTATCGGACAATATCAGATTGTATCGGTCGATAACAGACACTATTGGAGTGTTTCGGACAATGTTGGACTGTATCGGACAATCCTGGACCTTATTGGACAATATCAGACTGTATCGGGTGATATCGGTTGATAACAGACACTATTGGAGCGTTTCGGACAATGTGGACTGTTTCGGACAATACCGGACTTTATCGGACAATATCAGATTGTATCGGTCGATAACAGAAAATATCAGACTGTACGGGACAATATCGGGCAAAATTGGGACCTTATTGGACAACATCAGACTGTATTGGACCGTATCGAATCGTATCAGGCCGTATCGGTTGATTACAGACAATGTTGGACTGTATCGGACAATCCTGGACCTTATGGGACAATATCAGACTGTATCGGGTGATCTTGTCTAGACGACATGGCGGGCAGTGTTTAGACAATATTGGAACTGTATCGGACAATCCTGGACTTTATCAGATTGTATGGGACAATAACAACAATGTTGCCGTGTTTTGGACAATGTTGGACTGTATCGGACAATACCGGACATTATCAGATTGCATCGGTCGATAACAGACTGTACTGGACAATATCGGGCAAATTTGGGACTGTATCGGACAATACTGGACCTTATTGGACAATATCAAATTGTATCCGATCATATCGGTTGATAACAGACAATGTTAGCGTCTTCTTCTTCTTCTTCTCTTTTTGATGTCTTGTCTAGACGACATGGCGGACAGTGTTTAGACAATATTGGCGTCGCCACCAAGAACCAGATACAACAACAACAATGTTGCCGTGTTTCTGACAATGTTGGACCGTATCGTACTACTTTGGACTGTATCAGACCATATCGGACAAAATTGGACCGTATAAGACTGTATCGGATCGTGTCGGACAATATCGGCAATGTTGGACATTATGGTTAACGTTGGACTATCGGAGCTTATCGAACAATATTGAGCGAAATCGGACAATATCGGTTAGTAGGTATTGGATAAAATCATACAATACGTAAGTTGGAGCATGTTCGGACGATCCGTGACTTTCATTTACGTTGCCAGAAAAAAATGTTCTTCGGGTACGATTCTTTTCCACTAATTTCAAGCTCTTACTTTTTCCGTAAAAAGTGTCCGTAAAAACGAGGAAAAACGCCCGCATCGACGTCAATTGAGTCGAACTCGAAAATCGTTTCGAAACGTTTTTTTTCGAACTCAGCTTTTTAGTAGAACGCGTTTCTTATAGACCGATTTCATTTCTGTTGGCTTCGATCTTTTTTTCAAGGAGCACGCGTAAAAAACGAGTTTCGGGGCAAAAAGGGTTTACGCTTTTTCGCTATTAACTCGAAGGTCAGGTTTTCGGACCGTAATTGCGCAGTCTGACGAGCTCCCGAAAATTGGCCCGAGGGCAATTAAACTGACGGATAAGTTGTGGAGACAGCGTTTCATTAGAAAAAAAGTCCGCCGACGAAAAAGTAAAATTTTTGCAACGGGCGGACGGGAGAAAAACGATTTTTTCAACGGAGTAAGTAAAAAGATTTGGAAGCAAAGTAATGGGATTAGCTCGGTTTGTTTGTTCGCGGGATGAATCGTTTTTCGTCGGAAATCCGCAGGGTCCAGCTGTTGAAATTGTCACACAATTATTGTCGTGTTGTGGCATTGTCGAGGTAGAATTGGTGAATTGAGTGAATTTGAATCGAGAGTTGAATTGAAAAATGGTTTTACTTCCACGTTCTTAGACAGAAATAAATACACCTCTATCGTTGCCAATTACAGTGTTGACTCATCTATGAATACGATATATATGATACGATAATTGTGATATCAATTTGTCTACCTAATGCTAATGCTCTAACTAATGCTGATAATCGAATTTAAACTACTCAAACTCGAATTGAAACTCAAACTGAAACTAACTCGAACTAAAACTGAATCTAACACTAATACTCAAGCTCAAACTGAAACTAAAACTCGATTTGATACTGATACTCAAAGTCTTTCTCAAACTCGAACTGATACTGATACTCGAACTCAAACTGAAACTAAAATTGGAACTCAAACTGAAACTCGAACTCAAACTGAAACAAAAACTTGAACTGATGTTAAAACTAATTCTCAAACTCAAAATGAAACTAACTCGAACTCCAACTGAAACCTAAACTGATGCCTAAGCTCAAACTGAAACTTATACCCACTCAAACTCAAACTCAAAATGAAACTAAAACTGATACTGATCCACAAGCTTAAACTGAAACTTATGCTCGAACTTTAACTGAAACTGAGACTAAAAATCAAACTGGAACTAAAACTCAAAATTCTACTGGCACTCAAACTCATTCTCAAACTGATACTGGCACACAAACTGAAACTGATACTCGAACTTAAACTGAAACTGAACGTCAAACTCAAACTGAAAGTATAACTCAAACTAATACTGATTCTTGAACTCAAACTGAACCTGAATGTCAAACTCAAACTTTGAGTTCGAATATCAGTATCAGTTCGAGTTCGATTGCCAGTTTTGTATCAGTTTGTGTTTGAGTTGGATTTGTAGTTTGAGTATCGGTTTTAGTTTTAGCTCGAATTTCGGTTTTAGGTCGAATTTCTGTTTGATTATCTGTTTCGGTTTGAGTATCATTTCAGGTTTTAGTTTCTGTGCAAGTACCAGTTCAAGTGTCAGTATCCTGTTGAGTTTACCTCCTTCGTTGAACATGCAAGTGTTCTACTTTCAAATTTGTATTTTCCCACAAGTCGAAGGTGATGAAATTTCAACTCGAAAACAGCTTCGTTCACTCGTCCATTGTCTTTATTTAAGGGCATCGCTCCTTTTCCATAGTGGATAACATTTTTAATAATTGTCGCCGACTGGGAAAATGTCAAGTTGGCGAGTCGGTTTCGCATTTTTTGCCGATCGGATGTCTCTCAATGGGAATGAAACCAGAATCCCATCCGGGAAGGAAGTTTGAAAATCGTCTTGGCGAGCGGTTCATTTTTCAACCGAAACAGGATGTTCGGCGGCAAAGTTTGAAATTCCCGTCAGCAGATTTGAAAATCCTGGGAAATTTTTCCCATACCGCTCCTACCGATGTTAAGCAACAATTTTAAAACAGCCCAAAGATTTGTTTTTATTAAGTAGCTACCCACTTGTCTTGAAAAAACTTAGTTACTTTTTCGTAAATGTATTCGAATATACAATATTCATATTATGTATCAAATTTTTTGACTTCTCCTATTTTCCTTCGTCTTATTAAGGAAATTTTTTTTCTCTTTGACCTCAAACCCCAACCCCGTCATCGTCGAATCGCAAAAAATCGCCAATATCGGGCCAGATTGAACCGAAAAACACCTGCGAACGTTCCCTTTGATCAATTTTTCGCCCGATGAATGCGAAAACAAGCTATCCTTAACAAATACCAGTAATTTCGCTTGATAAATGGGCGAATTCTGTTAACGTCCTGTCACCTGTTGGCGATTTTCGTCAAATTCTCGCCCGCCCGAACCGACCGCCAATTCGTATCAGGTGCGGGGCCAATTTTGGCCGTATAAATTATTCATCGCCCCTCGTCAATGAAAAGTTGTCTTCCGATCGCTCCCGAATTGATTTTTTCAGTTTTAGAGGAAAAGTAAAATCGAAAATTCGATCGATTTGCAATTATTCGATTTATGATCGATATAACAAGTATTCGATTTATGATCGATATAACAAGTATTCGATTTATTATCGATATAGCAGTTATTCGATCCATGATTATTTGATTTACAATCGACCAATCTATTATCGATTTATGATAGATATATTGAGTTCAATTATTCGATTTATGATCGATATAACAAGTATTCGATTTATGATCGATATAACAAGTATTCGATTTATTATCGATATAGTAGTTATTCGATCCATGATTATTTGATTTACAATCGACCAATCTATTATCGATTTATGATAGATATATTGAGTTCAATTATTCGATTTATGATCGATATAACAAGTATTCGATTTATGATCGATATAACAAGTATTCGATTTATGATCGATATAACAAGTATTCTATTTATTATCGATATAGCAGTTATTCGATCCATAATTATTTGATTTACAATCGACCAATCTATTATCGATTTATGATAGATATATTGAGTTCAATTATTCGATTTATGATCGATTTATCCATTGTTCGATTAATAGTCAACTATTCAATTGCTTGATTTATGATCGATTATTCAATTGTTCGATGTACGGTCCATAAATCGATTATTTGATTTACAATCGACCAATAAATTTTCGATTTCTGATCGATTCATCAGCTCTTCGATTTATTATCGATTTATCTAGTATTCGATTTCGGAACGAATTGTGGCTTATGAAAAATGTTTAAAACCTCAATTTTTTGCGTTTATCGATCCAGTGGAAAACAATCTATAGTAGAACACGATGCATTTCTGCGTTATAACGCAATTTCGAAGCCATCGTCTCTTTCAAACTGCAGGTGCATGACCTTTTTGAAAATTTTTTTCGAGGTCAAACTCAAAAGTCCTTCAGCTCCTGGAGAGGTAATTGCTCCTAATGGAATCTCGGGAGATTTCACCCTCCGTATTCCGGCGATATTATGTGGAAACTTGATATACTATTGATGGACAGTGGTTCTTCCACATCGGCCTCGGACTGGAACCCCATCATTTTCATAGGCCGTCCAGCTTATTCAAATGGGATCATTTTCTTCGCCTCTTCGACTCCATTTTCAGTCTACGTAGACTCGCGGTGTACGTTTTGAATTATTCATCGCCTGTTTTCAACCATGTAGTTGCCTCGTTTCCAATGCAACTAGTAGTCGATTCTTCACTATTCTCGACTTGATTCATCCCGACTGAAAGGTACGAGTGGTCGGAAACGTAGGTGAAAAATGGACCGATCCGGTCGAAAGGTCACCGCCACTTTTTCTCGTGTAGCTCCATAAATCATGAATGGAAAAAGTGAAAAATCGCGTTTTTTATTCAAAATCAATTTTTTGATTTTTTTTAATCAAACATCTACTACTAATTGACTCGCTAATACGTAGTCATCTAGGGTCTTTCGAAGGATTCATAGCCCGATTATGAAGCCGAAATTTTAAAATTCCGAAATGCGCTAAGATTAACAGGAGAGTATATCGATGCCAAAGTTTTATCAGCTATCGATACAAATATATCAAATGGAAAGTAAAGATAATGTGGATTACATAGATTATAATCGATTGTATTGATTTATCGATTATGTAGATTATATTGATTATATTGCTTTATCGATTTATAGTAAGCAATATCGATTTAACATGACTATCGATTATCTAATCCAATCGACTACACCAGTTTATCACTAGAATCTACTTATGATATCGATTCATCAGTATTATCGATTCTAAAACAATGAAGGTGCATCGATAAAATCAATTACTGGTAATATCAATTTGCAACAACTGTAACAATGTTGATGTATCGATTTTGACGTTATCGATTCGTATGCGTTGTATCAATTCGTCAATTATCGATTTACCAAGAATATAGAATTTTTGATCAGTACAATCGATAATATTGATTTTATCGATACATCGATTATACCTATCGATAACGTCAGTTTGTCAATGAATTGATGCTAGAATATCGAGTACCCAGAAATTTATTTACAATATGATTTTTATCGATAGTATTTAGTTAGAAATCAATCGATTATACCATTTCATTACTAAAGATTTCATCTATTATATCGATTTATCAGTATTATCGGTTCTACAACAATGAAGATTTATCGATAACATCAATGAACAGCAATATCGATTGACAATGTTGATATATCGATAGTGTCGTTATAATATATCGATAGTGTCATTATATAATATATTATCTAATGACACTATCGATATAATATCATAATATAATAATCATACCATATAATATCATCATCATATAATTATATGATCATCATCATATAATAATATGATGATATATCATATATAATATATAATTATATGATCATCATCATATAATAACATCAATGAACAGCAATATCGATTGACAATGTTGATATATCGATAGTGTCGTTATAATATAATATATCGATAGTGTCATTATATAATATATTATAATATATTATCTAATGACACTATCGATATAATATATTATATTATAACGACACTATCGATATATCAACATTATATGCATCATATGCCGTATGGATGTCATGCATACAGGTTGTATCAATTTGTCGATATTATCAATGACTAAGTATATCGATTCTCAATACAATCGATTATACCTACCGATTTTTATCGATTCTCAATACAATCAATTATACCTACCAAATTGTATCGATTATTATCGATTTACCGATTTTTTTACACCCTCTACCTATTTTTTTGTAAATCCCGATTTTTTTGCCCCGCAGCGGACTGAGCGGAGAAGAGAAGCGCGGAGTGCGGCCTGTCTATCTGCGCTGCAGCGAGGGTCGTCTCCGTTGGAACTACCCCGAGGGGGCGCTGCGCGTTCTCCTTCGCCTTTGGGGCGGCGGCGCGTCCGGGGGGCGGGAGTTCCGAGCCTGCCTCCGACCCGCCCCCGGGCTCCGCCTATCTGCCTCCGTTTACCTCGAGGGGCCTCGATCGCTGAACAAACTGTACGCCCCTCAAGAACCGTCGGAACGTCCTCACGTCAGGTACGTGCTAACAAGTTTAGTTCACTATCGATAAAAACGTCACTATCGATTACTTTAATCGTTAGTCGGGCTGACCCGAATGTACTTTTCGACGCAATGACCGATGAGAATTTTTCGACGCTTTGCCGCGGACTATTTTTTGACGCTTGGAAGTGTAGACGCAGCAAACGTTTATGGTTGTACTGCGTCTACACTTCCGTGCGTCGAAAAAATAGTCCGCGGCAAAGCGTCGAAAAAACGTTCTTCGATTCCGATTGGTGTTATTTTGGAAATTCGTTTTATAAACATTTATATAACATTTTTTTAATGTTTTATGTTAGTAACACTTAAGTATATCTTCTTTACAGATGTGTGCAGAGTCGAGGTGGCCAAGTGGCGCTTTATGTGGAAGCGACGGGAGAACAGCCTCTGCGAAAAGACCTAGTCGACATATCCTACGATCTCCAGCCCATCGCCAAGGGCTCCATATACGATCCTTACGAAGGTTAGTAAATTTTAAACATTTTCAGTCACATTATCGTTTCTGCGTAAACTATCCCTTCATTTGAAAAATAGTTTTAAAAATTCCTCTTCCGCTCGAACAATCTTTAGGCGGGCTTCGACATGTGAAAAAGCGTGGAAAAAATTGTTTACCTTCCAGCATACGTTCCGCTTGTAAATAGGACAGAAGGGGCTGTCTTCACCATTCCCAGCTCCATCATTTTAACACTGGCGAGGGTCAGGGTTTAGGTACCGAAGTTTACACACAGGATGCACATGTTTGCCTCTGGTTAGAACCTTTGTAAAGCGTGCCCGGAAAGAATGACTAGATAACGCTGCTACAAAAAATTGATAAAATTTCATTTCATGTTTTAAGAGGCATGATAGGGGTTATCGGGCTTTCGAGGGTGTTAAACTTAAATCCGAGGTCCATTTTGCCAGTGGATCCAGAGTTTTCGCTCGTACGGTAGCCAAATTTCCAAAAAATCCATTAAAAATTTCCAACTTAATTATTTTTTAACGCGCAGGCGCTATTCTGACAGGGAATTTAACGCAGAACACGCCTATATGTGGGTTGAAGGGTCTAAAATGCTTGCTTTGTGTGTTTTTTGCCGAAAAACTACCACCAAATGTGATTTTTCATCGACTTTGAACATTTTCGCTCACCATTTTGACGATTCTGCAAAATCTACAATACTTAGCGTTACCAATGAAATTTTCCCGAATACCTGGTTAATTTTTGCGTCAGATGCGACCAACCGCACCTCGATAGGTGCAATAGCCGATTTTTGGCAACTGTTAAAAGTTTCACCCGAAATCAAAAACTCCCAAATTATTTTGCAAAAACTCCAAAATTTCTGGCAAAAACTCCCAAGGTTTTTCGCAATGACTCCATCCAAGTTTGGTGCAAAAACTCCAAAAATCGTGTTGCAAAATTCCAAAATTGTTGTCAAAAGCTCCGAAATGTTCGGCAAAAACTCTGTTTCGTGCAGAAAACGCCAAATTTTCCGTTTTTCGCCAAAAAATTTTCAGCTGTTGTTATTGCTGCAGTTAACATAATTTCTGTTTATCACTACCAACTTCGCGGTCCCCAGAAGGCGCTCAACCGCCGAAATTCCCGTTTTCCCAGGCGAAATTTCAAATTCAGGAGTCGCCTCATGTCCCCATCGGAACCGGTCGGTTTCATTCTTTGCCCATTTTGGAATCGAACGGGTAAAAAGCCCTTCGAGTCGGGTTCTTTCGAGAAGATCCTCTCCCGACTTGGCGAACCCCTCGTACGGTTCCTGAGATGTCCAAGTTGGGACATCCACGTACCCGTTTGACGCGCTGCCCGTATCGGGTCGTATCGTCTAAGACGTCCGGACTAATTGCCGATTTTCCCGGCCGTTTTTTGCCGACACTCCCTCGCAGGACTGCTAATAAGGTTTTAACTAATTGTACCGCAGTTTCCCCCTATTTCTTCAATAGTTTCTAGATTGAAGACGGCCGACTCTTCGCCATTTAATGATTTCGAATCTCTCGTTTGTTGCAGAATGCCGCCCCTGCACCAAGGAAGAAATGATACACGCCTATTGCTCGAGCGAACTTGGTAAGAATACGCTTTGAGAATCTTGTAGTAGGTACATAATAGTAAATAAGGTGAGAATATGCAGTACTACATCGTACAATGATGTATAATTATGTTTTTCATTAACCCGACCTACACTTTTTTTCCGAAAAATTAAAATTAAAAGAAAAACAAATGTTAACAGTTTTTACTCGATTATAATCACTCAACGCGAAGGCCAATCTAACTAATTCAACGATAATGTTATTAAAATTTCACTGATTTCTTATCTCCGTGAGCTTTGTTTACTCAACGGCTTATCTTATCATTCTTATCATGCGTGATCTCCAGTGCCAACCAGTGGTAACTAAATCGCAGAGATGCCACAGTTTTACAGGCTTTACAAGGGCTCGTAACAAAATCTGCGCAAAAAAATTGTAGAACATGCAAAAACTTAAATTTTTAAAATTGTCTACCTCATTATTTCCCATACTTTTCACCCCCTCCAAAAACTCAACAAAATCTCATCTTTTGCTTACAGTTACGAGAGGTATCATCCAGCGGGTTGAGCCGATCGAAGACACCGACGTCTCCGATATCGTTGTCAAGGTGACGAAAACCTTACGCCGCTGGCCGTCAACATGGGACACCAACGAGATCGAAGAGGCGTCGCCCGGCAAAGAAATCGTCCAAGTCGGCCGCCATTGCGGCGCACAACATGGCGCCGGCGAAATCGTCATTATGGCCAGGCGCAAGTTGGGCCAGCTCGTGCTGAGGTGCGCGCCCCGGCTGCAGGAATGGCAGGACGTCATCAAGGAGGCCATAGCTAAAGACTCGGCTCATTGTGTCCTGAGTAGTTAGCGATTTCTGTACTGGCGATAAATTTTTTTTACAAAATCAAAAAAATTTCAATTTGGCAACAATGTTTAAACCGGAAAACAAATTTTTAATTGGCAAAAAAACAACAACATCGGCAGTAATTTTATTTTTGTTCGCACGAAATCAATTTTAATTGCAATTTTTGGTCTAATATCAGTACTGAGCGGTACTGGTATCTAGCAATCGAAGAAATTGAGTTGAGTTAATTTTTAAACTATCCTTTTCTGCTGATCGCATAGGTTTGCCAACTTTTCTTAATTTCTTAGCCACTAGATAATCATAATCGATTTTACTGTACATGAAACAATTTTATACCTACCGTGGCTCAGTAATTCAATTTTTGCGGTTGCAAAGGGCGAAGCGAGTAAAATTCTGATGAAAATCCACCATAATTGTATCCAATAAAATTCTACAACAGTTCATGGTACAATATAGAATTATTTTTATATTCCACGTTTTCAAGTTACCTTATCCACGAAATTTTCCGGTTGAAAATTCTTCTAATATTTTGCACACAAATGTAAATTCGTCAGTTCTGCTCCAAATTTCGGCTTGACCCACCGGCAGTCTTTTGTGAAATTGTTTCGAACTAGTCTGAAAGAGAATAGACTGATGTTGAGGGTCTAAAATAGATTTCAATTCAATTTCCCCCAAAAATTTGACTTCGCCCTTTGCACGCCTTCGTAAATGGAGAATTAACCTCCTTAAAATAAATTGGAGATCTTGTAATTGGCAAAATGAATTTCGATTGTATATTTTGTGAATTCTCACGCGTGCAATATAGTTTTTCTGTAAATAAATTATTAAAATGTGATCGATCATGACAGGATTATGAATAGTTTTGGGGCGAGAAAAAATATGCTACACTACCCCGCTTCTTTGTAAAAATGGATTTTTTCTAAAATTGTATATCTGCATGAAAACGTGTAAATTATGTAAAGTAATTCTTATTTTCAGCCGTACTTCCAAAGTGGAGCCGTGATCATGTTTCACTATTAAAGCCGGGCCGGAGGCAAAGAAACCAAAACAGTTAGATGCAAGAACGCAGAATGAAGCGCTGGAGCTATGCAAGAACGCTGACTGGAGTGCTGGAACTACGCAGCCGGCGCTCCATGCTGCGTTCTTCCAATGCTCCGACGCTCCATGCTGCGTTTTTGCATAGCGCCGGCGCTCCATTCTGCGTTCTTCCGTACCGCCTGCGCTCCATTATGCATAGCACCAGCGCTCCTATCTGCGTTTTACATGGTGCTAGCACTCCATTCCGCGCTCTTGCATAGTGGTAGCCCTGTATTCTCCATTCTTGCATAGCGTTGGCGCTCCATTCTGCTCTTCCCCATAGCGCCAGCGCTCCAATCTGCTTTTTTCATTCCCATGTGCATCGTGTCGCAGCTCCACTCTGCAAGTACATGTCTTCGCCTTTATTTGACTGTATACCAATTTTTGTTTCGTAGCTTGACTAACAATAACTAACTTTTAACAGCAGAAAATGTATTCGTAATCAAAATGTGTACATTTTGTGAATTCCTAGTGCCAAATTTGTCTTTATTTTTCCAAGTTCCCATTATGTGAGTGGTGCTCCGTTCTTCCAGACTCCAGTTTTCAAGAAAATCCGGTTTATATTTATTGATTAACAGAATATTATTCTTTTTTTTTAACATTTCTTCTCTTAATCCGTGAAAGTCCGCCATTTTTTTTTTTTTGAAAAACTAATTTATTCACCACCGCTATTTTGCTTTTCACTGCACTCATTGTACAGAACGCACGACTTGCAAAGGTGAGCTTGAGCAGAATTGTAATTAGTTCGAAAGAGGTGCTTGTTATTTGTACATTGTAAGAATTTCTATTGTAAAATGTCAAATAGTTATAACGCTCTAGCAATTTAACCTACCATTGTTTAGAAAAAATCATCTATATTTTGTTGTGATCTCAAACGTATATTGTAAATAAAATAAAACTAGAAGGAACTATGTTTTTAGAAAGCTCGTCGATACTATTTTACGTCTTACAATTTTCTATTTTCGCGTTTTATTACTGTAAATAATGATTGATTGTCGAAAATAATATTCTGCGGCCATAATGTAATGTTCGTTAATTTTAATCAATTTGAAGAAATGTGATATTTTGGAAATGGTTTGTTGAAAATTGTTTAGACTATAAGTTCACCTATTAAAAACAAAATTGCTAAAAAAAAGACTAATTATTTATATACCCAGTTGAGCAGCTATATCACCCAACTTCGGCTTGGTTAGACTGTTGAGGTTGAACAGTAGGTGGGATTTTAAAAAAAATATTCAGCAAAAAAGTATTTAAAAAAAATTGATTTTTGGAACTCGATCTGGAAATGGTGGAGGAATTTCGATTGAAACCAGAGAAAGGAGCGAGTTTTACAAAACAAATCTCAACTTTTTGGCTTTGACGGCACCGAATTCGGGAAGTACTGGGAAAGAACTAGGTACTTCTAATTTACACTGGTTCCTCATGTAAAAATCACCGTAATACTCAAAACTGAGCTACCTGCCGGAGATTTTCGTTTGCCCGGGTCGAGGAAATTGGATAATTAAACCACCTGCCCCCAGGCGTCCGTATTGTGAGACAGACTGTCCGTCAGACACGCAAACTGAGTGGTGTCTTTTGTAAGGAAGTAATTTCCTCCATTTCTAGCCGCTGCTCGAAGGGAAAATGATGGAAGTCCTAAATATAGGTATATTTTTTTAATTTTTCAAAATGCAACTTTTTTATATTTTTAATAAAAAGAACGAAAGCAACAATTTTGATATTTGCAAACGAAACTTTTTCTTAAAAAGTCACAATGTGAAGAAGGATTATCTCATATTTTTATTCACAATACAAGGGCTGGTTAGCCCAAGTCACTTTTCAAAAAATTAGAAGGAAAAATATTTTTTACTTTCGCCGTTTTTCCTGTAGTCTTCATCTACCCGATAATGGGCGCTAGATAAAATGCGGAAAGGTAAAAATTTCATTTCATTTTCGTACTCTCATATTACCAACTCCTAAGCATTTAAAAAATGAAAAATTCCCCAGTTCAGGGTCGCCGCAAAGAACCGAAATTGAGGCATTTTTGACCTTCGCAATCGACGGGTTTTACCTGCTCGTATAAAGTCGGCCCAGTTTACCTAATAGCTGACAATTTTACCTGAGCTGACAATTTCACCCGAATTGCCAATATTACGAAATTAAACGACGGTCTCCCATCTCGAGGGAAAAGACGATGTAAACTGTCTAGTCGCCCAGTTGTCGCCTTAAAACACGGTAACAATCTGATAGGTAGATACGTAATTTGTAACGAGCCCGTTTTGTTCTGTTAGCGCACTATAATTTCGATTTTTGAACGTCAATGGGAGTTTTTTAGAGCAAAACCACGGTTTAGCGGTGTTTTTTAATCAAGAAATTGATGGGAAGCAAGCGACCAACACCAATCAATACCAGTTTTCTTCTCCTTCTGCAGTTTTTTTTTAACGGAGATATTAGGTAGGTACCTAATCGGTCGACGACGCCAGCTTTCCAGTAGCTACGTCTCCGGAGGACGATTCTTCGTAAATTCTTGAGCTGGCCTATTTCCAATTTTTATTTATTTTTTGGATTTGAAGAATTCACTTCAAGGTCCTTCCATGATCAAGTTTTTGAAGATTTAAAAATAGGGGGAATAAATCAGCCTAATCAGAGAAGTCAATTTCAAAATTACTAGTTTTTGTCAAAGCTTTACCAATTTTTGTCAAAATCACCAATTTTTGTCAAAAAAACACATTTTTGTCAAAATTACCAATTTTTTTCAAAATCACAAATTTTTGTCAAAATTACTCATTTTCGTCAAAATTATATGTTTTTGTCAAAATGATCAATTTTTGTTAAAATTACCAATTTTTGTCAAAATTACTAGTTTTTGTCAAAGGCAGCCATGGAAGCTTTACAATATAGGTTACCTTACCTACCTACCTTTACCTATACTTACTAACCTCCCCACGAAGAGTGGATCTTCCTTTCGGCATTTCACGTCCCGGGGGATGACCAGAAGATGACAACCCTCAGGTCGAAAACAAGGGTGGAAAAAACGCACCCATGACACCAGACACCGCACGCGGCGGGTGGTCAATATATCACCATATGTTGCCGACACCAGGCGCCGACACCGAAACCAGAAAAACACGGAAGGCTCGCAAAATATTCGAAAAACCCGAGAGCCCGAGAGATTTTTTCCAAATAGGGAATCTCATTAAGTCAATTTATGTCTTCCGTCCATCCATATGGTCCTATTTTGCCTCGTTCGTGCCAATTAGAAGAGTCAAATTTGAGAATCGGCATGTGGTAGGAGGAGAAAATATTATTTCCAGTCGAAACATCGTATAGATAAAATTGAGCTGGTTAATAATGTTTTCATTAAATGAAAATAGTATAAATTTTAATAATTATTTTTTATTTTAATTTTATGTATTTTAGTTAATTTATATTTCAATATAAATCTTAAATTTTTAAAAAGCATTATTTAGGTAAGTACTGACTGTTTTTTTAAAGCTCGGTACAATGCAACCAGGACCAATTCGTGCTATTTCCGTCACGTACTCAGAATACTCTGTCATGGTGGATACCAAAAATAAGGGCAAAAATCATTATGAACAAGAGGGTGCGGATGCGCAGGCTTCAACAGGTCGATTCCTGTTCCCTGCCCACGTAAATCTTGGACTCTCATCAACGAAGAATCTGGTCCACCCCGAGGCGCATCTGACCAAGAAGTCTTCGAAACTGATTGGCAAACGGCTGGGCAGCCGAAGAAGAAGAACAATGAACTCTGAATTTGAATAAAAACTCAAAAAAATTACTCAAAAGAAATAGTGGAATAGGCTATTTTTCTTTTTTCTCATTTTCAAGTTTTTATTAAAATTAGGGATTTTACAATTTTGTGATTTAGTATCCGCAGCAAGGTAATTAAATTATTTAGTTTCGTTTACATTTTTTAAAATTTAATTACTTGGTTATTTAATAGATAAAAGATGAACAAAAAATAATTATTACCTATCACAAATTATAGAAATTAAATTATAGTTTTGTCATCAATTTATTTATTTCAACAATAAATTGAAGTTATGGGAAAGTCAATAATTTCAATTGCTGTTACCTCACGGTTTTCGGGGTCAATTTACCGGAACAAAGTTACGGTCTATCCAAAAGCCTACATTCTAAGACCAAGAATTTCAAAATCGGATCATCAGTTTAGAAGATATAGCTGCTGGAAGGCTGCCGTGAAAGTTCGATGGCATTTTCAAAAACACCCAAACTCAGGGAAGTTATGAGCCTCGCATTGGCGACTCAGATTAACGATGAGTGCGCTGCGGTCGGCTCTACAATGGCGGCTATTGGTTGGACAGTCTCTCATCCATTTACTAATATGACCGTAACTCCCTCAATTCTCAACCTTTTTTCAAATTTCTTGAACTGAAATGTTTGCCTTGGAAAGACCTAACACCCTGTTTAATCGGAATTTGAATAACTCACAGTACTTCCGACATATTTGCATTTTTAGTGTTTTCTATTTTATTTTTTTCCGGCCACAAAAATGGACCGATTTGACCGTTCTTGGTCTCAAAATCTTTGTTTTACCTTGCAGAATATGTGGATATTTTTTATATTCCAAAAATGGAGCGATTTTTTTTGTTGCGAATTTTAAAATTTGCATAGTGAACTTTTTAATATTTTTGACCTAAACACCCTTGAAAACAGTCAAACTATGATCGAATTTTGTCAAATATGTGCGTTTCAAAATGGGTGATTCCACTAAAAGTGGCGAAATTGGGGTCAGCAAATTCCGTTTTACCAATGATAAAATTTTGCATGTTTTTCGACGAGAAATTGTTCATTTGCCTGCTATTAATGAAAACTATATACCAGCAGTGTAGTTTCATCACCCAGAGAGGGTTTACAGACATGATTAGGTAAAAATCAGTGGTCCAGGGGAATGACAAAATTGAGAGACTTAAAAAAATCTATTTAAACCTCAAATTAAACGCTGCTAAGTAGATTAGTGACATGGGTACATTATTTGTCTGGGTATCTCAGAAAATAAAGTTCAAATAATTGGAGTAGGTACGTCGGTTCATCATCATATCATTTGAGGAGTAATGGTCAATGGTGAATTCGATGATGCCAAAATGGTACGTTCTCACACTGATGAATAAATAGGTGTAAAAAGAAAACCAATGGTGCGTAGATAACACACAATACTTCCATATTTTGAAACGTAAAATTGAGACACAATTTGATCATATTTTGACTGTTTTTAGGGGTGTTTTGGTCAAAAACTCAAAAAATTCACTATTCAAATTTTAAAATTCACCCAAAATAAAAATACGCCACAATATTGGAATATAAAAAATATCCACATATTCTGCTAGGTAAAAAAAAGATTTTAAGACCAAGATCGCTCAAATCGGTTCATTTTTGTGGCCGGAAAAAAATAAAATAGAAAACACTATAAATTCAAATATATCGGAAGTACTGTGCGTTATCCAAATTTCGATTAAACAGGGTGTTAGGTCTTGCCGAGACAAACATTTCAGTTCAAGAAATTTGAAAAAAGGTTGAGAATTGAGGGAGCAGCGCCCTAGCAGACAAACCTCCATCCAGAACATGCAGGGGAATGACGGCCAGGGGAATGACAAATCGCGGTTTTTCCCATTTCTTTCCTCCTCCTTTCACTACCTAAATTTTGAAAAAAATACGCTGGAAGGTGCACCTCCAGACTTAAAGAATAGTGGCAGAGGGAAAAATCTACTACTTCAATTTGATAAGATATTGAATACAGGGGAATGACACATAATAAAAATACTCACCATAAATGAGGTTGTTTTTTGCCTCTCAATGGCTTCTCAACAAACACTAGTGTAATCTTGCAGATCAGGCACGTTCTAGAGTTCCAGAGCTACCGAATGCCGTTTTCAAAATTACCGAAACTGTAATAGTTTCCCATTTATGGGGGTGACCAGTTTTGACAGGGGAATGACGCAAAAAGGCGGGGACACGCTGTGCTTTGCTTCTAACATTGAAGCCTATGCATCTAAAATTATGAGAACAGAGGAGCTAATACGGGACTATATACTGAGTGCATTCGTTTTAGCAGATTCTGAAAATCTCGATCCGAATAACCAGGGTTGGTTGAAGAAGTAGTGTACCTAGGGGTGGGGACATGCCAGGGGAATGACATTTCGGCTATATTTATATATTTTTCTCCACTTGCTAATAATATTTTTGGACAGTTTACACGTGCGGAGCATGGGGACCAACGATCTAATCACAACGCTTTTTGTTCCATCGCAATACTACGAATAGTTTTCAAGATATGGAGAAAAGACACGATTTCGCCACTTTTAGTGGAATCACCCAAATATGGAAGCATTGTGAGTTAAGCACCACTGGTTGTAAATGACCACAGACGGGCACACAGACACTTGTTCGGGAAGTGATTCTGAGTAAATGTGTATAAGTGATAGTTTTTTATGAAGCTTCGTTCCGATTTTCGATTTTAGGACGATTCCAATACTTCCATTTCCTCCGTAAATATGGAAGTAAAAATTTCGTAGGAAACCTGCGATTAACATTTTGATCAATAGATAGATGCTTTTATTTGCCTCAAAAGCAGTCAAAACATAATTCAATTGCGTCAGAAATGTAGGTACCTACGTATCAAAATATGGAAGTATTGTGTGTTATCTACGCACCACTGGTTTTATACTCATGTATGATTAGTCTAATGAATGGCAACGTGCGAGAAAATTGAAAATTTTCGTCACCAAAATAAACAAAACCAGCGTGATGACATGATCTGAGACCTGTATCCTACTTAGACTTATTATAACAATGTTTTAGTATAAGTCAGTGGGCCTATTTCATTTTTCTTTCGCGTTAACAATACCAATATCCATACGGAAAAGTACAAAATCACTCGAGCTAGAACATTCTGGAGTTATCAAAGAAAATTCATCAAAAAACTGGTCAATGGCTATGCTTTCCAAGGGACTGGAGCCGGGGTTGTCCAACCAATACTAGTTCCGCTGCTCGGCCGCTAGAGCGCTCATCGTTAATCTGAGTCGCCAATTGATCGCAAAATCGCAGAATTCGAAAAATTTCAAATCTTGATTATTCTGCCCGCTCGGAGCACGGTGCCCTTTTGATGCCCATTTGATCAGCACGAGTTGCCCCCAATTGGCTCAGATTGTTTCGAACCAATGAACCGTCAATAGGCCGTCGGTCGAATTGAGGAACAGAAAAACGGACCATCTGTCGTTCGGATTCGTCCGACAACCGAGAGTCGTGAGTCGCATACTGATTATCCTCAACGATGTCTGCCGCCTAAAAAAACGACTGCTGAATTTCGGAGCAAAAAACTAAAAAAAACTTAATGTACAGGCAAGTGACGGGGGTAAGTTGACGTAGGGCCAAGCGATCGGGGGAAAAATTCAAATTCAAATTAGGGTTGCTTCATTATTCCGTACCTAATTCTTACGTCAAATTTGACTCTTTTTTCGTCATATTTTTCGTTGTATTCTTCTTCATCTACTCCTTATTCACCCTCTTATACTCGTATTTTCCTCCTCCTACTTTCCTCCTCTCCCTACTCCTCCACCCCTCCTCCTGATCCTGCTACTCCTCCTCCTCCTCCCCCACCTTCTACTCCTTATTCACTCTCTTATACTTGTATTTTCCTCCTCCTCCTTCCCTCCCAACTCCTCCTCTCCCTACTCCCCCCATCTCCTTATCCTCCTCCTCTACCCCTCCTCCTCTTCCATCTCCTCCTCCTAATACTACTACTCCTCCTCCTCCTCCTCCTCCACCTCCATATCCTCCTTCTCCAACTCCTCCATCTCCTCCTCCTGCTACTACTCCTCCTCCTCCATCTCAATACACTCATTCCCCTCCTCCATATCACCTCCCCCTCTTCCATCTCCCCTCCTCCTCGTCCATCACCTTCTCCTCCATCCATGCCATCTCGACGTACTCCATCTGCTCCTCCACCTTCATATCCTCCTCCTCCAACTTCTCATCCTCCTCCTACATCCCCTATTCCTCCTCCTCCATCTCCGTATACTCAATCCCCTCCTCCATATCCTACTCAATCACCCCCATATCCTGCTCCTCCTCAACCTCCTCTTTCGCTAACTCCACCTTCCATCTCCTCATCAGCCCCTCCTCCTCTCTCTATTTCCCCCCTCTCCTCCTTCTTCCAACTCCTCCTTCCTCAATTTCTCCTCCTCCTCCACCTTCCCGAACTCCTTCTCCTCCATATCATCCACTTCTCCACATCCTCCCTCCTCTATCTCCTTCCCATCTACTCCACCTTTTTTCTCTCTTCCCCCTTCACCTTGTCATCCTCCAATTCACTAGACAATTTTCAACTATTCATCGCCGTTTTGTACTTAAAGATCGACTAGTAAGTAGGTAGTATTGATTGACCATTATAAAATATTGACAGTAAGTAATTTTTTGAAGATCACTCAATCATTTCCGCGTGAATAATATCTACACTATTTTTGAGCATTGTATTCTTTTGAACGATAAAAAAATAGAGTTTGGTTCATTTTATATGGCAGCTAGTTTTGGATCATTCGAATTTTGGAATTTAATAGATTTTCAAGCAGGTAGCGCAAATAAAACCTGCAATTTCCCTACCTACCGGTTCGGAATATTATTATTTCCGATCATCGGAACCCTTGGTAATTACTAGGTACCTACGTACCCCCACTAGGTATTATTCGGTGGTCGTGGGAGGCGCCCCGTCGGAGGACATCCCATCTGGAGCAAACCTAGCAATCACACAAGACCGGTACTGATCGAGCCGGGGTCACCATCTTTTGTTCACCGATCGCCGACGCACGCAAACCCATCACGTTCGAAAACCACTTACATGTAAACACTACCGTGGTACCGATGGGTTTTTGCCCGGTGGGCGTAACAGGTGAATATCTCGGATGATTGGGCCAAAATGAGCGACTGTTCATGGAAATGCGTACCAAGAGGGTGGCTTGAGGTAAAAATGTAGAATTATAGGGCAAATCGACCCATCATTGCCTGGGGTGGTTTCCGACTGGAACTTATGGACCAGTCAGTTCCAGTGATAGGCAAGCAATGCTTACGAACCTGCGTGGAAGGCCTAGGGTGCGTGCGTCGACTATGATAATCATCATACTATGACTACCATAGGCTGAGGCATATTTTAAAAATAAATATAGGTATACTTGAGCAAGGCTAAAAAAATCGGGAATATCTGGATATGACGTCACTATACCATTTCCTTCGAGTTGAGAATTATGCAAAACAATTCGACAATTTTCAATAACGAATTGTGATTTTTTCAAAACGGATAAATTCTCCTGACCAAATGAGATTTTTTTCGGAATTTTTTGAATTTTCTTCGGTTTGAAGCGGACTCTTAATCAGGTTGGGGAAATTCGACTCTCGAATTAATTTTCAAAAATAACAAATTTCAATAAAAATTTTTCTTCATATTTTCCTCATTTTAAATAGCTTAGAATTTTCGTGCCGAACTGAAACGTTTTCTCGAATTCTAATTTTCACCTTGATTTCCTATACTCAGCCTTAGGGGTGAGTTTGTACGTTCTGTACATAGGGGAAGAGAAAAGTCTAAAAAATTCTGTTTACTAAAGATTGGGGTGATTCGGACCGAAAAGATTTTCTCCCCCGGCGAATCACAAAAGATAAAAAAACTACAACCGCAAACAAGCTAAAGATTGCAGCACCCCTTTAGCCAACAGTACCTGGCTTCTGTTACCGTTCGAACTTTTTCTCGTTTTCTGATTTAACTTCCTATTTTTAAAAAACGTGAAAAGATTTCTTCGGGATCTTTCAGATCAAAACTCGTCACTGAACAAAGTTGGCAGCCTCATTGCAGTTCATAGTAGCAGAAAAGAGTTTCAACCATATCTAATCCATTGTCTTCTCTCAGGAGCCTAAGGTATATCCTAAGAAATAGCCCTATTATCTATCTTTTTCCATTCAAGTTTACCAATCGCCCCCCTTTCACTAGTATTGAATACCCTACCTCGCCGCTAAAAAAGCAAGTAAATACTATTCAGTTTACCTTCGCCTCTTATCAAAATCGACCATCAATGATGAACCTTCAATATAAAACACTACAATAGGTGGAAAAGTAGGCGGGTAACTGTTTACTTACTAGTTAACTAATATCTAGTAACAATATTCTGGTACATAATGGCCGGCGGTGAGTGAGATTCTTAATTTTCTGATTTTTGACGAGCTAATATTTCGTTTGAATAAGATGCAAGAAAAAACCATTGTTTTTGAGCGATAAAACTCATTGTTCATTTGGGTTTTGTGCTGAGGCAAAAGCACAGAATTTGCATTAGTGTTTCGTACAGTTACTTGTGAATTCCTCGACCGTAACACTTTTAGCGATTCTGAGGTATTTGTATTTAGGTATTAGGTTGAGGTATTTGTATTTGTATTGGTACTAGTGGTAAGTGGATAACACAATACTTCCATATTTAATTACGTAAATTCTTGAAACATATGAATATCATGTCGATACCTTGAGCACAATGTCCAAAAATGGCATACCTAATGAGAAAAATGAAGTTTTTGATCAATTTACAAAAATAGAGATTTCTTCCATAGTTTTTTTTCAATTTCATTTTTAAAAAATCGCTAAATAGGTCCTAATGAGTAGATTTTTTCGGTACCGAAATCTCAAATTCGATATTTTGGGATATATCCCCTTTGTGCTTTAAGGTATCGATGCGTCCTGACTGTTGTTGGTCATGTGCCCAAACAATGTTTGTCATACCAAATAACACACCCGCAAATTTCGAATTCCTCACTCAAATTAGTATCCTTCCCTATAAAACAAAGATTTGAAGACCAAGAAGGCTCAAATCGATTCATTTTTGAGGTAAAAAAATAAAATTGATAACATTAGTAGCACGAAGTGGTAATATCTACAAAGTACTGTGGGTAATAGAAATTTTCACTCAACAGGTGATGTGGCTTGCTTGAACCTGTTCAAAAAGTGTGAAAAAATGTTGAGAATTGAGGAAGGTACGATTTTTCCTAATGGAATTCTCACTTACGGATAGACGATTGGTCAGAGGGAGTGATGAAGAAAGTAGAAATATTTTTGATATTGACCGTTCTTAGATTTTTAACTCATCTGACCATTTTAACTCATCTACCTAGTTCCGGAATAATTTGCTTTTCGCAATCGGCCTTCAAAGCAAAATGATATGAAAACCCCGGCGGGCTCCAGCTTTTCTATCAGAGCGCGGCATAGCGTCTACAACACTGCGTCTCCTGGCAACACTGCGTCGACGTCTTCAGTCCAGGGGTACCACAAGTACGATATATCTTGATCGTAGTTCGACATACGTTCAGGAAACTCCGTATCCAAGCAAAGGATAGCTTGTCTTCATTATATCGAAATAATCGTAATTTCTGAAATAGATTTGACTCATAATCATTGTACATAAAAGTCAAAAGAACGGCACATCAGTGTTGCCAACTCGTCGACTTGCTTTCCACCTGTCGAGCACCGAAAAAACCTCTGAATTCGACTAGAAACCTCTGACTTTCAAAAAGTTGTGTTCTTAACTCCAACATTAAAAAATATGAATATAAAATGATCAAAGTCAACTTCGAGATCAAAGTCGACTTCGAGATCAAAATCAACTTCGAGATCAAACTGAACTTGAAGATCAAAGTCAACTTTGAGATCAAACTCAACTTCGAGATCAAAGTCAACTTCGAGTTCAAAGTCAACTTCGAGATCAAAATGAACTTCGAGATCAAAGTCAACTTCAAGATCAAAATGAACTTCGAGATCAAAGTCAACTTCGAGATCAAAATCAACTTCGAGTTCAAACTCAACTTCGAGATCAAAATGAACTTCGAGATCAAAGTCAACTTCAAGATCAAAGTCAACTTCGAGATCAAAATGAACTTCGAGTTCAAACTCAACTTCGAGTTCAAACTCAACTTCGAGTTCAAACTTAACTTCGAGATAAAAGTCAACTTCGAGATCAAAATGAACTTCGAGATTAGTCAACTTCAAGATCAAAATGAACTTTGAGATCAAAGTCAACTTTGAGATCAAAGTCAACTTCGAGATCAAATTCAACTTCGAGATCAAAGTCAACTTCGAGTTCAAACTCAACTTCCACGTCAAAGTCAACTTCGAGATCAAAGTCAAATTCGAGTTCAACCTCAACTTCAAGATCAAACTCAACTTTGAGACCAAACTCAACGTCGAATCCAAACTCAACTTCGGGATCAAAGTCAACTTCGAGTTCAACCTCAACTTTGAGATCAAACTCAACTTTGAGATCAAAGTCAACTTCGATTTCAAAGTCAACTAGGATTGGAGGGAAAACCTCTGATATGGCAACACTGCGCCACATATGTTCCCGGAGCAAATCTCACCAAAGTACGATAAGCTCTTATCAAAATTTTCAAAGATACGGTCTTATCGGTTGTCAGCTGATATTTGTTTATTGTTTATCTTTCAGATCCTCAGGAATGGGTTTAGTTCTAGTTTCATTTTCATTAAACTATTTTTGCGAAACATGCCTAACAGTTTGTTAGTTTTGTGATCTCTTCGAACAGAAATTTGAAAATTTGTTAAAAGTCTTATGGACCTGTTGGACGGCGTGAATTTGAAAAACAATCCTCCAGCCAAATCGTCTGGCGGCCTCTTCATCGCCGCTATCACCGGTTCGTTTGTCGATTTTTCTACTTTTTCATTTTTTGCATGCATTTTTTGGTGCATGAGGAAGTATCATGTGTTATCGTCGCACTTTTATCTATTATCGTTTGATATCCAGGAGGCGCTGCCGTGGCTCTGTCCGTCGTCTGTTATCCTTTCGTGTCGCCAGCTCTTCGCCGCGTCTGCCTTCCTTATGTGCCGGCGACGTCGCAGCAAATCTCCAACGTTTTCGACGCCCTTCGAGGGAGAACGGGACGACTTCTGGACATAGGAAGTGGCGACGGGCGGATCGTAAGTTAAATTTATGAGAGATTCTACTTTTCGGAAAAAACACCACTTTTCCCGGAGCTGTAACAGCTGAACTATTGCAGGTCCAGAGCTCCGTCATAGCTCAAATTGTAGGAAATTTTATCTACTTTCATAATGGTCTCAGTGGGTTTCAGCGAAAAACGCTTCCTTCGATGAGTTTTATGCAAAAAACCGGAAAAAGTGCTAGAATTTTGCCGTTTTTTGGCTGTAACTTGCCCGGCTCACGTTCTTGAGGGCTGCAAATCTAGATTTACACTATCTACGACCTCTAGCATTGTTTAAAAGAGCAAGTTTACAATATTTACTTTCATTTCTGACGCCCTAGCTTCCATTTCCGGCTACGGAATGTCTAAATTAACATGAAAATTCGAATTATTCCAGGTAATTTCGGCTGCAAAGCGCGGCTTCCGAGCTGAAGGCGTCGAACTGAATTACTGGCTCGTCCTCTATTCGAGATTCATCGCTTTGAGGACGAATACGTCGAAAAATGCGTCCTTCCATCGTAAGGACTTGTGGAAATTCGATTTATCGCAGTACGACAATATCGTCATTTTCGGCGTTAAAGAAATGGTAAGAGGAAATTGGGGATTGTAAATTTTAAAATATCGATAGAAGTCTGTATCGATTCTTAGTGAATATTGATAAAAATCGACTTTATTATGAGCAAATTATTAATAATTGAAATTTTTGTTGCGATTAATTTTCGATTTTCATTGAATCTGTCGCAGATGTTTGAAAATCGATAGGATTTATCGATGATTTCATATTTAACTGTTACAGATGGACGATCTTGAGAGGAAATTCGATAATGAACTAATCGATAGTAACGTCGTGGCCTGCCGATTTCCCCTACCCAACCGAGAACCTTTGAAGACGATAGGCGTCGGTATCGATACTGTTTGGCTCTATCGGTTCAAGCGATGACGGTAGAGTTTTATTTGAAATATTCTTTTTTTTTTGACACTGCCTTAAAAACAGCGATTTAACTTCGAATGTCCGATTTAATAAATCGTTGGTCAGTAATTCGAACTCAAGTTTTTCTCGGTACGGTAAGCGAGTGGGCGAAATTTTCTAGAAATTTATTTCATAAATTCATTCATAAATACAAACGTGGTGAATACGATAGTAAAAATACTCCTATATTTATGTACATTATCGGATACGAGTTCAATAATATGACGTTATCGCTCATAACTAAAGATTATCACATATGTAAGCCCAGAAATAATTTTCACTGAATACTATGCCATTTAAGCCTTCCTGCATAAACAAGAATTCCGTTCTATTGTAAGTACATAATAGAAATACACGATACAAAAGATTTTCTGGCTTTAGCAACCCTCCCGGTCGCTCAGCAGTTGTGCCAATCAGAGGCGCGATCGCATCCGCCGGCCACGCCCACCAATGGCTCAAACCGCCGGCCATAGAAGGTTCGATCGTCAGATCTTTTGGCCGCTCTGGAGCGTTGGGTGAACGGTTAGGTCTAAAGACAAGAATGGCCTTGCAGTACTGATAAGTACGAGTTTTTGGTAAAAGTGCAAGTTTGCAAAAAGTAAGTTTCCCTTATTTATGAAAAAATCTCCGCTTGAGGTGAAAAATCCCGTATTAGCTACATCAAGAGAAGTAAGGACTCAAAAACTAAAAATAACCTTATTCTTGTGTGGGATTTTTTCTTTTAATGAGGGAAATTTACTGTTTGTACATCTTTCATATTAACTAAATATATTAGTCGAGTATTTCATCTTCGATTAAAATAATCTAACTAATCGTAAGTAATTTGTGACATTTTACTATGGTAGATTAGCCATATTTACAAAGGCGCTTATTACTACTTTACAAAATGTACAAAAATCGTAGACGCGTCAAAAACATTAATACTTTCGTTGTCAAATACGTGCCGAGTCGTTCCGTGTTTTCAAAGAAAATGCCAAAAATCGCGGCCGGTTTTCCGAGGTAAATAATCAAAAACTAAATCATAAAAAAAATAAAAATGAGCTGCATCGAAAATATTCAATTTCGAAAATTTTTTTTGATGGGCCATGGATTTGCTCGCGCCGTTTTTCAGTTGGTGTCCGATACGAAAAATTGTCCGAGCAGAACTGCTCCGCCGTAAATGGCGATTGCGCTGTGCAAAATCCACGACGTGGCGCTAGCTCTGTCTTCCCTGTACAGTGTTGCCAACCTGAGGATGCAGGGTAGAGCGAAGACGTGTATCAATCCGCTTATCGCCCCTGTAAACCTGTGGACATGAAATAGGTTAAATTTCGATAAACTTACAATTTGGTGAATTGGTAATTTTTTCTGAAAACAAAATCCTAATTGCCAAAATATTACAAATCAGTTTTTATAAAAATCCCTAGTTTTCATTGAAAAATTCCGGTTTACCTGATAATCGTTCCGATCCTGGGCAAGAAGACGGCGAAAAGTATGCAGACGGCGACAATGATGAAATTGAAGGTGATCACGTGACTTCGGCTGGGGTAGGGCTCCCCTGTTAACGCTATCATCGTCTGCACCCTCAGCATGTAGGAAATGAGGGGGAAAACAGTTACCAATTGGAAAAGCAGGAATACGCGGGCCACGACTGTCATCACGTCCCAGCTTGCGAAATTGTTCAGGATATTCTGAAAAATATTAACGTTAATTCATTAGTGCAGTAAAATTTAATGCAATTTAAATGTGATAGGTAGGTGTCATTTCTCTCCTTTCGGTGCGCTAATTATTTCGCTAAAAAGCTTATCTTAAAAATTTTCAAAATTGTACAGCTGGACTTCGGATAACACAGTACTTCGACGCTGTGTGCAATTTTTCTAGATTTTTTTGGCTTTAGATTCTTCTAATTTGATATTTCAAGGGTGTTCGCCGTTATTGAGCCTCCTAGTCACAAAATGCAGGACATAGTCACAAAATCAACTCAATTATCACCACTAGCGGCAAAAGGGCCAATCTGCTTCAGAGAGCGATAGCAGATCAGCCCTTTTTCAGCTCAGGTGTCGGTATCACGATTTTTCCCAAAATTCGAATTTGTATCGGTTACCAAAACATCGATACCTTAATGCACAGACGCTCATGTCCATTTTTTCGATTATGAGATGTTGGTATCACTAGATTACGCGTTTTGCCAAAAAAATCAAATTTTTAGACAAGAGCCTTTTGCGCTTTAAGGTATCGACCATGGAAGAAGAAGAAGAAGGACCACTCCAAGGTTAACCGGCGTGCAGGGGCACAGTGGGGCCACTTGCTGCCGGTAATGAGAACCAAACTGTAGTACAACACCAAAACTACAGATAGCGATACTGTCAACGGTGATTATTTGCTTCTTCTTCATCTTAGTTGTCTGTCTTCTTCCGTGGTTATCGAAATGTAATCACTGTTATGGCGTCACAGAATGTCTGATAATTCAGCGATACTCACATCCTGTATGCAGGACTTGGCCAACGGGAACGTCACGTAGAAAACGACACCGATCGTCATGTAAGTTGCGGTGACGAGGAAATAGGCGATCGACAGGTCCCTTCCCTTTAAAAAATAAAAAACAAAAAAATTAAAGATTTTGCCAATTTTTTCAAAACAAACGATTGCCGACCATCGTTGACGTCGAAAAAAATCAATAATCACCGACATCCGACGATTATTCCAATAATATTGGCATGCAACAGCGATTGACTCGATTTTTGTCAAAAATGAGTTATTGGTATCACTGGATTGGGGTTTCCACGGAATCCGGTTGGTACCACTGGTTTGCGCGATTCCGGGGGAAAAAGTCGTTATCAGATAAAAAAAATTATTTTTCTGCGATTTGAAAGCTCTCACGTTAGCTCCTCTTTTTGATTATTATTTTTGATTTTAAATACGATTTTTGATTATCCAACTTTTCGTTTAATTCTCACTCGATTTTCTAAGCAATAATCAACTTAATTTGCATGGACACCAGTTTTTTTTGGATTTTCCGAAAAGTTGAAAAATTCGAGTTAATCAGTGTTGCATGCCGAATAATATACTGTATATTAAACTAATAATCCGAAAACGGCGGGACTCACATTATTTTTCTGATTGGCATTGCTCCTCATTACTGTAATGATGATGTTGTGTATGAAAAAGGACAGGGCCAGCATACCGGCCGTTGCTGGGAAACTATCTTTAACCAAAGGGCTGTAATGAAGGCTCTCCGTATGAGTGACGTCGAGGTTCACGCCCCAAATCGACGATTTGACGATGACGAACACGATCAGGTACATGACGCTGAGAGTACCTGCAAAATTGAATATCGTCAAATTGATTTATCGTCAAATATTTTCCCACCCTCGATACCGTAACGTGTCCATGCTGAGACCAGTGGTGCGTAGATAACACACAATACTTCCACATTTTGAAACGTAAAAGTCTGATACAATTTGATCATATTTTGACTGCTTTTGAGGTTGTTTAGGTCAATAACATAGAAAACTTCATTTCAGTTTCAACTTGAGTTTGAGTTTTCGGTTGAGTTCGTGTATTAGTATCAGTTTGAGTTTTGGTTTCAGTTTTAGTTTACCTTTTTGCTCGAACTTAGAGTTCGAGTATTAGTATCGATTTTAGTTTTTTGCTATTTTTTGCCAGTTAGTTCAAGGCAAGTTCCAAGATAAAATTTGAAAAATGCACGTGCAAAACATTACGTACCCAGTGAGTTAAATTTCGTGAAAAAGGTGGGCGACTTGAAATTGAGCAGCGGGCCGATGAGAAGTGCCAAAAATACAGGCACTGTCACGTCTATGTTCCAAATCGCTTTGTACGTGTTGCTCACTAACGACGAATTACCAGCCAAGGCCGCATCATTTGGGCAAAATACTGAAAAAATACCTCAGATGAGTAAAATACTTGGAAATTCCAGATAGATTTTTTCACACGAGATATTTCTATGATATTCATCGATACGAGCAGCAAGAACGTCTGCAATATTTTGATACGCACATTTTTGACACAATGTTTTGACTGCTTTTGAGGATGTTTCGGTCAAAAATATCAGAAAAACTCACTATGCAAATGTTGAAAATCGAATAAAATAAAAATACGCCAAGTTATCGGCTTATAAAAAATATCCACATATTCTGCAAGGTAAAACGAAGATTTTAAGACCAAGAACGCCCAAATCGGTTAATTTTTGCGGCCGGAAAAGAATAAAATAGAAAACACTAAAAATGCTCCCGTGAAGGCTGCCTATCGCTCCAAGGACGCTCCCGTGAAGCCCCGTATCGCTCCGCACTACTCTCCCGTGAAGGCTCCGTGTTGCTCCAAGGACGCTGCCTATCGCTCCCTCGGACGCTCCCTATCGCTCCCGTGAAGGCTCCGTATCGCTCCGCACTACTCTCCCGTGAAGGCTCCGTATCGCTCCGCACTACTCTCCCGTGAAGGCGCCATATCGCTCCGAGAACGCTCGCTGTCGCTCGCGTGGAGGCTCCCTAATTCCGATTAACAGGGTTAGGTCTCGCCGAAACAAAAATTTCAGGAGCTGTGGCTATTTTTGTAAATTACCACAGACAGACACGCAGACACTTAATAAAAAGTAAAAACATAAATAATGTGTAAAATGCTCACCAGCGGCAGGAAAGTAACTCATGTTGCCTGTAGTGTCGTATGCTGTATCTTCGGTGATACCTAAAAAAAATTAATTTCACATTTTTAAGAATTTCGGTTAATTCTCGTTCCCCGATTTTTTTACTTATGTAATACGAAATCAAATTGAGTCAAAATTAATCGAATGCATCAAAAACTTTTTATCAAATCACCGATAATGTTATCAGTTCTTTCTCCTGATGAAATTCTTCCGTGAACTTATTGAAATTATTTGATTTTTTTTTTGAAAATTCACCCTAGCCGCCCTTACCGACTATATAGTTGACGGAATGGTAGAGGAAATTGCTCATGAGGATCCAATATACGATATTCGCCCCCAGCAGGACGATGAGGGAGAAAACTTTGGCCACCATTTCAAAATGAGGTCCCAGCAGTGTCCTTGTCAATTCAGCGATGTCACCGGTCGGTCCACCTGCGAGCAAATTTATAAAAATTTATAAATAAAAATGAAAATAATATAATAAACATTTATAAAATTCTCCAAAAATAGGGGAGAAACATTTATGAATAAATTTGAAATAAAATCGTCTTTACATTAAATGTATTCATTTAAATTTTAAATGAATCTAATTTTTAAATTGAAAACAAATATGAAACAAATTACGAAAAAATTGAAAAGTGAAATTGGTTACGAAAATTCGATAAAAATGGTCAACTTACTTCTAAGTATTTGAATAAATTTAATTTAATTTAAAACATTTTAATTTAATTGATTAAAAAAACACTAACCATGGCTCCTCTGAGCTCGAATGTTGCAGTATGCAGTGTAAAGACACAGGCCACCCATACCCAGGGTTAGAGCCGGACCCATGGCGAACCCAGCTCGTTCTATGCCCCACGGCATGGCCAGCAATGACGTGCCCATCATGGTATTCCATACTGCGAATCTAGAATTTAGAAAATCGATTGAAAAAATCGAAAAATTAATTTTCACTTCCATATTCACGGTGTAAATGGAAGCATTGTAATCGACCGGTTTTTGATCAATAATTGATTTCTTTTTGAGGAAATCTGAACAAGTAGGTATGCAATTTACTGTATAACGTATAGGTCGTGCGGGTTTGGCATAGTTTTCACTGCAAAGTTCATGTTGATGTCAACTTATTCGTGTATCCCGACCAGAATTTTCGAAAATACAGTAAGGTCCTTGAACATATTATTCTTGAACAATTTTTCGAAAATAAATCCGTCCCTATAGATTTCTTCGGACAGGATGGAAAAAAGGGATAAAGAAAGTAAATTCTCTCGCTTTTGTGGCGCGGGAACGGGGCAGAAAAAAGGACGGAGATAGGAAGAGCTTATTATTGTTGGTATGTGTGTATTTCAGCGTTAATGTGACTGTGTAGTCGTGTCAGTGTCGGTCGGATCCATTGATTCGGCGTTCGAGGTCAATGACACCGCGGGAGGAGGAGGATCAGGTGTCTAGGTTGCGCACCGATTGCATTACAGGAAGAAAATAGGTAGAAATTTGTAATAATCTAAAATTAAGAATTTCGAACTATTGACGGAGTACGTAAATAAAAATTTAGAATTTTTTCCGGAATTTAATTCGGAATCATGCGTTGCCTGGGAAATTATTGAGCTGCCAACATCGGAATTATCGGTCAAACGGTTGAAAAGTTAAAAGCGGAAAACTCGGGGAAAATCGGCCGAAGAATAGGGAAGTAGCGCAGTTTACACGCTCAGCATTCCGTGCGCGCTCTAGACTGCCGGTACCGGCGACCCCGGAAAACGATCCGCACCGAGCCGTGCCGCCAAGTGTCATCGCGACCGCCGCCAAGTGAACGCGGAGGCGGCACGGCGGGTTCGCCCCGCCGTGCCGCCGAAAGTGGCTCGAATTTTGTGGCACGTGACTCGACTGATGACCGCGGATTTTTGACCATTTTCGGGTGAGTGGAATTTTTTGGATATTGAAAATTTAAAATTTTGGAAATTTCGACCGTTTTGTTGACGGGAAATTCACTTTCAAGCATTAGATAATGGGGATTTTTGATATTTTCGAGGTTTTCTTATTGAAAATTACAGAATTTAAATCGCCTAGTGTTCTGAGAACGGTGAACTACCTATACGAATTACCTATAGATAGTTAAATACCAAACTAATTAATGGAAACTGAAAAACTCAATAATTTTGTACGATGGAGTGTTTTGGTGGACATACCTGGTCGGTTTGACCAAAATTTATTTGAAATTAATTAGGTACCTAAGAGACAGATGAATATTTCGACTATCCTATATATTCGATAACGACCGGAGCGTTGAACTCTTGTGAGAAAAATCGAGAAATCAGCTCCCAAAATGAGGAAAATTGGGAATTTTTCAAAAATAAAAACTAAATTCCAAGATGTTGACAGAATAAACATAAAAAACGTTATTGAACACCAACGAAATTGAAAAAAAGTATTCCTATTAAAAAAACAACCGATTTTTTCAATCCTCGCATTTTTCCACTTCTTATTGGACTTTTTCGACCTTTAAAAACGAGCAAACCCCCCCAAAAAAGAGGATCGAAACTCGAAAAACCGGGATTTTTCGACTCGGAATGAGATTTGAAATGCAGCCGATATGCGAGTCGAATGCGGAAGGTCGTTGACCTTCGACTTGACTGCCGGGCCGGGGACGGGGCGGAGGGGTCAAAGGTCGTTGCCCCCGCACCGCCGCGCGGACTATCGATCACGTCTGTTCGTTGCCCCCGTCGCCGCCCCCGGCGCGCCGCCCCCCCGGCAGTGCTGCCAGTGACGTCACGGCGGCAGGCAGTGAGGACAACACTGATTTTGAGAATTACTTTTTTTTCGAATTTCGAGATGTTATTCGTAAATTACGGAAATTTTTTTGGGAACCATCTGAATTTTTCAGAAGGAACTCGTCTTGAAAATTTGGTCAAAAATTTAGAGACTTCGTAGGTATTGAACCACTGATCCGATTTTGGCCTAGTTTACACCCCATTAACTTCAAAGTCAAAAATTCGTGGCCAAAAAAAGAAAAAAAACTCCCGTCTAGAAAATTTGGTCAAAAAAGACAAAAAAAGTCAATAAACTCCTGTCTTGAAAATTTGGTCAAAAATTTAGAGACTTCGTATTGAACCACTGATCCGATTTTGACCTAGTTTTCACCCCATTAATTTCAAAGTCATAAATGGTCAAAAAGTCAATTTTTTTTACTTTTTCAAGTATTTTAAAGCACTTTTTCGAGTATTTTTCAGCCCCACTGATGAAAATTTCATTTATTTTCTGCATTAAATGCTAAAATTTCCTCAAAATTTGAAGTAATCTTTAAAAAGTTGTTTTACAAATAAAATTAGCTGATTTTCTACCCCTTGGGAGGAGAAAAGCCAACATTTTTCAAAAACACCTAAAATGGTTTAATACTTACATTGTAACAATGCTGCTTTGCTTCGTCACCTGCGCATAGCTGTCAGACTGCGAACATGAAATAGATAATTCATTACCTACAATAGGACATTGTATTTTGGCAACATTGTAGAAATTATTTGTTAGTTTATATAATACAAAACTAATACATGTAAATATAAATGATAACTAAATTATTGCAAATTAAAAATTATCTGGCGATGGAAAATAATATTTTCCCCTCATTTCGAATAGGTGCTTAAATTCACAAAAGTAATTATTTGTTGTATTGAATTTTTTATTAAATAAAAATTAAATTTAAATTTTAACTTAAAATTAAATGTTTTTATTTATTAATTTCTATTTTTCCCCCGGGTATTTTATCTAATTTTATTGAAAATAAAATATTCTACCTCTCATACCTTTCTGTTCTCCGGATCCATGAATTTAGAGGTGACTCCGGCGAAGTAGGCAGAATCCTGACTGAGAGCTCTCCTGTAAACAAAATGAATAATTGGTAAAAAACATATGAAATTTATTTTTATAAGATCCTTGGTTATATGAAAAATATAGGCTGTCAAGTTTTCCAACAGAAAACCACTATGACTCCAGTGATAATAATTTTTTATGTAGGTAATTATTATATTATTTTCATGTACGAGTAATAATTTACTGTAAAATATTATAATTTACATAATTCATAATTTACTGTAAAATATTGTAATTTACATACCTACATATAATAAATATTATTATTCATAAATTTCATAATTAAATTATACATTATTAAATTCCCCCAGAAACTCCCCCTCCACCATCAGCCACATAATTCATTCATTAATGTTTTTGAAAAAAAAAATTAAATTAAATTATTATTAAATTTTAATAATAATACTAAATATTATTATTCATAAATTTCATAATTTTCTGTAAAATTTTATCGCTACTGCCATAAATTATTACATTTCAATTTTAGGATAAAAACAAAAATTGTGATATTAATTTTTAATTAAACATTTATAATTTGTTGAAAACAAATTTTGTTTTTCTCGCGATTTTCCTCATTTTTTTACAAATATAAGCATAAAGATGAATTGGTATCGCGATGCCTTGACAAGGATCAAGGCCTATTGAATGATCCATGAGGCATTTTCGACTCCCATAATTTCCTCCATCAATGACGCACATCAGTAAACAAATAACAATTGATAACGCAATCGAATGATTTCTAGTGCGTATTTGTAGGTACATACACGAAAAAGCATTAGCATACCTAAATTAATAGAATATACTATTTATATTGACGCACACACATTAAACGTTTTTTCCAAAAATGTCTATAGACATTTGAGCGAAGAAAATATGCGTTGATATTTTATATCGACAAAATAAATATTTTTGAAGTTTTACGTATACCATAGATCGTCATTCACTTGAAACAAAAGATTTATATAATTTGATGTTAAAAAAGCGTCCAAAACCACCAAAATCAATAAAACGGCAAAACATTGCATCAAAAAATCTTTTTTTTAATGTTTTTCAAAATTAATGAAATTTTTGGAAATTAATAAAAACTTTGATTTTAAAACAAAAATAAAAATTGTTCTCATTTGAGTAATCGCCATCATCAGCCACTATCAGTATTATTCTTTTTTTATGCTCGAAAATAAACGTTACATTGAGCCAAAAGAATATTTATCAATATGAGTAAGTTGTTGTCCTTGTTGAAAAAAATATTTATCGAGATTATTTTACATTTAAAAGCCTTTTTAGTTTTTCGATAAATTCTCCAAAATGCGACAGACCTGTTATTTCCGAGGCAGATCGTAACAGACTAAACAGCGACGGTACAATTTCAAATACTTTTCGGGTCATTCGTTCCCATAAAAACTCAAACTGACCGATTCCCCTCTTTCTTGTAAATAAGAACGAGACAAAAAAAAATGGTTATCATTAGTCCGAGGATGATTTCTCCCTTCAATTACCACAACAATTTCAGTTCGTGACGAAAAGAACGACTAAAATACGTGATCAGATATGACCCAATTGTGGCGATGTTTTTGGTGTAATTGTTCCCCTCGGTCGGTACAAAAAACGAGATCAAAGGTTGTTTTCTTGGCGAAAGAAACATGGCGCGGAATCGCTGGTGCGCAGATAACGTGATGCGCGCAAAAGGAATGTTACAGCGCGAATTGAATTATTTGCATTTGTTTCGATACAATCGGCAGGATTTTGAAAAATGACGAATCAAAGTCCATTTTAGTCCCCAGTGAGCAGGAGGCGTCAGGTTCGTGTCCCGATGGAGGGTGAAATTTCCATCATTAGTACGAACGAGGCCAAATACTCCGAAAGCGCTCGGAAGAATGTAGTTTCGAGATGGGTAGCTGACCGTCAATGTGGTCATTAATTTTATTCAAAAATCGATTTTTATCAATATTTGATGAAAAAAAAAAACACTTCCATACCTGGATTTCGAATTGTTTATTTCATTGTTGTACAAATATTACACCTCTCGCTACGACGCCGAAAAATCATGAAAATATCCGGTAATTATATGACCTCGCTATCACATGAGAACAAAACGCTGGTGCAAAAATAATTTTCACTCGTAAACACAAACAAAAAAAAATTTTTTTCAGTGCGCTAGACTAGAATCGAAAGTGTACTGGGTCGGATCATGACGGAATTGTGATGCGCACGATGAGAATCGATTGTATTGCATTCAATGTAAATGCACGATTGAGGCAGACATGTCTGAGAAAAAACGTTATTGTTTCCCCTATGTAAACAACTGATCGATAAAATGTAGGGCCATTAGCGTTTTAAAAAACACTCAAATAGTTGAAACTAAACGATTTCGAGATGGATGATCAAGGTTGGCAAGCGATCGGATCCGTAATATTTAAAATAATTTCGAGGCTGGTTCGATGGAAATTTTTGAAAACATACAGTTTGAAACTCGTCGAAAATAAGAGCAAACTGAATGTAAAAACTATTTTAATAGATAATTCCCCATTATGGGGCTATCATTTTGTTATTGGTCCATATTGAGCCTTGTTGTGCCACTATGACACAATATTTGGTTCATTTTCGGGTGAAAATTGTGTCAAATTTTAGTCAATATTATTTTACATTTGGGTCAAAATTGTGTCATATTTAGGTCAATATTGTTTCATGTTTGGGTCAATATGGTGTCATGTTTGGGTCAAAATTGTGTCATATTTAGGTCAATATTGTTTCATGTTTGGGTCAATATGGTGTCATTTTTGGTTCAATTTTGTGTCATATTTGGGTCAATATTGTGTGACATTTAGGTCAATATTTTGTGACATTTAGGTCAATATTTTGTGACATTTAGGTCAATGTTGTGTCATATTTTGGTCAATGTTGCGTCATATTAAATATGGATCCAAATTTTGGATCAACATTGAGTGATGACTGGCTTAATATTGAGCCATAATTGGATCAAAATTGTGTCATATTTGGGTCAATATTGTGTCATATTTGGGTCAATATTGTGTCATATTTGGGTCAATATTGTGTCATGTTTGGTTCATTTCTGTGTCATATTTGGGTCAATATAGTGTCATGTTTGGGTCAATATTGTGTCATATTTGGGTCAATATTGTGTCATATTTGGGTCAATATTGTGTCATATTTGGGTCAATATTGTGTCATATTTGGGTCAATGTTGTGTCATATTTGGGTGAATGTTGTTTCAAATTTGGGTCAATATTGTGTCACATTTAGGTCAATATTGTGTCATACTTGGGTCAATATTTGGTCAATATTGAGTCATATTTGGGTCAATATTGTGTCATATTTGGGTCAATATTGTGTCATATTTGGGTCAATATTGTGTCATACTTGGGTCAATATTTGGTCAATATTGAGTCATATTTGGGTCAATATTGTGTCACATTTAGGTCAATATTGTGTCATACTTGGGTCAATATTTGGTCAATGTTGTGTCATATTTGGGTCAATATTGTGTCATATTTGGGTCAATATTGTGTCATATTTGGGTCAATGTTGTGTCATATTTGGGTCAATGTTGTGTCATGTTTGGGTCGATATTGGGTCAATAATGAGTCATACTTGGGTCAACATTGTGTCATATTTGGGTCAATATTGTGTCATATTTGGGTCAATATAATGTCATGTTTGGGTCAATATTGAGTCATATTTGGGTCAATATTGTGTCATATTTGGGTCAATATTGTGTCATATTTGGGTCAATATTGTGTCATACTTGGGTCAATATTTGGTCAATATTGAGTCATATTTGGGTCAATATTGTGTCACATTTAGGTCAATATTGTGTCATACTTGGGTCAATATTTGGTCAATGTTGTGTCATATTTGGGTCAATATTGTGTCATATTTGGGTCAATATTGTGTCATATTTGGGTCAATGTTGTGTCATATTTGGGTCAATGTTGTGTCATGTTTGGGTCGATATTGGGTCAATAATGAGTCATACTTGGGTCAACATTGTGTCATATTTGGGTCAATATTGTGTCATACTTGGGTCAATATTTGGTCAATATTGAGTCATATTTGGGTCAACATTGGGTCGTATTTTGGTCAATGTTGTGTCATATTTTGGTCAATATTGTGTCATATTTGGGTCAACATTGTGCCATATTTGGGTCAATATTGTGTCACATTTAGGTCAATATTGTGTCATACTTGGGACAATATTTGGTCAATATTGAGTCATGTTTGGGTCAACATTGGGTCGTATTTTGGTCAATGTTGTGTCATATTTGGGTCAATATTGTGTCATATTTGGGTCAATATTGTGTCATATTTGGGTCAATGTTGTGTCATATTTGGGTCTATTTTGTGTCATGTTTGGGTCGATATTGGGTCAATAATGAGTCATATTTGGGTCAACATTGTGTCATATTTGGGTCAACATTGTGTCATATTTTGGTCAATATTGTGTCATATTTGGGTCAACATTGTGCCATATTTGGGTCAATATTGTGTCACATTTAGGTCAATATTGTGTCACATTTAGGTCAATATTGTGTCATTATTGGACCAAAGTTGTTCCATTATTGGACCAAAATTGTGTCATATTTCGGTCAATTAATTAAAAACCGGTACTCAAAATGTTTCGTTGTTCCAACCAGTAAAAAAATAAAATAGACAAACTCTCAAAAGTGTTGCGTGCATTGTACGACAAGGCGCAGGATGCAAAACCTGTAAAACGTCAATGTTTAGCGGGTCAGCCTATCCGCAATCTTCCAGGTATTCCAAGTAAATATCCTTAAAATGTATCGTGATGTACTCACTTTTTGGGAAAAATTTATGAACATGCGGTGTTAACATTTTCAGAAAAAATGTTCCAGAAATCGCTTCGAGTAAAATGTACAAATAAGGATAATACATAAAATGAATGTCTACGGAATAAAAAATATCTACGGGCATTTCAAAATCTCTTAAACTCGCTTATATGCTTGGTAAATTTTACGCTGAAACTTGAAAAAAATATGTAAAATTCCTGGTGCTGTTTTGTACCTAATTTTTTAACCTCTCGAATTTTCAGACACGAATGTGGAACCAGAAGCGCACGTTTCCATTAACTAATGACTGTTTCGGGTATTTAACATAAAAAAATAAATCACTCCGTCCACGTCAGACAGGCGTTTCAGTTGTGTGTCGATAACTCGTGAAAATTAACAAATGAGCGTTAATTTATGGCAATAAAGAATTTTCTGAAGGCGTGGTTCATGTATTATCAATATTAGAAAAATTTGACGAATTGAAAAGTATTACATTGAAATTTCTGAATTTATGGTATGTACCTATGACATAATATGTACCTACCTATGAAATATGCCTTGACTATGCCTATGCTCTCCCTTTAGCATTACCCAGGACCAAACCCGAGACCGAGTGGTTAATTTGCTAGGAAACTGGAAAATAAAATTTATTTTCATTTAATTTATCATTTATTGAGTTCCAAATCTTCTACCATGCCGGCAAAAATAAAAATCAATATACATTGTCAACTATTGTAAAAATTTAAAACTTGGCTTACCCATTTTTGGCGGGCGGCATGGCGGAAGTACAGCACAAACCAAACACTATGGTTAAAAAATAATTGTTTAGAATTAAATTTTCTGAAAAAATGTATAACAGCTACCAACACCGACCCGAACTAGTCACCGGCGAACTCGGATGTCACTCTGACGTGATTTTCAGATCAGCCTGACGATGTTTTTCAAAAGGGGGTCCATGGGGAGGGGGGGGGGTCTGTAACGATATTCGCCCATATGCGGACTTGAAAACAATTGATTGGCAAAGACTTTAATGGATTTTGTTGTCTAGACGACGAACAATCGGTCGGATCGGGGCCACATGAGCGACCACGGAGAGGGATACGGTCGTGACGTAATTTTTATTATAATTACAACGATTTATAATTAAAAAATTGCATAACTTCGTTTTTTCGTTTTAAAGGTAGACGTAGACACATAAATTTAAAAATATTTAATTTTAAATTATGTGAAATAGAATAATAATTATTCTTTATCTTAAGTAAGTCTATATAAAATGTATTTTGAAGAAATAATCGATGAAAAAATGTCGCTGTTTTTTATGATAGATAAATTTTTCTGTTTTTCATTTTAGAAAAATTCAACTTTGAGCATAATATCGCATAAATTGTTATTAATTCATTTAAAAATCGAAAGAAATCGTCCACCCGATTTGTTCATATTGAAGGATGTTTGACAAATTGTAGACAGATAATGTCAGGATTGTTGACATTTTATTCAAACATTTAACGCCAGATTGAATCGATCCTAAGCTATCAACCCTTCCAATTAATCGCTCGTGAGACCGTGAGAATCGTAAAGATGAGGGATCGTCGAATGATTTAAATTTAGTGAACCTTCTGAGACTTTCATTATAAAATTATAATATTATTATTATAAAATAATAAAATTGTAATTATTATTATAATAATTATAATATGATTTAAGAAATGACCCAAAATAATATTATTTATTATTATGATTTTTTGTGAAACTGCATGTACAATAAAAAACCTCATAGGAACTCATACATGCCTAAACACGTTTTTCTCCGTAAATATTAGAGATATCGAAAAAATCGTTGAAGTAAACCTAACTTATTTTTGGATTTCCCATCCAACTATGGCACTGGCGCGCGCCGCGCTTGCGCGCCAACGCTTCAGTCCGCGCCAACTTTGTTATTTCCAATGAGAACCCCAATTTTTTATGACAGATTCGGATTCTAAGTGGAATTTTATGAACTTTTTGCTTCGTCGACTTTCTTTTTTGAGTGCGTCAAAAAGGCGCTAAGAGCCTCCGAAGTTGCGTATGCACTAAGTTATCCTAAAATAAAGTAACAACACGTTTTTCTCTGTGAATATTAGAGATATCAAAAAAATCGTCGAAGTAAACCTAACTTAGTTTTTGATTCTCTATTCAACTGTGGCATCGGCGCGCACCGCGCTTGCGCGCCAACGCTGCAGTCCGCGCCAACTTTGTTATTTTCAATGAGAACCCCCATTTTTTATGACAGATTCGGATTCTACGTGAAATTTTATGAACTTTTTGCTTCGTCGACTTTCTTTTTTGAGTGCGTCAAAAAGGCGCTAAGAGCCTCCGAAGTTGCGTATGTCCAAAATTGAATTTCCCATCAGTATCGCCCATCATTCTGACCTACTAACGACGTTCTGTTTTTGTAATGATTAATATCCTCAAATACCAATGTCAACCCTGAACAATAAATAATTTTTGCATTTCTACCCAAGAAAATAGTAAGCTAATTCATTTTTCGAAATAAATTTTCGCCTCGTACCTGCCAATACTTGAGGTGTCAGTCAGCCTCGATGAAGTCCAGATTACAACTGCGAAATCCGACCGATTCGACCGACCACCATGGCGGAATCGTGTTCTAATAACCACCAATTGATGGCCATTAAGCCCATGAGACATTCACTTCTCATTGCCAGGGTCGAGAAATTTGTCTGATGCAAAACCATCACCCAATGTCGTGATTTGCGACTTTGATTTCAAGCAATCAATTTCGGCTACTTCCAGTTACCAAATTTGCCCACTTCCTGTTACCGAATTTGTTCTTGGAAAATTGCAAATCGTTTATCTACATCTGATCCGGATCATTTACAAGATCTATAGATAATTCTACTATGCATTATTGTTGGACTAAAAATAGTCGTATTTTATTCGATAACGCGGGGGTCATACGGCGCAAACAAATGATGAAATTTATTAATAAATTGCGACGAACTGCCTGGATACGATGACTAATTTATCCCCCATTACGATAAGCAATGCAAGAAATGTCTCAAAGATGGTAAGAAAAATAATTTTAATCGTCCTATAATGATCCATCTTAATCATTAAATGATGAAATTTTCAAGGTTGAAATTTTCAAGTTGAAATTGTCAACCTCTCCAAAAAGAGTTATAGAATACTGCAGAAAAATTTCCGAGTCCTCGAAATAAAAAATCAAATTATCAAAAGTATTATAGTATTGAAATTGCGAGTCGAATTTGAGGTACTAATTCGACTCGCAATTTCAATTGTTTTCCTTGAAGGGGTCAATTTTTCAGCTCATTTGCGACAGTTTTGCTTCCGAAAATTTTTTTGTAAGCCCAAAGGAAATTTCACTTTTTTCGCTTCAAAGATTTTTTTTTCCTTTTTCAACTTTGTCTTAGTAAGATGCCCTTCAGTCCCTTCGATTTCAATGTATTTTCAAAAATAAGCATACCGTTGGAAAGCCCGTTAAATTTCCTATAAACTCATTTTATTGGCACTCTTCTAATTTCTAGTTGAAGGAGCCAAATATTCGGTCAAAGCCGAAAATCGTTCAATTTGTTAAAATTTAACGTTTTTCAAAGTGCGTATGAGTCTAGAAAAAACTTGAAAAATCCCTCGCACTGTCCGGGAAAAACTGGCTCAGAATCTTGGCTTTCCAACGATATAATGATTTTTTGTTTTACCTCGCTTATTTAAGGAGAAATCGCCGTTTGAATGCAGAAAAACGGTTTTTATTTGCTGCAATCGTGGTTTTTGGGCACTTTTTGAATTTTCGGAGAATTCAAACATTTTTGAAGGCTTTCTACCGACTTGAAGCTTCTAATAGTAGGACTTGAGGAGCAACCTTCCACTTCGAAAAATGAGCAGGAGCCCACCAATTCTCGAAAAGTAGTTGGTAAACTACTTAGTAGTTGGTATTTGGTTATTAATTAATTATTATATCATTAAATATTAATCAATTATTATATTTAATTAATTATTAATAATAATTATTATTAATTATATTAATAATATTTAATTAATCATTAAAATTATTTATTAATTAATTATTATATTAATTATGTATAATAGTATAATTACCTATGCCCTACTTATCTAATTACCTATAGGTAATTTAGTAGAAGCCATAAGAATTATAATTATTAGTATTACAGTACATTTCAAAAAATGTCCCCGGTATAATATTATTTCTAAGCATACAAATATTATTAATAGTATTAATTATATAGGTATGTTATAAAGGCATTATAAAATAGGCATATATCGCTCAACAGATTAGAAGCTGGTGCAAACATAAGAATAATTGTAGTGATCATACTACAGTAGAGAGGTTGATGAAAAAATATCTTGATCATGGACTTCCACGTAAGCAAACATTGAAAGCCTTTAAAATTAGCGAGCCATTCACCAATTAGCAGCTCGAAATTAGCGAGGAACATGGGATTTTTCAGGATTAGCGAACTGACTGTGTCGTGCTCATAAAAAACTACCGCCACCTTTTTTTGAAAGCAGTGTGGAATTTGGCAACTCCACCGGACGTGTCATGAATTCCACCGGACGTCAATTCCACCGGCGAAAATATAGATATAACACACAATACTTCCATATTTCGATACCTAAATTTTTGCCAGAATTTGATCATGTTCTGACTACTTTTGAGGGTGTCAAAAAATATGAAAAAAAATTAAAGTAACGGTTGATCAAGAAAATAACCCGGTGGAGTTGCATATTTGGATATGAGCTTTCTTCGGCGTGGTTAGCACAAAAATCGTACCTTCCACATTTGGGACAAATTCTGATCTCTTCGATACCACAGAACGCGGGCTTTTCGTCGAAACCGCAATGGCTGAAAGGAAAATTTTGCTCATCTTTTACAGAAAACAGACGAGAGTTTTCGCCGAAAATATCACCGACTTTTAAGCCATCACTCCAAGTATTGGTGATATATTTGTATAATAATTCAACGCAATAAAAACCAACACCAAAAAATTTATATAATTTATTTTTCCACATTTTTTGGCATCGTTTGTCAATATTGAATGCCATCAACTGCTAGGCCGGGCAGAATATTTTAATGAAAGTTAAATACTTGTTGTACGAGTAGTAATCAGTAAATCGGTCGATTTGCCGCCGTTGTTTGCGGCTGTCAAATAATCGCCACTGACGGCAGGATGTACTAAGAACCAACCGAGATTGTCCCAAGGCGATTCACACCTAAAATTGATGTTTGCGAATGCCGAAGAAGACCGTTTTTACCAGGAATTTTTAACATTTTTCTTCGCATGTGTTCAGGGGGTTTGAGGGCCTACATACTAAGTACCCCGGGATAAAAGTCCCCACTTTTTCAGCTGAAAATTCAAGTGGAGAGGGGAAAAGTTCACGTTTTTCAGTTTTTCGCTCATAACTCGAAAAGGAGCGAATGTACGGAAAAAGTTACCCTCATTGAAAATGAAGTTTAATAAATTTCCTACAAATTTTATCCAATGCATAATTTCCCTAACTCCAACCGTTTCAGAGATATACGCTGTAAAAAAAGACGGTTTTTGGAAAAAAAATCTTTCAATCGATGTTTTGCCTCGGGGAAAAACCCGCATGTTTCTCAGCTGAGAGTGGGGAGGGAAAAAGTTCACGTTTTTCGCTCATAATTCGAAAAGGAGCGAATGTACGGAAAAAGTTACCCTCATTGAAAATAAAGTTTAATAAATTTTCTACAAATTTTATTCCATGCATAACTTCCCTAACTCCAACCGTTTTAGAGATATACGCTGTCGAAAAAGACGGTTCTTGGAAAAAAAATCTTTCAATCAATGTTTTGCCTCGGGGAAAAATCCCCATGTTTCTCAGCTGAGAGTGGGGAGGAAAAACTTCACGCTTTTCAGTTTTTCGCTCATAACTCGAAAAGGAGCGAATAAACGGAAAAAAATATTCTCATTGAAAATAAAGTTTAATAAATTTCCTACAAATTTTATTCCATGCATAACTTCCCTAACTCCAACCGTTTCAGAGATATATGCTGTCAAAAAAGACGGTTCTAGGAAAAAATCTTTCAATCAATTCTTTAGCTCGAAGTTTGGCTGTTTCGACTAAACCATCGATCTGAAAGTCGTAATAAACAACATTTCAAGGAATTTGTTTTTCTTCGAGAAAATGAGTATTATTGTGCTAATTTACCTATCCTCCAGGGGTTGCCAATTCAAAAATTTTCATAAAAAAAAAATCAAAACTTTCTGAGCTAGAATGTGCCGAAAATGTCCCGATGACATCAGCGGCGGCCTAATTTCCAGCGAAGAAAACATCGGCCATCATCTGTTTCGATGGTCTAGATTGGGCTAATGTATGAAAAAATCGGTGCAGGATAAATGAGGTAATCTTTTATCGATTCTCGTCATGCGAATTTTTTTCGACCCCCTCGTATTGACGAGACAGATCTTGGCGCTAAAATTTCCGTCCGCACCGGATGTTTTCCGCAAAAAAAAAGGAAAATGTCGAAGCATTTTTAAAATTTAATTTATTGACTAAAAAAAAGTAAAAAAAACTGCTAAAATTTTCTTCGGAATTTGTCAGCGATCTCCTTTAATTTGACTTGTTTGTATTACAGGCCCTGATGAAGGCCTAAATAAAGGCCGAAAGCTAGGCAAAGGAAAAGGTTGCTAATTCATCTGGGACCCTACCCCTGATCGCTGACAAATTCCTACGCAGTTACGGGTCGATCATCCACTTATTCAAAATTTTCTTCGGTGAAATAGAATTACTAAATAAAAAAGTGCACCAAATAAAATATAAAATTTTCAAATTTTTAATATGACATTATTCAAAATATTTTGTCAAATCCCCCAAACCATACCTTACATAATATAATCTTATAGTTGATATAGTGATTTCTACATGATGACTACAATGATCTTGATATAATAATATTATATCATAAAATCATTATAAATATCTATTATTTATCTAATACCTCATTCTCATGTTATACCCAAAAAAAATTTTCAATTTCTCACAAAAAAACGTTTGGACCAAAATCTACAAATTTTGACGTTTTTAATAAAAATTGAAAAGAAGAAATTTTCATTCATTTACAAAAATGGCCATTGCTCCCTCAATTGTCAACCTTTTTTCAAATATCTTGAACTGAAATGTTTGCCTTAGCAAGACCTAACACCCTGTTTAATCGTAATTTTTATAACCCACAGTACTTCTCAAATATTTGCATTTTTAGTTTTTTCTATTTTATTTTTTTCCGGCCACAAAAATGAACCGATTTGTGCGTTCTTGGTCTCAAAATCTTTGTTTTACCTTGCAGACTATGTGGATATTTTTCATATTCCGATAACTTGGCGAAGTTTTATTTTGAGCGAATTTTAAAATTTGCATAGTGAGTTTTTTGTTATTTTTGACCTTAACACCCTTAAAAGCAGTCAAAATATAATAAAACTGTGTCAAACATTTACGTATCAAAATAAGCGAGTATTGTGCATAAAAAGTGTGTAATAAGCTGCGTAAATCATAAAATGGTTAAAAATCTTGAAGGAAAATTAAAACTGGATCTAGAGGTGTTTGAAACTGAAATATCGTTTAGCTTCGACTAAATTCGTTGTCGATTGTGGTAAATTGTCACGAAAATGTTACTGAAATTTAAACTCTCCTAACACCTACCTATTTTTTCTTGTCTCGACCCATAAAGGACACGTTTTTTTTTAAATTTTTTTGTCAGATTCAACCAAAATATACGCAGTCTTCAATATTACGTTAAATATTATTGAATATTAAATACAAAATTTTGGTGATTCACCAACTTCATAAAATATTCATGGATTCTCTTACCAGAGCGTTTTGGACGCCGAATCTGCCAAAAGCGGCCGTTTCTCATCGTCGAGTTGGGACATCCTGCGCGAAGAGAGGCCGACCGGTCGCCAGTCGCTTTCCATTCTTTTGGGGTCGACTAAATTCCTAAATTCACAGCCTTAAAAACGCGTCCTTAACGGAAAATATTATCGCAGGAAGTCGGACAATTTATCGGACGGCATTTCCCTAATTTCTGAAGGAAGGACTCGAACCGCTGTTATTTTAGAATCGGGCGGCTTCTCGAATCCTTAAAGCCGCCCCTCTCTCCGTTATCCCACCTTTACATCGGTCGGAGGACTGGAAACAGAATGTCGTCCTTCTTGGAGGGCATTTTCGGAATGAAATAAATCATTAACGATGTTTCGGGTAATAAATTTGGGTAAAAGAATATCAATGATTCTTTGGGTGTAGAATCCCCAAGGTATATTAAAGGGCCGGTTAATTAATAATTGATAATCATTACACCTATATCAATTCAATAATTATCAGTAATGATTCAATAAAATCCGTCAAATCGACACCTAAGCGGCCAAAGGGCCAATCTGCTTCAGAACAAGATAGTAGATTGGCCCTTTGGCCGCTCAGGTGGAGAGTCAATCAGATAGAGCAGATTCTGCTCCAGGCAAAGATATCAGATGCCTTTTGACCGCTCGTGTAGAGGACCAATCTGCTTTCTCTGAGGCAGATTGGCCCTTTACCAATGAAATTAAAGGGCCAATTCGCTGTCTTTTTGTAAGCATATTGGGCCTTTGGACCTTTGATTGCTCAGGAAGATTAATCTTCTTCAGGCAAAGGTAGCAAATTGGCCCTTCGTCTGAGCGACCTAAGGGCCAATCTGCTTCAGAACAAGATAGTTGGCTGGCCCTTTGATCGCGCAGGTCGAGAGTCAATCTGCTACAGGCAAAGATAGCAGAATCTGCTATTCCGCATCTGATGCCTTTTGAGCCCTCAAGTGAAGGGCCAATCTGCTATCTCTGAGGCAGATTGGCCCTTTACCTAAGCGGTTAAAGGGCCAATTTTCTGTCTTTTTGTGAAGATTAATCAGCTTCAGACAAAGTTAGCAGATTGGCCCTTAGGCCGAGCGGCCAAAGGGTCAATCTGCTTTAGAACGATAGGAGATTGGCCCTTTGACTGCTCAGGTGGAGAGTCAATTTGCTCCGGGCAAAGATAGCAGATGCCTCTTGACCAGTCAAGTGGAGGGCCAATCTGCTATAGATAGCAGAGATCTCTGAGGCACATTGGCCCTTTACCAAAGCGGTTAAAGGCCAATTTTCTGTGTGAGTTAAGACAGAAGCAACCTCAATCTGCTCCAGGCAAAAATAGCAGATGCCTTTTGACCCCTCAGGTGAAGGGCCAATCTGCAATCTCTGAGGCAGATTGGCTCTTTACCAAAGCGATTAAAGGGCCAATTCGCTGTCTTCTTGTAAGCATATTGGGCCTTTGGACCTTTGATTGCTCAGGAAGATTAATATGTTTCAGACAAAGGTAGCAGATTGGCCCTTTGCCTTAGCGGCCAAAGGGCCAATCTGCTTCAGAACAAGATAGTTGGCTGGCCCTTTGATCGCGCAGGTGGAGAGTCAATCTGCTCCAGGCAAAGATAGCAGAATCTGCTATCCCGCATCTGATGCCTTTTGAGCCCTCAGGTGAACGGCCAATCTGCTAATTCTGAGGCAGATTGGCCCTTTACCTGAGCGGTTAAAGTGCCAATTTTCTGTCTTTTTGTGAAGATTAATCTGCTTCAGACAAAGGTAGCAGATTGGCCCTTAGGCCGAGCGGCCAAAGGGCCAATCTGCTTTAGAACGGTAGGAGATTGGCCCTTTACCGCTCAGGTGGAGAGTCAATTTGCTCCAGGCAAAGACAGCAAATGCCTTTTGACCCCTCAAATGAAGGGCCAATCTGCCATCTCTGAGGCAGATTGGCCCTTTACTTAAGCGGTTAAAGGACCAATTTGTCTTAATTTCGTAAGTAGATTGGACCTTTGATTGCTCAGGAAGATTAAACTGCTTCAGACGAAGGTAGCAAATTGGCCCTTCGCCTGAACGACCAAAGGGCCAATTTGCTTCAGAACAAGGTAGTAGGTTGGCCCTAGGATTGCCCAGGTGGAGAGTCAATCTGCTCTAGACAAATATAGCAGATGCCTTTTGACCCCTCAGGTGAAGGGCCAATCTGCAATCTCTGAGGCTAATTGGCCCTTTGCTAAGCGGTTAAAGGGCCAATTTGCTGTCTTTTTGTAAACAGATTGGACCTTTGATTGCTCAAGAAGATTAATCTGCTTCAGACAAAAGTTGCAGATTGGCCCTTAGCCTGAGCGGCCAAAGGGCCAATCTGCTTCAGAACAAGATAGTAGGTTGGCCCTTTGACCGCTCAGGTGGAGAGTAAATCTGCTTCAGGCAAAGATAGCAGATGCCTTCTGACCCCTCAAGTGAAGGGCCAATCTGCTAGTTATCTCTTTATGTATAAATTGGACCTGCAATGTTTGCCTATAGTGGATTGGACCTTTGACCGCTCAGGTAGAGGGCCAATCTGCTACCTCTGAGGCAGATTGGCCCTTTACCTAAGAAGCCAAAGGGCCAATCTACAATCCGTGCCTGCAACAGATTGGTCCTTTGACCTCTCAGGAAGATTAATCTGCTTCAGACAAAGGTAGCAGATTGGCCCTTCACCTGAGCGGCCAAAGGGCCAATCTGCTATTTTTTTCTGAGAGAGACTTCGACCCCTCAGGTGTCGATATTCAGTGAAAATAGTCGAAAACGGCGAATGATTCGATAGGTAAACCGTTGACATTCTCGCCGCAGACGCGAATCTCTCACTTTTCAAGATCCAGAGACGTCCATCATTACGTAACTTGTATACGAAGGCGGCCCAATGCCACAATTCCCCCTCCACGTCTTTACATAAGAACCCCCCACAACCGGTTCACACCGATTCGGTGTTTTTGAAAATATTTCAAATTCCACCCAATTTCGCCTTATTACGTATGGGGTTTTGTAAAAATTCAAAATTCGTCGATTTCGACAAATTCTGGTTTTTTTTAACGACTCCCGTCCCGAGGTTATGAGCTGCCAGCTGATAAGGTGGCCCTGCCGGCCTAACGCGCATGTGCGCGATTGGGATTCCGTTGCCATGGCCATCCAAAGGCCAGTCATTCAGCTACAGCCGGCGCTGTCACTACTCATCAGTTACCATATTTTCGCTGTTTTTTACAGCGAATTTTACCATTTTCATAGTCAGTGAGCCCGTCGGAAAAATGTCACATTCGAGTATCGCCGTTAAATTAGATTCGCCCTTCCAAGACCAGGAACCCGGGACGTCGGGGCTTAGGAAAAATGTCAAAATTTTCAAACAAACCGGCTACACGGAATCGTTCGTTCAGAGTATCCTGTCGTCAGTCGGGCCGTCATTGAAAGGGTCGACTATCGTTTTGGGCGGAGACGGGCGCTATTTTGTCAAAGAGGCTGCCCAAATTATTGTCCAAATGTGCCTGGCTAATGGGGTAAGCCATGAAATTTAAATTGAGCCTGGACACGGTTTTATGACCTGTTGGCTTATAGTCATTATTTCAAAATTGAATTACCTAATTGTTTTGTCTAAATTACACAATGATTCTAGTCTGATTTAGAATTTTTCAAATCGATTGCGCTTTCCAAATCAAATTGAAAATTTTCTAGTTTGGATAATTCTCAATACAACTTGGAAATTCTCAATTTTTTTTTGGAAAATTTTCCAATTGGTTTGGAAGATTTTTAAGTTCGTTTGGAAAATTGTCAATTCGACTTGGAAATGCTATATTTAACAATTTGTCCTTTTTTATGATCGTCCGTCCTTCAATTGCCAAACGTAATATTTTACTATAATAATAATTACCACCTGTTATCTAATTCAAATTATAAATAAGTTGCATAATTTCTCTGAATGCGAAGAATACTAAATTGGGAATCTCTCTGTAATGTTTGGAACTATCCTACAAAACAATTATATATTGTTGGTAAGTTTTGATACCATTAGTTTATATTCCATTTGTTAAGTGGGATTCGACGAAATAAAATTAACACCTAATCGCCGATTCGGCATTCGGTTCATTTGCGTTATTATAATTTTATCGAGCGATTTCAATCGGCCGAGTGTAGTGTTGGATGTTCACATGTATCTACTTGTTCCTTATCTGTCGGCAGTTCAAGGTCAAGGTAGAGCGTTATGATATCAGGAAAAACGTTCCACAAGATTCAATACTTCATCGAAAAATCATTTTGGGAAATTGATTTAAGCTTAAATGTTGTGAAACTAAAATTTTTCTATTTATAAAAATTGAGAAACATCTGACCTTCGTTTTTATCGTACGAATATGAAATAAAGGGTAATAATGGCTAATCGAGAGCTACGCTATCTAATAACGACGCTGTAACGAAGATTGAAAAAATCGTGATAAGGGCCCGAATTTCTTGATTAAACCCGAATTATGAAGAAGATATTCTCTAAAACAATACGGGTAGATGCTGCCCAGCACATAATTTTCAGATGCTTATCTTATATGAGGCCGAGAAGAGAAGATCTTTGAGGGCGGCAGGGCAGTCCCGGGACAACTTCGGTTATTGGCAGTGGAGCGTCAGGGAGGCAAGGCGAACGACCGAGAGGCTTGAATGAGCGTCAGGGAGGCAGGGAGAATGACCGAGATGCTTATATGAGCGTCAGGGAGGCAGGGCGAATGACCGAGAGGCTTAAATGAGCGTCAGGGAGGCAGGGCGAACGACCGAGAGGCTTAAATGAGCGTCAGGGAGGCAGGGCGAACGACCGAGAGGCTTGAATGAGCGTCAGGGAGGCAGTGAGATCGAGCGGGACGCTTAGTGGAGCGTCAGGGAGGCAGGGCGAATGACCGAGAGGCTTAAATGAGCGTCAGGGAGGCAGGGCGAACGACCGAGAGGCTTGAATGAGCGTCAGGGAGGCAGGGCGAATGACCGAGAGGCTTAAATGAGCGTCAGGGAGGCAGGGCGAATGACCGAGAGGCTCAGTGGAGCGTCAGGGATGCAGGGCGAATGACCGAGATGCTTATATGAGCGTCAGGGAGGCAGGGCGAACGACCGAGAGGCTTAAATGAGCGTCAGGGAGGCAGGGCGAACGACCGAGAGGCTTGAATGAGCGTCAGGGAGGCAGGGCGAACGACCGAGAGGCTTGAATGAGCGTCAGGGAGGCAGGGCGAATGACCGAGAGGCTCAGTGGAGCGTCAGGGAGGCAGGGCGAATGACCGAGAGGCTTGAATGAGCGTCAGGGAGGCAGGGCGAACGACCGAGAGGCTTGAATGAGCGTCAGGGAGGCAGGGCGAATGACCGAGAGGCTTGAATGAGCGTCAGGGAGGCAGGGCGAATGACCGAGAGGCTTGAATGAGCGTCAGGGAGGTAGGCGGCATTCATTAATTCATATTTTCCCTCGAACGCTTTCGCCTAAATTGGTATCTTTGGAGGGATCCAGCGGGTGGATGCTGGGGGACTTGGCGAATTCTCAAAATTTTGGTAATTATGACAATTTATCGGGTGAATTTTAACAGGATCGGACACCCTCCTTTCCGATTTGGGGAGCCACTAATCATTATCGGTGGATAATGCGCTAAAATACTGAAAAATCACGATTGTCCGGCTAAAATTGACTTTTCCTCACTTACCCTTCGTTAGCTGCTCAGCAGGTCAAATTTGGCCGAGGTTCGCGACTCGTTCAGTCCGTTCTGGCCGTTTGCCTGGAGCCCTCTAACATTTTAACGGCAGGCACCGATAGAGAAATGAAACTGACTCCGAAGGAAGGAACAGTAGTAAATTAGTGGTATCGGAAAATCATTAGGTTAACCTTCGGATTTGGTCAACGTTAATCTTGATTCCTCATTCCAAACTATAAAATTTAGGCTGACGTGTCGCCAGTTCGAGGTGGGAAGACCCATAATCTCACAATATTATCACTTATGGTCCCATTGGTAATTCCTAGGGTTACATTTCAGAAAAATTTTTCGATTTGCTAAAAACTGAAAATCGCATCAAAGGTTAGACACCGTCAGATCACCCTAGATACTTTGTCTGGAATATTTTTCCTCAAAATCATCCTAGTTCACGTACATTATTTTCAAAATAATGTATTTTACAAAAGCCGTAAATTCCCAGTCATTAGGCCTTGCATTGTCCCAAAAACTGACCCGGACTTTTTTTTTCAGGTCAAAAAAGTGCTCGTCGGTCAAAACGGCATTCTTTCGACACCTGCAGCTTCCAATTTGATCAGGAAAACGAAATCGATCGGAGGAATTCTCCTTACGGCTTCGCACAACCCGGGCGGCCCCGACAAAGATTTCGGCATAAAATTCAACACGTCCAATGGAGGTGAGTTGTTGAGATAATGAGCGAATTTAGTCTAAACTCGATGCATTACGCTACAATCTGAAATATGGGCGATTCTCAGAAAAAGGGCAATTTTGATGAATCGGCCCAGTTCTAGCCGTCCTATGACAGTGAGACCAATTTTTTTTCCTCTGACACAAATATCTACCCCCTGCTATTAGGTATGCACATTACTTTCTTCTTGAAGCAATTGTAAATTTTATTTTTTACGCCAAACGTACCATGGGTGAATAAAAATCATTTCCGAGTGTGTGACGTTCTTACTTTTTTCCCCTAGGGCTTTTTCCCTGTAAAAGCATGTTTCAGTTATATTCATTAAGTCGGTGGTGGAGGAGTTTGAATCGCAAAACCTCAGTACCATGCAGCTATTGCTGTCATTCCCGTGGAAGTATGATTGATCCGCGAGACTGACCATAAAAGTAAAAGATTGGTTAAAGTTGGTAAAAGACGTATAGAATCACTCATATAAAAATATTCCGATTATAAAAAATGTGAATTGCCACGATAAATTTTGACGGAAAATGCTTTATAATAAATTCGCTCCATTCGGAAAATTGAATTTTACGTTCGATATTGCATTTTTTCAGGTCCGGCTCCAACGAACGTCACTCAAGAGATTTTCGATATATCCAAGACGCTCAAAGAGTACAAGATCGTACCGGGTTTGGTGTGTCAGTTGGATAAAATCGGATCGTCGAAATTCCAGGTGATTTTTGCAAGAATCGAAAAAAAGCGGACTTTCATATTTTCAAAATCGTATCCGGGTCCAGCGCCTTTCAAAATCGAAAGTCTTCCTTCTGATTTTGGCTGAGTAAAGGACGTTTTAGGCGAAAGCGCCGGATAGAACATCATGCCTCCGCAATAAAAACCGAAATAGTTTCATTCGAATTACAAATAGGTCCATCGTGAATCACCTCTCGTAAAATGTCGGAGGCCAAACGATCTTGAAGTCAGTCAACTCCCAGTCGAAAACGGCCGAAATGAACGGACGAATAAAGAGCCGTCCTAAATTTAGTCCTCGAGTTCAACGAACTGACTCCCCCAGGCAGCTCATTGTGCGAAAGGGAATATCGATTTTTGTAATATTTCGACCCGAGATTCCCCCGTACAGATCTACGGTACAAAAATTTTAAAATAAAAAAGAACGAATTCGTATAATAAATTTATAAAATTGAGAAGATTGATAAGATATATCGAGTAAATTGTGGCCGATGTAAAGCCCTTTCTTGGTGAAGGCATCATGATTTGAGCCTCCGACTTGGCTTGGAAATGATGTCTTCACGCTGAAAGCGCTCGCCGCCCAACCGACCGAAACCAGTGGGGAAAAACATAGTATTTTGGTGTGTACGTTTTTTAATCAATTTTCAATATGACTTGGATTAGAAATTCCAAAAAACAGCGAATTTTGAAAGCCGCTTTAAAATCAAAATGTGTCAAGTTCCCAGAGTAAAAAAATTTATCCGTAGTATTCTGCGAGGTAAAACAAAGATTTAAAACCCGGAACGCTCAGAGCGATTTTTTATAACATAAAATCGTATTTAATACCCAGAACAAGATAAAATCGAACCAGTATTTAGATATGAAAAATCAAATTTATTAATTATTTTATTTTTATTTATTTATTATTTTATTTTTAATGATTGAAGTACCAGTCTCTATGGGATTATTTAAGATAAAAATTCCATCCTCTCGCCGCAAGTTGACAGTTGTTCGGTTATCTGTCGAACAGGTGGACGGAGCGACGGCGGAAGTCGAGGTGATCGATTCGGTGGCTGATTACCTGGAACTGATGAAGGAAATATTCGATTTCGGTTCCATCAGCTCTCTGTTCAAAGGCGGGAAATTCCGAGTCCTCATCGATTCGATGCACGGAGGTACCTAAATAAAGAGCCGAATTTTCACATCAATTTCAAGCGGGAATCCATTTTTGTATAATTTTGAATAATTTAAAACAATTCTTGCTAGAAATAAGCAGTAAATGTAATAATCCCAAACTTCAAAAGAGTCTACCCTCAAAATTTCAGTCAAAGTGATCAAAATTACTCAAAATGAATCTCTTTGTAACCCTCCATGGAAAGCTGGTAACGTTCCATGGTCGGTTTATGGTCAACAGTAACCCTCCGTGGTCAATTGTAACCCTCCATGGGTATAAACTGAAATGTGGAGGTTACAGGTTTTGCAGCATGGAAGGTTACATTTCAACTTTGCTCCTTAAGGATTGAAAGATTACTGAATGAAATTGTTATGGGGCGTTAGGTTGACAGAAGACTTTGATAATGCCGGTTTGAAAATGGAACCCTGGAAAAAGCCTTTCCTTGAGATAAAATGAAATTTATTCATCGGGAAGGGCGAATTTTTCAATGTTAATATCTACAATTTAATTGTTTTCCAGTGACCGGCCCTTACGCAAAACGCATTTTCGAGACCGAACTGGGCGCGGCAGCTGGCAGCGTCATCAACAGCGTTCCGCTCGAAGATTTCGGCGGCGGACACCCGGATCCAAATTTGACTTACGCGGAGGAGCTCGTCACCGCTCTGGGCAAGGGAGAGCACGATTTCGGCGCTGCTTTCGATGGCGATGGGGTCAGTATGAAATATACGCAAAATTTAATTATTTATTTTAATTCAAATTTAATGCATAATCTAGTGCACATTGTGCTACAGGACAGGAACATGATTTTGGGGAAAAACGCCTTCTTCGTGACACCTAGTGACTCCCTGGCTGTGCTAGCTGCTAATCTCAAGCTCATCCCGTACTTCCAGAAACACGGAGTCAACGGCTTGGCACGAAGTATGCCCACGGCAGCGGCAGTCGATCGGTACTTATAAAAACTCTATTTAAATGAGGATAAGTATATTTAAGGCCTTGGTCAGTTGGCATGGGAGTCAGTAGGGTTGGGGGTCAGTAGGGTTGGGAGTCAGTTGACATGGGAGTCAGTCGGGTTGGGAGTCAGTTGGCATGGGGGTCAGTAGGGGTGGGAGTCAGTTGGCATGGGAGTCAGTAGGGTTGGGAGTCAGTTGGCATGGGAGTCAGTAGGGTTGGGAGTCAGTTGGGATGGGAGTCAGTAGGGTTGGGAGTCAGTTGGAATGGGAGTCAGTTGGCACGGGAGTCAGTAGGGGTGGGAGTCAGTTGGCATGGGAGTCAGTAGGGTTGGGAGTCAGTAGGGTTGGGAGTCAGTTGGCATGGGGGTCAGTAGGGGTGGGAGTCAGTTGGCACGGGAGTCAGTAGGGTGGGAGTCAGTTGGCATAAAGTCAGTAGGGTTGGGACTCAGTTGGCATACAAGCCGGTTAGCATGGGAGTTGGCATAGAATTTTGTTAGTATAGGAGTAACTATCGATGGCTTCTCCTTTTTCAGAGTCGGAGCCGACTTGAAAGTTCCCGTTTATGAGACACCCACTGGTTGGAAGTTCTTCGGCAATCTCATGGATGCTGGAAAAGTGTCGCTGTGCGGAGAAGAGAGCTTTGGGTATGTGTATCCGAAAATTTTTGAAAAAAAAAAAGAATAAAATAGGTAATGTCTCTTACCTCGTTAAATACCTTTACAGACTGACTACTGTTTATTAAACGAACGATCCGGTACCGCATAATGTTAATGTCGGATGAAATTATTCCCAAGAAACCAGCCGATAGATTTTCCATTATTTTATCCATCGGACCATGAAAGGGGCTGTATTCCTCAGGTTGTCGGAGGGAATGTCCATAACAAAAGACAGTCTGCTCCTGACGTTTCCATCGTTCGTGTCAGCTGTCGATAGCAGAAATTGACAGCCCCTCTTTTCTCACTTCTCGGTCGATAACCGGCTAATTCCTTTTCCAGAACCGGATCGGACCATATTAGAGAAAAAGACGGCATCTGGGCTGTGCTCGCTTGGTTGTCGGTTTTGGCCAAACTGCAAGATTCTGTGGAAGGGGTGGTGACTAAATTTTGGCTGAAGTACGGCCGCAACTACGCAATGAGGTGAGCGGGGAGGATTGTAGATAAATGATAAAATGAAGTTTTTCGTGCGGGGTTCTTGAGTCAATCTGGAAGAAGAAAAATTGTATGTATCTTCACTTCTTTGAGTCCAATAAAAATTGTATCATTCACTTCGTTCATTAGATACGATTACGAAGGTGTCGAAAGTGACGGCGCCAGGAAAATGATGGCGGAACTCGAGTCGAAAATCACTTCGCCCTCTTTCGCTGGCACGGCTCTAGCCACATACACAGTCAAGGGTGGAGACAACTTCGCATACAAGGATCCAACAGATAATAGCGTCACTTCCAAACAGGTGAATTTCCAACTCGAAATTCTTCAGATTCGGTTCTAGAAAGAATTGTTTGTATAAAGACGTTATAATCAAGTGGGAGTTGGGACTGTGGGAGCTACGGCTTGGCCGCAATGAGACTGATTGGATTTTACGTCGATGCCACCTCGACCAATCACGACCTTTGCAGTCTGATCCCAAGTTTTGGCTCCCCCAGTTTTGCGAGCTTCGCCGTGAATGAACTGAGGCAAGAACTTTGTGAACTGAAAAATGTTATTTCTTTTTTCAAGGGCCTGAGGATAATGATGAGCAACGGTTCGAGAATTATATTCAGACTGAGCGGTACCGGCAGCCAAGGTGCTACCATAAGGTAATGTGATTATATTGTAATTAGGGTGTCAATAAAATCTAGTACGGACAGCATCTATCCCAATTGACCTTGAAACGGGTCTAAACCTCTGGATAAATCATTTGCAGTAGAACGATCCACCAATGCAGAAGATTGATGGTGGTATAGTGACCCAGCATGGTAGTAGAGGGATCCACCATAGCGGTTGAGTGATTCACCACGGCGGTGATTGAGCCACCATGGCAGTGGAGTAATCCACTATGGTCGTAAGGTGATCCACCATAGCGGTAGAGTAATCGACCATGGCGGTTGAGCGAGACACCATGGCGGTGAAGCGAGCCACCATGGGGGTAGAGTGATCCACCATAGCGGTAGAGTAATCGACCATGGCAGTTGAGCGAGACACCATGGGGGTAGAGTGATCCACCATAGCGGTTGAGTGATCCACCATGGTGGTAAGGTGATCCACCATGGCGGTAGAGCAAGCCACCATGGTGGTGGGCAATCCACCATAGCGGTAGAGTAATCGACCATGGCGGTTGAGTGGTCTACCATGGTGGTAGAGCGAGTCACCATGGCGGTAGAGTGATCCACCATGGAGGTAGAGTGATCCACCATGTCAGTAGAAGGATCCACCATGGGGGTAGAGTGATCCACCATGGCGGTAAAGGAATCCACCATGGCGGTAAAGGAATCCACCATGGCGGTAGAGAGAGCCACTATAGCGGTAGGGTGATCTACCATGGCGGTAGAGTGATTGACCATGGTGGTAGAGCAAGCCACCATGTTGGTTGAGCAAGTCACCATGGCGGTAGGGCGAGCCACCAAGGCGGTAAAGTAATCCACCATGGCGGTAGAGCGAGCCACCATGGCGGTTGAGTAATCCACCATGGCGGTAGAGCAAGCCACCATGGCGGTTGAGTGATCTACCATAGCGGTAGAGCAAGGCAACATGGTGGTGGGCAATCCACCATAGCAGTAGAGCAATCGACCATAGCGGTTGAGTGATCCACCATGGCGGTAGAGCGAGTCACCATGGCAGTAGAGTGATCTACCATGGCAGTAGAGGAATCCACCATGGCGGTAGAGCAAGCCACCGTGACGGTAGAGCGAGCCACCATGACGGTAGAGTGGTCTACCATGGCGGTTGACCGAGTCACCATTGCGGTAGGGTGATCTACCATAGGGGTAGAGTGATCCACCATGGCGGTAGAGTGATCGACCATGGTGGTAGAGCAATCCTCCATGGCGGTAGAGCAAGCCACCGTGGCGGTAGAGCAATCCATTATGGCGGTGGGTAATCCAGCATGGCGGTAGAGCGAGCCACCATGGCAATTGAGTGATCCACCATGGCGGTAGAGCAAGCCACCATGTTGGTTGAGCGAGTCACCATGGCGGTTGAGTGATCCACCATGGCGGTCGGGTGATCCACCAAGGCGGTAGAGTAGTCCACCATGGTAAATCGTAATATTTCTTGCAGGATGTACCTAGAGGAGTATACGACTGAAAATGTGACAGCTCCGGCGAGCCAAGTATTCGCCACCTTGTCGTCGGAAGCGATTCGTCTTGCTGACATCGCTCGCTTCACGGGCCGCACCGCGCCCACGGTCATCACATGATCATCCACCGCCGGCAGCGTCTCCCTCCACCGTATCTTCGACATATCGATTCAAAATTTCACCCAGGCGATCGGTTCTGAGACATTTTGCGATTATCCCTCATTTTTATGGCGATAACGAAGTTCTTCAGTGGCAACATAGTCTCAGAACCCGTCTTCTGGCCGGTAAATTCAAACTTGGCAGGAATTTGATGATTGATCGAGTTGAAAAATATTTATAGGTGTTGATATATTTGTTATAGAAATTTTCTATCAATAGCCATGTCGAATGGACGAATTTTGAAATTGGATGTTTTACTGTCAAATTTATACGTCATTTTCAATGTATCATAGCTTGCACCCTAGGGGGTATATGAGGAAGAATGCTTCGGAGGAAATTGTGTACCATAATTGAAAAAAAAATTATTTCTCTATTTTGAAATGCTTGTGAGATTTACGTCTTGAGCTTTTTTGTGGTTTTGTAAAATTTCGCATCGTATTCCGTGTTATTATCGTTGTGTAGACTAAAAATAGTACTGCGGTCATACGATGAGTGGAAACATTTAAAGATAAAATTTTACCCGAGCCCATTAACGTTCGGTTTTAGTTTTATTTATCGATAGGAGAAAACAAAAATTGACTAGATCACAAGGCCGTTATAATTATTCCGCAAATTTAAATAGGTACTTCTCCAAACTGGTCAGTGCTACACACAGTTTATACCGTCCAAACGGGATATGTAGACATTTGTTTCGCAATTATCGATTTTGGGGATGTATTTGATAAATCGAAAAACAAGGGCACGGTATTCTGGTTCGCTCGTGTTGTCAGCGCCCTCTAGGGATGCCCCTGCACAACCCAAGTAGGTGGCCTAATTGTATGCTTAGTTGTTGTGTCATCCTGTTGAACATCCTTTAACCGTAAATAGTCATAGTACTCGTTAAACATTGCAGATGTACATAATAATGTAAGGAATACTTAATTCGAAAAGGAGTTTTGTAAAATTTTGTATTTTTTTAAAAAGACGTTCCATTTGCAAAAATTTATAGAAAATGTCTCCATCGAACCTTCCAGTGTTGTCTGCCTTGAAGGCGTCTTTTACGTGTGAACTTTCGTGTATCCGGTTAGAAGGAAGAGAACTGTGAACAGAAATAGGCAAATAGTTTTCATTTACTGGGAATTTGAAAAGTTATCATCGTTCAGTGTTTTATGTCGCGAATCGGCCGCTGCTGTGTGCGCTATTGTACGGTTTGGTTTGAGTCAGAAAGCAATCGAAGGCATTTTGGAAAATGCGGTCGACAAATTTTCTGAATATGGCGTTCTTAGCGTGAACTATTCCGTGGATGAAACTGAACCTGGCAAACAACCTTGTGGTACACCTTGAGGAGAAAATGGCGTCCAATCAGTTTTCCGAGAATTTTCGGGTAAATTTCGCGTTTTTGAGAGGGGAATTTTTCAATTGCTGGTCACATGTATTCTCCATGTTAGACAAAAATGAAAAATCCTCTAAGCGGTTTTCCCATCAATTTGGGACGTTTTTCCTTCGATTGGCGCTCCCTTTTTACGAAAGTTGGCGAAATCGTGGCCGCACCCCCATATTACCACTACTGTTGCCTAAGGTTGAGGTGTGACACATTCGCTCGTCTTTCAGAATTTTTGTCGATCCATCGCCATCTCATTTGCAAATTTTTCTCTATCCCAATCTGGCAGTTTTTTATGGCTCAATGTTCACTCCTCATCACATTCCTATTTACCTTTAGGAAATCCATTCTGCCAGATAGCTGGAAAAAGACGACAGTCGCTCTTCATAATTCTGACAATATGTTCGCTAAAATTTACATTACTGGATGTTTATTAATTTCGTACGAGTAATTTAGCATTCGGCTCAAGGTGGTATATGATTACCTTGCTTGGGAAAATGTCAATCCGAGAGAATGGTGGGAATATTTTTGAAAAGGTGCGCGAGTGCGAAATCCGATTGCGGGTAGCTGAAAATGTAGATTTTTGAAAGTGCTGAAAAACAGGCCTGTTCGGGGGTGAACGAGTGTATTTTAAAAATTTATCAAAGGGAAAGCGTTTATTTGGGGAAGCTTAGATTGTAAGTAGGGAGTAGTACTATTTTGTATATCGGGACCGTAGGGGGTGATACTGTCACCCTCTGACCAGCGTTGACTGCCAAGAATACGGAGTTGTGAGGCGTTCTCAGTGATGAATCCGACTCTTTTTAAAAAATCGATAAAAATAAAAATATAGTTGTTAATAATTTTTTCTAATAAAAGCGATTATCGCGAACGATTTTGAAAATTCACAAATTTTACAATCCATAATAATTATTAGGTATAAACGACGATGCAGGTTTTTTTTCAAATATTTCTTTGGTTGTCGGCTGCAGTGTGAGGTGGGACGGCGCAATTATGACATTTCGGCTTTGTGTTATTCGCTGACAAGTTTTCACTAGCCAATAAGATTGAGGTTTCGCTCGAATCCCCGAGCGTCACTAGGTATAGGTAAATTTTCAACGATTGCCAATTGTTGTCGTAGTTTAGCTCTAAACGTCGAATGATTGGTTCATGTAGTCAGGTGTAAAAGTGGAATACACGAGTTCTTCCTTGTCATTCATGTCTTGTATCCTCGTAGTCTTCAATAAAATTGTTTTTGATATTGAGACCTGCTTTCGACGCTATCCCTTTCAAACCAATTAATTCGCATAGAGGTGAATAAAAGGACAAAATTTGGTGAAACCAGGTCGAAATTGATACAAAACAGCGTTTTCATTTCTTTGAGATAAAATTCTTTCATATCTTCATCCAAAGAAATATTTTTCAACTTTGGAGCACATTTTTGGAATCTGCGTTAATTTTCCTATACCCCGGGTGTACAGTGATATCAAGGATAAGGACCACAATTGCAGTCCAAACATTGAAAATCAAGAATAAGGTTTTTTTTTAAAAACACTTGACCCTCTATACGTTGACTGCATTTTGGAAGGAGGGCCGAGCAAGCGAAAGCGCTCTGGCTAGTACGGGTGTCTGTTATAGGACGGCAGGATATCCTCGAACCGTCAAGTACCATCATAGGGCTCGTTTCATGAGCGTGAGTATCGTGCTTTGCGCATGCGCAGAGTACTGTTTGTAGTACAAACTTTGTACTTCGTAAGTGCTGATGCTTGGGCGTTGCCTTGGTACCAGTGGCGGCTCCTGCCCTTAAACCCAGGGGGTGCACTTAAGCCATAAGATAATATATTATGGAACAATCGCGAAGGGAATATGTTATCATAAACTAAGTAAATGCAAATTAATAGGAAAGTTTTGCACACTTTCACGTCTCATTATTATAAAATGAACACCAAAAAACGTTCACTAGTGATAACAGAGGAATTTTAAGATGATTACCATCTATCAATTTTCAGAAACCCTATTTTGTAAAAGTTGAAATTGAAGTACCTAAGTATTGTCGGTTGCACTTCCGAGTCGTGGAGCGATTTTTAGCTTTTACCTTTCTGTAAAAGTCCTTCCAGCGCAGTTGAGTAGCGGCCACCCGGATTGCTATTTTCTCCTCCAAAGTAAACTTGGAAAAATTCAATTGAACTACCTTCACGTCATTCATTTTTACAGAAGAATAACACCGATTTTTACACAAGAAAAATTTTCACCGAAGAAAAACACCGCGATTTTTACTAAATCATATCAGTTTTCGAACTGATAAGATAAGATGACCCCGATTAGACCGCATTCAACCGCAGATTCGATCGCATTCGACCGGTGGTGCATTGAGATGGTCTGCACCTGGGCCGTACGGTGAGGCATTGGCTGGACACTCATACTTCAAAAATCACACTACTACCACTAATACAGTAATCTACGTAAGCGCCAACCTTTCTAGTGCACTACTAGTTCGTGCACGAGCCGCCATACAGTAAAGCGCTAGTCCTATCCGTCGGTGATCCTGAGGCTTTGCCAATGAAGTTGTTGTTGTTTTTCACAGAGGATTGTGAAGAGTTGAGAGTAGTGTGGCAGTAATAATGATATTATTAAGGTAGGTCACTGTTTTTTTTCTTTCTCATTTTGGCCAGGGGGTGCACATGCTCCTCTGCCCCTGCCAGGAGCCGCCACTGCTTGGTACCAAACCTTGCGCTCGGACTGGCACCTACAAAATTTTTTATTTAATACCAAATTTTCTACACTCACGAACCTGGAACAAAACCCGAAGTTCCAGGTTTAAATGAGTAAAATTCGCATAATTCTGCGACTTTTTACTTCGTTCGGAAATTCGGCAATGACTCATGTCGGGGAACGACAGCGGGCCACCTGCGGCACTGCATAGTCGGATGTGGGACCGGTGCTGACAGGTAACCGGAGACATTGACAGGTAAATTGCTCCTGAAGATGGCACAATCGCCGAAAGCGCTCAGAGATGAACATTGACCAGAGGAAATTGTCAATATACCCTTCCCTTACAAATTCTAACAGCAAGTAATGAATGGCTTTGAAACCCTCGATATATACCTATGTTACATATTTGGCATTTTTAAATACATAAAAATCCGATCCCTAGCCATTAGCAACGGTTTTGAATTTGCGGCCGATAACGTCGTTTAAGGGAAGTGGTGCTTGCGCACCTGAAAGCAAGTCCGCCAAAACGGTGATGTAGGGCAATTCAGACTCAATCCTCCGACCGGGGATGGTGGCGCGTCCCTGTAATCCCGCTACAGGGAGGTCGGGTGATGAGGATGCTTTGAGGTGATTCCGGGGTCGGGACGATGATGAAAACAGGGACATCACGTCCGGCCATTTCTCTGACACCTGCTGGCTCAAATTCTACCCCACGCAAGATGGGACTATCGTCGTACGGGCCTACAAGAGGTCAATTTCGGAACCCGGTTTGGTCGCCCGGGTAAACTTCGCTCCATGGAAGAGAGCAGCTCCAGTTCGGTGTCGGGAGTCGGTCCTTCAGATATAAGGCGCTCCACACCACAATTTCGAAGGGGCCAGCAGGTGTACTACCTACGTGCCAAAAGAAGCGAACAATCACCTGAAAATTTTTAAATTTTTGCAACGATTTCCACTTTTTGTCAACAGCTCGCTGCCGCATCGAGTCCCGCCTCCGACATGATTTTTCGTCAGTTCAACAATCGAGGATATTTTTACAGTTTTTGTTCCACGAAATGATTCTAAGGTGCCCAAAAATCTAGGCAACGTAGAGATTTCAGTTATGTCTCGACGGGAGAGCCCGAAAAAACTGAATAAACGCCCGAATTTCCGACGGGACGGCGGTTCGGCCGGCTGCCGCTAGATAGCAGTCGGATCGGAATCGCTCGAAGATCCCACCCGCCCAGTCAGTGGGAGGCGTTTCGGATGGCCTGGGGAACGTTACAATGATAAGTTTTTGGATTTTTTAAACAATTTGGATTTTACACAGTGAAATGGAAGTATTGGAATCGTCCTAAAATCGGGAATCGGAACGGAGCTTCAGAAAAAAGGTTAACTAATTAACGTTTACTTATACACATTTACTTAGAATCACTTCCCGAACAGTGTTGAAAACTCGTCGCCTTGCTTTCCCTCAGTCGAGCACCGAAAAACCTCTGAATTCGACTAAAAAACCCTGACTTTAAAAAGTTGTGTTCTTCGAAAACTCGAACTTCTTAACTCCAACATTTAAAAAATACGAATATGAAATGATCAAAATCAACTTCGAGATCAAAATGAACTACAAGATCAAAGTCAACTTTGAGATTAAACTCAACTTCGAGATCAAACTCAACTTCGAATTCAAAGTCAACTTCGAGATCAAATTCAACTTCGAGATCAAAGTCAACTTCGAGATCAAACTCAACTTCGAGATCAAATTCAACTTCGAGATCAAACTCAACCTCGAGATCAAATTCAACTTCGAGATCAAATTCAACTTCGAGATCAAACTCAACCTCGAGATCAAATTCAACTTCGAGATCAAACTCAACCTCGAGATCAAATTCAACTTCGAGATCAAAGTCAACTTCGAGATGAAAATCAACTTCGAGATCAAAATGAACTACAAGATCAAAGTCAACTTTGAGATTGAACTCAACTTCGAGATCAAACTCAACTTCGAATTCAAAGTCAACTTCGAGATCAAATTCAACTTCGAGATCAAACTCAACCTCGAGATCAAATTCAACTTCGAGATCAAACTCAACCTCGAGATCAAATTCAACTTCGAGATCAAAGTCAACTTCGAGATGAAAATCAACTTCGAGATCAAAATGAACTACAAGATCAAAGTCAACTTTGAGATTGAACTCAACTTCGAGATCAAACTCAACTTCGAGATCAAACTCAACTTCGAGATCAAATTCAACTTCGAGATCAACGTCAACTTCGAGTTCAAACTCACCTTCGAGTTTAAATTCAACTTCGAGTTCAATGTCAACTTCGAGATCAAAGTCAACTCCGTGATCAAAGTCAACTTCGAGTTCAAAGTCAACTTTAAGTATGCTATAGGTGAAAAATGCTATAGGTAAAGTTACTTGTGGACCTTTCATTTCGAATAACTCAGCCCCGGTTGTCGGCTACTTTGAAAAGTTCATCCTCGGACATGTCCGGCAAGAAAAAACGTAAATTCAATTACCCGGCGGTTCCATTCTTCTCAATCCACAGCCTACCTGATAACATTCGGCTAGGTAGCTTATAATTACGCTTTATTATTTCCAGCAGTCGACCAACCCCTTCAGGGGATGAGCCATTTCATTATTAGAGGAAAATGAGATGCCAGTAATAACAATAATTTATAACCTGGGCAGCTCGTCATTTTCGAAGAGCCGAATCCAATTTTTCACCCACCAAATATTTTGAAACAATATTTTAACCGAATGGAAATGAGATTATTTTTTAGAGCGGAATAAAACGTTGCCGATCGACGGTTGACATTTTCGCGATATTAGGCCTGAGCAATTAAAATTCTATATAACAATTCCAAATTTGAATGAAAGGGATAGGCCTCGACTAGAGAGGTAGAGTAATATAAGTCCAGTCAATAGAGAGGTCGTACTGAATATCAAACTAAAACTGAAAATCAAACTCAAACTGAAACTCAAACTCATCTGTTTCAGTTTGGGTTTCAGCTTCAATTTGAGTTCCAGTGTGAGTTTCGGTTCAACTTTCTGCTTGAGTTTGAGTTTGATTTCGAGTTTCAAATTCAGTTAGTGTTGAGTCGGCTGTGTTTGTGCCAGACGATTTCATTTGGAGTTTGATCTTCAATATCTGTTTAAGCTTGAGTTTTAGCTTCAGTTGGAGTGTGAGATTCAATTTCGATTTGAATTTCAGTCGCAGTTCCAGGTTCAGATACAGTTCGAGTTTGATTTTCAGTTCGAAAATCAGTTCAAATTTCACTTTGAGTTTGGGCTTCAGTTCAATTCGAGTCATTTTCAGTAGGGTACTGATGTCCTTGAGTTTGAGTTCCAGGTTCAGTTCGAATTTGATCTTCAGTTCGAATTGCACTCTGAGACTCAGAGTCTGAGTGCCAATTTGGGTTTGGGCTTCAGTTAAGTTTGAGTTTCTTTTTTAGGTAGTTTGATTTTCGGCACCAGATTGAATTTGTGAGTTTCAGCTGCAGTTTGAGTTTTTATTCCTTTCATTTTCTTTTAAATTATTTAGGGTTTTTACGTCCAAGTTGTTTATTTTACTGATGAACATATTTTTTTTTTATCAACAACTTTTAGATTTATTTGGATAGTAGTGTAGTAGTTCATTTTTTAAATTAATTATAATTACTTTATTTTTCCTAGTCGGACGATTAGATATTTCAACAAGTAGCGCGTCAGGTCATCAGCGCCGGAGGTGAAGCTTCCAAAAAACTCCGGCCGATGGCGCTCTGTCCCCAAACGACGCGTTGCGCCCCACAGAAAGGCTCGGGCCAGAAAGGGCGCAAGTGGGGCCAAGTTCCATTGTCTGGCTCAAGTCCGTAGGTGGAGGAACGAATATCAGGAGCTTCGTACGGAATCAAGTCCCGGCCTGAGACATTTTCAGTTACTAGCGAATGGCCTCCGTGCCAGTTATGAACGGCGGTGAAAGTTCACAAAAAAGACCTTCCATTCTTCTTGCTCCTCGTACGGTTCGGGGCGTGTACGACCATTCAGACCTTGTTCCAAGTCTGTTGTAACAGTTTTGTGTAACAGTCATGTCCACTCCATCTGCCAAGGTATGTAACGCTTCTCCGGCGGGGTGAGGCCCCTGAAATTGGCCTGGGCATTTAAAAAAACCCCTTAAGAAATAAATAAGTAAAATAAGTCATTACCAATTTTCAAAGCGAGTAAATGGAGATACGGTTTTTGGTTTATTATCTGATTTAACCATTGTAATGGCCCAACAACTTTTTTCTAACCTACCCTGAAATATCCATTGTTTACGTTTCAAATGGTGTAGAATCTGAAATGAAAAAAAAATATCCGCCAACTTTTGTGTTTACCATGGCAATATCGATTCTCCCGCAGGTTTGGTTGCTTCTGCTGGTGGCTGTCGGCATCGTCGCCTGCTACGACCCTGACGATAAATTGCTGGACACCGTTTTGCCGTCGCCGGAAACGAAATTCGAAGCGTTTTATGCCAGGTTTGGTATTTTAAGCGTCAGTTGTTCTCACTCAATTGTGAATTTTTAATTAATTATAATACCTGATACTCAAATAAGAAACCAATAACACCAAATAAGAAAACCTATTCAACTATAAAATAAAAAAGTTAAAAAAATAAATAAATAAGTTACAATAAACTGATGAAAGTGGAAATAAATTTCCCCACACCATTAGTAATAAGTAATAAGTACCCACACCATTTTCAAGTCAAATTAAGAATTTTCTGAATCAAATTGAGATTTTTTTTCAAGTTCGAGTTTTCAATTAATTTTGAGGGCAAATATCCATGAATATTTTGGATGATATGAAATTTAGACGAGACATCATTTCATTGAAAACCCAGGCCCTTGAAATTTCTACTTAATGGTCGATAATTTATGAAAACATTAAAATTTCGAGAGAACCCCAACGGAAAGCACGCAAATCATAAGTCAATAATGCAATTTATGACCCATAAATACGTAAAAATACTCGTATTTTTCGAATTTTTTTCGCCATTAGATATATTACAATAATTGTAAGTATAATTATTATACTGTTCACTACAACCATCTCTTGAAATTACCTCGAAAAATTAACCCAACGGAAGGCACGCAAATCATAAGTCAATAATGCGACCCATGTGACCATAAATATTTTTCGAATTTTTTTCGTCATATTGCAATAATTGTGAGTATAATTATTATACTGTTCGCTACAACCATCTTTTGAAATTATTTCGGAAAATCAAAAATTTATAAATTCATTGACAGGAAAGCATACGGACAGCCGAATGGTAACTCTCGTGCCGCCCATGGTCACGCGACGTTTTACCAGCACCGGCATCCAGCGCTGATAGACACGGCCAACTCGCCGGCGTACGGCTTCCGGTTCGACGGATTCCGCCGCTTCAACTTCGACAAATAAATTGTTCGAAAATGGCATACATTTATATTGAATAAACATTTTGAACACGATTCACCCTATAATCTATATTTTCGAAAATAATTCCACTCGAAAATAATCCATGCATCACCTACCTGAAGATTTTGGGAAATATATTTGATTTTTTTACCGAAGGGAAGTAAAATTTTTTACCAAAGGTGAGAATTGTTTAATATACAATTATGCCGGTAGATCCGTCTCCTTCTAAAATCAAAATCCTACGAAAATCCCCACGGAGGAACTCTACGATGTTTTGGACTTCCAAAGTGGCTACACTGTAAACTTTTGAGAACCGTCTACGCCGATTATAATCGATAATTATCGATTTTTGAGTTTCACTGTTAAAATGAGTTCGAAATGGAGTCTTGTGAATTTTGCGAATAATCCCCGTTCAAATTGTACCTCGACAATCCTGAATAAGTGTCCAAAATCCCCTCAAAATCAAACGACATGCGTCATTCTTCATAATATGTAGGTATTATATTATAATACCTGAGGTAACTGTAGAGCATCCTTATTTTCCGAGTATAAAAGAACAAAATGAACAGTTACATGTCGGCGGGGCGACGGGCCATCTAAATCTTCACGTAAGTCGAGGGAAAAACGAAAACTTTCGAAGATTGTCGGCGACAGATAGATCTTAGGATTTCTAATGGGCCCCCTCGTTTTACACTTGGAGATTCTTCCTTTCCGAGTGAATGGGCCCGTGTCCCATTTCACCCTCGGACTTGCCACGCACAAGTTTTTCGAACTACCACAATATCAGGTCAAAAGATCGACAACCCCGTGATGCCGATGAATATAGAAGATGGTAATTCTCGACGGTGGCGCGCCTAGCGGCCGATGGCACATTTTCGTCCTACAGATCTTGTTGTCTCCTGTGTGTTCCTTATGGGGGCCCCTGGCTTGTCCAACAAAAACTATTTTTGGCTCGAAAACTGTTGGGTTATCGGCATTTTCTCACATAATCTCATTTATTCTCGATTAAATTTTGAATCGATTGGTGGCTGCCGGAAAATTATCGATTGATCCGTTCAGAAGCTATGGTGGATTGAAACGGTATTGTTGTTGATTTTTCTCGATTCAACTCGGCATCGATTGACCTTGAAGTGAAACTTGCCTAGGTAGGTACCTTACAGTGTTGCCAAGTTGTGGGGATTTCCCCCCAAATTTGAGGGTTTTTGTGGAAGTCAGAGGGACTAGAAAAAAGTATAAAAATGAAGAAATACCAGGTAAGTGCTGCAGATAAATTACAGCTAAGGCTGCCACTGCACAGCTAACTGAATTGAGAGATAGGTACTCAAATAAAAGCCATTTGGGTTTGGGATGTACGTCTACCAACTTGTGAGTAGGTACAAACCTAATTTTTATTGGTGTTTTAGTATGTTAATTTACTGACTTTACTGATAAGTATTCAGAAAGAGTTAGTAATAAATAGTTTATAGTTTTAGGTAATATTTAAAATTTTAGTTGTATATTATGGAGTTAGGTACCTATGTTTTATGAGAAATAGTACCTATATTTTTAATGCTTAAAAATGAATTATTCATCCTTAACTTTTGGGGTTTTCGGGGATTTTTTCATATTTGGGGGGATTTGGGGTTTTTTTTGACGTTGCCGCAGGGGGTTTTGACGGCCACACCTTGGCAACACTGGTACCTTATTGTAAACAAACCGTGGGACGAAAATGCCGGCAGTGACCGCTACGCACCGCTCGCAAGCCAACTCTTACCATCTTCTATAGAAGATGGTAATTCTCGACGGTGGCGCGCCTAGCGGCCGATGGCACATTTTCGTCCTACAGATCTTGTTGTCTCCTGTGTGTTCCATATGGGGGCCCCTGGCTTGTCCAACAAAAACTATTTTTGGCTCGAAAACTGTTGGGTTATCGGCATTTTCTCACATAATCTCATTTATTCTCGATTAAATTTTGTATCGATTGGTGGCTGCCGGAAAATTATCGATTGATCCGTTCAAAAGCTATGGTGGATTGAAACGGTAGTGTTGTTGATTTTTCTCGATTCGACTCGGCATCGATTGACCTTGAAGTGAAACTTGCCTAGGTAGGTACCTTACAGTGTTGCCAAGTTGCGGGGTTTTCTCCCCAAATTTGGGGGTTTTCTCTCCGCCAGAGTGGGATTTTGGGGGTTTTTGTGGAAGTCAGAGGGACTAGAAAAAAGTATAAAAATGAAGAAATACCAGGTAAGTGCTGCAGATAAATCACAGCTAAGGCTGCCACTGCACAGCTAACTGAATTGAGAGATAGGTACTCAAATAAAAGCCATTTGGGTTTGGGATGTACGTCTAAAAACTTGTGGGTAGGTACAAACCTAATTTTTATTGATGTTTTAGTATGTTAATTTACTCACTTCACTGATAAGTAGTCAGGAAGATAAAGTATTAAATAGTTTGTAGTTTTAGGTAATATTTAAAATTGTAGTTGTATAATATGGAGTTAGGTATGTTTTATGTGAAATAGTACCTATATTTTTAATGCTTAAAAATGAATTATTCATTCTTAACTTTTGGGTTTTTCGGGTATTTTTTCATATTTCGGGGATTTGGGGGTATTTTGACGTTGGCGCAGGGGTTTTTGACGGCCACACCTTGGCAACACTGGTACCTTATTGTAAACAAACCGCGGGACGAAAATGCCGGCCGTGACCGCTACGCACCGCTCACAAGTCAACTCTTACCATCTTCTATAGGCGTAAAAATCAACGCTGCACTGGGAACACGGTACTTCCGGACATCGATGGCGTCATAATATGACATATTGACGTATCATATTATGATAACCTCGTACATAGAATTTTGGCCATTTTTTTTTATTGAATTTTCTGAATGAAATCCTCGTATCTCATTGGCCAGTATTCGAATTTTGGCGGAAAATACATTTTTCTGCTCTCTAGCGCTCTTTTTGAGAACCTTGTATTTCGATTTTCAAGGTCACTGATAACAGTTTTTTGCCTCTCCTGAAAAGTTTGGTTTTTCTGACATACAAGGTTATCATATGACATCAATACTGCCGTCCTAAGTTAAAACGTCCTATCTCAGTTTTCTGCGTTTTGAGAAAAACGCGGTTAAGTGAGATTGTTTGCACCGTCCACGTTTTTAACCCTAGCTATTTGGAATTTTCACGATAGCTCCTTGACATCACCCCCCAACTTTGTCAGTTGTCAACAAACCTCAATATTAAACCAGCAGGTAAAAATTATCAATTGAAGTGCAAGAAGTCGAAGATAAGACTTTGTTGTTGTTGTTCGTTTTCTTGTCGTGTGCCTTAGGCCACGTTCGACATTGGTTTTTATACCTAGGATAGGACTTTTTAACCTAGTAGTAGTAGTTTTTGGAACTCAGTATTCGAAGATGAATATCTTGCCCACATCCATGACAGACACAGCTTTGCTACTCACTAGGCCAGAAAGTCCTAACTCCTTCATTTGAGACCTCCTTTATTTGACTTAGGACGATTTATTCTAGCACAAGTTACTGAATTTTTTCAGTTATACAAGGTCAAAGTGTCCTAACTTTCTGCTACTTAGGACTTTTTAGCCTAGGACTACCAAGTTAGGACTTTCTGTTCTTGGATGGAGGCGGAAATTGACAAAAGTGAGATAGGACAAAGCCATTTTTCAGTCCTTTCCAATGAAGATAGGACTTTCTAACCTGGCCCATCAGACGCGCCATGTCAAAATCTATACAACCACGTCCTTAACTCAAAAAGCGAAAAAAATGAGATAAGACGTTTTAACTAAGGACGGCAGAATAGGTGCCTATCATTGGTGTCTTTCATCTGCCATAGGTGTCTTTAATCTGCTATTAGTGTCTTTCATCTGCCATACGCGTTTTTATCAGTAGTGTCTTTCATCTGCCGAAGATCGGAGGTTCGCAAATCCAGCAAACGAAACTTGCTGGTTTAAATTTCCTGCCAAAAGTAATGTTGTGGGGTTTGTCTGATTTGGAGAGGAAGTTCTTGAATTACGCCTAAGCCAGTTAACGCCATCTATCGGACAAGGGCGAGTTACACCATCTAAATTCACGTTTATGACCTAACGTTTCAGGACATGCAACCCTCCCACAACCATTATTCATTTTACGGTCGGAAAAAAATGAATTTATAAAAAAATTGAATCTCATTGCGTGCGTTTTCACAAGTTGAATCGGTTTTTCAAGGTTACGAAAGGTAATTTCACACCATCCCCCCAAAATGTAACTGATATACCATTTTCATAAAAATTTATGTGCATCTTGCACAATAGAACTCAGTAAAAATTGTCGAGTATCCTGAAGATTTTCAATCTTCTGCAGCGATTTAAGTTAATTTTAAAAGGATACAATTTTCTCCGCCTGCCTTCCTAGGGGTCGACTTTATTCGCAATTTTTACGTGTCGCGCCGGCTTTGCATAACTTGGCGAGATAGGCGCACCTAAGGTCTGCGGGGACCTTATTTTGATTTCCGAATTGTTTAATTAGGTACTTCCAAACACTTTCAGTTTTCTTTTGCTGAGAAAATGAACAAGAATTACTTACCTGACTTTTTTACGGAACCTATCAAAAATAAATCCAGCAGTAACGTTTTTTTTTTTCAAAATTTGTGAAGGATTTTTGGTTGGAGTTGTCTTTTAGGTGGAGCTAAATATTCATTTAAGGTAATCAAATTTAGGTTCACCTATATAAAAAGAAAAAAAAAACAGTACCCGATAGGTACCTCAGAGTTCGTCGTTCACGTTCCCTGTCTTCATGCTTCCTCTCACTTCTGCACATTCGATGCATCATTTTTCGAATACCTAATGTTCGAAAGGATCAGGACTTGGTTTTGTTTGCCCATTAAGTGAATAAAGCTATAAATTTCCCTGTTCGGTTCGGCCGGTCGCTCGTAAGTGCAGGCCCCTGATTGCTGGTATCTGTTTTCTTCCTTTTCTGACTTACGTCTCCACAGGCAGATGTGGTGATGGTGATGGAGGACTTCTTCACATCATTTCGTAGTCCACCGGTCCCTGAGGGCCTATTCAAACACTCGTATATTACTCGTCTCTCCCGAAGAGCTTCCTCGAAATGACTGCCTCAATTACACTCAAATAACCAAGGATTTATTCTGAGACATTTCCGTTTACTGGGTACATTTCTGATAACATAATTTCTGACATAAATTTAAATTCTTCGTGGGGGTAAGAGGCTTATAAAATTTTAATACATAGAACACTATCGATGCTATTTGCAGCTTTTTTCATTCCCTCATTTTCAGTCAGCACAACCTTTTGGAATGAGGTGTCACATGAGGCATTAGTTGGCTAGATATTCTTGGAAAATTTCATCTGACAGCCCTTCGATTTTTTGGAAAATGTGCAAAAAAAGCTTCCTCCACATCGTCCTGTATACAGACGTCTGCCCAGGTGCGCCATTACATTTTGGGCCACTCCTTCCTGGCTTTCTCAGGGGGTTCCACAGGGCTCATGTTTGGGCCCTATACTGTTTTTCAAGTTTGAAATAGATGTGAGGTTATTTGTGTACGTTGGACGAGGTTATGGGACACTTCGTCAATAGTCGATTATCCGAAAACCATGGACTAATCACTAGGATGCCCATTTCTTGGCGATTTTAGGCAGGATGCGCATTGGTCGTGTTTCCAAGAACTTTCTGGCCGAGAGATGGTTTTTCGGTGAATTTCCCATCGAAAAAGCGGCCCTCAGCAGTTCCGCAGGGGTCATGTTTGGGCCCTACACTGTTTTTCATGTACGAGGGATATCCAGAAAGTAAGGTTACAAGTCCCCTGAAGGGCGCAGGGAATTTTCGTCTCTTGCGCAAATCCAGAATAACTTCCGGCGATATCTTGACTTCAGGACATCCGTGGCAGGACGTCGATTTTGGGGAGGTGAGACACGAGCGTGGATTGGCTACATTGGCCGAGTTCTGTGAGACTAGAGCGACATCTCCCTGATTAGTTCCGACCCTCTCCATGAGGGCGGCAGGGCACGCCCGGGACAACTACGGTTATCTGGCGAGACGCCAACGCCTGGAACGGCGGTTTTTAACGTTCCATTTACTTGCGAATAAACGCACCTACCTCGATTCAGCGCTCTTCCTAAGCTCCAGGTACAAAACCATAATCCTGGCTATTTTGGTCCAGTGGCATTCAATTCATCAGTGGCATGCACCATTTTAAGGATGGTTCGGAACGTGAATGATTTTCCCTTGTAGCGTTGACGTATTCCGTGATCGGGTGGGACAATCGAGGACATTCAGGACATCGAGGACATCTCATGAGATTCTTTCTCTTGGGCCTTGCTGATGACTGTAGGCATTTGTCGTCGATGATTGCCGATAAATAGCCCCGAGAACACACCTAAGGATTTACCAAATCACAGGCCACTTTACCTCCTTCCGGGCACCATATCAACGATATCTACCTACTTGCCCATTTCGCTCAGCTGAAAACTCAAAATTTTCCGAAATTTCGTCATGAATTGATATTGACTTGGAACAGATTTCTAATTGAACTAACCCCATTTTTGAAAATCTGAAAATATGGTTAATGTGAACAATGAGGTTGAAATTCTGATACTCATCAGTTCATCATCGTTTGGAAAACTGTTGTCGTTTTGAAAAATGGATCCCGGCCTGAGTATTGGTGTTGATCGGATGGAAAAAACGTAACTAATAGATCGGTTCCAGTATTTCTTACTGTCCGGATCGCGGAGTCACTTAATCGGTCGAATCTTTCGAACGAGAAGTGAACTGGGATTTCGTTAGACGATCCGACTGACCGGTCCCTGCGTGCCTGAAATCTGTCGCTATACAAGTGACCCAATGCCGTTTGATACGCTTTTCTACCCGACGCCATTGACCCCAGGTGGCCGTGAATGGATTGAGGAAACCGAGATTGCGGTTGTTGTTGACTAATTTTCACAGCAAGAACAAAAACTCGAGTAATGTAAGCGTTGAGATCCCGCCGTAGGACCCTGAAGGAATCGAAAATAGTTTAAGAGTAAGGATAAGCAATTGGAGAATAATAGCAGTTTGACGGTTGCCGGTAGAATAGAAATTATATTATTTTCCCGGTAACAGTAGGTAGGTTATCTTTTTGAACCAGTGTTGCCACACATACAAGTAAATCTTGCACAGTAAGGAATCGGTCGCAAAAGTGAAGAGAATAATTGATTGATCGCTGGGAAGAAAGTTATCCAATAGCAAATGAGGTTAGTTGTGTAAGTAAAATGTTATTAGGCGACAAACGTACAACCCGGACCTTCCAACCTTTCGATGGTAAAAGCTTGTTAATGATGGGTTGCAGACTACTTTTCTCTGACACACATTTCCCTGTATAGCGCAAGTTGATTAAATGAAGAACTGATGGAATGCATTTCGTCAACTTACTAGGTACAGTTAGGCCGTTGACTCTGTAAACAAGAATCTGCAGACCGATTACCCGATTCCGAAAATCCGTATTCGTTGCTGCCGCAAGCTTTCAAAGTCAGCCGGAGCGAATTGGGGTGAATCTACTGAAAATGTTTAGACAGCATCGAACCATTGATCCGATTTTGGCCAAGAACAGAGAAATAAGAATCTGAAAATCCTCGCACAAGTTATCGTTGGACAAATTTTGAGCATTTTGGAATGGAAGAGGACCGACAAACAAGGGAATGAAAATCACCGCAAGAAATGGACAAAAAGAATTCCCCACACTAGAACACCGTAAATTTGCACAAATTTCAACTTGTTTTCCTGCTGACGGACTGAAATTAGCACAACTAGGTATACAGTTTACAGAACGAGTGAGTGGGCGTTAGGTAAACAAACAGTTTCAGGATGGAAAGGTCAAAGTACATAGGTACGTGTGCAGGCTAGCCAGCTGGACTTCAAAATTCCCTCTAAAAATTCCCAAATCATACCGTTGAACTACCGTATAGAAGGGTGAAAATAATCGTGCAAGTAAGTAACATGAATTAAAATATTTCTCGGTAGTCTACTTCATTATTTTAAGGAAAATTCAATATTTTTCGTCTCATAACAAAGCGAAAAAAGATCCATACTTTTCAAAAAACTGTTTAGCATCATGATTATTAAATAAATGATTTTAAATTTAAAAAAAACTAAATTCTTTGATCATTTGATTTAAACAAGAATTAAAAATTAAAGGAAGGTCCACTTGCCCCCATAACTTTTCACCTTGGTCCCTCTGGTAAAAATCAACATAAATAATAACTCAGGCAGGTAACTGCAGAGGGATAATCTTTTCGACCGTCATAAATATGAAGTTTTTTGTCGTGTGATACGCCCTCTGGCCGCGGTCTCACCAACCTTGAGCCGTTGTGGGCTACAAACTTAGGGTTAACAGTCGTTTTCATCAAGTCGTAAACATTGTTCGTCTGTCGTATAAATTTCGAACGGCGTTATTCATGTTTCCGTATTAGAGCGGTACCTAGCGGAGGCCACAAATTAATTATATTAACCAGTATCCAGTATTTTGAAAAAAACGGTTTTTATAAACACCATTCCATTGTCAGCTGGTTCAAAAAACAGTCTAATTATTAAGTTATTAATTCTCAACAAATCCATAAGTATTTTATTTCTTACACTGATTTCTTCTGACCACCAGGTTTACTATATGCTTACCAATTTTTTTCATTTTTCCGAACCTTCAACTCTTTGATTTTTTTTATGCAAGACTCAAGGTAGGTATACCTATAATTCTCAGTGTTACGTGGGCAGTTCAGGCAAGGATAGAAAACAAATCGAGAGGGGTCAACTGGGGTTTAGTCGAAACCTCTCTCGGTTCCGATTTTGGGGCCATCGAGGTGAAGTAATTACCGTTGACCTGCCGAAAAAACGGTGCGTTGTTTAAAACGAAAGTCCTGAAACACGACTGCAAGGAAAAAAGAAGGGGAGCTAAGGAGCCTCGCACACTATTCGGTGATGAGCATTGACGTTTGTTAGGATGATTGACTGCAGAGGAGATGGGTACCTAAAAATGGCTGATAACGTCAGAAATATCTGGGAACAACTTCGATCAATTTCAGGAAGGATCTTCATGGGAAGAAGAGGAGTAGGAGGAGGAAAAGGAGGAGGAGAAAGAGTTGTAGGAGGAGGAGTAAGAGGCGGAGGAGGAGAAGGTGTAGGAAGAGGAGGAGGAGGTATAAGAGGAGTAGGAGGAGGAGAATTTATAAGATTCAAGCATAAAGAAGGCATTCAGCCAATGCCATGCGCCCTTACAAATTGTAGGTTCCTGTCCACTTCCTCACAGCGGTTCTACTTCATTTTGTAAGTTTTATCTCCGTTCGAATATCAACGGCAGTCATTGTCGAAAAAGGAGCACCCAGAAAACATCCTGCACACCGTTAGGTGCATCGGAGATACTCGAAATTGAACCGAAGGAAGTGGTCCACCATTGGGATCACCAGTGCGTGTCATCGAAGTCGCTCCTCGCCAGGACCTTTTGTGTCCTTTTAGTTCGAGCCGCCTCGAATTTTTATATTATTCCGTCTCGGGGGGTCTCTGGTTCTTGACCTATTTTACTGTAATGCCTCCCTGCCGAGTTTGGACGTAACAAAACTGTTGGTAACTTGAATATTCCTACCAGAGAGAAATGTCTGAACAACTGAATATTGGAAAAAAAAGAATACTGAATTGTGAGTTTAGATTTTGGCGTAAAATATCAGATGTGCACATTCTCACATCTTGACTTACCTCAGTTTCCAGTGCGACTCGAATTTTCTCTCCTGATTTTGGCATGCCTTCCAAAACATTTTGAAAAACTACCCACTAACCCAAAACTCCCATTGTATTTTCCTCAGAAGAGGCCATTCGCGGCGAAAGAGCTTCGGAAAGCAGGAAAAATAAAATTTTTCAACGTCGCGGAATATTTTTCGAGATTTGTTTACGAATCAGCGCAAACGACAGAAATCCAATGCCAAGTAGGTGTCTACCACGATGTAATCATCAACCGTCTACCTTTCAAATAAGATATCCGTAAAGTAAGTACCAATACGTACAAGCGCTAAAAAAGAACCCAGAATGTCCACTTAAGTACGTAAATAGCTTATTTTTTGGTCAATAAAATTATGACGGGCACAAAACTGGAAAAAACAACGTAATCATTATTTATAATTTATCAACAGTTCCCGATGGTTCGAAAACGTGACCAAAAGGCCATCTGCTGCCAAGTAGCCTGCCAATCCATTCAAGGCGTACCCACTTTCTTCTATGAAGATGTCTGAAAGGAAATTCCATATTTCTCCAAACGATGAGTTGTTGATTCGAGTAAAACCGCCTTGTAAAAACAGACAGTGATAGACAAGAAAATTAAAAGAGGGAAGCAAAAAGTATCCTGTCGTCGATTCGTGCTTGTGAGGATCTCACATCAGGAAGCGCTTTCTTCTCGCATGAATAATAATTCCGATCCTACCAGTTATTTTCCATTAACGATTCTGTAATAATGATAGAGACATTGAGAGGAATGATGCACGAGTCGTGTACTAGACTTCTTGTGAAGAGAGATTTTCAGTTATTTATACCATCCAAGCCGAATTGAGAATTGAGATTTTTCAAAACCGCTTCGATTTGGAAAATTCTGAATTGGGTTCGGAAAATACTTCGTCTTTTCCATCGAGGAATCTTTTTCATCAAGTCGGTGGATGAGTTTGAATTGCAAAATGTCAGTACCATGCAGATATTGCTGTCAGTCCCGTGGAAGTATGATTGATCCGTGAGACTGACCATAAAAGTAAAAGTTATTATCATATTATGGTAATAACTGAAACATGCTTTTATAGGGAAAAGCCCTACAGCAACATAAAATAAAAGCGAAATGTTTTATGCCAATATTTAGCAGAAAAACATAGAACCACGGTACTGACCTGAATAAAAATACGCCCCCGAAACTTCGATGGTTGATGGCTTCAGCGTTGGAGTTTTTGCCGCACATTTATCAGTCACGGCTGCCACAACAACTTTAGCTAAAAACTTCCCACAGTGTTGTTCGATTAGCGTGGGGGGGATTTTATGCATTGATCCATGGTACTGACTGATTTTTCCGATTCAAAGCTTGAGATAGGTGGACATTATTTCAAGATTTGAAGGTTCTTGGTTCCTACTGACCCTTTTTCTAAAAAAGTTAGAACGTCACACACTCAGAAATGATTTTGATTCACCCATGGTACTGACAATTCCTATGTTCGGCGTAAAAAATAAAATTTATCATTGCTTCTAGAAGATAGTAATGTGCATAGCAGGGGGGTAGTTGTTTGTGAGAGAAAAAAAATTTGTATCACTGTCATAGGATGGCTAGAACTGGGTCGTTTAATCAAAATTGCCATTTTTCTGAGAATCACCCAAATGGGTAATGACATCGATTTTTTTTAATTATTTTATTTATTACCTATCTGATTTCCCTATAATTACTGATAGCATCAGGAGGTTAATTTTTCGCAGTTCCTTCCCACATTCAAATCAGAAGATATCTGTCTTCCAAAATCTAACTCCCTGAAACTACGAATTTTATTTTTTTCCAAACTGGTTTCTCCAACTTTGACGCACATCTGGAAAATGTCAGTAAAAACTATAACGGTTCGTAATAATTGCTCTTCGATTTCCAGAACGGTTTCATGTTCGTGAGTGATGGTCACGTATTTTCCAACGTCATCGATAGGACGATTTTATTGTGAACACTCGAGCGGGTTTCGACCGAATAAAAAAATTCAGGCCCACCTCGAAGTTATTGGGGAGGGCATTTTTGAAAAATTACTCTCCCAACGTACAGGACGTGTGACAATGCCCATATAAGATAAATTGGTCGCATTACGGGCCGGTGATTTAGATATTATTCGGAGCGACGAGAATCCGTAATAAACGTTTATACGATGGAAATAACAAATAACAGGCTTTCCGAGTCGAAATTGAGCCGAGCATTACCTTAGTTTAACGGTCTATAATTGCGCGATGGAAATTACTTTCCTACGATCCCAACCTTTGAATTTCGAAAATTCAAAAAACGATCCGTTTACCGGAGGCACCTCCGTAAATGGTTTCCTCGGAATTAGTACGCAGCTTGGCTTCCAGGGATGTTACCCTAAACCACTACTGTGGCCCGAATTAATACGAAAAAGAGGTAAAAATTAATGGAAAACTTGAAGGAAAAAAGTTGATCGGCCGGATAATAACATTAGCTCCGAATATCAACATAATTCTCCGCTTATTAGAGTCGATTAGAGTCATTCAGATTTTGATTAGAGGGCCAACGTGATGTGAGGAAGGTCGGTGTAATTTTTCGGTCGTAAATTCGTCCGTAAACTGATTCGTCATTCCTTCCTGTGTAACAGTCAAACAGTGGCCGGTTCCTTCGCTTTATTCATTACAAACAATTGTAAATAATCGCTCGAGAAATAAATAAATTTCTAACCCACCTGAAATTTACAAAGCGATAGTAGAGGTGTAAATTCTTGTAAAACCAAATTCAGAAATTTGTCAGGGTACCTAAAAAACGTGCTTGTTTTTGCAACACTTCTGGAAGGTTTTGACTTACAGGTTATTGCACACGGCCACAGAGAAGAAATGAGACGAAAACGGAGGAATCCGGCTTCTCTTGATGGATCTACGGCTCAAATAATACCCACAGAGCTCATATCCTTATTTTATCAAAAATTGAGACTTACGAGGTTTTACACTTTTACCATCGATAGATTACGTTGAAATTGGTTTGGAAATTTCTGAAATTGGTTAAGAAATTTCTAAATTTGGCGTGGAAAATTCTGAATTTGACGTGGAAAAGCTATATTCTGGAAAATCGGCCTCTGTCTGACACAAGCTCAATTATTTAGATAAAGCAATATATTAACATCTAATTTAGATTACTACAGGTCTTTTGTTTGCGCAAAATTACAGACTAGTTGGTTTTAGGACTTTTCTGCACATGTTCTAATCCCAAAACTTCAATTTATTGAATTTATAAATCATAAATTTATAAATCATAATCATTTATTATCAAACTCTGGCGGATAATCAATCTAGTAGCATAAATCAGTTTCCTCTCAATCGCTAAAAAATATTCGGAATATTCTTTTTGAAGCAATTTAATCGAAGGCAAAGCGCGGATAATATATCAAATATCAAATTTCATTCCTCCAGGTTAGCCTCGGAAATTACACGGCCGCTTTCTGGAAAAAGAGACCAAACCCCATTTCGAAGGCGTTCGTGACTCATCAAGAAACTTGTTGTCAAAATAAAAAACGAAAAAGCGGCCGACGAGCGACTCGAAAAAATATAAAAGGAGGAGAAAAATTGAAAAACAAAAAGGAACCGGTGGAAGTCGAGAACTAGGCGGACCTTTGAAAAAAGGGCCCCCGAATCACCGAAGGTAGGGAAGGCCCTAGGACCAGATCTGAATGTTTTCGATGCCTAGTGGGGGAAGTATATAAAAACGGTTAACCGATCGGTGAACATCCTAAAAGTGCCTCAGGTGCCTCGAGTCTTGTTCAATACGTCTTCGGTTTGACATCAAAGTTTTCGTCACTTTCGCGATGGCTTCCCTCAACACGATTGCAATGGTAAGTAGATACAACATAATGCCTAAGTATGTTATCGCCCTAACATGCATTTTGTTACTCGAAGTCAGATTAAGCTGAATAAAAAAGTTTTGGGGATTTTTCGTGCATGTTACTATGCTAAATAAATAAAAGAGGTATGGCGATCGGGTCGCAATTTCGAATTCAGGTTATTGCCATATTCGACTGCTTCCGTGGCTTTCGACCCTCAAACTCAACTCTCAGGCCAAACTCAATCGACAAACTCATCCCACAAAATCAACTCAGGAACTCGACCCACAAACTGAAACTCAACAATCAAACTCGACTCACCAACCCAACTCACAGACTTAACTCAACTCTCAAACTAAACTGTCATACTCAACTCTCATACTCAACTCTCGGACTCAACTCTCATACTCAACTCTCGGACTCAACTCTCATACTCAACTCTCGTACTCAACTCTCGTACTCAACTCTCATACTCAACTCTCGTACTCAACTCTCATACTCAACCCACCAACCGAACTCCCAAGCTCTACTCTCGAACTCAACTCTCAGACTCAACTTTCAAACTCAATTCGGAAACTCGACTCACAAACTGAATTTAGAAACCCAACCCTCAACATCAACATACAGACTCAACTCTCCCAGTCAACTAATAAAGTCAACTCTCAACTTTAACTTGCAAACTGAACTCAACCCACAAGCTCAACTCTCAAACAATAGGAGTTTGAGTTTCTAAGTGGAGATTGTGAGTTGGATTTTAGAGATGATTTTGTGGGCTGAGTTTCTGAATCGAGTTTGAGAGTTGAGTTTGAGAGATGATTTTTGATCGGCTGAGTTTCAGAGTTGAGTTTGTGAGGTGAGTTTCTGAGTTGGTTTTGTAGGTTTAGTTTGAGAGTTGAGTTAGCGATTTGAATTTGTGGGGTTAGTTTGTGAGGTGAGTTTCTGAGTCTGTTTTGTAGGCTTAGTTTGTGATTTGAGCTTGAGAGTCGAATAATTTTTTTGCCACTAATAACTAACCCAGACAGAATTATAGCGTTGTAAAATCTTCATTTTGACCCCAAAAATATCAAAATTGGGTAGGAAGTTAAAGCGATGTCGCTGTTTGAAGGCCTGGCGAAAGAAAGTCGTGATGTGAGACCAGTTTTCAATAATCAATAGGTACACTATTCAGGTACCTACTTCTTTTAATAACACGATTGTACCATGACAATCCTGAGGTGGGTAATATTTCGTGATCCTGCAGGACATCAGTGCAGGACAGAAAGTTGCACCTTTCCTGTTAAGTCTAGGAATGTACCTACAAGATGACAGGTAATTTGCCCTAGTCGTGTCTTTTCTCACTGTCCTCCCTCTCTCTTACAGATGGCTGCCGCTCTTATCACATTCCTATCCACGGCCGAAGGGTTTTTCCTGTATAGCAACAAGAAGTCGTAAGTACTCAGCTACCCACTCACCTATCCGTCAATCGCGTCCAAACAAGTTCGAACTTGACTCACGGAAAGCCATCAAGTCGTTATCTTGAGTTGTGACTCTATCTTCACCTAGGATAGCCCAGCACTATAGTTAGCGTGACCGCTAAGCTGTCCTGACATTGACGGATTTATGGGGGCTTCGTATTCGGATGTTGGCGCTGTCACGATGATGTGACTTAGTTGTCACATGGTAGACATCCGCCTCAATCATGTTGTCCCTTTGCTCCACCCAAGATACCTAATTCGAATGCAACTTCATCAGATATCCTGTGATTATCTATTTCTCAAGTTCCTCTCACAATAATAGAGCAGACAAAAAGATACGAAGAAAAACAGAAAAATGGGGAAGATTCGATTTGCAAACGAAATTTTGAATTTGGGTGGATCAGAAGCCCATCATGCCATCCCTAATCAGAAGTTGTGTTCGATTTTGAGCATTTAGGATTCTATCTGGTGGTTGAGGAGCGAAACACCTGGAAAAATAGTTCGAATTAAAAGATTCGAACTCAAGTCGCCAATTCTTCGGTTTAATCGTCTTGTTTAATATACATGGACATCCAGAGATATGTAGAAAAAACTCCACAATCTGCCATGCATTATGGCATATTGCCTTGCTGGATTGCCGCGCGGGACTGTCATAACCTTAAAAACCCAATAATCAGCACACCACCCACCTTTACCACCAAGAGTTAATAATCAAACTATATTATTTCAGTAGCACCGAACGAGTGATGCCGCCACCGAATTACTACAGAGATGCTATACAAGCCAGCTCGAATTCGTGGGGAGCCCAGTACGCTTTCGACGGAGCCGGCCCCGTCACGGTCGCTTTACCAGTTGCCGTTCCAATACAAGCTCAGGTGAGTAAAAGAGAGACAGAACACGAACAAACAAAAAAAAAAATAGGTAAATCTTGGGCAGCTGAATTTTCCCAACAAAAAAGGTGAACTTTTCAGTCCTGGGCTTACGACACGGAATACGTCGGCATTTTTGAGGTGTGAGGCAGAAGTGAGCAGTGTGGGAAAGCTCAAGCTGCCTGATTCCACCACAGCCGCGATGGCCTCCTCAAAAATGCTAAAGCTCCTTCGTAGGGTAGAAGGTAGACCAGAAGAACACTACTGTACCAAAACGTATATTCTTGCCGCTGAGGGACAGCGAAGATGAGGCATCCGTATGAGGATCTAGGAGGCTTGCAACCCGAGGAACCGGCCCGGATGAGCAGTATGGGGAAGCTCCTGCTTCCTAGTTCCACCCCAACTGGGCTGATATCGCTCCTCAAAAATGCTAAAAATTGTATAGATTGCTGGTGGTAGGTCGCCTATTTTTGGTGATTGGTTATGGGACACAATGCGCTTGGTTTTCTGAGTCTCATGAGGAAGAGTGTCGGTTCTAGGGATAGTATGAGGCCGCCTCAGATGTTCAACTTGGCAACAGCGCACGCAGGGTCTCATGCATCTTCTCGCTAACTCACATTGAAATATCGCTGACATTTTTTGGGCTAGGCAAAAATGGTAATGCTTCAGTCCCTTCTCGATAATGAAGTATCTATGCAAGCCAAGCCCAGGTCCCCGTAGAGCAGGCGGTCGTACTGAGAACGTGAATTTCCGGGTGGTAGGGATGAGTATCGATAGTAGGGATAGGTATCGATAGTAAAGATGGGTATCGATTTTTATTCAATGATAGTAGGGACGGGTATCGATAGTAGGATAATACGGATGGGTATCGATTTTTATTCAGGGATAGTAGAGATGGGTATCGATAGTAGGGATGGGTATCGATTTTAATTCAGGGATAGCAGGAACGGGTATCGATAGTAGGATAAGGTATCAATAGTAGGGATGGGTATCGATAGTAGGATAGTAGGGATAGGTATCGATAGTAGGGATGGGTATCGATTTTTATACAGTGATAGTAGGGATGGGTATTGACAGTTGGATAGGAGGGGTATGTATCGATAGTAGGGATGTGTATCGATTTTTATTCAGGATACATTGATGCCTGAAAACATCATCAAAAATCATCGATGTTTTGGAGACATTGATACATCGATACCCATCCCTACCGGATAGGTCGACTTCTGGGTTATAAGGAGAATGTAAAAATAGGATTTTTACACTCGTATTGAAATCAACTAGCTGGTACCTACCCCAAGTTGAGAGACAAAAAAATTCGAAAAGATCGCGTTTTGGTTCTGAATCCAAAATTCCTTCGACTGTCTTCTCTTTTAGAGGTAAAACTCCGAACTGTAGAGGTTCATAGTGGAATGATGGAGCTGTAGTGGAATGCGACGAGGAAACAGGCATCCCACCACTTTAGAATGTTTGTTTTTAAAACCCGCCCGTCTGATTATGGTAATGAAGGGTTCGAATACTCGAAGGTCTGTATCTGAAGAGATACCTAGGCCCTACGCGGGGCTGAAATCTTTCCAGAACCGAGAGGATCAAAACGCCACTTGTGGAGGAGTTTTTACCTAATTTTTTTTTGGAAATTCACGTTACAACGCTTGCAGATAACGAACGCCTGTAAAAACTTCTTTTCCACCTCAAGTTACCCTCGATTCATGTCTAACTGAACATTGAGCTGTGTTGAACTAGATAAATACTCCAATTCTTAAGTCAGGGAGTTGTCGTGCATAAATTACCCAAATTTCCCGAAAAAAAAAACAGTTTACATCAAAATTTGATTATTTTATTGTATTGTATTGTATTATTTATTGTATTTAATACAACAGGTACGGGACATTCAGTATATTTCGTCGAATTTCTTTATCGGCTCACCTTTCGCAATAGCACAGCTCCATTTTGCCGAGTCACAATAAATGTTGTCAATTAGCCAATATTCCTCGCTGCCCCGGTTGTCAAACCATCTGAAAAATCATTTTTCGTCTCGCTACACAGAGAACCCGTCCGGCGGAAAATCGTCACGTATTCGACAGTGGACCGAAATGCGATTTTATTATATCACCGGCTGCAGTTATGCGCAATCTCGTATCGATAAGGTGGAAAACCTGCGTGAAAATACGTGACAACGGCCGACACTGTCTCTGTAAAGAATTGGGCGCGAACTGAGCTCTGCCGGTGACAAGTATTACAAGTGGCGCTAACCGCTTTATGGTTTTGTACTGTTTACCCGAGGACATGTCCCAACTTGAGACGCAACTCGGGCCGTTGGTTTTTAGCGGTTTGTCGAAACGATATTGCACGGATGAACGATTTTTTAGGGAGTTTTAATAAATATTTTTATGGTTTCTAGCCACAAAAATTATTGGTAGAACAGGCGGAATTAAAAGGTATAATATACCTAAAAAAACATCGATTATGGTGATCGACGAAATATATTATATTTCGTCGATCACCATAATCAATGTTTTTTTGTTTTCTTCAATTAATAGAACAATCGGAAACGTGGATACATTTAGTTACCAAATATAGCCAATTTCATAAAGAAAAAACATTTTTTCATTAAAAAAATATTTTCATCTTTTTTAACGTTAAATTTCTTTTTTTTTTAAATGTTCATATCAATATGCCTAGAAACTTTTGGTGATAAAGTATCGTTGAAATACCAGTGTAGGTAAGTAGTAAAAAATAGAGACTAGTCTAGAAACAGGTTATATGGTACACAGACTGGCGGAAGACGCCTTTGATGAGAGGATACGGTCGTTAGCAGGACCGCAGCTGTCTGGAGGTTCGGGAGCTCATCCTGTTTTACCGCCTTCTCGTCGCATTATACGAGGAATATTTTTAATACTCGGTACGAACAGGTACCTTCGACCTGAAGATGTCTGAATGGAAAGGGACAACCCACGTATTAGGGCCCATAACCTGAAAATTGTTATCCTCAGTTGGACTGGAGTAATCCTTGTACGCGATCGTTTTGGATACCATTCAACCATTTTGGAGCTAGTTTCCGTTCTGTAGGTAGGCAATGTGAAATCACAGTGAACAGAATCTTTTGATTTTTGTGTTTTTAATACCTTATAGGTACTAAGCAACAAAATTTTTGTAGAATTTTTTCCCAGACCTTAAGTGGAAAAAAGTCAAAAACTGAGGACCAATTTGTTTTTTGCCTATAGCGTAGAAATTTTGCGTCCCACGAAAAAAATCATTCGTAGCAAAAAGAAAGCTCATAAAATTTCCTATAAGACCCATTTTTCAGATCTCCTGTAGCATCATTCTTTTATGACTTGTAGAGTTTTGAAAAATGCCAGCCGAAATTTCGTACTTATTTTGGTTTTGCGCCTATAAAGTGAAAATGATGCTCCCCACGAAAAAAATCATTCGTAGCAAAAAGAAAGCTCATAAAATTTCCTGTAAGATCCATTTTTCAGATTTGTTTTATCACCATCCGTTCGTGACTTATGGAATTTTGAAAAATGCCAGCCGAAATGTTGGATTTTCCTGGTTTTCTGTCTATAACGTGAAAACTAAGTGGCACACGAAAAAAATCATTCGCAGCAAAAAGAAAGTTGATAAAATTCCCTATAAACACTGTTATCCAGACAAAAAAAAACGAAATTTCGGCTGGCTTTTTTCAAAATTCTATTATTTGAGAACGGATGAAGATGAAAAAGATTTAGAAACAGGTTTGTTATCTATGCACCACTTGTTTAAAAATCATTATCATTATTCTCAAATAGATGGGCACTAAAGTGATTTATATCACCGATTTAACAGAAATTAGCCATTACCCTCTAATGAGCACTCGATGGTGGGACTTGATTCATTATTTAGCATATATCCTTTTGGAGAGAGCGCATGATGGCTCGGATGCCCTTTTACCTTTTCCCACAGTGTCAACCTTAGGGGCTTCCGATCGGCCAATACGGACGCAGCTTCTACATTGTACGCTACTAACACGTACAATGTGCACACGATCGGTTCGGTAGCATGACTACATGCAGCATGCTTCCAGCTCTCAGGTCGTGAAGAAAGTGGCGATAAATCCCACGAAGAGCTTACCGATAGCATTTCTAGACGGTACCTACCTATGGTAGAAGGACCTTCCTATTCTTCTTCGCCGGTCGGTCCAGGACGAGTCCTTGCGTCCGTTTATTCGCCTGTGCGAAGGATTCAAAATCCGGTTTAGTGTACCGCGATCCCCACCAAGATCGTCTGTACTTTTGAGTAATTTCAAGAATGAAAAAATCGAATTTTTATTATTTTAAAATTTTATTATAAAAATAAATTATTTGGAATTATAGCATGCCAGGGTATAAAACCTTGAATTAAGTGCAAAAAGGACTTGTATCTGCTAGTGAGAACTTAAGGGCCTGTTACATTGACACACGATTCATTTTCCCTTTCCAGTCCTATTGTCTAGGATCTGCCTTGTAAACAATCAGCATTTACCCGAAGCAAGGCCCCTCGCTAGAGCCCGACCTGAGGGTTAACTAGTTTATTTATCGCCGCTTTCTTCTCCTTTCCTATTACGGAGCTTATAAAGCGACCATTTCTTCGGAATTTCTCGACGTAGATTTTACCGTAAGATTGATGCAATTGTTTGCTCACGACTGCCAATTTGGGTTTTGTAATTGGAATTTATTACGGGAATAAATCTTTTCAATTTTCGCAAATTCCAGTCAACCACTGGTTGAGTAGCCAGAAAAAGGATGTCATACATGAAATAATTCAATAAAACTGAAATTCGCACAATATTTTATAGGTAACATACCGAAATTGTGCTAAAAATTTTAGAAGTCCAAAACAAATTACAACTTTTCTGGCATTTCAATTTTTCTCCAAAAACTGCTCGGCATTATCCTGCAAAAAATCCGACTCAAAATTTAACATTCAAATTTTTCAAATTTTCACAAAACACAAGAGAATATTTGCCATCGAATGTATTGCACACCTGTTATTGATCGTTAAGTTATGTAAGTAGTACCTACTAGGTACTATTCATTTTTACTTCCATATTTACAGAGTAAATGGAAGTATTGTGATCGTCCTAAAATCGAGAATCGGAACGGAGCCTCAGAAAAAACTTTTTCTTATACACATTTACTCAGAATCACTTCCTGAACAAGTGTCTGTGTGTCCGTGTGTCCGTGTGTCCGTTAGTCCGTGTGTCCGTCTGTCCGTGTGTCCGTCTGTGGTCATTTACAAAAATGGCCATATCTCCCTCATTTCTCAACCTTTTTTCAAATTTCTTGAACTGAAATGTTTGTCTCGGCAAGACCTAACACCCTGTTTAATCGGAATTTGGATAACGCACAGTACTTCCGAGATATTTGCATTTTTAGTGTTTTCTATTTTATTTTTTTCCGGCCGCAAAAATGAACCGATTTGAGCGTTCTTGGTCTCAAAATCTTCGTTTTACCTTGCAGAATATGTGGATATTTTTTACATTCCGAAAATGTGACGTTTTTTCATTTTGGGCGAATTTTAAAATTTTAATACTGAATTTTTTGATATTTTTGACTTAAACACTTTCAAAAGCAGTCAAAATATGATCAAATTATGTCACAATTTTACGTTTCAAAATATGGAAGTATTGTGTGTTATCTACGCACCACTGGTTTTTTTTTGAAAATCGAAAAACAATTGTCTCTGCCATTAAAAATCAAAATCAACGTCGTTGGGTTAAAGTATTCCTCGTTTGACACCGCATGTAACATTAACCGAGAAAACGGGTTGAAGAAAACCATGTACCAGAACGGGCACTTCCTAACCGCATAATGGCACGATTGACCTTTTCAACTAGATACCTACATTATCCTGTCGAGGAAGTGTTTCGTGCATCATCACCCGCGGATCACTAGGTAACCTGCACCAACCGGGAGTGAAGGATTCCAACACTTATGTAAAAAACAAAAATAAAAATAAAAAATTACCTAGGTAATAATGATGAAAATTTTTTAGACAAAAAACAATTTTTAGAAAAATACAAAAATAAATTTCAGGCAAATAGTCGTTATTCGCAAAATTCGTCCAGGCTAAACAGCTGGGCCGATTTTGAAAAAAGAAAAAACATTAATTTTTATTATTATTAATTTTTTTTTGTTTTTTAAACTGATTTTTTTAAACAAGAAAAAATTTAATAATAATAAAAATTAATGTTTTTTCTTAAAAAAAAAATTATTATGGAAATTTCCAAAATTTTTTTGCAAATCAGCGATAGTCCTGATAGGCCCTTCACTTGTTCATGTAACGAGCAAAACGTTTCTTCAATCACTTTTCCACTCAGTACTGCGAAAGCTGAGCCATCGACAGCAAATTTCCGAAGTCTTTGGCAGTTTGGCCGAGAAACGGTCAGCTGTTAAGAGACGTGAGAGTTGCACCGTCATACGTGGCGAAAAAACGTTAACTCTTTCTTCAACAGGAAAACTAGTCGACGAACTCGAACGCTTGTTTTGGAGGAATTTAAAAATCGAATTTAAAAATTATTTGTTTATTTCCAATGTCTTTATATTATCAAAATATTTAACTGCATTTTTGAAATCAACTTTAATTTCAGGGAAAAATTTTTTTCTTATAAATTCGAGAAAATTGCCGATTTTTATTAATCGAGTCACTTGGAAACAGAGTTTTGATTTTTTCTCGAATAACTCCTTCGACAATGTACAAATAATATTGACCAACTCGCATCCCCAAATAAAAATTAAAAATAAAAATTAATTTTTGCTTTAAACTTTGTTTTTCAGATGGCGCCAGTTCCACCGACGTTGAAAGGTACCGTCCACAACGTCCAGCTGGTGCCCTGCCTGTGCCCCGTGTCTAAGGATGTGGACACCTCGTACTACAGCCAAATTCAGCAGCAGCAGCCTCAGCAGTCATCTCAGCCAACCGGCTACGTCAATGTCGTGCAGGCGCAGCAAAATCCATCACAGACGAACTGAATAAATCGAACGAGAAAAATCCTCAAAACTGCAAACTTGAATCTTCAAATCTTGAAAAAAATTGCTTCGAGTATCCCTCATCCAAATACACTCTTGTAATAAGTACAACCAAAATTAAGTAAGTAGGTATATGCTTGTACATACCTAGAATGCAAATCTTAAAATTGCTGCAAATATTTTGAAAATAATGGATACCTTGCAGAAATTCATTTTAACCTTTGAATAATGCGGGGGAAGAAAAGTGCCGGGACGTAATAGCAAAAGAAAAATTTAATGTGTGCGAAATCCTTGCTGTATAATTTATTGTCTCCTTGATATTTAAGACTGATGCTAAAAGACTGATTTTTTAAGTTATAACGAGAATAAAATGTATTTTTCATTCAAGGGTTTTATTTTTTATAACTGAATGTTCATGATGCGTAATATTTTTGGTGTTCCGATTAATTCCCGAGCCCTCGAGGACCGCCTGATTTTTTCGACAATCGAATCCTCCTCGGCTTGAGCCGTTGGTGGGCGGGTCCAGCCGTGGCGATCGTCTCTCTGATTGGCTGCGCGTTGCGGTCCTACCCTTCAAAACGGGCGCGCCGGGCGGGCTGAGTGCCGCTCGGCGGGTTGCTCCTCGAGAGAGCGCGGCACTCTTCTATGGTCTAGTCCGAGCAGCCGCCCCTCGGAACGGCACTCAGCCCGCCCGGCGGGCCCGTGGTGAAAGGGGAGGACCGGACTTGCGGCACTCACCCGCCCAAGCCGCCGCCCGAGAAGGATTTAACTGTCGAATATTTCAGGCAGGCCGCGGCCGCCCCTTCGCGTTGCTGCTGGCCTAATACGGCCTTAATACAGTGCAAACCAACTTATATGTTAACGGATTGTAGTTAAAACGAGAATCGCAGTTAGGTAACTAATTCAACTTTTAAAACACAGCGTTCTGAGGAATTTTCTCCTTTGCTTTGAATCCCCATAATATCGAATCCTGGTGCCGAAAATTCGGTGAAATTGGACGTAAAATCGAAAGCTTTCACACGATCCCGGAATCGGCGATAAGTCTTGCGAAACCAGCACTAATCGATTTGGTACATATTTTTCCCGTTTACTTTAGCGATAATTCAAAGCCAAGGCAAATGTGAAGGTATTCGATGGCACAGGCTTCTATGTGGGACATTACAGCGAATCCAACGGAAACCAGTTTTGGGTAAACGACCGTTTTGATTTACTCAAGATTGTTGAACCTGCTAAATCCAGGATGAGTACTTCGTTTTCGTGACTTCCGTTAGTTACCCGGGAACACCATCAATGTACCTACCAACAGGGGCGTGTACGAAGATTTTCGAAACATGACAAAAAGCGGCAAAATCGAGTTTTGGGATAGGTACCTAAAACGCTGCTAAATATGCCATACCCCTTCTTTTACATTAAATTTTTGCCTAAAATCCTATATTGTAGCTGTAAAACTAAAAGTACGTGACAGAAACTGTAAAATCATACTCGAACTCAAACTCATACCAACTACCTACTAAAGCTCAAATTCTAGCAAAAACCAATACTCATAGTCAAACTCTTACGTCATACCTACTCTCACTAAACCTTATAAGCAAACTAAGCCCAAACTGAATCGAAACATAGTTAAACGCAAACCTCAAGTCATAATGGAAGACAAAATTTAACTCAAAATAAAGTAGAAACTCAAACACAAAGTCAATCTCAAACTGAAACTATCCGCATACTTACGATCAGACTCAAACTGAAACTCAAACTCATAATCAAAGTCAAACTCAAACGAATTATCATAATCAAACTCATAATCCCACCTAAACTCATAGTCGAACTCGAACTTAAACTCACAATCAAAGTCAAACTCAAACTCATGATCAACCTCAAAGGCTTTGAGTCAAAGCAAACTCATACTCATAATCAACCTCAACCTCATAATCCCACTCAAACTCATAGTTCAACTCATAATCAAAGTCAAACGCAAACGCATAATGAAACACATAATGATAGTCAAACTCATACTTATAATCAACCTCAAACTCATAATCGAACTGAAACTCAAACTCATAATCCTACTTGAACTCAAATCCATCAAAAGTCGACCTCAAATTCATCTTGTCAAAATCAAACTCATACTCATACTCCCTTTCAAACTCATAGTCGAACTCCTCGAACTCAAACTCATAATCGCACTCAATTTCTTTGTCGAACTGAGACTGGAACTCAAACTGATAGTCAAACTCAAGAACATAATCAAAGTCGAACTCATACCTTATAAACAACCTCAAACTCATAATCGAACTCAGTCTGAAACTCAAACTCATAATCTAAGTCAAACTTATAATCCCACTCAAACTCAGTCATTTTCAAACTCATAACCACACTCAAACTCATAGTCAAACTGAAACTCAAACTCATACTCATGATCAACCTCAACCTCATAATCCCACTCAAACTCATAGTTAAACTCATAATCAAAGTCAAACTCAAACGCATAATGAAACACATAATGATAGTCAAACTCATAATCAAAGTCAAACTTATACTCAAACTCATTGTCGAACTGAAACTGAAACTCATACTCATAGTCAAAGTCAAACTCATACTCATAATGAACCTCAAATTCATAATCGAACTCAATCTGAAACTCGAACCAAAGTCAAATTCAAACTCATAATCCCACTCAAACTCATAGTCGAACTCGAACTCAAACTCATTCTCGAAGTCAAACTCATACTCAAAATCTAACTCACGGCTATAATATAATCCCACTCAAACTCATAATCGAACTAAAATTGAAACTCAAACTCGTAATCAAACTCATAATGAAACTAAAACCTAAACTCAGAATCGGAATGAAACTCAAACTGAAGATCAGTTTCAGTTTAAGTATGAGATTTTGTTTCAGTTTGAGTTCGACTGCGAGTTTGAGGTTGATTAAGAGTTCGAGCTTTACTTTGATTACGAGTTTGAGTTTCAATTTTAGTTCGATTATGAGTTTAAGTGGGATTATATTATAACCTTAAGTTCGATTTTGAGCATGATTTCGACTTCGAGAATGAGTTTGAGTTCGACTATGAGTTTGAGTGGTGATTATGCGTTCGATTATGATAGTGAATTTGAATTTGACTTTGGTTCGAGTTTCAGATTGAGTTCGATTATGAGTTTGAGTTTGATGTTTGATTAATCTATGAGTTTCAGTTCGACTATGACTTCAAAGTTGATTATGAGTATGAGTGTGCTTTGAGGTTGAATATGAGTCCGAGTTTGACTTTGATTATGAGTTTGAGTTTCAGTTTCAGTTCGACTATGAGTTTGACTTTCATCATGTGTTTGAGTTTGATTTTGATTATGAGTTTGACTATGAGTTTGAGTGGGATAATGAGATTGATTTTGATTATGAGTATGAGCATGGGTTCGACTTTGTGTTTTAGTGTGATTATTAGTTTGAAAATGAGTTCGAGATCGACTATGAGTTTGAGTAGGATTATTAGTAAGTTTGATTTGACTTTGATTATGAATTTGAGTTCGACTATTTGTTCAAGTGGGATTATGAGTTTGAGTTTGACTTTTATTATGAGTTTGAGTTCCAGTTTCAGTTCGACTATGACATTGAGTGTGATTATGAGTATGAGTTCGAGCTCGACTATGAGGTTGAAATTGATTGTGAGTGTGAGTTTGACTTTGACAATCTGAATTTGAGTTCGACGTTTGATGGATTTGAGTTCAGGTAGGATTATGAGTTTGAGTTCGATTATGGTTCCGAGTTCGAGTTTCAGTTCGACTATGAGTTTGAGATTGATTATAAGTATGAGTTTGACTTTCATCATGTGTTTGAGTTTGACTTTGATTATGAGTTGGATTATGAGTTTGACTATGTGTTTGAGTGGGATAATGAGGTTGATTTTGATTATGAGTATGAGCATGAGTTCGACTTTGAGTTTAAGTGTGATTATTTGGTGAAAATGAGTTTGAGTTCGACTATGAAATTGAGTGTGATTATGAGTTTGAGTTTGACTTTTATCATGAGTTTGAGCTCCAGTTTCAGTTCGACTATGAAATTGAGTGTGATTATGAGTTTGAGTATGAGTTCGAGTTCGACTACGAGTTTGAAGGAGGGAGTATTAGTTTGATTTTGACAATATGAATTTGAGTTCGACTTTTGATGGTTCAAGTAGGATTATGAGTTTCAATTCGACTATGAGTCTGAGGTTGATCATGAGTTTGATTATGAGTTTGAGTGGGATAATGAGGTTGAGTTTGAGTATGAGTTTGACTCCGATTATGAGTTAGAGTGACTCTGAAAGTATGAGTTAAAGTTTGATTTCGATTGTGAGTTTCAGTGGGACTATGAGTTTGAGTTTGAATTTGAGTATGAGTTTCAGTTTCAGCTCTTGTTTTAGTTTGATTATGAGTATGAATATGATAAGTAGGTATGTGTTTGCGTTTCATTATGAGTTTAATTTTTTAACGAATTTGAGTTTGATTTCAAGTTTGAATTTTAGTTGAGGTCGAATCTGAATTGTTTAAATGTGTTTTTCAAAAAACGCTCTATCCCAAGGTGACCGATAAAACTAGAAATCCCCTTTTTTCATCAGATCAGGTAATTAGATCATTTTTTAAGGGGAAAAAAGACGATTGGTGATACATTAGAATTTTACTGATAGGGAAAAAACATCTATCTGGTTCAACCCAAACTAAAAATTCATTGAGACGAGCGAAATCGGACTCATTATTGAAGCATGTGTGCTTACGGAGCATCGCAATAATTGCTCATTAATTGCCATCAAAATCGACGCTTCGACGTCGGGTCATGAGGTATTCTGGATATGGGAGGAGCTTCTGTGAATAAAAAATAAAGCTCAGTAGAAAGATAAAAGATACCCCACGCATATTGAATAAATTGATTTGAATTAAAAATTTCGAGAGTTTAACATTTTCTACCACTTTCATTCTTTTAGGGTTAATGTTGGTGACAGCCAAGACAAATTTTTTCGAAATGGTTTGAGAGTAGAAAATTTGAAATTTTGCGCTTGACAGCTCGTCTAACACAACTAAAAACTGTGAAATAAAAAAAAAACTCCAAAAAGGGTCAGGAAAAGCTGAAACGCAAAAAAAAAGAAATACATCCTAACAAAACATCCAACTTTGAAGTCGGTGCATTTCTTCCTCAATTTCAACTGTAGCTTCTGTAAAAGGGTAGGTAGGTACCCTAAAATTGATGAAGCCACCTCAAAGTGGGGTGTTCAAATGAAGAGTTGTCCTTGGTACTGAGCTATTTAGCAGAAAGGGGCCTACGATGGGAATAGTTTTCTAACCCTTTTAAAAATTGATGCCAGGATTTTTTTCATTTTTCTTTTTTTTACATTTTTATTTTTTTTACTTTTTCAAAGCGTTTTTCTGTCTTCCGTTTTACTTTCTACCAAAAATTGTTTTTCTTATATAGGTACTACTTATACTGCAGTACAACGTCAGTTGTCGGATGTTTACCGGTGAGTAAATTTCAAAACAATTCGAGACGGTATGGAAAACCGGTTTTATCGGATGAGTCAACTTTTTCTCGGCCGTAACTCGGGGTAAGTCTTGAATTAAACATGTTACGCGATCTCATGGAAAACAGCGGAGAGATTCAGGGTCAAGGGACAATCGTTGTGAAAGAGCTTCGGTCACCGCCGGCCGGGCGGGTTTCGATCGGAATCGGCTAACTTATCTGCCACACGTGCAAACCGACGGTACTTGTACCATTGATGGAGTTCAACGAGAGTTTACCCATGAGTTCACATTTATCCGATTTTATCGGAATTATTCGAGTTTCCCTATCCCTGGTTTAGAAGAAAAGAGGCGCTGAAGAGAAAGTAAGGTTTTGGTGGATTTTGAAGGTGATTCCGTCCTTTTCACGTCAATTTCAGAAATTTCCATTTCAATTTCAGAAATTTCCGTTTCAATTTCAGAAATTTCCGGTTCAATTTCAGAAATTTCCATTTCAATCTTAGAAATTTCCATTTCAATCTCAGAAATTTCCACTTCAATCTCAGAAATTTCCATTTCAATTTCAGAAATTTCCATTGCCATTTCAGAAATTTCCATTTCAATTTCAGAAATTTCCATTGCCATTTCAGAAATTTCCATTTCAATTTCAGAAATTTCCATTGCCATTTCAGAAATTTCCATTTCAATTTCAGAAATTTCCATTTCAATTTCAGAAATTTCCATTTCAATTTCAGAAATTTCCATTTCAATTTCAGAAATTTCCATTTCAATTTCAGAAATTTCCATTTCAATTTCAGAAATTTCCATTTCAATTTCAGAAATTTCCATTTCAATTTCAGAAATTTCCATTTCAATTTCAGAAATTTCCATTTCAATTTCAGAAATTTCCATTTCAATTTCAGAAATTTCCATTCCAATTTCAGAAATTTCCACACTCATTGCAGAAATTTCTATTTCAATCTCAGAAATTTCCATTTCAATTAATTAATATAAATAATTAATTAATATAAATAATTAATTAATATGAATAAATAATTAATATAAATAATTAATAAATCGTATATTACCAATTACTTGGTTGTACAACTAAATTTTTCTTTAGTTAGGCTGGTGTTCCTACCTCAATTTGTTCGTTCAATTATTTATTTTCCCGGATAAGTGTAAACCGGTATATTCCTCTCATCATGTATCCACCCCCCTGCCGTAGGGCGCGGTTCTCCATTTGACCATTGACCAGGCTCTCCAATTTGACTTTTGACCCCTGCGCAGGAGAAGAAAATTTTTCTCATTTCAGGCAGATTTCGCTCGCGTGCCAATATATTACATGAGTAGGTTAATGAGCGGAAATTTTACTCATTATTAGGATCTTATCAAGGGGTACCCCTCAGTCATGAAGGGTCCAGTCCTAATTATGAAGATTTGATCGATAAAGAGCCATCAGACTTAATTTTGCTCGATACCTCGAGCGCTTTCGCCGAAATGGGCTTTTTCCGGGGATTTAAAGCTCGAAAATTCGGGAAATTGGGAGAGAAAAATGGCCCAAAGCGCACAGTATCTTCAAGTTTAGGTATATTGCCAAAATTTGAACATATCAAGAAAAATACCATAAATGTTTTAACCGTTGCGTAAAAATCCGTGTTAACTGCGTTTGTGGTCATTTACAAAAATGGCCATAGCTCCCTCAATTTTCAACCTTTTTTAAAATTTCTTGAACTGAAATGTTTATCTTGGCAAGGCCTAACACCCTGTTAAATCGGAATTTGAATAACTCACAGTACTTAAGACACTTTTTAGTGTTTTCTATTTTATTTTTTGCCGGCCACAAAAATGATCCGATTTGAGCGTTCTTGGTCTTAAAATCTGTGTTTTACCTTGCAAAATATGTAGATATTTTTTATATTCCGATAAATTGGCGTATTTTTATTTAGGCGAGTTTTAAAATTTGCACAGTGAGTTTTTTGATATTTTTGACCTAAAAACCCTTAAAAGCAGTCAAAATATGATCAAAATCTGTCATAATTTTACGTTTCAAAATACGAAAGTATTGTGTGTTATCTGCGCACCACTGGTTAATTCAATAAATGCGATTCTTCGATGTTTTGGGCCGATTCGTGCTCAATTCGGAAAGTTCGACGATGTGATCCGAATGAATGGTCTAGGTTCTCGTTTACTCTTGGGGTGACTTCGTGACCGAAACATTCCACGGATCCAAAATAAGAGAACTTTCCCAGATCATTTGACACCGGACGATTTCCAATCGATTCGTGACTTCTGGTTCGGTAATGTCACTTGTACTCAAATTTCGGACCTCAAAACGCCGGTTGCGCCATTCGAAATTTTTTCCGGTTTCGATTTTCGGTTTTCGAAGGTGAAAAATCCGAATATTCCGTGAAATATGGCCTATCGGATTTCACCGGAGGGAAGGCCGGTTTTGGATGACCTGCGGTGAATTGTGCGCATTGAACTCGGCGCCCACGAACGTAGAAAGCGCCAAGATTTAGATGGAGCGCAGATCGATAAAATTTCCATGAGCATGCGCAGACGACATGTGCATGAGCTATGGATCTTGATTAGGATAGTAGAACCGGTAGACTATGCCTAGGTAACTCAATATAGTGTTGGAACACTGAATTATGTATTGGCGTGTAGGTACCTAACTAGATTGGTTCAATTTCGACCTAAAATTTTTTCTAAAGTCATATAAAATATTTTGTAACGGGCTTGATTTCTCAGCGAAATTATTCAACAAACAAGTCCATGGGGAAATGGATGTACCAAATATAAGGTGATATTATCACCTTACATTATGTGGCTTGAAGCCACCGCAGGGTATTTAGTTTTAATAAATTAATTTAACAAAAAATGTCAAATTAAAAAAAATATTCTGTCGAAGATTTTTGCAACTTTATGGATGCAGCGCCAAAAAAATTAATACTAAAATAATATTCAAGAAAGAATTTAAAAAATGTATTTCATCCTTGAGATTTCAGTGAGATAATTTTGGATCAATGTTCAAAAATTTTGAAATTGAATAAAAATTAAAAAAAGGAATTAAATTTAAAAAAATTAAAATTGAAAAAATTTGAATTTAATTAAAAAATTAAATTGACAATCGATTAAGTTAAAATTGAAAAAAATGAATTAAATTTAAAAAAATAATTAAAAATTTTGAAAATAATTTTGAATTTTTTAATAATAAACTATCGTAATTTTTTCCCAAAATCAAACTTTATTTAGATTTGAACATCGTAATTGCTCAAGAAAATGTTTTTGTAATCCCCACAAAAATTTTGAAATTAATTCAAATTTTGAAAAAAGATTGAATAAAAAATATTTGAATTAAATTGAATAAAAAATTCATTAAAATTAGGTAAATTAAATTAAAATTGAAAATTTGAATTAAATTTGAGAAAAATTAAATTAGAAATTTTGAAAATAATTTCGAATTATTTAATAATAAACTATTGTACTTAATCGCTCAAGAAAATTGTTTTCTAATCCCAGCAAAAATCTAAAGTCGAATAGAATATTTTTGTTGAACATCTGCATTTTAAGCTCATAAGGCACCTCTCAACCCCCTCAAGAACCCCTTCAGGAGAAAATCCAAAATAAGGGTAAGTGACCGCCATCTAGAAATAAAAGTCGAAAAAATCGTTCTTCTAAAATTCTGAGAAAATAACCTATTGATTTACCAACAATCGTTCAGCGCCACGACCAAAAATTTCCGAAAAATCCTGGATTTTAGGACTTATTCTACTCAGGCGCTTGTATCTACAAAAATGTTCATATTTAAGGAAAAAACATAATGTACATTGTTGAAGATGATTGAATTTGTGACAATCCAAGCGCAACCGCAGCTTTTTAGCTCAAATAGTTCCTGAGATATGGCTTGTCAAAAATGGTAGTTTTTCAAAAAGTCGCACATTTGAGTTAGCCAATTTTACGCTAAATCGAAAAGAAACCCGTTAAAATACTATGAAATTCTATAGAACATTATCTGAATAAGCGCTGTTAAATACGAAATGCTCCCTCTCTTTTCTTCTCTTAAACGAAATTTTTTCTCTCTTTCCAGACAGTTTCGGCAGGTCCCGAATTTTTTAGGTGCTCGTTACTCGCAGGTCACGACCTTCGGTTCCAGTACTTTTACCTTAATTCACACCCTTGTCAATCAAATTGGGTACCTATTCTTAAAAAAAAAGAAACCACAGTTTGACCCCTAATTTCACCACCAAAACAAACGTTTTTCGTTTCGGTTTCTCTTCCTCGAGCTACAATACCTTCTACTAGATGAGAGGGTGTAATATGGACTCCCCTTTTGTACATAATATATTATGTATATTATACAATATGTATAAATACGATATTATTTATCATATAATATATGACAGTAAATTTTTGAATGCAAAAAATGTAAATATGGTTAATTAGTCGTAAAAAAATCATGTACCTACCTACTTATCTAAATGTAAAATTTCTGAAAAGTATGTTACATTAGTTCGAAAAACAATTAATGACCCATTAATACGACAATACGACCCTATTGTCGTATTGATGACATGTTGATTGTTTTTTGTACTAATGTAACATAATTTTCAGAAATTTACCATTTAGATAAGTAGGTAGCCACATGATTTTTTTACGACTAATTAACCATATTTACCATTTATTTAGGGAGGCTCCAATCAAATCTCCCGGGCCGCTAAAGCGGTTCGGAGGGCGGCTCGGTTCTCGGGCGGCCCCCCCCCGGGACGGTCATAGCAATCTGCTCTACAGGCAGCCCTGCGCGCTCACAAAAAAGGCTATAACTTTTGAACAAAAAAAGCTACCAATCTGGAAATGGTCTCATTCGATTCAGCATTAAAAAAGCTATCAAGTTTAGTATTTAACTTTGCATGGCGGAAAAAATTAAAAAAAAAAAACCATAAACAATTTTATGGTAGGTTAGACGAAATTTATTTTCGGGCGGTCAAGTACAATGATTTTTTATTGAATCCGACATTCAACAGCCGACTTTCCATTTCTGCCGATAAACGACCCGCGTAAACAAATTACACGACATCCAATTACATCGGGATCAGTTCCTATGGTCAGTTCGACGCAATCTGTTAACGATTAGAATTGCTAATGGTTGAAAATTACTTTCTACGATAATTATTCCGTATATGACGTGACTTGACGGAACGCTATCGGACGCTTTGTATCCGTTCACGGTTTGCGAGGACGCAGCCACCGGTCACGTGACTGCGGCTGCGAGACGCTCGCTTTCGTCCGCGTCGGCGCGCTGTGCGGAGCGGTCGATGGCCCCCGATAGGTTAGCGACATCGGTCGATATTGGTCACGAACGGTAATTCCACGCACATTTTTATGCTCATTTCGAAAGACAAGATCTTTTTTTAAAGAAATTAGAGATTAATTAATTTTTTTAAGAAAAAAAATTTTGGATTTTTTTTAAATAAATTTTTTTAAAAAAGTAAAAAAAATTTGAAAAAATAAAAAAATAATTTTTTTGAAAAAATAAAAAAATTAAAATTTTTTGAAAAAATAAAATTTTTTAAAAAAAGAAAATTTTTTAGAAGAAACTTTTTGAAATTTTCTTTCAAAAAAATGAATTTTTTTGAAAAAATGAAAAAAAAATTTAGAGAAATTTTTTTCAAGAAAATTTTTTTATAAGAAAACCACGTTTTGAGACTTAATACCACTATTTTTGACTTGAAAACAACTTTTTCAGCCATATTCCCTAGGAAATTTCACGAGCTACCAGAATGGTCCTCTGACTTATTGTCGAATTTCCAACAGTTTTAGAGCTATTAACTAAGAACGAAGTCATTCATACGGAAAGTCCATTATGGACATTCAAATGGGTATATCCGATGAAAAATTTGACGCCCGACACATTTTACTCCATCAAATTTTTGCCTAATACCAGTATTTCAACCATAAACCCAAGAAAAATATGAAATACATGATTTCGGCTGCATTAGTAGTCAGTACTACCCCCCCCCCCCCATGACCATAAGTACTACTCGAAAAGCGCCATATTTCATGGTTTTTTGGTCAATAGGTACCTACCTGAAGATTCATCAAAATCATTCATTTCAAGATTCATGCTAAAAAATCTCGGAACAACATCCCCTCCCTATTTTTTCGAAATTTTTCTTAGAATTTGTCATGAGGAATCAGTTTTTGGAATTTTTCACCGCCCAGAGCCCTAAATAAAATAGCCTGTTTTTCTGTAATGCACCAACCCAGACGCTGCCTATTTTTTTAAAATTTAAGACCTGACGTATATTTTTGATGGGCCATAAAATTGGTTTTTGGAATGTCAATTTTTCTGTAGTCTTCAAACCAGTTTTTGCCCTCTAAAATATGGAAGTATTGCGCGTTATCCACGCACCACCCGTTTTGATGGATGTATTGTGAGTCTCCTGGTCAAAAATACCGATACGTATTTTTGCATTGAAATATGCGAGGAAACAGGTCATGCGGAGAGAAAGTGAACGCCGTCGGAATCGAGGCCAATTTGAAGACTCAATAAAAATACACGAGAAGTTCACCTACTCAAAAAACGGACGTGTCCGTCAAGCAATAGATTCGTATGCAATTCGTGTGTCATGAGTTCGAATAAATAGAAGTCAGTGCATGGCCTAAACTACAGTATTGAGTAATTAGTCAAAATAACGCAGAATTTCGCCATCGGTAACACTGACAACCAATTATTGTGAACTTCCTGAAGAAGCCAACGACGGCGAAAGCGCAACAAAACTAATGAGTCAACTTTAATGGCTCTCAACTAAAGGTATGAAGGGATATTACCCCCAAACCAAAATTTTTCTTTGTGATGTGTTTGGGTGACGCCTAGTGTTTTTACTTCCATATTTACAGAGTAAATATAAAAACAAGCAATAAATTTACAAAAATGGCCATAGCTCCCTCAATTCTCAACCTTTTTTCAAATTTCTTGAACTGAAATGTTTGTCTCGGCAAGACCTAACACCCTGTTTAATCGGAATTTGAATAACTCACACTACTTCCGATATATTTGCATTTTTAGTGTTTTCTATTTTATTTTTTCCCGGCCACAAAAATGAACCGATTTGAGCGTTCTTGGTCTTAAAATCTGTGTTTCACCTTGCAGGATATTTGGATATTTTTTATATCCCGATAATGTGGCGTATTTCTATTTTGGGCGAGTTTTGAAATTTAGATACTGAGTTTTTCGATATTTTTTGACCTAAACACCCTCAAAAGCGGTCAAAATATGATCAAATTGTGTCACACTTTCACGGTTCAAAATATGGAAGTATTGTGTGTTGGTATTCCACTGGTTTAAATTTTTTGTCAATTTATTTTATTTTTATTGGAATTTTATTTTACTTTGAGATGCACCAGGCACTTTCAGCTAGTTCTGGAATGTTTAATCCGGATTATCGGAGTCTAATGTACTTTAGCAAATCTTAAGAATGAATTATCGAAAATCTCATCGTTCGGAGTTGACCTCGTCCGGCGGGCGCAATGGCGCAGAACCTTGCAGATTCCGTCGAGGCTTTTCAAGCTATCTCCAAACACCGCACTTTCTGCCGTTTCTAAATAATGAATTTATGTACTGACAGCCTCGGCTAAAATAGGAACCGGCCTCTCGTCGGTCGAAAGGTGAAGCTTTCCCATCAATTTGAACGTACCGCGGTTTTACACCAAGGTTAATTGCAAAACGTAGGTGGGACAGTGTTGCGAAAAATATATAATTTTTTTAAATCGGTCGAAATAATCGTCGATTACAATGGTCTCCATGGATTTTGGTCATTTACCTTCAGGCTAAAATTCGATGGTTAATTAATAGAGGGCGGAAGAGAGTAGGGGGAAAACGGGGGTTTCACGTATCGGTTCTTATCAATGACGTCATTTCGAGCCCCTCCCGCCCACTGGCCCTATAAACTGACGTCATCCCTCACCCTTCCCTCTCGAATCTTGACAGCGGGCCACCTGCGGCAAGCTGAATTGCCAGATTGTAGAACTGCCGAAACTCGGGGCAGTTTTCCTCGTTTACTTCGTAATTCGAAAAAAACGGAAATAGTACACCTTCGGAATCAAAATTCATTAATAACGACCATCTGGCGGAATCTTTAATAAAACGCCGGGTTTTTTACCAAAATTTTCCCTATCCGATTCAAAGAAGATCGTGTAGGTACTTAAGTACAATAATTACCATTTTCTGCCGATTGTGAATTGGTCATTGTTCGCAGGCCTCAATTCATTATTGAAATCGGTCGTCGTAAGCGACGCTCGCCGACGCACGACACAGTCGACTTGTCATTTCCGTCAAATCATTTTTCCCTCAAATCATGGGCAACATTTTGGAGATGCTTGGTGCCGGCTCCAAAAATTTGGGTAGGCATAATAATTATTGTTATTATTGAATTCCCAAAAACACAGTGATATTACATAGCCCCCCTCACGCTTTATTGTTGTGAAAAAAGTCATACTTTTTCTCTTTAACTTTATATCCGTTATTTTGGAAATTATTTTATTTTCACACCCCATGGACAGTAACGAGCACCTTATAATCTGATCTTTCGTCCTATACCACTCTGTAATCCAGGGATTAAAGTGACTGACGCAAGATCAAATCATTCATTTTTTGTTTTGAATTTTTTAGGTAGGTAGTAGTTGTTTTAATTTTTTTTAAATTTAAAAACCAAATTTTTTTATTTTTTCAAAATTTTTAATTTTTTTTTAAATTTAATTTTTTTAATTTTTATTTTATTTTTTTAATTTTTTTTATTTTTTTAAAATTTTTTTAATTTTTAAAATTTATGCAAGGAATTTAGTGCATACAATGAAGTTACTCTTCAGTCTCTAGCCCAGCAGCTACCAAAAAATAAAAATTCTCCTACGTACCTAATAAATTATAACCAATTTATTTTCCATTATTTAGGTTTCAGCGATCGGACATTGGAAGAGGAAGATATCGCTTTCGTACAGTTATGCGGCCTGTATCATTGGAGCAAAGCATATACGATTTTCTATTTGAATATATTCATCTGGGGTATACCATCGATTTTGGCAATGATAATATACGCTGGGATGGAGGGCGATTCTGCGGTGGTTTTCGAAACGAGCCACTTTTTCCTCATAATTGCCAACATGTTCGTTCAATCATCAGTGCATCTATTTCACCATAAGACCGTCAATCAGCTTTACAGGTGATCGGGGATTTTTTTGGCAATTTATCAATTTATTCATTGCGATAAAGTTGGAGTTGGGACAATTTTCGAAATTTTTTACGATACGAATATTTTTTAGCAAAAATTATTATTATTTTATGATATTACATAAAATTTATTATGTTATTATTTTTTTAGGGCCATTGACAGCGGGTTTTTCTCGTACGATCAATGCATCTTTGACCATGAAACCTTGGGCCAGATAGAAAAGCTCAGGATGGAAAAGAAGAAGCGAAAAAAGGTTGGGCCTAGATCAGAGTATAACAAGATTTTCCCAATTTTTAAGATTATTGTTAGTAGCCAAATTCCAAAATAATAAAGCCCAATTTTTTCTTTTTGCTGGAAAGAAAATTTATAATTGTGCGATTTTGACTGTATACTTCCTACCTGGATAGGTAATTCAATAATTCAATATAATATAATGAAAATAAAATACTAAAATTTGAGATTAGCAAGTTTGGAGTAGGTATATCATCCGTAGAAATGAGGACGTGTCTTTCAAAACTGAACTTGTCCACTTAGAAAAATTGGCGTTTTATGAGCTTTCCTACGATCGTATAGTACATAAAAAAATAATTCATAATTTTTTTATAAATAATTATATTTATTAAATATATAAAATAGAAAAATTGGCTTTTATGAGCTTTCCTAATGAATTGACTGAATGGCTTTGAATAATAAATAAATTATTCATTTATTTATATAATATATATTATTTAATAAATACAATTATTAAAAAAATATATAAATTATTTATTTTATGTACTATACGATCGTAGGAAAGCTTATAAAACGCCAATTTTTCTAAATGGACATGTTCAGTTTTGGAAAACACCTCCTCAAAGAGGTAAGAATCAATTTTTTTCGATTCTATAATAATTATAACAATTATTGTTAACGGCAACCCCCCCCCCCCTCTATCATATTGAATACTGATATCTCGCGTTTCGATATGACTGACTACAACAGAGATAACGTGTATTTTCATAATGCACACGGAGTTGTCCGGGGGTTCGCTCTTCGACCTCTCTTATTCGTCAAGCTTTCAAGCAAGCAGGACTCCCCCAGGCCCAGCTGACCCAGGAAATAATAGGGGAAGGAACCCCCTATGGATTCCCACCGTTTCTCCTCTGTCAAAAGTACCATTTATAAAAGCGAAGTATTCTAAGAACTATTTTGCCAACAGATGTACGGGGTCGCGTTTAAATTTCTTGCGTCAGGAGCTGCTGTAGGACTTTTGCTGAAACCAGCGGTTGTAGTTTTATTGTTGGGAAAAGGTAAGTAAAAAAGTAAAGTACCTACCAACCAGCATACGCAGGATTAAGTTGGCAATCATGGCGGTACTTGTCATGGCGGTTGTCGACCAGACTGGTACCACATGACATACAATAGACTTGTACAACAAAATTTAACGGGCATACAGAATTATTTCCCCTATTTCAGGAGACAGAGAGGTGGATGGGTACGGTGGATTCATGTACAACAGCCCGATTAGGAACTGGGTACCCTATGCCGGATATTGGGTGCCGTACGTGTTCGGTATGATCCATTCGCAGGTCATGGTCATCGGAGGGGCGATCACGGCAATGGCTTCGGTCTCCTCTTTCGTACGATTTTCCGAAGAATTTTGCCACCAACTCGACATCGTCAGTCTAGGGCTCGAAAATGTAATACGGCGCGCTAAATTTCTATACGAATTGAGGTAGGTAACAATGCTATCAATTATCGCAACTTTCTCTGAACTTGAGGGACTGAGCTGTAACTTTTCCACTGCTGGGGACAGTCTCCAGTCTCTAAGCGACTGAATCAGAGACTCAAAAGTGTTACAGAATCAGTCAAAACACTGTGAAAATAACAGCCACTTACTGAAACTGCGACACTGCACAATTAGAAGAATCGCGTCATTTGGGGGCGTCTGGGTTGCCTACTTCTCAAAATTTGGATTAGTAGCAACTTGGCATAACGCGTCCATAGATTGCATGGCAGAAGGATTGAGCAGTGTTGATTCTGCACCGTCGAATTAACAAATCGACACGAACGTGCGCCAAAACACGAGTGGGCGGAAAACGAAGGGACGGCTGGGATAACCTCTTCTGACCTTTTGGTCCAGAGACTGGCGTATATCTGTTGACACCCAAGATGGCGGCGATCACTCACAACTCAGGTTACAGAACCGGCAGAAATCGCGATCTCTCGACAGTCTCCAGCCCGAAGTCAGTCTTTCAAGCTTACAAACATCCCACGATTTTCAGATTGGGCTGAATCGCCATCAAAATTTCCATACTTTGGCACTGGACCAAAAAGCATTCCTTGTTGTAGGCATGGGCTGGCTTATTCCGAAAACGATTCTTGGGAGCCGAGAATGAAATTCCAGAAATGTCTGCGGGACTGCCTCAACACGACAATCGATCATCATGTCCTGATTATTGAGTTAGTTGGGACGGTTTTCATAATTTCACGCTTGAAATAATTGTCACGTTCGTTTTGCTCACAAAATACGCCTTAGTTTATTCGCAGGATTCAAGAAAATGATGCTGATTCCACTCTTCACGGTGGTTTTCGATGGAGGTGCACTCATGTTTTTATCAACGGGCCTATGCCTGAGCGTGAGTGTTTGACTGAATTTTGGGATAGTTGTGGATAGTTTTGCGACCGAAATGACCATGAGACATTTCAGCTTTTGAGAACCACTTGAAAGACTTTCACAAACTTTTTGTTGAAAACAATTGAGAAAATGCAGCTACCAGACCAAAAAAACTTTTGCAGGATGAGAGCACATTGTTGAAGATTGTTGTGGCGGTTTTCCTGGCAACCGAACTGATGTACACCTTCATCTACTGCGGATATGGAGAACTGTTAACTCAGAAGGTAAATATTGTGAACGTCGAGTTACTCGAATCATATTTGTCCCAGAGATAATATGGTAGGATGCATGTTAAATAAATTAAAGCGGGAGTACCACAAGGCAGTGTAGTAGGCCTGTAAAGCTTCGTTAAACCAGCGATTTACCACAGGTTGAAGATAATACGTTTGCTGATGACGCTGCAAGTTGGGGAAAGCAACGAAGAGGTAACTCAAAACTCAATATAAGCCTTCAAGATAAGCTGCAAAATGCGGGATCAGATTAAATAAGGCAAAGTCGGCGATTATTGATGACAAAAACCTAACAGTTGTGTACGACCGTGTGCGATCTCGGGACACACTCGCCATTCGCCACGGTTGAGAGCCAAAGGGTCTAACCCAACAATGCGACGGCTGCAGCCAGGATACGGGCATGAACCAAGGGCTGAATTGCAAGAAAGGAGGACTGGTAAGCCACGACCAGATCAGGGACGTAGGTAACCGCACACGTGGCAGGGCTAGCCTGGACAGGGATCGCGACCAAACCAGTCCTTCAAGAAAGCAAGGTGGGACCGACGTAGACTCCTATGCCCACGAAGATTGGTCAGCCATCGCCCAAAATGCAACAAACGCCGAGGACATCAACCAGTTGAGGACCTCCAAGCCTCTTTCACCTGACTGCTGATCGTTAAAGTCGTGATATTGTTGCAAATGCCCGATGCCGTTGCTCCGGTACGGCTCTCCTTGATGACGTCATAACAGAAAATGACCCCCAGCCTAGTAGCGCACCCTGCTCCTGTCCAGTAAAGTCCTGCAGATAATCGGATGGTGGAATGACGTCATTTTGCCGCCGTGGTACAGACGTCATCTTCGCTGAGTCGTCTTAAGACATAAATAATGCCGGTTTCAGCCGATCTGCCAAAACGAGCAAAATCTGGGTTGGTAGGTCCAGCTGGAATGTTGTGTTCCGCGCAATGGCCAGCTCCGTTCAGGAGTCGTTCAGAGCGCATTGGATTTTGGGATCCTACCTTAGAAAGAGAGCGTGAGGATCAGGAAGGCTAGCTTGTTTCAAGATGTGGTAATTATCAAAGCTGGGATTCCCGGGAAGGTAGGCGCACAAATCGTCAGGTGAAAGAAGCGATCGAGCCACTATTCTCAAGGTGGTCTCTTGTTTGCGAGTGACCGGGAGGAAGGAGACTTGTGAAGATCGAGCGGCTATTAAATGTGATCGGATTCAGGGTGGATGGCGTTCTGCAAAGAGCGACCAGCCAACCAATCTTATTGGTACCTCAGAGGCAGGCGCTTTGAGGCAGCAAGTACAAAGGAAACAAGTATCAAAAGCTAGCTCCTGACACGATTGTAGAAATAGACAGGGGCGAGGCATCAGATAGCTGCCAGCTCAAAATGTCGAGAATGAAGTGGCGCTCGGTCAGGGTGACGCTTACCAAATTTGGCTCTGAGCCATCAGAGGGAGCCTTGCCATTTTGTCCTGGCATGGCCTCCACAGTGATGTCCCAAAACCTCTCACATCACTTATCATTCGATAGTTTCAGAGAATCGGTAAATCAATGTACTTCGACGACTGGCTGGATCACAAGAAAATCTTGACGCCATACTTCACAATAATCAGAGCGTATACGTTCAGACCGAAGAAATTATCAGCTGGGTTCGCGTCGCCGAGCCATGCTACCTTTGGAGATGTGAGTATTTGGCATGCAGATGCAGCCGGGTGACCGGATTATGGAAGTTATTTATTCTTGACATTTTGGTTTACAGGTTCTCCGTACAGCCTACTCCTTCTTGAATCTGCTCCTGAACCGGGGCAGAGGGAAGTCGTAGTTTCTCTGCTATGCGATGTGATGACTACCCCCTCCAAATCAATTCACGTTTTTTTAGCCGCCGATTTTTAGCAACTTGCGCACTCATAGTTGGCTTGTTCACCAAAGATGTTTTATGTACTTTTCATGGCATTTCATCGCGAATTTCACAAAGATACATAAATTGTAGAGAGATTAGGTAGGAGAGGAGAAAATAAAACTGAAAATTCTAGCATAAACTTATTTTTAAACTGCAGCTAAAACTCAAATCGTGGTGTATGTACCAACCTATAGTTCGGTATGTTGAGTTCACGTGAAAATTATTTTAGTCAGTAGGCACTAAGGATTGGAGGAATCGTGTGTTACAGAAAGAAACATTTCGAATGAGGATGTAAATTTGTAATGCACCCGCCGACTCGAATATTCAAGTACACGATTGTTTCAGATGTAACGGGCCATGCATTAAATTCTAATAGGGCGATCATTCCTGCTCGCAATTAGCTAGATGAGCCATTGTAGACTGAATTTATCATTAGAATTGCTGCCTGTTTAGTACGAGGTTAGGTATTGGATGGTAAACGTTCCAAGGCGACGGGCGACTTCACCGAATCATGGAAAAGGTGGTAATGACGCTCGGGGCTGGCTCCAAAAATTTAGGTAATGACCTAATCGCGATTTTTCAAATAATCTGTGGAATAAAATCTAATATTGTGTTAAGGTGGCCATACAGAATCGCGGCGGCGGTGGTAAGAAAATTTACTTCTGTGATTGGTCGAGGTGGAGTCGGCCACAGGTCATCCCCACTCCAACAGCCAGCAATCGGGACTCAATCATGAGACTCGAGAAACATTCATGTTCTTCTGTGTAGGACGAGGATGTACGGACGACTCTTGATTTCTTCCTTAGGGGCTCGAGCGCTTTCAGCCGTACGGCCCTCTTCAGGAGAAAATCAAGGAAAAAACCGTCCGTATTCGGTCACTCTCAGCCCGCACAGAAGATCAAAGAAACTAGAGAGATGATCTCAGAACTTTCCCTGATGATGCCCTTGCATGGCGACAGCGCTTTGGAATGTAGATTGGGAAAATTGCCTCGGCGCTCTCAGGGACAACGTCAACATGAATTTCAGGTTTCACCAAACAAACCATGGAAGAGGAGGACATCCGTTTTTTGCAATTGAGCGGCATGTACCGGCTGAGCAAACCTTACAACGTTTTCTTCAAAGTGTTTTACGTCTTTGGATTGATATCGTTCGTCGGCGTAATAGCCACCGCCTTCATTGACGGCGATTCGGCGGTCACTTTCGAAACCACTCACTTGCTGCTCATAATTTCGAACATGTTTATCCAATCGACCGTGCATCTGCGGAATCATGAGACGGTCGACAAACTGTTCAGGTGAAAATGAAATTACGCCTTTCTTGAATACGAATGTTTGCCATTTTGTACCAAGTAATGAACCAAAATGTACCAAAATACCAGATCAGCGCTGGATTATTTCCATTTCAGAGCTATTGACCGAGGCTTCTATTCCTATGGATCAGCGATGGACAATGAAACTGCCAAACAAATCGAGAAACTCCGCCTGGAGAAGAAAAAACGAAAAAGGGTTGAGCGCTTTTTGAACTAATTTCAGTTTTTGAATTTTCAAGCGCAGCGCTTTTTACTGGTTGAGGTTAAAATATGATGTATGCCCCGAATCATGATTGGTTTCTTCTCGGGCCTCTCGCTTTCTATCTCCTGCAAGATCTCCAGCAAGAATAGAACCTGGCCCAGAATGGATCCCTGGACTACACCCAGCGCAATGTGATTCCGTTGACGGGATTTCCCAGCAACGATGAACTTTCTTTATCTTAAATTAGGTTAAATTCAATCAAGAATTAGATCATTTTGATCTTGAAGTACTGAATCAATCTGCTCACAGGTGTACAGTGACGTGTTCAAGTATCTAGTGGTCGGAGCAGCGTTGGGCATCATAACGAAAACAGTGATCCTGAATGGGATTATGGGAAAAGGTAAGAAATCGACGGTCGTGAAAATTTCAAGACAATCGAAATAATTTACCTCGAAAATCAAATCTTCCTATTCCAGAAAACAGAGAAATGGACGGGGCCAATTGGGTAATCTACTACAGTCCAACTAGAAATTGGGTACCCTTCGCTGAATATTGGATACCCTATTTGTTCGGCATGGCTCTTTCAATGGTCAATACTGCATCCACGGGGATGACGGCCATTTCTTCGGTCGCCATTTTCGTCCGGTTCGCTGAAGAGTTTTGCCACCAGCTTGACATAATCAGTTTAGGGTTGAACAATGTTACGCGCCGAGCTCAATTTCTTTACGAAACAAGGTAAGGGGAATTGCATTTCTTCATGATTCGAACGGGGTCAAAATCTCAAATTCAGACCCTCGCATTCATTAAGTGACATGTGCCGGCCGATTGCGAACCTCTCCTTGATGGCGGCAGGGCACGCCCGGGGCAACCTCGTCTATCGCAATGCCGGAAATGCGTTTTTCAGCTTTTACTCTATTTTTCCAATCATGCACTGAATTCATGCAGGTATGGGCACGTTTATTCGAAAGGCGGTTCGGAGGAATCGAAAATAAAATACGACAACTGCCTGAAGGAATGCATGAACAAGACGGTTGAACACCATGTTGTGATTATTGAGTAAGTTTTACCACATGAGGTACGTGAGTAGGTAATTTACCCGATGATTTATACACCAGTTGGGCCCATTGACGATTACCGGTTTCTTTCTTTCCGATAGTTTATTTGCAGGGTTCAAACAAATGATGTTGATTCCGCTATTCACCGTGATTTTCGACGGAAGTGCTCTAATATTCCTAGCAACGGCACTGCTAATCAGCGTAAGTGATAAAAAAAAACGTAAGAAAAATATAAAAAAATGGGACAAAAACAATTCTAACAAAAACAAAACAAATAAAATCGACGAAATGAAGCAAAAAAATTGAGGCATTTTGGGTACAATGAGCCAAAAATTTAAATAAAAGTTATCAACAATTTAAATCTCCATTCCGCACATTCCATTCCGTCAGAACCACTGCCATCTAGCGACGATTTTTGAAACTTCTGATAAGATTTCCCCGTCCCGCTCATTTTTAAACGTTGGCGGATGGCACTTAGGCCCCAAAAACTTGATAAAACGCCTTATTATTAAAATACAAATTTTTAACCAGAGATAGATGGGTATTCAAAAAATTATTCCGGCCCAAAATCCATTTTGCAGGACGAGGGCAATTCTATCAAGTTGGTTATTCCTATATTTATGACGGCTGAAATTTTCTACACCTACGTTTACTGTGGATATGGTGAACTCTTGACTAGAAAGGTAAAGTATTGGTATTTCTTACTAGCATTTCTGAGGAAAGAGACTTGCGGTGGAACCAGGAACCTGGAGCATCATGCTGCTCATCCGGACCGGTTCCTCGGGTTGTAACTTTGTGCCTTTACCACAAGGAAAGTGGTCACTCATGCCTTTAGCTCTAGAGCTAGCTCGACAAAGCCCTAATTTCCTCGTCCTGCATACGGCAGACGTCTGCCTCGCCCTGGAAGAATATACTTTCTGTACAGTAATGTTCTCCTCATCCTACAACACAACCGACTATAGGCGGAATGCAGTATAAGGTTCCAGCTTCAAGGTTCCACCACAGCTCTCAGCCATGCTCCTTAAAATTGCCATATTGAAATTTTTCTTTGCAAAACTTCCCAGGCAGTAACTATGAATTTCAGGATGCGGATTTCAGTTTCAGGAAATCGGCAGCTCTTTGTATTTGGACGAGTGGATAGATCATACAGAAATGTTAAAGCCGTACTTCACTATTATCACAGCTTACACGTTCATACCTAAACGATTATCAGCCGTGTTAACGTCACCGAACAATGAAAGTTTCGGAAGTGTAAGTAACCTTTTCGGTAAATGAAGAGTTTTCCTCCAAAACTGCATTCATCCACTTTCGATTTTTTTCGATTTTCGATTTTGTTTCATAGCAGCTGTGGTACCTATAGCATGATAAGCAATCAAAAATCGAAAAAACTCGAAAGTGGATGAATGCAGTTTTGGAGGAAAACTCTTCAAATATCGGGTCATACTGAACGTTTCTTGGAAATTAGTTAATGCGAGCGACCTTGGAAAAATAATTAAATAATTTATTTAAAATTAATTTTCTGAAACCCTTAGGTCCGGTTTCAATCAATAATTAATAAACCGGACCTAAGGGTTTTAGAAAAATTTTTTTTTATAATAGGTACTCAATTGTTAATTTTCAGGTACTCCGTACAGCTTACTCTTTGCTGAACTTGCTTCTAAACCGGGGCAGAACGAGAGCAATGTGAAAAGTTGACTTGATTTGTAACACTAGCTAATGGATTAGTAATAGGCGTTATTACACTAGCAAGCTTAAATTAAACCACTGCAAAAAACAATTTTTTTCAACACCTAAATCCCTCAACCTGCCATCAAACCGAATAAAATGAACTCGATTCGCTATTAAATAGCAAAAAAAAAGAAATCATCATCATCATCATCAAGAAAGAATCTGGATACAGCGTAAGCCTCGGAATCGCTTCTGAAGAGGGCCGGGCGGCCGAAAGCGCAATATCAGTTTGAGAACAAAATTTTATTATATTATTATAAAAATGCCCATTTTCTAAATAACATACTTTCTTCTTATTCTACTTTAACGGAGTGTTCCGCAACAAAAAATTTCCCAATTCAAAAATTCAAAACAGAAATCCAAAAATTATGAAAATCAAATTTCTTCGTCGCCCCCGTCGTCGGCCAATGCCAGATTGTCGATCTCGTTGAGCAGTTGTTCAACATCGTCATCGTCGTCAGTCAGCAGCGTCAATTCGCTCTTTTTCGCTTGACCTAGCACAACCAAACTGTCCAATTGGTTCCCGTTGGTTTCGATCTCGTCCAATTGGTGGAAAAGTTGAGGGTGGACCATTAGCGCTGCTTTTAATGTGATCGTTGCGCATTGACCTGCAGAGCGATGGATGTTAGGTTAGAAAATGCGCTTGAAGGATGAGAGGGGCTTTCCAAAAATTTGGGTATCTATTGATTGAACCTTGGATCCGAAATATGCACGGTTATGACGTCATTGTGTTCGGTCCCTCTCACTCGCTTGTAGCTGTGACCAAAAGTCTTCATTCGCTATTCGCGCCTCAAGCGAAGGTTGTTTTGAGCCGATAAAAATGGATAACCATGGGTTGGAAATGGCGTCAAAGTGAAAAGTACTAGACGTGGGTAATCGGTACCAGTGACGTCATGACCGTGGAAGAAAAGCCCAATGGGAGAGAAGCGCCCAGCGCCCTCTAGGTGTGGAGGAGGCTATAGTGGCGCGCTCTATCAATCCTTGACACTCGCCTCTAGGCTCACTGGTGGTAGTGACGTCACCAAAACTCGGAGATTAAAAAAACTAATCACGTCTCTATAGAAAACTAAGTAAGTGCGCGTCTAAATTCAATGAGGCCTTACAATAAAAACACCCCAATAGGTATTCCTCATATTGAGATCGGAGGATTGCAGAGATTGCTGAAATGAAGTCAACTGTACCTATAAATTCCAGCATGCCCAAAGAACGAAAAAATGTGAAACTTATCAGGAAAAAACATATTTTCCTTACGCGTCAAGTTCGAAATTCCGTCGACGAAGGGTTTCGAACGTTGAAGAACGTTAGTCACGAATTCGTCCTGTTCTTGTACTACGGCATCGACCTCGTCCTGCGAAGGATCTTGAGACGATTCTTCAGCATTCATTTCGTCAGGTTGAGGCGCATGCGCAGTTTGTGAATCAGCCATTTTTATCGGCGCTGAAATTGCATCAAGCCCTCAATGTCGAAAGCGGCTTTCCCTAATAATTGGGTTGTTAATTGATGGTGTTAGTCGGTGACACTAGCCGATTTAAAGAACGCTGATAACTGGATTAGTGACATCATACCATACTTTTCTAGGTGCCACAAAACATAAAGTCAGATCTGGAGGCTCCCAATTGGAGCACAAGTCATAAAATTCATTCCAGGCCCAAAAGTTTTTCGAATCTTTCTACTACCCCTGGTATTCCATCGGATTTTTTATGGGGAACGAGTTTTTCAAATTTTACTCCGCTCAGAAAGGCGGTAGAGAAACGTCAATGCTTCTATAATATAACTATGTACCCAACATATATTTTGAAACGAATAATTCATTTAAAATCCAATCTTTCCGTTCAAAACAAAAACATCCCATCCCATTGACATGAAAATCGGATCAGGGGTACAGTAGGAAAATATTTTTCTGCTAATCCGATCACCGCATTCTTACGCCTAGTCAAATACGTCGAATAGGTTACACCATTTTACTTCCTCGCGGTTGCGGTATAAAGTCGGCCGGACCGGCCTCGAAATATTGAGTAACGCCGTTTAGCTCGTGTTATAAATGTTACAGGTGCTCAATCTCGAAAACGGTCTTCGTACCTAGGAAGGACTTGACTGCTCTCGTGAGCAGCGGGTGAAAAAAGCGTGATGATAATCAACGGTCCGGGGCGAGGAGATTGTTAATTGGCAAAATCGGCAGAGGAGCCTTAGGATAATTTTTCCAGCTACTGTTCAAAAGAATGTCTTCACAATGGTTTCAACAAATATCCATAAGCACTTTTTTGATACTTCCACACTTGCAGGGTAGATGGAAGTATCCGAAAAATTGAAGTACCTATCCGAAATCATAATAATATACAAGGTGGTGGGAGTTCGGGTGGCAGTTGTCAACAGGCTGGTAGAGGGTCGGGTGGCAGTTGTCAACAAAGTTGTGGGAGTTCGGGTGGCAGTTGTCAAAAGTCTGGTAGGGTCTCGGGAGGCAGTCTTCAAAAGGCTGGTAGGGTGGCAGCGTTATCCACACGCTGCTAGGGGACGTACGGGCTTGGGTGGCAGTTGTCAACAGGCTGGAAGGGGTTCAGACGACGGTTGTCAATAGGATGGTAGGAGTTTGGGTCGCAGTTGACAACAAGGTGGTGGGGTGGCAGTTGTCAACAAGGTGGTGGGGTGGCAGTTGTCAACAAGGTGGTGGGGTGGCAGTTGTCAACAGGCTGGTAGGGTGGCAATGTTGTCCACAGGCTTGTAGGGGACGTACGGGTTTGGGTGGCAGTTGTCAACAGGCTAGGAGAGGGTCGGATGACAGTTGTCAACAAGGTGGTGGGGTGGCAGTGTTATCTACAGGATGAAAGGGGACGTAGGGATCGGGTGACAGTTGTCAACAGGCTGTTAGGAGTTGGGTGGCAGTTGTCAACAGGCTAGAAGAGGTTCGGGTGGCAGTAGGGTGAAAAATAGGGTGGCAGTCAGAAACGCCATTCTCGTACGCGATGACGCTCATATGAAAGGTAAGGGGAAAGAACAGGAAATGTCCATTTTTCCCAAAAACAAGCTTAATAGCGCATTTTGTAGGAATTCAAAGGTACTAACCGTATTGTGAAACTCCAAGGGGAAAAAAGTATAAATGTCGCACTGAGAAGCAACGAAAGATTCGGTGTAAGGGGAAAAAACATAGGATTTAAAATACAAAACCTGCTTTTTCTCTAAAAGTACTTTTTGTGACATTCCTCGTTCCTTCCCCTTACCCTTCATATATGGTCTGCTCTACGCTCTAGTTCAAATTATTGACGACAAATTCGGTACCTATCGACAACACTGATAAAGGAGTTGGCGTTGGCAACACTGTACCGAACATCGGACTAGCATGGATAGGCTTAGTGATGGCAAAATTTTTCAATATATCGGTACATCGGTTTTCCGATATATCGTTAGCAACATATCGATGGCACCGATATATCGAAGATCAAATATCGATATATCGAGGTTTCGATAGATCAGCTGTTAATTTTTCCTGAATCCTGCTAATATTAATTATTTTAATGTAATAAATTTTTCTCGTTTTTCCTGGAATCTAATGTTTTTTCCTGGATTCAGGAGGTAGATGTACCGATATATTGGAAGAGAAATATCGATTATTGGTCCGAAATATCGGAGCTCAAATATCGATGATGATATATCGAGATATCGGAAGCAAAATATCGATGCCGATATATCGAAAGCAAAATATTGATGACGAAAAATCGATATATTGGAAGCAAAACATCGATATTTCCAATATATCAATATTTTGTTGCTATCAGGCGACATCCCTGCACTTTTTCGACTTGGAGGCACTTTTTGGTCGTCAAAAAGTATCTTACAAACCTTAATACCTAACCTGACGTTGATAATTTTTAGATTAATTCTACATTAATTTCTAACGAGACAAACAATAAAAAGCAGAGGATAAGGGAACAAGGATAACACTGGAATTCTGCAATGCCTTACTTTCACTCCAACACTGACGATTGAAAAACGTTAATTAGCGAAGAATCATGGGACATAACATGGAAATGCGCAGACATGCATAGGATTGTGGCTAACGTGATTAGGTAGTCGTTCCGTTTGAGAATATCGACTAAGTGACTATTAGATAAGAAACTGACGTGAGTGGCTACGTTTATCCTTGATCGGTATGAACGTGTCATGCTCCAGTCCAAAAGTGAATCTTCGACTTTCTGCAATAATTATACGACGTGTGAGATTCTCAGGCTGTTTGTCAAATCGAACTTGAGCAAATTTGAGATTTAGGTTTCCGAAAATTCTGAAAATCGAGCATTTTGCCAGCAACTTATGGTAGAGGATTCGGTAAAGCCGTAATTTCACCGTCGAAAGTAGCGATGTAAAATTAATTGAAAATTCCACCAATCGATGATGAATCATCTCAACGGAAATGTCGATAGCTGTCGTCGATGAATTTAAAACCATCTTCAGCTGATTCGACGATTCGTCTCTGTCAGCGAAATCTGATTTATGGACCTGCGCACCTAAGGATGCACTCCGTAGAAACTGCGACCCCGTCCACGCAAATCATCGACTTGTATTGGAATTTTCTCTTCGCTACATGGGAGGAAAATAAACACATAGCGGAAGGGAGAGAAACAGAAATGATTTTTATTTTGACTAATCCGGAGGCCACAAGGACCACAAATGTCAAAAACGCACTGTACAAATTTCAAGTCAAGGTTTCCAAGGAATGCAAAGGGATAAAACAGAATGGAACGGAAAAAGGATATTCAAATATCATGGATTAGAATAGAATATATTAATATATGTACCTAATTAGGTACATTAGGATGGGTTACAAAGGAATGGAGTAGGATGCGATAGAACGGAATAGGATTGAATAGAATGGAATAGAATGGAAAGGAACAGAATGGAATGGGATAGAATAGAATGGAAGAGTATGGAGTAGAATAGAATAGAATAGAATGGACGAGAATGGAATAGAATGCAGTAGAAAGGAGTAGAATAGAATAGAATGGAATAGAATGGAGTAGAATGGATTAGAATGCAGTAGAAAGGAGTATAATGGAGTAGAATAGAATAGAATGGAAGAGAATGGAGTAGAATGGAGTAGGATGAAGTAGAATGGAGTAGAATGCAGTAGAATGGAGTAGAATGGATAAGAAGGAATAGAATGGATAAGAATGGAGTAGAATGGAGTAAAATGCAGTAGAATGGAGTAGAATGGAGTAGAATGCAGTAGAATGGAGTAGAATGCAGTAGAATGGAGTAGAAAGGAGTAGAATAGAATAGAATGCAGTAGAATGGAATAGAATGGAGTAGAATGGATAAGAATGCAGTAGAATGGAATAGAATAGAATAGAATGGAAGAGAATGGAGTAGAATGGAATAGAATGGATAAGAATAGAGTAGAATGCAGTAGAATGGAGTAGAATGCAGTATAATGGAGTAGAATGGAATAGAATCGATAAGAATGGAGTAGAATGGAGCAGAATGGTTAAGAATGGAATAGAATGCAGTAGAATGGAGTAGAATGGAGTCGAATAGAATAGACTGGAATAGAATGGATAAGTATGGAGTAGAATGGATACGTATGGAGTAGAATGGATAAGAATGGAATAGAGAGGATAAGAATAGAGTAGAATGGAATAGAATGGTATGGAATTGAGTAGAATGGAGTAAAATGGAGTAGAATAGAGTAGAATGGAGTAGAATAGAATAGAATGGAAGAGAATGTAATAGAATGGATAAGAATGGAATAGAATGGATAAGAATGGAATAGAATGGATAAGAGTGGAGTAGAATGGAGTAGAATGGAATAAAATGGTATAGAATGTAATGCCATGAGATACGATTAATTAAAAAGCGATATAATGGATTAAAATGGAAAGGAATAGGTTAGAAGGGAATATAATAGAATATAACGGATGAGAACGGGATAAAATGGAATAGAAATGGATATAATGGATTAAAATGCAACATTATAGAATGGAATGAAATAGGTACAAGCAGAATCGATTTAAAACAGAATGAAAATAGAATGGAATAAAATAAAACGACTTCAAATTATATGCAATGTTCAAAATTGACATTTTGGATGCACATGCGATTGCACAGGTAGGCAAAATGGTACAATCATGCACTCGACGGCATTCGAGCATAGATCAGGCCTATCCCGTCCCTTCCTTCCTCCTGGAAGGACCTCCTTCCATTGGCGATTTATCCCATCCTGCGGATCCTCCTCCTGGCGCATCCTTCCCGTCAGGATCCCCGCTCGGACGGCCCCGTATAAAACCAAACGAAAGAAGGTCAAGGCGCTTGATACCTGTTCTACGATGCTCATCGCCCTAACCACCGTGAGTAGCTCGTCATTTTATTGCAAATTTTTCAGCTATTGTTAGAAAAACATTTGAAAACAATAGAAAATCAATAAATTAGATAATGCCTAGAAATATTAGAGTTTCGTTCTCAACAAAAATATTTTTTTATTAAGATAATTCAACATTTTCATAAAGATTTTTAGGACCTCGATGTGAAAAAATTGTTAGTAAAATTGCACATTCATTTTCCGACTTGATATAATTCTTCTCCTACACTAATAGGTACCTGCCTACCTATTTTTTAGCAACTCCATCCGAAATAGATACGGCTTTCCATTTTTAGCCTTCTTGTTTGCTCCGGATTTTTTTTTATTTGTTAATATGTAGATGAGGTGATGAATTTTCATAATCCCAATTTTGAATGATTCTTTCATGATTTATTTATTTTTATTTTTTATGATTTATTACATTTTCTTCCATGATTTATCCACATCCCCTAGCTTGGAATTCAGCATTGATTTTCAACATGTGTCGACGAGTGAATACGTGAAATAATCCCCAGGAAGATACAATGGACTAAGTGCTCGCGAAAATTGTGAACCCGTTTTCGAGTGTTAAAATCGCGATTTTCAATTTGTGAAATATCGAAGTGCCTGCTCCCCGATGTCGGCGTGCCTCCGGGAATTTCCGCAAATTGGACTTTGAGGTGAAGTGATAGAATACAAACATTGGACGAAATGGTGAAGTATGTTGACTGAGGTATAGAAAATATATTTACTCAATTAGCGTCAAATACAAATCTGAAAGAATAATTTTTTATCTTTCGATATTTCCCCCCCAAGGAATTCAATCCATTGTTCAGAGTTCAGACTTAACATTCGATTCTTTAGTTCAAGTGCTTCAGTTTTTAGTTTATAAAATTTTTTGTGGCCCGAAAGGGAAAATATTGGTTTTTATCCTAAGATTATTTTTGTTTTTTCGACTTTGTCTCAGTAAAATGCCCGTAAGTCCCTTAGATTTAAAGGTAATTGCAAAAATGAGGATAATGTTTGAAAGGTCGTTAAATTCCCCATAAGCTTACGGCATTCGCAGCTTTCTAAAATTATTTTAAGATAGCAAGAAATTAGGCCAAATTCAAGATATGCTCCACTTTTAAAAATCAACAGTTTTTGAAATTTGTTTAAGGCTATAAAAACATTGAAAAATCCAGCGGCTGTCTATGGAAAAACTGGCCCAAAATGTCATCTTTCCAACGATATAACCATTTTTGGATTTATCTCACTTATCAGAGGAGAAATCGACGTTTAAATGCCGAAAAACGTGGTTTTTGGTGAATTGTCGATTTTTCGGTAGGTAATATCCAAACGTCTAGTGTTTTTAGAAAATTTTTACGCATTTCGACATTGTGTTTCCGGGAACGTGCGCGGGATTTTCCCAATTTTTTTGGTTCTAAACAAAAATTGAAAAAATGATTACTCCCAAGAATTGAGCATATCTCAACTTTGGCCTTATTTTAGGCTATTTTAAATTAATTTTAGAAAGCTGCAAATGCCGCGAGCTTATAGGGAATTGAACGGCCTTTTCCATGGTGACCTCGTTTTTTTAATTACTTCAAAACGTAAGGGACTTATGGCCATTTTACTGAGACTAAGTCAAAAACAATAAAATCTTTGAAGCAAAAAAGTATGAGGACAATGAAGAGTTTTTTATCATAGTAATAAGGACACTGAAAAACTAATAAAAATAATAATTTGAGCAGAATACTGTTTTTACTAGCCAAATTTTAATTTTTCCACCTTTTTGGAGAAAATTCGACGGAAACTTCTAATCGAAAAATTTCTGATACCCAACAGTTTCTTCGTGAGCGTTCACATAGGCAAATGCGGAAGGAAGGGCGAGGTAATTGCTCAATTACTTCCAACTATCAGTACCGACCAGTACTGCCATTACTAACTGCTCATCGGAACCGAGCTGTGAAAATTGAGTTTCGTAATACCCGGAATTCGCATTAATCCGAAAGGGCGTCGATTCGTTTTAATTACAGAAAAAAATAGTATTAGGTACTATAACGTTAATAACATGTTGAGCAGCTTCATGTTATTCAACTGGAAGGTATCTCCTTTAAAGGTTCCAAAGATGATACGTAGGGACGCGAAACCCAAAAATCAATACATACCAATTTTGGGAACAAAATAATTTGAAAAATAAGCTCTTAACTCGAAATAAACTTAACCAGTAAATTCAGAGTAAAAAACAGGTTAAAAGTCATAAAAATCATGACATTTTCTCAAAAATAGATTTTTTTGCATAAACCCACAATTTAAAATTCATTATGGGAAGCCACCAGAATTTTAATTGAAATTTTTGAAACAAATTTGGAAAATAAGCTCGAAATAAACTTAACCAGTAAATTCAGTATGAAAAATTGGTTAAAAGTCATAAAAATTATGACATTTTCTCAAAAAAAGATTTTTTCGCATCTACAATTTAAAATTTATTTTAGGAAGCCACCAACATTTTAATTGAAATTTTTGGAGTGACCCTAAAAATTAAGATTTGGGGGTTTGTAAGGTGCTGAATTTGAATGTGAACTTCAATATGAATTTTGTTACTATTTTGCACTGTGCATGTTGCATTGAATTTTTTTGATATTTTTGACCTAAACATCCTCAAAGACAGTCAAAATATGATCAAAATCTGTCAGACTGTTACGTTTCGAAATATTGTATTGCGTGTTATCTATCGGTTTATTTTATGAAATTTTTTCTCCCGGGAGCGCGCCAATATCATACGCCGGGCGTATTACGCCTAGGCGTCCGTTGTCCGGCGAGAGGGAAGTCAGCCTTGAAGTAGGTTGAAGTTTCACTGATATCCGAACACGTCCGAAACGCTCAGAGCGAAGGTGCGCTGATGAGCGATTAAAGGAAGACGACGAACAGCGTTTTACTTTCTACGGAATGGCAAATCCAGGCTGTCCAGAAAGGGAAACGAAAGTCTAAAATCTGCGAACTGTTGTTGGCGAAAATTTCGAGATGAAAAATTCAATTTTGATTTTCTACATTAACTTTTATTTTCTACATTAATTTTGATTTTCTACATTGATTTTGATTTTCTACATTAATTTTGATTTTCTACTTTAATTTTGATTTTCTACATTAATTTCGATTTTGTACATTAACTTTTATTTTCTACATTAATTTCGAGATGAAAAAATTATTTTTGATTTTCAACATTAATTTTGATTTTCTACATTAATTTTGATTTTGTACATTGATTTTGATTTTCTACATTAATTTTGATTTTCTACATTAATTTTGATTTTCTACATTAACTTCGAGATGAAAAATTTAATTTTGATTTCTACATTTGGCACGAATACCCTCAGTAATTTTGAGTTCTTCCAACTTTTTTAAAAATTTATTACTGCTTTTTCTTGAGGGTGCGAAGAAAATGTTCATTATTACACTACTGCAATTTTTTTCAAATTTGAAAACGTATTTGTAATTTTTTTATTTTTGCCGAAAAAAACGGTTCGGTCTCAGTTTCACTTTTTTGCTAATTTTCCTCACGAGTTCACGTTTAAATTTTTCAAAAAGTAAACAAAAATTTTCCTAAATTTTAAATCAATTTTCTCACGACTTTAGCCACTGAAATTCGGTCGATTTTGACGTGCAAGAGAAGGAGGGGGTGTAAAAACTTGCATTGAAAGTTACAAGCTAAGAAAAGTCAAAATCGGTTCAGTAGAATTCGCCAATTCGGCAAAAAATACCCAGAAAAATAAAAACCTCTATCGAAAAATTGAAGAAAAAAAATTATTTTCTAAAGCTGAGGAATCCTCTTATTTAATGGTAAATCAAGGAAGAAAATGAAGAACATTAGCCCCAAAAACGAATAACCGACCTACTACAAAAAAAAAATGTTGTCGAAATGAATATTGTTTATCCAGAAGGAAATGAATCGTTCGTTAGTGAATCAGGCCATCAAGATCAACAGAAATGAACAAAAGCGTTTGGAAAGTGTATTTATCGGAATTTAGGGATTGTAGCAGCCACCTACGTAACAGTCCAAATAAAATTTTCAACTTCCAAAACATTTTTGTAGGTACTAAAAAACTTTTTTTTGGTCAAAATTCGGAGTGTGCAAGACACAATAACAGGGGTACTAAAATTCTAGGAACATGTCCAGTAATTATCATAATTACTCGACAACCACTTCCAGTCAATTTCCAGTCTATTTTCGGAAGTTCGATTCAAAAATATCGAAATGGACCGAATTCTCTTCGGTCGTGAAAGGCGACCAGTTGAAAGATCTGGTTTCTCCGGGGGACACCTGATTGGACTGGAATGAGATGGTAGCCTAAAGTTCGCCAGATTTTGTATTGATGAAATTGATCAGCATGGCTGAATCGATCAAAATAACGATTAGCGACCAATCATCATAAAAATATTTCGTTAAAATATCCGAAAATTATGTCAACAGAAAAACTACTGTCCATTCATTACTTTTTCCAGTAAAATTTAAAAAACGAAAAATTATATAAATTTTTTTTTGTTACAGGTATGGCTGGTGGGGCTCGTGGTGTCATACACCGATGCGAGGTAGGTACGTCTGTAAACTAATAATGCAAGTTTGCAAAAAAAGGTAAAATCCGAAAGACCCGGAAATGACATGACATTGATCAATATTTTTTTGGGGCTGAGCTCGACCTCAGTTTTTCCGGTCAAATCAAAATTGTCGGGATAGAGGCGATTTCCTTTTTCCGAGGCTTTTCCATATCAAAATATCGCCGATAATCGTGCAGATGCCCAAAATACACCAGAAAACACTCTACAAAACAAAGTTCGAATCAATTTTTACCGGATTTAGTTCTACGCTAGAAGGCAAGAAGTAAAAAAAATACTTGACTTCAATTTGGAAAAATTCGTTTTCTTGCGTTTTCTTTTTTTTCCCCTTAGATTTTCCAGCTGGAATCGGTTTTTTGCATTTTTCTCAGTCCTGAAGAGTCGTAGAAAATCGTAATTTTTCCGTGTCATGTACCAGCCCAAAACCTACTCAAAAATATTTTTTTTGGAATTTTAAAATTTTTTTCAAAGGGTCAGAAAAATATTTTTTTTAATGTCAAAAATTAGCCGTTAAACCAGGTTTCAAACATTGAAATCCAACCAATTTTGACATACAGGAAGTGAAAACGGTGTAGAAACCTTCAAGGAATCCAACTAGCTCAAAAAATTCAAAATCGGTTCAGTAGAACTCCTTCAAATTGCCAAAAACGCGAAAAAAGAAAAATCGCGTCAAAAAATACGAGCCAAACCGATAAAAAAACAAAATTTTCAAACGTTTGCGGAAAAAACCCCTATATCCTATGGTAAATCAAGTGAGAAACCCGGGAAAAATACTCGAAAAATTCTAAACCGACGGCATTACCTTCAAAATTGAGTTTTTGTGTTTTTTCAAAAATATACCTACCCAAACATACAATTGGGCCGAAGGACCTTTTAGAAAACATTGTTTCAATATGTGGTAAAAACATGAAAGAAAAGCCTCCTTCGAAACCATTCGACCAACCTCCTTTTCATTTTGCCTCTTTTGTACTCGAATTGGCGCCAGTTCGCCAAAACGAGTGCACGAATTTTCTGTAACTGGCATGAGATGGCTGGAAAATGGCTTTTCTTCAGGTCGATCGATACGGTGCTCATGAGGGCCCGGCTCCGAAACACCACGACGAATCAAAACGGGTTATCCAAGATTCGAATATTATGAAAGTCCACCGCATAAACCACGGGCGGAATTGGCCCTTTATTCGGTCTAAACGTGCCTTGCGTGCAATAAAGTGAAATAAATGGGATAATATTGTTTAAAAAAATATTTTCCGATAATCGGCACGAGTTACCTATTTTACAGAGATTACGAATAAAATTTTCGAAAATGGACCATACTAATGCCGATTCGGACCCCTTAACCTTTTCCGATCGGATTGCCCGGACAATATGCATCAAGTTGGAGCAAACCACAACTTTTAGGACTAGTTTCGTCATGAAGCATTGGCTATATTTTTTAGAAAAACAGCTCTCCTAATGATGGCCGGAAGGACGAAAGCGCCAGAAATATCCGTCAAATACCCAATTTCAAACATAACTTCCATCAATCTTTTTTGAAAGTCATTAAAAATGGCGAAAAAGTCTCGAAAAATTCCTCTAGGTGCCAATACTTTGGTCGAAAATGGAACCTCCCTATTCCCGAATGGCTTGGGTTATGGCGCAAATCGAATTCAGGGTAATTTTAACCGATTTCATCAGGCATCAGTGCAAGCCAGAATGCAGAAGATCAGGAGGCAGTCAAAATAAGTCCAACACCACAAATAACGAAACATTACCTATTCCCCGAATAGTAACATATCTCTGTACTAAAGAAAAACCTCTTTAAATAGATCTTCAGATATCAAAAGCTACAAATTCCGAGCATCAATCAGCTGGAGACAGCACAACAAATCCTAACTAGGTAGTTATGTCATTTCATCACGGCCTTGACTCCTGACTTGAAGGTAATCACAATATTTTTCTTCTTTTTCCTCAGATTACCTCCCAAGTTCCTCAAGGCCACGAACAATGTGGCGAAAATCTACCAATCGCCACGCTACGCCTACAGCATCGTCCCCGTCTCGCCGAGATACCAACTGGTGCAGTCAGTAGCGAGGAAAGAAGTTCACGTCCCAGTTTTACGGCCGGTTCGTAAAAAACGTCGACCGATCCGAGGGAGGCCTTCGCATTCGCATGACTACGTGAGCACGTCGTACCACGACTACAGCACGCTGCCAGCCGGCTCCAAGAAGCATCCGAGGCTGAGGAAAGCGCCGGAAACGAAGCGAAAGCCAAGGCCGCCACCGAGGGAACCTCCGGAATACTACGAGCAGGAGATCGAAGATGACGACGATTTCGACTACGAATACGAAGAGAGACACGTCGAAAAGCCGCCCCGAGGATTCAAAGACCGGCCGCTGAAAAGGGGCTACAGCAGCAGCACACCGGAGACGTCACACGAGGAAAACCGACATAAGGGGATTCGAAGCGGAGGCGACAGGCATAAAGTGAGGTACCCCGATGATGACGACGAGGAATTCCTGGCTCAGCATTCCGAACTCTACTCCAGCGGATATCCGCCAGGGAAGCCGAAACTGCGGCCGCCGCGGCCTCGTGACAGCGATTCAGACATCAGACACCCGCATTCGGGCAGGAAGTATAAGCCGCAGATACCCAAAGGGTTCAGGCATCCGACTAGACCTTCGAGCAAAGCTTATTCAGCAGCCATTCCTGGCTCCGACAGACCGCTGCATCTGAAGGAAGAAAAGAGATATAGAGACGAAGATGACGAGGACGAAGAGGAGACGTCGCTGAGGCCGAGGTACAAAAAAAGGCCCAGGTACCCAGACGAGGAAATCTACGATGACGACAAGGACGCCAACGAAAAGGAACAATCGCCCAGCTTCAGTCCACCGCAAGAAGTGTACGAGTATAGCCCCGATAATTTCTACCACGATAGGAAATTCGAAGCGAAACAAAAATCGAAGCGAGGCACCGAAGACAAAGAGGAAATCCCAGGAACATCCCAGTCACACAGCAGCAGGCCCGTACATGAAAGCGAAGAAGACACGACACCGTTCAGGCCGAGCAAGCCGAGAGACGAACAGCGAAGAGGCAGCGAAAGAAAAGAGACGAGAAGAAAGAAGGAAAAATCCCGAACGAAAGTCAAGGAAAACTCTCAGCAAGAACAGCAGCCGGTGACGGAGAAAAATATCAAATGGTCCATACCGTTCAGACTGGAAGGAGACGATGAAGATGGCTGGGAACATGGCAAAGGATCCGAATCCACCCCGACGAGATCTTCCTCGAACCATCAAGAAAGCGAACCCCCCGCCAGATCGAAGCCAGCGGAGAAACCCGTCAGCGAGCATGACACCGCTCAGCCAGCTTGGCCCGTTATCGGACTGAACTGGAAAGATGCTCAAGCCTCGTACATCGAAAATCAACAGCAAGACTACCTCAGCAGCTGGCAGAACTTCCAGATGCCTCAGTGGCCGAGCATCGACGATCAGCTGGACAAATTCCCATTGAGATCCACCTTCAAATGGGTCGAGCCGACGAATCAAACGCCTCTGCATCCGACAGTGACTCCGATGCCTCACAAGACGACATCCGTAGCAGTGCCGATCGTGATACCGCCGATGGACTACACGAACCGAGGCATCGGCTCCGGCGAGAGGAAGAAGAAGAATTCGACGAAAAGGTCGAAAGACCGAGACATCCATCCCGACATTGTGGATCAGAGGGTCGTCAGCAGCAGCATACAGATGAACCGCGGCCCCGATTCGGCCAAAAGCGAAACCTGGGTCGCTCCTCCGTTCAGGACGTCGGCCAAACTGTCGAGCAGGACGCCACAGCAGCAATACACGGTGGAGACGTTCAAGACTCACAGTCTGGCACCGAGGAATAAGCCGTTCGAAGGCGAAATCGTCTACGGCACCAGGATACCGGAGCAGAAATCGAAAAAAGTCGAGCCCGACATCGGCTATCACGCGGGGATGGAAACTGTCGACGATGACATCGGCGGATGGCAAGTCTACAAGAAATAATTGATCGCCTGCAAATGTTTTTGGGTCGGATATTCAGCGGATCACTGAGCAGTCCCAGCGATCTTATGGATTTCAGTGTCTCTGTAAGCTTCTGTGGCAGACGTCTAAAATTGCTCCGATCAGAAAAGCCAGGACGAAAAGGCATCTCTCGGAGATAATTTTGGGCTGTTGGGCCTCGAATCAGTCAGCAGGGCTTGAGTATCAGGGAGTTCCTCTCGAAGAAATCGACCAAAAACAAGTTACGCGTTGGAAGTTTTTCGAATTTCAGGAATGAGAAGAGCTTCTTTAATCAATTCGACTAAGTCCTGACCACAGCAGAGGCATTCATGTTAAATCCAAGAGTGCACTCAAGCAAGTTGAGAAATGCTCGATAGGGTGTCACTTGGGAGGGTGTCACTTGAGATATAACCTCAAAAAGTCGGTTTTCTGGGGAAAGACGAAAGAAGAATCGTTTTTCTTGAAGAACTTTTGAGACACTGAATTGACTTCGACAATTCGAAGCACATTCTCTGGAAATCAACCCTCTTATGAGCATAGACAAATAATTTGAAAAATATACCAAATTTTCAAAAAATTTTTTGAGGTTATATGTCAAGTGCTACTTTTACACAATGAGTCACACTTTGGTGCCAGCTGATCACATTTTGATGCTCAATACTGCAAGTGCTTCATTCCCTCACTCCCCTGATGTACGCCTTCCATGGTATCATTCGGTTAAAAACGTCATCAAACTGGAAACTAGTCACACTGGGAGGAAGGATTGCCAATCGAGAAATCTACGAATTCGTAGGTTCTTTTTCCCCCTCCGAGGGCATTATTTAGGCTAAAATCAAACCCAAAACTCAGAAAATCAGAAAAAAATTCGAAAAAAAATTGTCAAAATTAGAAAAGAGCTATTTCATCAAAAAAGGTAATCCCATTATAGTCAGTTCTGACGTGGATTTGTACTCAAAATTCAAGGAAGAAATTGACAATTCCCCGAACCACCAAGTCCTGATTCAATCCTTTTCACATAATTTATTGTCTCTCGAACCTTCAATTTGTACAGTAAAATTGTAAATATTATATTTTATGCTATTATTGTGTGAAATCTGCTCAAGGGTGTAAAAAAAAATCGAGCAAGGCTGTAATAAAGTTATCCCCGATTGCGAATTTTTGAATCATCAATACCCACGTTATTGTTTATTTATTGGCTTCATAGGCGAATCTAGTATCTAGACTGCCCCGATTTGTAAAGACTCAATAAAAACTTACGAAGTCACAACTCTTGTTCGAGGGAAATAAAGCCTGATGCTGGACCCAAATTTATTTACCCCACTCCCTTGCAAAGACATATTGTGTAAGGCCATGCAACATCCAGCAAGTGGTGTCAGGCCGATTGGTCGAGGTGGCGTCGGCGTTTCCAAGCAACGTACCCATAAGGACGGACATCTCTTCTAGAGAACTAAAAATCTTTCTAGCCGTCTTTTCCACGTCTGCAGAATTGACTACAACTCAAAAAATGATCGTTAATGTTTTTATAACATTATACCCGAGACGAGAGGCGAAAGCGGTCGGAAATTGAGGCCAGCGGAAAATCTATTCAGCTCAAAGCCATAAAGTTAGGACATTTACTGTCCGTTCGATGACTTGTGTAAGATAATTCTTCAAATTACATTACCAGCTGGACGAGATCTACAAAGTTGACCAGGGGCGGCTCCTGGCAGGAGCAGAGGAGCATGTGCACCCCCTGGCCAAAATGAGAAAGAAAAAAACAGTGACCTACGTTAATAATAACATTATTACTGCCACACAACTCTTCACTATTAATCCTCTCTGAAAAACAACAACAACGTCATTGGCAAAGCCTCAGGATCACCAACGGATAGGACTAGCGCTATACTGTATGGCGGCTCGTGCACGAACTAGTAATGCACTAGATCGGTCTTAGTGGTCTTGTATTTCTGGAAGTGTATGAGTGAGCCAGCCAATGCCTCACCGTACCGTCCAGGTGCACATTTTCTGTCTGCTCCGCCGGTCGAATGCGATCGAATCTGCGGTCGAATGCGGTCTAATCGAGGTAATCTTATCTTATCAGTTCGAAAACTGATATGATTTAGTAAAAATCGCGGTGTTTTCTTCTGTGGTTCGATAAAAATGAGTGATGTGAAGGTAGTTCAATTGAATTTTTCTAAGTTTACTTTGGAGGAGAAAATAGCAATCCGGGAACCCGGCCGCTACTCACCTGCACTGGAAGGACTTTTACTGAAGGTAAAAGCTAAAAATCGCTCCACGACTCGGAAATGCAACCGACAATACTTAGGTACTTCAATTTCAACTTTTACAAAATAGGGTTTCTGAAAATTGATAGATGGTAATCATCTTAAAATTCCTCTGTTATCACTAGTGAACGTTTTTTGGTGTTCATTTTATAATAATGAGACGTGAAAGTGTGCAAAACTTTCCTATTAATTTGCATTTACTTAGTTGAAATTGATATTTGGCTGAGACCAACTGACTGTTTATGATAACATATTCCCTTCGCGATTGTTCCATAATATAATATATTATTATCTATATCATAGATCTAGATAATATTATTATCTTATGGCCTAAGTGCACCCCCTGGGTTTAAGGGCAGGAGCCGCCACTGAAGTTGACACGAAATTAGAGCAGGCACCGCAGGATGAAAATGATTGGTCGAGGTGGCGTCGGCGCGGGTGTCACTAACCAATAACAAACGTAGGCAGGTACATCATTCTTCCTAATCATGAGCCCATACATCCTAATCATGAGCCCCGTCAATACTGGCGAAAGAAATGACCTCCCCTACTGAACCGTGTCTTGAGAGCGGCAGGGCACGCCCGGGACAACTTCGGTCATAGGGCCAAACCCTGCATGGGTTTTTTGGCATTTTCTTCAAAAATAATACCTATCTATAGAACCAACAACGGAAAAATTCACAAAACCTCATCCCAAAATTAACGGTTCTGGCGTTATATGGGCAAAAGGAGTAATCTAGTTACGAGTCGGTCGTTCGAAATGAAGAGCAAAAAATCCGCCTCCGGACACCTGCGTCTCCAGCGGTTTGACTTTCACGTCGTCAAAAATATTCCTGCGGTTTTATATTTTTACGTTACAGCTCACTTGCCAGCGGTTGACGGGAAGCGGGATTGCGCAATCGCAATGGCAAAAGCGGACATGCTGTGCCGACTTTGAAAATAAACATGGAGAAACAACGAGTCGTTTTTGGGGAATTTTTAAAAAACGAATTCTCGACCTTTTTAACAGATGGCCAATCTTTTCAAAAATGGAGAGCAATAGATTGGTTACGGACTTGAAGATAACACACAATTATTTCATTTTTGTTACTTACATTTTTTATAGAAAGAGTTTTGAAGGCTTAGGAGGCTATAAAGATCAAAAATGTCAAGAACACACTTTGCACACCCGCCTAAAATCAGACTAAGTCAAGTTACCTTAATACAAACAAATATACACTTATTCCACGAGGTAATGACCAAGAACGCTCAAATCGGTTAGTTTTTGCGACCAGAAAAAAATGAACTAGTAAAAAAAATAATAAAATGCCAATATATCGGAAATACTGTGAGTTATCAGAATTCAGGTAAAACATGTGATGGGGTGTTGCCGAGACGAACAATTTTTCAAGAAACTGAAAAAATGTCGATGAGGGCGATGAGACCATTAAATGGCCAGAAAAAATGGTCTTAAATGGTCAGAAAATTAGGCGGTTATAAAGACCGTCGGTACCACCACAAAATGATAATTGATCATATATGACCATTAAATGGTCAGGAAATTTGATTAAATAGTCAGAAAAAATGGTCTTAAATGGTCCGAAAATTAGGCAGTTACAAAGACCGACGGTCTAGCGACAAAATGATAATTGAACATATACAACCATAAAAATTTAATTTTGACCATTTAATGGTCAAAAAATTCGAATTCAGAAAATGGTCAAATGGTCAGAAAATTTAATGGTCAGAACATATGGTCCAAAATGGTCAAATGGTCTTATATGGTTAAGATAACTAATTGGTTGATTAACTAATATGTTAACACGTTAGTTATATATTATGCCTTAACACTCGATATATCGATAGGTACCTTAAAGCACAAAGGGGATATGTCCCAAAATATCGAATTTGAGATTTCGGTACCGAAAGAATCTATTCATCAGGACCTATCGATCGCTCCAAGAATCATGATCCTTTTATCTATTTTTGAGGTCAAAAAATGATAAAATAGAAAAACGACAAATATTTAAAGTGCGTTTATCTTGGAAGTGTTAAGTGCTACCAAAGTTCTGGTTAAACGAGGTTATAGATCTTGGCCAGACAACATTTTTTTATTTAGAGAATTTTTTATGAAATGGAAAACTATGGGCGAAATCTTTGTTTTTGTAAATTGATCAAAAACTAATTTTGCATTTTTCTCATTATGCCATTTTTGGGCATATCCCCTTTGTGCTTTAAGGCATCGATATGACCATTAAATGGCCAGAAAATTTGATTAAATGGTTAGAAAATTAGGCAGTTATGAAGACCGTCGGTCTCGCTACAAAATGATAATTGAACATTCCGCAATTCACGCAATGCAATCTTGCTCGGTTGGTTCTTTGTATTAAATCACGAACCATGGCTCTTTTCATTCGGCTAAATACGATTGGTCCTATTCGAGTAACAACTAACCATCCGTAACGTGGGGACATGAGGTGAGACAGATATGGGACACAACATAATCCAACACGTAATCTACCATGTCGAAGGGACACTTGTCAACAGCTCAACTTTCGTGAGTGCTCACAGTTGGATCACACGTACAGAAATTACCGTCCAACAATTGCGGTAATGAATGTCGCTCTTTTCGCTAGATTGGTTGCCCTGAAAGGCCAGTCAGCTGTAGAATTGAATCCAGTTCCAGAGTGACGTATGTACGATTTTTATTTTTTTTTTCGGAAATTGTTGTACGGTTGCTGTAAATTCTCCATTAGCGTCATTTAAAAAAAAAAAAAAAAAAAAAAAAAAAAAGAAGCGTGGCCTAACAAGACCCTAACAAGATGGCGTTAAGTTAGAACTGTAGACCAAATAGAACGGTGATGGCAAGCTCTCAAACTTCGAATTCTCATTACCTAACATAAACCAGTCTCATTACCGCTAAATTTTCATTTTCTGGTCATTTACAAAAATGACCAAAGCTCCCTCAATTCTCAACCTTTTTTCAAATTTCTTGAACTGAAATGTTTATCTCGGCAAGACCTAACACCCTGTTTAATCGGATTAATTCGAATAACTCACAGTACTTCCGATATATTGGCATTTTTAGTGTTTTCTATTTTATTTTTTTCCGGCCGCAAAAATTAACCGATTTTAGCGTTCTTGGTCTCAAAATCTTTGTTTTACCTTGCAAAATATGTGGATATTTTTTATATTCCGATAACTTGGCGTATTTTTATTTTAGGCGAGTTTTAAAGTTTGCATAGTGAGTTTTTTGTATTTTTGACCTTAACACTCTGAAAAGCAGTCAAAATATCATCAAATTGTGTTACGATTTTACGTTTCAAAATATGGAAGTATTGTGTGTTATCTACGCACCACTGGTTTTCCTCGTGGGAGGCATAGTTTTCACGTTGAAGGCAAAAAATCAAAAAATTCTGAAATTCTCATTTTTTGGGATGCTATGTTACCTACATGAGAAATGGTATTACGACGATACAAGTCGATAATTAACGATACCTGAAGAACATAACGCTTAGCCGTAAAAATGCCTTCGGGACCCAAAGACGTAACACGTATGTTCACGCCTAACTGTTAACCTTTTCTTGTTTACGTTTTTAAGGGTTGTCGAACCGTTAGCCCCACTGACCGCCGGGGCCCCCCGAAAAGATAAACTCGCCCCTTCCCGAAAGTGACCGTTGTCACAGGTCCGTGGAACTTGTCTAGGTCTAGGAAAACGGTGTATATAACGCGCAGGCGCTTTCCCGCCACGGATCATTGGTGATGTCCGTCAGTGCCTAGGCTGGTCATAGTTTTACTGGCATTTAACGAATTTCTAGTCCCTGGGTAGACCGATGGATTTCTACTTGGTCCTGGTACGTTGAAAATTTGAAGTAAAATTTCACGATCGCGATTGATGTTAATTTATGCGCGCTATTGGTGAATTTGGTGATTGAGGCGAAACGTCGGGAAATAATCGACGGCGGTGACTACCCGGACTAACGGACTCAGTGAAACCAGTGAATCGGTGAACAATTTTGTGACAGTGAATTTACCCAAGGACGAGTAAGGTAATCGTGTGTATGCAGAAAATTCAATTGGTGCACCCCTGGATTTTCGAGGAATCTCAGTCTTTATGAGAAAATCAGGGTCTATAGGGAAAAGTACAACAATAAACTAAATAGTTACCAACTCTAGGTTTACTGCTATTGCAGTAAAAAAATAATGAAAACCCTATTCAAACTATGAGAAAATCAAACTACAAAATTTGCCTACTGAAACCCTTGGATGCAGCCTGATGGAAATCAGCCCCTAAACCATCGACCCATTTTTACGAAAATTCGAACATGATAATATCATATTATGTGAAAAATCACAAGAAAATGAGAAGTTACATTGGCTTGGGCTCTGGACCACGAGGTGATACATTTATTGCTTTATTACCCCCCAAGGTTAATGGGGGGACCTAATTTATGGGGGTCATCAGCTGTTATAGGCCAAAGGTGGAGCAAATTCGGCCACACAAGCGAACTTCGGGCATGAGGTTATGGGCCCAGATCCTCGCATAGCACAAGAATAGGAAAAGCTGGCGCCAATTTCGTGAACCTCCCAAAATTGAAATAATTCGACCTAACGGTCACGAGGTATTACTTGGATAGCCACTAGCAACGTACAACTTCAAATATAAAAAATAGGATCCAGACATTTATTTCACGATGTAACACTTTTATCTGTTAAGCCAAGATCGACTGATCCAAAACTGGAACTGAAACCGAGAAAGAAATAGAACTGAAACCACAACTGAATTTTAAGTTAAAATGAACTCATAATTGTCTAACACTGATATTGATAGAACTGAATCACTCACTCATACCTACTGAAACTCAAATTGAAATTGAAACTCAAAACTGAAACTCCAAGTCAAACTCATACTGAAATCGCAACTCAGAGAAAACCCTCATACTCAAACTGAAATTGAAACAGAAACCGTAACTGAGCTCAAACTTAAATTGAAACTCATATGCAAACTAAAATTGAAAACCCAAAGTCAAAGTCATACTCAATACTATAATAATGTTGAAACTTAAACTCTAGTTGAACTCGAACTCATAATCAAAGTCAAACTGAAATGGAAACTCGAGCTGAAATTGAAACTCGAAAAGAAAGTAAACTCAAACTGAAATTGGAACCCAAACTCAAAGTTATACCCAAAGGTATAATAATGTTGAAATTCAAACTCAAGTTGAAATTGAAACTCGAACTCATACTCAAACTCGAATTGAAATTGAAACTCAAACACAAACTCATTCTCACACTCAAACTGAAATCGAAACTCGAAAGAAAACTAAAATCAAACTAAAACTGAAAACCAAACTCAAAGTTATACCAAAAGGTACAATAATGTTGAAATTCAAACTCAAGTTGAAATTGAAACTCGAGCTCATACTCAAACTCAAGCTGAAATTGAAACCTAAACTGAAACTCATGCTCATACTGAAATTGAAACTCAAACAGAAATTGAAACTCGAACTCATACTGTTCGTTCTCAAACTCGAATTGAAACTGAAACTCAAACACAAACTCATCCTCACACTCAAACTGAAATTGAAACTCAAGCTGAGATTGAAACTCGAACTTGAATTGAAATTGAAACTTGAACACAAACTCACCCTCACACTCAAACTGAAAATGAAACTGAAACTCAAGTTGAAATTGAAACTAGAACTCATTCTGAAACTCAAACTGAAAATGAAACTTATCCTCAAACTGAAACTCATACTCATACTGAAATTGAAAGTCGAACTAATACTAAAATTGATATTGATGGTAATTCTGAAACTCAAGTGGAACTCAAACTTGAGTTTGATCAATTTCAGTTTGACTAGGTACGAGTTCGAATTCAACTTCAAATTGAATCAGTTTTCAACTTAAGTTTTAGTTCGAATATGAGTTTAGTTTCAATTTCAGTTTGAGTTTCACTTTCAGTTTAAAAGTCAATTTCAGTTTGAGTTTCAATTTCAGTTTAAGTATGAGTTCGAGTTTCAATTTGAGTTTCAACTTTATTAGGTATCCATTTCATACTCGAAACTTGTTTCGAACTACTTTCGAAACTACTTTCATACTTGAAACTATTGTTTCAATTCCAGTTAAAGTTTTAATTTCAGTTCGAGTGTATGAGTTCGAATTCAACTGCAGATTGAATTTGAGTTTCAACTTTAGTCAGTTTGAGTCTGGGTTTCAATTTCAGTTTGAGCTTGAGTTTCAATTTCAGTTTGAATGCAATTATGAGTTTCGATTTCATTTTGTGTTTGAGTTTTACTTTCAGTACGAGTTTCGATTTCAGTTTGAATTTTATTGTCAATTTCAGTTTAAGTATGCGTTCGAGTTTCAATTTGAGTTTCAACTTTAGTGTTAGTTCGAGTATTGAGTTTAGTTTAAATTTCAGTTCGAGTTTGAATTGCAATTTGAGTATGAGTTTCAGTTTCAGTCCAAGTAGTATGAGTTCGAATGAAAATATGAGTTTGATTTCCGATGTCAGTACCTATGAGTTCAGTTGATTTCAGTCTGAGTTTGAGTTTTGATTCTAGTTTGAATTTGAGTTCCAATATCAATGTGAGCTTCAATTCCAGTTTGAATTTGAGTGGGAGTATGACTTACAATTTCAGTTTGAGTTTCAGTAGCGGAAATAAAAAACTGAAGCTGTACCTGGGATTACTAGTTTTTGCTTCAAATCTAGTTTCAGTTAACTCAGCATTAACTATTGAATAACATGAGTTCATGCGAGGCATCATGATCATGACAGTGCTCCCTGATGCAGTGGTAAACCCAAAGTACATAAATGCATTGCTGGTTTGCACAAACGGTCAGAACAGGCGCACTTTTCGGCGCATTTTATTAAATAACATAATAAATTTTATTATAATTAATAACATAGTAGGTACCTACCATAATCAACATGTTTTCAATAATTATCTCTCCCGTCATTATTAATAGTTTATTATTTGACGACCTCATCCCTCTAAAAAAACTCTCAACGAAAATACTTTTTTGAAAATTCATGATTTTTGCTCGTCCCAAGTGAATAATTGGAATTGATGAATCGGGATTTTGGTAAAGTAAGTTTTTTAAACGCATTCGAATCGGGGGGGGGGGGGGGTATTTAGAAAGTACATTGAAGCTGTGCAAAAATTGCCATAACTCCCTCAATTTTTGACCTTTTTTCAAATTTCTCGAACTGGAACGTTCGCCTCGGGAATACCCATCGTCCTGTTTAATCGAAAATTGGATAACACGCAGTACATCCGATAAACGGACACTTTTAGCGTTTATTTTTAGTTCTTTTCTGGCATTGTTACTTGACGTTTGATTTTAGACTGGTTTTATAATTTGCATGGTGTTTTTTGATGTGTCCTCTAAGACTACAAGGCAGACAAATTGTAATTTGTACCAAAAATTCACGAACGGAAGTATTGTATGTTATCTGCGCACCATTGGGTTTCTAGAATTCAATCAGGAACAACAATTTTTGATGACTTGAGTTTTGGGACGCGATTGCAGGTGCATAACTGATCTTGATGCAACGGTGACTTCACACTGATACATACCCTTGTTACACTGAACACCTTAATGTTCAATTAGAAACGAATGCACATTGCAATAATTGGATAACAGCGTATCCACCCACTTCCTCAAATTATTCCTTTGATTTCAAGCTGTTATCAGTGTATTCGTGATAATATCGAGATGCGGTAGCAGGACCTCCCATCTCCCACTACTAACTCGGCTTTCCTTTTCTGTCGAGATGAGTCGTTATGTGTGGACACATCTTCGAGAACATTATGGCCATTACTTGGCTTAGAAAGCAGAAAGTCGTAGGTGGCCTCGCGAAGGATTTATTGCCAGAATTAATGAAGTTGTTACAACTTACGATGACCGGGGGCGAGAAAGCATTATCCGGCAATATTAGCATAAGTTGATAGTTAATGGAAATCTCATTACGGGCGACGGACGGGTTTTTGTTAATTTTTCCCCCAATCGATAGTCTCTTGAAAAAATGGAATTCGAGGAGAAAATCCCATATGGACATATCTTTGGGAATGGATGGCTCGTAAATTCATAATCATAACTCATTCGCAGGATGAAAATACTTGAGAAATAGCTGAAGCTACAGCCCCAACTGGCAAGTACATAATTACCACTTCCGAGTTAGGTAAACGGAGGACAAAAAGGAAGCTCGTTACAGAAGTAATAAAGTACCCAGCCGACAGCAATAAAAACAGATCGGGCCGCAAGCCGATTCGTATTGCTTTCATTGGAACGGTAATGAGAAAAAGGGAAATCATGGGAAAAAATGCGGAATCGCCAACTTCCAAGTTATGAATATTTCTGTGAGAAAAACGGAAAAACAACAAGCGATCGGTTAGTTATGTGAACGGAAAAAAATTTACCTACTTTGACAAAACTAAAGAAAGAAGTAGGTACTCAATGGTTTGTTATGACTTGGCTCCCAACAGATGTACCTAGCAGGTACTACCAACCCAGTGCAGGGTGTTTTTGTTTTCAAATATTTTTGTTTGTAATTTTGGTGCTTTATTTTGAGGAAATGCTCCTAGGTATGGATTCAGCTAAAACAATTTTCACAGCACACGGTAATTCACTTTCAAGAGGTGAATGGGAGCATCAAGATGGGTCGTGAGGGTCTTCAAGATAGAAAACTGGGAGCATCAAGATGGGTCGTGAGGAGCTACAAGATGGGTCGTGAGGAGCTTCAAGATAGGTGAATGGGAGCATCAAGATGGGTCGTGAGGAGCTTCAAGATAGAAAACTGGGAGCATCAAGATGGGTCGTGAGGAGCTACAAGATGGGTCGTGAGGAGCTTCAAGATAGGTCGTGAGGAGCATCAAGATGGGTCGTGAGGAGCTTCAAGATAGGTGAATGGGAGCATCAAGATGGGTCGTGAGGAGCTTCAAGATAGGTGAATGGGAGCATCAAGATGGGTCGTGAGGAGCTTCAAGATAGGTCGTGAGGAACTTCAAGATAGGTCGTGAGGAGCTTCAAGATGGGTCGTGAGGAGCTTCAAGATAGGTGAATGGGAGCATGATGATGGGTCGTGAGGAGCTTCAAGATAGAAAACTGGGAGCATCAAGATGGGTCGTGAGGAGCATCAGGATAGGTCGTGAGGAACTTCAAGATAGGAAATTGGGAGCATCAAGATGGGTCGTGAGGAGCTTCAAGATAGCAGATTGGGAGTATCAATATGGGTCGTGAGGAGCTACAAGATGGGTCGTGAGGAGCTTCAAGATAGGTCGTGAGGAGCTTCAAGATAGGTGAAAAGGAGCATCAAGATGGGTCGTGAGGAGCTTCAAGGTCGTTAGTACCAAGATAGGTCGCCAAATGCTATTCCAACCAAGATAACCTGATATCACCAAAAATGCAGAATTGTTCATAATTGAAGAGGGTTGAGAGATCATGACCCAGCTCGCCCTGAGGATTGGCCCATCCTGCGAAAGATGCTGTTACATGTACCTCCCTATCTACTCGAAAGGAAAAAAAGTCGGTTTTTTCGATCATGCCTTGAAACCTTTTGTTCTACAAGTATTGGTAATATTCGCTCAGAATAAATCTATATCCCGCAGTATAACCTCTGAAGCGAAAATATCGAGTTGCCGGTATTTCGATAAATACGTTCCCTGAGGATCGGCCTATCCTTTCTTCGTACTTGGCTGGCGGATGTCGAGGAAACGGACACTCGGATGAGACGTTATCGCGGGATGTGGGTCGAGGAAGGAAACTGTGTGCCCGTCAAAGCGTCAAAGATGCGCACCAGGCGAGGAAGACAGACACGAACAATCCTGTCGCTTCCGGATCAATCTCGGGATATTTTCGCTAATAAGATCCCGCGGGGAGGGGAAACTTTCTAAGCTATGCCATTGTGCAAAGATGATATGCGACTTCGAGAAGATAGGCTATCCTCGCCATTTCGTAACGCGGCTTATTTCAACATCCAGAAGGTGGTAAATCGAAGAGGCGCTTTTCTGCTCAGAAACTATGTCAGAAAAAACATGTTAATTGGGGGGGAGGGGTTAATTTTATGGTAAATTGATCCTTCATCTCAAATTAATGTTAATTTTGGGACAATAAATATCGAAAAAATGAAATTTCTATTAAGAGGGTCCTCACAGTATTCCCACAACAAAGGCATTTTTAGTGTTTAGGATTGTGTTTTTCCGGACGAAAAAATGTACCGATTTGAGCGTTTGAGGTCCAAGATTTTTTGCTTATTAGCAGAGTGGGCCTATATTTTTTTCATACCATGCAAATCAACGAAAAAACCATACGATGCACCAATGCATTACGAATCGTGCCTAGTTATCTAATTTCTATTACGACCAGTGATACGTGAGCAATGGTATTATAAGGCTAGATAATGAATTAATGTTTCTATTATAGGTGCATTAGATGCACCGACCCGATATTATCCTTTTTTTCTAGTTATGGAACGCACAACGGTTGAAACTGAGCATATTGTTACTACACATGACTTCTAGGCTTACCTAATTATGGGTGGATAGGTATTCTTACCGCGGCGTACCTGATTTATTTTATCAGATAATTGTACTACTAATATTTACTTTTTCTAAGCCCATTTGTATGGGTAAAACGCTATTTTGTCTATATTTGTGCAAAAACTTCGAAGCAATCCTACGAGCTGGAAAAAGTCAAAATCGGTTCCTCATCCATCAAATTGACAACAAAACTAGAAGAAAAGAAATTGCTAAAGAGAAATTTAAAAGCCAAAAATCATTTTTTCTGAATTTCAAAAAAAAAAACTGAAAATATTTACTTAATTAGCACACCGCGAGCAAGAATACCGGAAAACATTTTATTCCATTTTGGCGTTTTTTGAGGAGCGAAGCCGACGTGGAGGCAGAGTTGTGGTGGAGCCAGGATGCTGGAGCTTCTTCACACAGCTCATTCAACAAAGAATATAATATATTATATGCCTAAGTGCCAAAAATTTAAATAAAAGTTATCAACAATTTAAATCTCCATTCCGTACATTTTAGGTCAGAACCACTGCCATCTAGCGACGATTTTTGAAACTTCTGATAAGATTTCCCCGTCCCGCTCATTTTTAAACGTTGGCGGATGGCACTTAGGCCCCAAAAACTTAATAAAACGCATTTTTCTGTTTTTGGCACTTAGGCCCTTGGTACCCAAAATCCAAAATTTCAGATCCTTTTTGAATTGTGACATTTTCCACGCTAAGAATCCTCAGAAATGGAGAATGTAGAGCACTAGGTATTTCTACTCAAAAAATGTGCGTGCAATAAGATCCATCAGCTGTTATACAAGACGAATACCAGACGGAAACAACCGGGTCATGAATAAAAGTCAGATTCGTGATTAAGAATCGTGCAATTGAATAATCGCGCCCTTGTTGGCCAACAGAGCCGAGAGAATTCATCTAATTCCGCCATTGTATATTATCGGGTGCGATTATATTCATATACAAGTCATCAGTCGCGTTCTGATAATCGAGAAACCAGTTTGAAAAGCTACTTCCCGACACCTAGCTAATGTAGAACATAACCATGTTTAATGATTCGTGCGTCGATACCAAATAGAAGTCTCTCAGCCATTCAACTATTGCACCACGATTGCTAAATTACCTATCTGAACTATTTGGAGAAGATTTTAAGTGCAAATTGAGCAGATATGTATTTAAATTAATTAATCTATACTATAAGATATAAAATGAGATGGTATAATGAAAATGTAGATAACACCAACAAACGTCAAACGCTCAAATCGGTCGATTTTTGAGGCCAGGGAAAAATAAAATTGAAAACTGTACTGAAGTACTATGAGTACCTAATCAAAATTCCCCAGAAAGGACCCTCTCAATAATTTATCGATCATCGATCAATAAATCATCCCAATAACTGGTCCTAACTCCTTTATGGATTCGTTTGGAAAACTCAATAGAAATTAATTCTTACTATACCTACTATAAAATTATTTTTCCAGGTGGCCCTTCTCATCGGAATAGTAGAAACGATCGAAGGCGACGGTCATGGAGCTGAGTCGTAAGGATTTTTTACCTACTCGAATAATAAAATGATAGTGAACCATGAGAGATGATGATAAATTGTGATTATCGTAAACTGTGGTACAATGTCTCACTTACAAGCATGGGAATGACTTTTTTTAACGTTCCTGACATAAAATTTAATTCGCTACAACTTTGGTTAAGTGACATTTTTTGATTGGATTCGCCGTTTTTGGAGTACAGGCTTTGGAATGGAAGCATAACTAGTTTTTTAACAGTTTGAGAAAAATAGCCAATCTTTGACGCTCGATTGCGGCCAAACGACTGTACCGATTTTAACGTTCAGGGTGGTCATTCGACTCAGAATTTTACGTAGTTGAATAAAGAATGGGTAGCAATTTTCCGTAGGATGCGTTGTTTACAAGTTATACGCGAAAAACTGAAAAAAGGGCTGGAAAATCGTGTTTTTTTTTGGTGGACCGACATTTTTTACCTCGGCAGTTTAGTAGAAAACTATGAAAATACGTAAATGCAAGCATAGAATTCATTTTTATTCTTACACCCACTTGCAAATTTCACCTAATTTGAGCTGTTTGTAACCCTTTTTGTTATCGCGTGGGTAAAAAAAATAGTCAAATGTTTTCACCTGTTCTGTCAACGGTTGACCAGACATGACGAAATAAAGGTTGCATAATATTTCAGAGTTATTTTTCGTCGATTTCTTGGAAGCTAGGTTTCCCTCAGATACAACTTCGAAGTTTGAATAACCGTTCAGGGCTCAGTAGTCCAGGAGGCAGTTAAGGAATTCAACGACCGTATAATTGAAAAGGTGATGTCTAGCCATAGAAAATAGACGAAGAAAATAAGGTTAATAGGAAGCCAGATATTGCCAGATGTTATAAGTCCATTGACCATTGGATAATTTATAACAGAATAGGTGTTATTTGAAATAAACCTATTCATGGGACCTACCGGTAAAGCTACAGCTTTGTAGCAAAAAGATTATTCCCAAAAAATTTAAATCTCAATAGATAGGAACGAAAGTCGAATGATTGCAAGGTTTTTAACTATAATGTCCATCATTTTTTATAAATCAAAACTAAAAATCCAAATTTGAGTTTTTGGCACATTATTTTTATGAATAATGAACCTGTTTACTTGATAATAGTTTGATATTCATTCATTTTTATCACATTTTTCAGTAAAAAAGTCATCATCCACGTCCCAGTGCACGAAAAGGTGATAAAACATACGCACACCGTCTACAAGATATTGGATCACGGCAAAAAACACCACACAGTGCACCACAAGCACGATCACAAAGGGCACGTCGACCATGTGCACAAGCACGATGGCGGAGCGCACCACCATCACGACCACCATGGACACCACGGGCACCACCATAAGCACCACGGCGAGCACAAGCACGGCCACCACCACCACGGCGAACACCATCATGGCCACAAGCATAAGGGCGAAGCTGAACACGAGCATAAACACCAAGTGAGTTGGGGATCATTTTTTCGAAAGGCTTTACTTATCTAGGTATATCCGATATCACAAATTTTTATAGAAACCGCTTTTATTTAATAAATTTTTATTTAAAAATTTTTTAAAATGATTTTCTATAATTTTTTCAGGGACACGCCGAACACGGCCACAAGCACGGCGGCCATTTCGGCCACGGCCACAAACACGGCGGCCATTTCGGCCACCACCACGGCCATCACGGACACCACGGCCACGGGCACAAGCACCACGGGCATTTCGGCCACGGGCACAACCACCACGGACACACCAACCACGGGCACAAGCATCTGGGCCACTTCTTGGGCGGCCACGAACATGGCGGCCACTTGGGGCACGAGCACGACCACCAAGGAGATATCGGACACGGCCACAAACACCACGGTATGTAATTAACAATTTTCAAATCTAATACCAAGGCTGGCAAAAAAAGTATTTTTATTTTTTTCACATAGGTACCTAAATGAATTTGTGAAAAACTTTGGAAAATTATGTTTTTTGGATCCCAAAAGCCCCAAAACGTAGATTTGAGAGCACATGATCCTCAAAACTCACAGGAATCGCATAAAACAATCAATTTTCGTGAGAATCTTTGTCTTCTATGTTTTTCCAGAACCTCTCGCCGACTTTTGGGCGTACTACGAAGTTGTTTAAGATCATTTAACTCGATTATAGGTAAATTGAGCGAGTTTTTGAGAAATACAGCACAATCATAAGCACGGGTGGGCTGCAATCACAACGCACTAGCGGAACAGCGTCGCCTGCATTTTATTTCACGAAAATTCCACTTCACCATCGCATGATCAGTCATGATTCACTGACCCCTAAAACCCTGATGGTCAATTAAATTTAGTTTCCATAGTTACCAACAGACTACAGAAAACAAGGTATGGCGATAATGGGAAAAATCCAATTTTAACGAGCGATTTCGGGCAAACGTTTGAACCGATTTCAACGTTCTAGGGGGTTATTCAACGGGAAATTTAGTGCTCTTCAAGTTTGAACTCGGTAAAATTTTCTGTAGGATGCGCGGTTTACGAGATAGAAGCAAAAAACTGAAACAAGTGCCAAAAAATAGCGGTTTCCCGGGCACTAGAAATATAACTCGAAGGAATCTAGTAAGAAAATGTCAGAAATAGGGTCCGCTTTGCTTCCATAAGTCACACATGAAAGATCCAGTCTGTCCCAATTCCAAGCTCTAAACCCACACCGACTACCGGGCGATAGATTTGGATCGTAAAGCGTCATCAATAGCGACAAATTTAGCACGACTATGACAAAAGTGACAGTGAACAGTGACAGTGTTACGGATGTTTCCGAATTTCCCAATGCTTCTTGTACTCAAATGAACTCTGACATGAAGACCGATCAGAGCATGTTCACGCAGCACCAGCAAAAATGGCTTCGACGCAAAATCCCCATGTCTTTCTGTGCAGGCGACCAGGGGCATTTGCACGCCGGCCATTTCGCCCATAACCAATTGGTGGGCGGCTTCAAACCATCGGACACGTCAGCTCTGCTTTTCAAGCCGTCGGTAGCGCCGTTCAAGAAATCCTACGAGGTGTTCGAACCGTCCGAAGACGACACTCAGCCCGCGGTCAACTACGTCAATCCGGCTGACGATAGGTCATCGTCGGCTAATGAGAGGTCATCATCGGCTATAGATAGGTCATCATCGGCTATAGATAGGTCATCATCTGCTAACGATAGGTCATCATCGGCTAACGATAGGTCATCGTCGGCTAACGATAGAACGTCATCCGACTACGATTACGATAGCGGAGAAGGCGATCACGAAAGCGGTGAAGCCCAAGGCGATGAATTGGACGTTTACGCCAAAATCGGAGCGGAAATATATCCATATCTGACGGGCGAAGCCTACGATTGAGTATCTTCTTCGGGCGGGTTGAGATTTTTGATAAGAACCCCGGAAAATTAACCGTACAGGGGGGCTATTCTGTTACTTTTCCGCTGCTGGAGACAGTGTCCAGTCTCTGAGAGACTGAATCTGAGAGACTTTCACTCATCTTTATTTCCTACTTGCAGAAGAAGTGTTACAGAATCAGTTAAAACACCGTACAATAACATACACTTACTCAAACAAAACAGTTCACCAAACCAAAATCGAATTAACGAACTAACAAACCAACACGAATGAGCACAAAAACAAGAGCGAGCAGAAAACAGAAAAGAAAGTACAGCTAGGATAACCTGAGGAGAGATAGGTAACCTTCCAGGGGATGTTCACAGAGAGACCCCAAGATGGCGGCGCTCGCGCGCAACTGAGGTTACAGAATCTGCAGAAATCGCGGTCTCTTTATCTGTCACAGACAGTTTTTCGAGCTTACAGAATAGCCCCTTATCTGCGGGGATAGGAGGCCTTCAAAAAACCTGAATTTCGTAGCATCTAACGATTTTTTATACCAAAACGAATTCTGCTGACTGTATTATTCGGTGTTTCCTAGCAGCTTCAGAATCCGCCGTTTCAAAACACGAATTTCCTACCGCTCTTGAGATATATGAGGAAGATTAAAAAAATTCCGAACCCCGTAGGTATCGAATATATCTCAAAATGTAGCAACAACAACGTTTGAATATATTCATTGGTATATATTCCAAATTTATCCAGCAAGAAACCAACCCCCAGAGGCGATAGCAAAGAGAACGGCGAGAGTGAAATTCGAAAACAAAGTAAAGCTAAAACGGAAAGCGTTATCTGATAGTTAAAATACGATTAACTTACATTCAAAAATCCAAGACTAGGAAATCGCAGATATCGAAATTATGGATAAATTACCTTATCTCGTGTGCGAAGTCGGCGATCGGTTCTTGTGTTGTTTTCTCTAGGCGATCTTGTAGGCAGATATCCAGGCAGCTCAAAACACACAGGATGTGCACAGATTCACAGATAACACACTACACAGAATCACTGAATGGGGGTGGGGGTGATCCGGAGAAAACGGCACTGATCTGGCGTGTCGAAATTCGAAGAACCAAATTCCAGTACGGAGGTCTAAGGTACAGATGCGCTTACAGGAATTGAAGACAGTGTTGCACGTTCCAGCAAACTTGCAATTTTCTCTTCCCACGGTTCAAAGTTCATTTGATTTTTTAACACTATCCAACTAAATCTTAAATTATATTAATCATCATACCGCGATACCTCCTATAGAAAAACTGGAGTTTTTGAATAACCGGATTTTGTGTATTTTCATAGACAAGACTGCAACACGAAGGGGAAATGTGCAGAAAATTTCCAAAGATTAGCCATTTACAAACTGTCAATGTATACGAGAAAGCCATTGAACGACTATGTCGGTCGTAATCATTTGCTCACCATTGTCGCCTATAATATAACAATAATTATTATTATGTTGGTAATTTTATTGTTCTTAGTTACTAAGCATGTTATGAAATTTGTTACTGTTATTTATTCTAGTAAAAATATTGTTATCAGTTGAATTTGACTTTTGCTTTTGAAACCCATATCACCGGAATTTATTCATCATAATTTTTTTGGCGATTAAAGCTCGAGCGCTTTCGGGAGTACGGCCCTCTCTAGGAGATATTCCTAAGACGATGTCCCATTAAAGAAAGGCACTCTGCCTTTCTACAATTTAGCGTGCTGCAGGTGGCTTGCTGTCGCTCCTCTTCAAGTCTTCTTAAATGGGTTGTCATTTTGATAAAAATAGACTTGATTTAAACACTAAAAAATTCCTATTAAAAACTCCACAAACCGAGTAGGCTCTTGGGCGATCTCTGGCCTATATTTATCGGTTTACTCATGTCGGATAACTATCGGTGGCTTTGAGCCAAAGGTAAATCGAACATTTTTGGAAAATCGTGCCTGACAGTTCACTAAGTATCCAAAAAAAATCATAATGCAACCTTTTTTAGTTTTATTCGAAAAGATTTACCTGCACTTGATTTTGATGTTCAGCAATATATTTTTTTTAAATACCCTTTATCAAAAAATTCATTTTGGGACTAAATCGCTAGATAGGTAGCACAAACGCTTCGGAAATACGAAAATCCCCTCCGTCTGTTCTATGTCAACGTTACAGGGAAACATGGACACGGGCATAAGCATTTCGGCGACCTCGGCCACGGCCACAAACACGACGTCTTCGCTTTGGTGAAGCATTCGCACGATTTTCAAAAGAAACAGGACGACTCGAGCTTTTTCGACGATTCGGGCTCTGCGTCGCTCGACGACGTCGACAGTGCCGGTTTCGACGATGTTTCCAGCGACCCCGGCAGTGAAGGTTCGAACGAGGAATACGACGTTTACGCAGCCATAGGGGAGGATATATACCCTTATCTGTAGTGCAAGTTGAAAAGGCAATTGATCGATGAAAGACTGATTTTCCAAAGTCAAATTTATGTAGGTGAATGCTAGGAAATTAATTTTACCCCAGAACGTTAACGTAACGAAGCATTTTTGAAAGTATGGTCGATTTGGTGGGAAGTAAAAAACCGTGATGTACCAAAACATTAGTTGTTTCTGAATATTCCGCAAAATTTTGTAACTACTTAGTTATTACCACTTTTTACGTAATTAGTTTACTCGCTTGCGTTTTTACTCATCTTGAATTGCATACGATATGTATTTTGGAATTGAGCAAGAGATTTTCGCTGCTGCACCTGTTGCTAATAAATTGTTGTTACCTGAGTGGTAATTTTATTTCTCTGTACCTAATCGAGGGAGGGGCAAGGAAAGAAGGGGAGGGACGTTTCTTACACAAAATTTAATTCTCTACAACTTTGATCATGTGACATTTTTCGAGTGGGCGAGCCGTTTCTGAGATACAGGCTTTGAAACGCTGAGCGTAACTCGTTTTTTGCCAATTTGAGAAAAACAGCCTATCTTTGACACTCGGTTGAGGCCAAACGACTAAACCGATTTTAACGTTCAAGGTGATCAATCGACGCAGAATTTTACGTAGTTTAATAAGGAATAGGTGGCAATTTTCCGTAGGATGCGTTGTTAACAAGTTATACGCGAAAAACTGAAATTCAAGCCGAAAAATCGTGGTTTTTCTGGCACCAAACATTTTGCACAAGGGAAATTTGATAGAAAATTATGACAATACGTTCTCTAGGCAGTAGGCACCCATAAACAACCCCTAAAGTTCGCCATTATTGGGTTCAGAATTTGTTTTCGCGAGTAAACAAACGGCAGCCCCTGACGATGCAGATCTTCGCATCCCCTGCCCTCGGCCGACTCTTCCCTCGGGATGTTCCCTCCGTCGCCAACAGTGCGTGGCGAGTATATATGACGGCGTGGGAGGTAGCACCAGGCAACTGTCACGTCCGAAAGTCCGCGTCCTGCGCGCTAAACAATGGCCTCTCCACTCAAAATTGTAAGTATTCCGAGAACCGCGGAAAATCTTCGACCGACGATTTGTGCGATTTTCGCCGCCACCGATTGTGCGTTTATGTGCGCGTTTTTTTGGGATTACTCGACCGACTGTGTGAAGATTGCGGCGAAATATTGTGCATCAACTATGGACTGACATAAATACACGAACGACTACAGGATCTGAAGGTCGTATCCATCTGATTTAGCACGTCTCGGCACCGACACCAATTTAGTTGGTTATCTTAACAAAATTCAAATTATTGACATTTTTTCACTTCCATATTTTCAAGAAGTACTTAGCGCCTATGGAGAGTCCACAAAAGAAAAATAAGATTGGAGGTTTGGAAAAATAATTCGCAACGCTTTACACGAATCATTTTCTAAACAAGTCTGCGAGCATTTTTTTTAACGAAAATAGCCCCTTATTTTCCTCAATTTTCAACCATTTTTCAAATTTCATGGAAAATGTTTTGTCAAGGTCAGATCGATCATACCTACTTTCAACCAAAATTCGGATCACCCACAGTTTCAAACGGTTTAAACGGGTTTTAAAAATTCCGTCGAGGATTTATTGCCATTTGTGATCTCTGAAGTCTCCAAATTAGTCAAAATGAAATTGATTAGGTTAGAAATGTTACGTACCAAAATGTGGAAGTATTGTGTGTCATTTACGCATCATCGATTTTTTCCAGTAACTAGGCGTTTATTCTTAGAAAATTTTAAAATTGGTCGAGGGCGATTTTTTTTAGTGATATTACAGATTTTTCTTAGGTTGCAAAAACTCACAATCGACCATCAAAAACGTTAACCCTCTTTTTGCTCGTCTTACATGTATAATGGAGTGCATTTTTCCCTATCTAATGCCTCACAAGCGCTTTTTTGTATAAAGTAGAGTAAAAACATGCGATTTCTCAAAATTTTCCTGGGGGGGGGAGGTATCTTGTTTCAAAATATTTGCCTTCCCATGGTTTTCAATTCCAATTGTTTACAAATCACAAAATTAAAGAGGAACAAGTTTTTGAGACCTAAAAACGGTGGATTATCACGTATCATTTTTCATTCCGGTAACTTAGGTACTAAAATCTCCTGCTGGAGGAAAAACGCAAGTATTTTTGCTACCAGACATAGGAAGAAATCAAAATCAGCATTTTACGACCAACGGTGATCGTGATACGAAAAATAAATTTCGTTGCATAGGAAACAGGCTGATTTACAACTGCAAATTGTCACAGACTAAGCTTATTCAACAGCATTCTTCACGGTGTACAAGCTGGCGATGATAATATCTAAAACGTCATATTTTAATGATCGATGCAAATTGTGATTTTTGTGATCTGTTTCCGTCTAGGGACTAATCTTGGTCGTGGTGACGTTTGTGATGCTCCTTGTCCAAGATGCAGAAGCCGACGATGAAGTGAAGAGGTAAAATTTAACATAGTAGTTTGCATACCTAGGTATCAGCGAAGAAATTGTTAGAAAAAAGAAGGATCCATCACGGAGCAGCTGCTAGAGAGTATCAGACGAACTGCTCGGCACGCAAGCGCCGACGAACGTGCGGCACTCAGCCAATCAGAGACGCGATCGCTACTGCTGGACCCGCCCACTGACGGCTCAAGCGCCGGCCGAGAAAGATTCGAATGTTCCGGGCCGGCCGTGGCCTCCCCGACGCGCTGTTGGTTGAGCCGTTCGTCTGGTCGATCTCCCTTCATAAGCTAACGCCTAAAAATCGAGATAAGGACAGTCCACGTATGGATTTTTCATCGCAAATCGGCCAATGTTACAGGAAAAGGGTGATAATCAAAGTGCCACAACGGATAAAACACATTTACCACCATCACACGAAAAAGGTGCACATACACAAGAAGAAGCCGAAGAAGAAGCCGCACAAGCATGTGCACGTCGTCGTCGAAGAAGAGGAAATTGTACACCCCAGTTGGAAAAGCGTCAAAGGCTCGTACAAAGGTGAAGAACGATTTTTATCGACATTACCATTCCGGATGCTCTCAAGTTACTTTTAAGGCTATCCTTGGAATCCATAATTGAAATCCTGGATGCCATAAGGCGATATTTAGCAATTTACGTTCTCAAATTTCAGGCCACGATGGCTGGGACGGCTGGCAGTCTCCTTCGAGCTTCAAACATACGGAATTGCCCAGCGAGTCGAAGCATGAAGACGATCTGTACGGCTACGAAGACGAAGAACCCAAAGAATCTCGAACTTATGGAAAAGGTGAGTACCAAAAGTAGTGGTATTAGTCCATAATTGCATTATACAAGTCGAAGCATGAAGACGATCTGTACGGCTACGAAGACGAAGAACCCAAAGAATCTCGAACTTATGGAAAAGGTGAGTACCAAAAGTAGTGGTATTAGTCCATAATTGCATTATACAAGTAGACTCTTCTTCTTGTTCTCCTCTTCCTTCTTCTTCTTTGCCTGCTTCTTCTTCTCATTCTAGTACCTGCCTAGTAGTATGTTGCGAAATGGCCGCTCAACCCGCATACACTGCATCCTGGTGCAGCACATTATCAACAGGCAGCTGACACCCTATTGATTGTTTCAGCTTCAAGCGGACGACAAAGAGGGGTGAAACGAGGCAAAAAGAAAGGAGGCCGATCGAACAGTTCGGCGAGTTTTGTGGATCCGTCGTTCGAAGCGTCTTACGAGATTCATCACCATCTCATAGACTCGGATGATGACGTCAAAGACGGCAGAGGATCCAAAGGCGCTGGCGTATCTTCGTCCTCGTCGAGCCACGGAGGTGGGTTGTGCATATGTTGTAGGGTACTCAAAATAGTGGACACGATTCGGCACGAGAACGAAGGATGAAATGAAGAGGCAATTGAAAGGTAATTCAACTCCCCTCCCAAGAAGTGATTTCTTGAAACTTTTTGCATTTTGGTCAGGAAGTTGCATTGGGTAAAGAATTGAAAGGAAAAGAAGAAAAACTTTCTGGCAGCTCTCATCCAGCAGCTTTACCACGAAGAAAGGTAATGGTGAAATTAAAATGGTGCCGCAAGGCCCCAGAAGGGGAGGGCAGGAAAGAAGCAAGAAGAAGGAAGATCCCTGGAGGAGGGAGAATACAATGAAGGTCTTGCTGAAGAGGGAATATAAGAGGCACCAGGATCTGGAGGTTAAAGTTATCAAAAACCAAAATATTGTGTCTCCAGCTTCCCTCCAAGCGCCACTGGCTCGGAACCCCCAGGGGCCATTCAGTTTGCGGCATTATCATTTCAAAATGACAAGAATCTGCCTCAAAGCTTGGGATCCGAAGGTTCCCAGGGATGATACATCACGCTGCCCTTGCAAAGTGATGGTTTTGCAACTGTCAGTCGATATCTTGCGGTTCATTGTTAGACATTTAGCCCTCACGAAATTCCTTGCACGATACGCTTGCCATGCTTGACGAATTTGTATCACGCCACATGAATTTAGCACCTTCATATTTATCCGAGCACAATCATTGGTTGCCCTCTGTTCCAGGGCACAGCAGGCGCCCATTCAGTCGTTCACATTATCGGAAACCGAGGCGCAAGGAAAGGAGCCGCAAGCACCACGACGACGTCGAGGTGGGCGACGAGTTCGACGAGCTATACGACCGGGGCCCCGCCTACCCAGAGAGGAAAGAGGACCCCAGCTGGCACCAGCCACGATCGAGGCGGCAGAGGCACCAGGACAACAACTACGACAACGACGACGACACCGACCAGAGCGAAAGCTATCAGCGAAATAACTTTCACAACCGCAAAGCCAACAAGAGCCTCTGGACACTCCCAAAAGTCCCGGAGGTGAACGAGTATATTGACGACAACGATGCTCCAGGACCCGGAGTTAGACCGGGGTGAGTATTTGATTTTTGTGAAGTTCGGTGTTTTACGCGGTGTTACTGGGACCTCGTTTGATTATTGTGGCGGGACCTCTTGAACAGGGAAATCTCGGACACTCCTGCACTTCGATCTTTCTGAATCTGAGATTATGGAGCGTCTTGACCAGCCACCAATCCACCTAAATTTCTTTGGTGCGAATCAGGTGCCTCTCAGGCGTATGTAGAGTCGCAGCTTCTCTCACGATTTGCTTTCGTCGTCCAAGGCTGCATATTGTGCCTGATTCCCTGTATGTGTGATCCTTGGTGATCAGATCCAAGTGTCCTTGCATGATTGATCCAATGCTTTCGTTAAGGATCAAGGTGTCCTTTTTCGACGTACTGCACCGTATGTCAGCTGTCTTAAGGGGGTTTCCTGCCAATCCTGTAGGTACCACAACAGCAGCACAACACTTAGGACGACATCGTCCATAAATTTCTGCGCCTCTTTTGCGCGATGGGTTGGAAAGCCAGATAATGTCCCTCTTTTCAAACTTTGGGGTTTTGGCACTCACATTGTACCTCTTTGTTGCCTCGCCCGCCACCTTCCCCAAAGCCTTGCAGGTGGTGGCCGTACAAGAGTCCTCTGACTTCTTCCTCAGAGCCTCAGCGTAGGTTGTCATGGGAACAGGATCAGGAGCCTTCACAGTTTAGCAGATCTGCTGTCGAAAAATGAGTCCTTTCACTGAGAATCCTGTGTGAGCGAGTAGGGCCCATGGCAGATGCTCTTCCCAATCTGTCTGATGAACCTTGGTGGACTTATAGAGCATCTCCATCAACGTCCTGTTAAACCGCTCAACCAGCCCATTCCCCGGATGGAGCGCTGTAACTCTGTGGCTGGAGCAGTGCTGTCCTCGAGTTGTGCAACCCCAAAATCATCATTGCCTCCATAAAAAGGTCCGATAGTTCCATCCTTGGTCGGATTGAAGCTCCCTGGGTACTCCGAATCGCAACATCAGATTCTCAACCAGAACCTTGATCACCATTTGCTGATTCGGCATGGGAAACGCCTCAAGCAGCATGGCCAACTGATTTACAGCCACAGCATTTCAGCGGTTTCCTCGGTTCGATCCTGGGAGGGCCCATCAATGGCCGATCTTCCAAAGGACACGCCTTCGTGTTAGTCTTGCAGAGATTTGCTTCGAGCACATCCTGGATTCTTGATCCTTGATCCTCGAGTCCTTCTAGATTCTCGGCACACCAAACAGCCTTAGCCAAAACTTTGCACATCCCGCTTCAACCCTTTCTATTAGAAATTTCTTCATAGCTCCCAGAATGTCCCAAGTTGTGAACACCGTATGCCGCAATTGTCGAGGCACGTACATGACTCGCTCCGATCCTTTTTCATTACCCGCTTCCTTTTCAATACCCCATCCCATGACACCAGTGTATCCCATATGGCCCTCATTCAAATTCCTTCCTCGGGATGGCACCGCTTTCAAAATATCGCTCAACTGAAAAATTCGACTCAAAAATCCCATCCCTCGTTCCAGGTGGACCGGAGGCTTCATCCCGATCACGACGTACACGGCCTCGGTCGTCCAGAATTCACCAAAGCTCCCGCCGCCAATTCTTCCCGACTATTCGACCATAGTCGAGGACTACAAACGGCCGATCGACATTACAACTTCTTCGCCTTCTGGCACAGCGAAGAAAAACCCGGGCTACTTGAGCCAAGTATCTCACACGCCCGAGGGCATGACTGTCAGTTACAGGTCTCACATCGGCCACAGCTCCGACGTCAAGAGTCCGTCTTCGAGCTATCAGTCGGTCAGTTACGGGAGCAAGTTGATCGCTAGATAGCCGACATGTGAAAAAAATGTTAACCGAAAATAAAACCGACTCCAAAAAGAAGCTTGAAAAAGTAAAAAATAAAAATGATTGAAAAACCGTTTTGGATAACCATTTTTGGGAAACTACCGAACGTAGGAATTTTTCGGAAAAAATTGGAAGTTATGCTAGAAAGAAATGTAAGATAGAAAAAACTGTCAGACGCAAAATTTCAAATTTCCAAAAAAAAAAATTTCCGTGTTTTTGAGATTAATGCAACAATTTTTTTTGACGACAAGTCAATTTAAGTATCCGGTTTTTTCGGAGTCAGTTAAGAGATACCTTGTACATTCCCGAAATAGCGATATTTATATGTATGTTTAATCTATGCGCTCGACTAGTACCAGATTGATAATTTTTGAAAAAATCATGGTACGGTAATTTTTCCAGAAATTATCATCACTGCGGTACTAGTCCAGGTGCATAACGCAACTTATTGTTATAATTGTTTTCGTGTTTTCACGATTTTGTTTTTTCGACTGCTATAAATTTTTTGAGTTACCAAAATGACCGTCAACAATTAGCGCACTATTTTTTGAAAAGTGAATGAATTGTTGGATAGCGTATGAATGAACTGACGATAAAAGGTGATGTCCGACGGAGGAAATGTAAATAATAAACGTAAATAAGTCTAAATTTGTTCTTCCTTGTGGCATTCATCGGCTCGAGCGCTTTCGGCCGCACGGCCCTCCTGATGAGGCGTTTCTGGCGCTCAAAAGAAGAGAGGCGCGACACCTTCGACAAGTCGATTTCGATTTAAGGGTGGTATCCTTACCCAAAAATACCTGACAACTGAACAATATCGAACCTTACAGGTCCTGACAGGTGGTAATGATCGGGAAACGTCCGAATGGCCCGCTGATAGCGATCGTAACGCTAGTTGGAAATAAATTGAGCGGAACTTTCACATGTGCATCTTCCTGTTCTCAGATTGTACTGCAGGCCTTTCCGCATTCGTTGGTCGTTCTTGCTTGAAGAGTAGGTAATGGTCCATGACGTAGAAAGGGAAGTTACAAATAAGCGAAAGTAAATTTTCCTGTGTCGATCGAGCGATACAATTTAACCCGTTTTTTGCCTTTTTGAGGAAAATAGCCAATCTTTGACGATCGATTGTGGCCGAACGACTGAACCGATTTTACCGTTCAAGGAGTTCGATCGACGCAGGATTTTAAGCAGTTCAATTTTGAATTTAATAAAAGTTCCTGTAAGATGCGTAGTTTACAAGCTGTAAGCTAAAAGCTGAAAAAAGTGCCATAAAACGCGGTTTTTTGGGCACCCTAGACTTACAGTAATGTGAATCTAGCAGAAAATGCAGGAAATAGTTCATTAGGTAACCATAAAAATTCCAGTTGGTCCCGATGTCACGCAATCTGACACCCATGAAACCGTCTGGACAAACTCAGATGTTTTATTTCCCTGCTTTGTTATTTTGTCATTCGAGAGAGGGGAGAGGAGAGAAGAAGAGGGACGTTTCAGACATAGAATTCAATTCTCTACAACTTTGATTATGTGACATTTTTTGATTGGGTGGGCCGTTTTTGGAGTACAGGCTTTGGAACGTGAGCGTAACCCATGTTTTGCCATAAGGGAAACATTTTTGATGATCAATTGCCGCAGAACGACTGTACCAATTTTTTTTAAATGGCTAGAAAGCTGATTCAATTTTTTTCAACTTTCGTCCCCATAATGTTTTCCTCAGATGAGGTTATGCCCGAGTTTTTGCTCCAAGAAGAGATTTTACGATTTTGAAAATCTTGGCTGTCTTTGACGGTCCGTAGCGCTGAAACTATCACGCCTACCGAAAAAGTCATTGGGAACAATTTTGTAGAAAATTTCATGTTTTACAAGTTTTCTAATAGTCCCAAAAGCCGAAAAACGCAATGGAAAGCAGCTACAGGTAAAAATCCGATAAAAGTGCCAAAATTTCTTAGTTTTTCAATGATCGCGGAGGAAGCAAACTATCGGAATACGAAAATTTGGATTTCTCACCTTATAATTGACCTCCGAACAAATAAAAACACAATTCATAATGGAATTGGAGAAACCTTCCACATCACCTACCATCAAAACACGACATGGATTCGAGGAGAGTGAAAATCAATTTGACCACAATCGGGCACGGCTGTTGGAAAATCAGCGGTTAAATTTAATTACGAGAAGCGTTTTTCAATAAACGATAAATTAGCAATTTTGAAAATATTAATTTAAAAAACCTACCTAATTATTATTCAATACTCTTTTCCGCCGCTCTTCGATTATAAAACTCAAAAGGGCCTGCGTGGATTTGTGGAAGATTCCGAGCGACATGGCTTTCTCCGCAACTTTCAGACATTCCTCCTTGTTGTACTGTTTGGCGAGATCTTTCTTCTCCAACTGGGAAAAAAAGGAAAATTAATTTTTTGGAATTATTAATTCGAAACGAAAGTCCGAAGTCGATTAAAGAGACCATGCTCTGCTACCACTGATCAAATTTTCTGATTTTGAAGTTTCCAGCATTAGGTAATGTTGGCAAAATGTAATTTTTGAGAAAAAATAAATGAATAACATCAATTACTTTGAGAAGTCCAAGATAGGCCGGGAGGAGATTGTTGATTTGGCCCAGCGTCGATTCATCAGCAGAACCGAACAGCTTCCTGTACAGGTCGACAGCGGCACCCGAATCAGCAGCTCCTGATGCCACCATGATTTTGTGGAGATCATCTTCCAATTGAGTGACGGGTGAATCCTGCTTAAAAATTCACGAATTTGAATTGCAATGTTGAACAACCATTGATTTGATACCGATAAGGATAAGGATAAGGAGATGGATAAGGATATGGATATGGAGGATATGGGTAAGGGTAAGGGTAAGGATATGGGTGAGGATATGGGTAAGGAGATGGATAAGGATGAGGATATGGATAAGACCTCTATCCTACATATTACTGATTGTTTAAAATTTCATATCAATTTTCAACTCACTGCTCGTTGGAAAATTTGCGGTGACGGTGGTTGGTGGGCGTCCAAATTGCGGCGCATTGGCGTCGTGTGCACTTCGTTGTAGTAATCGTCGCCCGAATAATCGTCACTTTCGCCGTCCTCGTCATCGTCTTCCTCGTCCTCGTAATCGTCGTCGTTCTCTCCCTCGCCTTGGTAGTCCTCTTCGCCTTGGTAGTCTCCTGAAATACAAAAACAATTATTAGGACGCGAATTTTCCGAAATTACAAAATACGCGAAAGCTTGAATGTAGAAAAAAATCAAGATAAATAAACAAAACTGTACCATGTTCGTACTCGTCGTCGTCGACTGTTCCGTCGCCATCTTCATCTGCACTTCCTTCGTCGTCGCTGGAAAAAAAATATTTTGACGTTATATCCAAATCCTAAATTTGTTGATATTTTTAGTAACACCATATGTACAACACGCTTCCTACCCAACTCCGTAAAAAGTTACCAGTTCGCTGGCAAGTGTCGAAAAAATGATTTTTCAAAAATGTCAATACTAGTCAGTACTACTAGTATCTTTTAATCTATTACAGACCTCAGAGAAAGGTGGAAATCCGGATTGGAGGAGCACTGCCTTTTTATCAGCTCCTCTATGTATTCCAATTGACTTCCGAACGAATTTTCACCGAGTTGAACCGTCTTCAAGTTTTTCTTGTTCGCCAAAGCGGCGGCGATAGCGACGCCGGCGCTTCCGCTGATTTCATTCGAGTTCATCACCAGTTCCTGAAAATTGGAAATATCGATAAACACCGTCAAAAACCGATTTTGAAAAATATTTATTTTCCATTCATTTTTTTGCCAAATCGCTCACTTCTAATCGCGGCAGGCCGTCCTTGATGACGTTGGCGATCATCGTGGCGCCTTCGCCGAGCAGCAAACAGTCGCCAACGTTGAGCGACGCCAATTGCGGCAGGCATTTCAAGGCCGCGCTCAAATGGACGGCCCCCTTGGCCGTGATCGTGTTGTCGTTCAAATTCAATTTTTTCAAATTGGGATTTTTGACGAACGCCTCGCAAAGCACTTTGAAGCCGTCGTGGTAGATCCCGTTTTGGTAAATTTGAATCTCTTCGAGCGTACCGATTTGCTGGAAAATTCAAAATCGTCTCAAACTGCGATCGGGCGATTCAATGCCAACTAGCCCCCGTGTTCTTTCGTGCCTCACACCCGATTGCCCTGCCTATGCCAAGTAGCCCCTTACTCGCCCAGTAGGTAACTAAGGCAGCCGAACACACTCTCCCATTTGCCAACTAGCCACCACGCCCCAATGCCAATTAAACCCCAGCTATCTAAAGACCTATGCCAACTAACCCCCTACTCTCCCAAGACTATGCCAACTAGCCCCTGCTCTCCCAGTATCTATGCCAACTAGTCCCAAAACTCCAAAGACCTATGCCAACTAGCCCCTGCTCACCCAATATCTATGCCAACTAGTCCCAAAACTTCAAATACTTATGCCAACTAGCCCCTGCTCTCCCAACAGTATGCCAACTAGTCCCAAAACTCCAAAGACCTATGCCAACCAGCCCCTGCTGTCCCAATATCTATGCCAACCAGTCCCAAAACTTCTAAGACCTATGCCAACCAGCCCCTGCTCTCCCAACAGTATGCCAACTAGTCCCAAAACTCCAAAGACCTATGCCAACCAGCCCCTGCTGTCCCAATATCTATGCCAACCAGTCCCAAAACTCCAAAGACCTATGCCAACTAGCCCCCGCTCTCCCAGTATCTATGCCAACTAGTCCCAAAACTCCAAAGACCTATGCCAACTAGCCCCTGCTCTCCCAATATCTATGCCAACTAGCCCCTGCTCTCCCAATATCTATGCCAACTAGTCCCAAAACTCCAAAGACCTATGCCAACCAGCCCCTGCTCTCCCAATATCTATGCCAACTAGTCCCAAAACTCCAAAGACCTATGCCAACCAGCCCCTGCTGTCCCAATATCTATGCCAACTAGTCCCAAAACTCCAAAGACCTATGCCAACCAGCTCCTGCTCTCCCAATATCTATGCCAACTCGTCCCAAAACTCCAAAGACCTATGCCAACCAGCCCTTGCTCTCCCAATATCTATGCCAACTAGTCCCAAAAAACCAAAGACCTATGCCAACCAGCCCCACAGCTCTCCCAATATCTATGCCAACTCGTCCCAAAACTCCAAAGACCTATGCCAACTAGCCCCCAAGCTCTCGCTACACAAATAATACATTCCATACAAATGCCAACCTTGAAAACTTTGGCAAGAGCTATGGATCCATCGTTTTCCAACCGATTGCGCCCGGCAATGAAAACTTTCAGCGAAAACGGAGAACCAGCAGCTTTCGAATTGTCCAGGCATTTTTGCAGGGCCGATGCCAATTTCTGGAAAATACGAACCAAAGCTAAAGTATCCATTCAACATCCATAATTCATTTTGACTAGATCGGTGAACATACTCGATTAAACTATAGACTGGCGTGATCTTTCTAGACACCGGATGTGCCGATTCCTCGCCAATTTTTAAGGTAGATAACAACTTTTTCATCGATTTCATACAAATTTGCGACAATACCTCTGCCCCGGTGACTCCGAGGCCCATGTTGGCCAATTTCAATTCCTTCAAGCCCCAGCAAACTTCGCTGGACAGAAGTTCCGATATCCCGTCAACGCCGATGGGCCCCGACGCGTTGTCGGACAAGTCCAAAACTTCGAGACGAGCGCCGGCTTGGATGAGACTTTTGCTGAGGGCGCACTTTGGAAAATGGTACGAAAATTCCAAGATTATGTTTTCAGACAATTGACGTCAACAGAGAGTGATACCTAGTAGCGTGAAAATTCAGAAAACTCACGAGAGCGGGCGGAATTTCGGTTTTCGACCGACTCGTGAACATATCCTTCCAAATCGCATGGCGGAGCGTATGCTTGTCCTGTAAAACTTTGGCGATAGCTTCAGCAGCAGGTACGCCGATCGTGTTGCCTTCGAGGTTCAGCAGCTCCAGGGGACCCTCCAAATTGTTGATTGCGTCGATGACAGGTTTCGCTAAAAGACACTTCAATTATCAACTAATTCGATCAAAAAACTAAACTATTGTCAAACTGGGGACCAAATAGACGGACGAACATCGCAGACCAACGGAAACGACTTTACTGTAACTGTAGAGTACGAATTCTGGTCTTTTGACCGCCGCTACTCCCTTCTCGAGCTAGCTCTAGGGGGATGGGTGATAATTAACCCCTGTTCTTGCGGGTAAGGCTGGATGCAACCCAAGGAACCGGTCCAAAATCCGGATGAGCGGTATGGGGAGTCTCCTGGTTCCTGATCCCACCGTAAATAACCGAGTCTAACGACCTCTATCCTCCAAATTAGGAACTAAAATTATTATCAATGTTACAGGGCGATAAAAATACTGCCTGGCTCTCCAAGGCCGAGCTGAGGCGTCTGCCTAGAGAGCAGGAGGTGCAGGTTCGAATCCTGCCGGAGATGACATTTTCACCATTTCCCACTCGATCGCATTTATGCTTAACAGCATTAGACGGCTAATACCCGATCAATGGAAGGAGGTAATAATTGAGGCGTTTTGGGACGATTTTTGAAACTTCTGATAAGATTTCCCCGTCCCGCTAATTTTTAAACGTTGGCGGATGGCACTTGGGCCCCAAAAACGCATTTTTCTGTTTTTGTACCCAAAACGGTGCCATACTGTAGTGATGTGTGTGTCGAGGATGAATCATGAATGACGATGATGAATCATTATGATTAATTATAGTCCCAGGGCTTTCGCCGTTCTTGGCCTCTTCATGGAATTCGATAATACTGGTGAACTTAAGATCAGGTATGTAGGACTAAAAGCCGCTGAGATCGACGAGATGTGGATGATTTCAGCAGCTTAATTATTCCTGGATTTCCCAAAGAGGCCAAGAACGGCGAAAGCGTTTGGGAAAAGCGATAAAAAGGACGAGACTTCCCACCACCCGGCAAATACAATTTATTAAATATTATTTTCACTCCAAGATTATCAGATTTACATTATCACTTTCACAATACAATTATCACTGTTTACATTGAATTATCCCAATTATAAAGGCACTGGTACTCAATAAGTAAACGAGATGTGAAATTCAACAGGTAGGTGAAAGATTGACAAGCAAACCACTGACGAGTAGGTAACTAAGTACCTAAATTACACGATAAAATAGACATTTCTGCGAGCACAACAAACCCAAATCGCTCAATAATCGCTCACCATCTTCAGCATTGTCGAGCTTCAAACCTTTGCCAGCGAATTCGACTCCGTTCAAAGGAATCGCCGTGGCTCCGAGCTTTTTCGTCAAATCGTCCAAAGCGCTGTCCATGGCAACTGAATTTATCTAAGTTCTATCGGACGAATTTATGTAACGACGACGTTCGGTAAAATTTAAATGTAAATTGATTTTTCCCAAGAAAAACAACAACGGTCAACAAAACGAGGAGCGGGCACCGGACGCTAACGACTTTTCCCGTGACTGGTAGTTTTGCCTTTCAAACGCTAAAGTAGGTTATAGTGCGGTTGCTGCTTTCCTAACTGTTCCGCATATAGCAACGTTGGACATATTCGTGGCAAAAGATAACAACGAATGATATTAATATTTGAAGTTGAATTTTATTCAGTCATTCCTATTTTTATGAAGTTGAACTGGAACGCAAACTCAAAAGGTTAACTCAAACTGTACTTCGACCCTTACTGAAACTCACACGAGAACCTAAACTCAAACCTGAACTCAAACTCAAACTGAAAGTGGAACTCAAACTCAAACCTAAACTTGAACTTAACTAAAACTGGCACACAAATTCAAACTGAAATTGATACTCAAACTGACCGTAAAACTAACTCAATCTCATATTCAAAATCATTTTGCAATTGAAATTGCATGAGTATTAGTTCCAGTTTAACTCGAACTTTAACTCGACCTCAACTGAAACTCAACCTAGAGTAAAGTCAAACTGAAACTCAAGATCAAACCTAAACTCAAACCTAACTGAAACTATAAACCAAACTTAAATATTAACTCAAACTGATATTAAAACTCAAACTTATACTGAAATTGAAACTCCAACAGAATATGAAATTGAAACTCAAACTGAAAGTGAAACCAAAATTCACACTCATACTGAAATTGAAACTTCAACTCAAACTGAAGCTCATAGGTACTCAAAATGAAATTGAAACTCATTCTAGAACTCAAGTGAAATTGAAACTCAGACCTGAGTTTGAGTATCAATGTCAGTTTGAGTGTGAGTTTCGATTTCAGTTAGAGTTTGAGTTTCAATTTTAGTTTGAATATGAGATCAAGTTTCAACTTCAATTTGAATTTCGATTTTAGTATTGGTTGGAGTTTGGGCTTCAATGTCGATTTGAGTTTCAATTTCAGTTCGAGTATGAGTTCGAATTTCGATTTCAGTATGAGTTCCAGTTTCAATTTCAGTTTGAGCGTAATTATGAGTTTCGATTTCAGTTTGAATTTGAGTTTGTGTTCCAATGTCAGTTTGAGTTTCAATTCCAATGTAAGTGTGAGTTCGAGTTTCAATTTCACTTTGAATTTGAGTTTCAACTTCAGTATTAGTATAAGTTTGAGTTTCAATTTCAGTTTGAGTGTAAGTATGAGTTTCAATTTCTGTTTGAGTGTAAGTATGAGTTTCAATTTCTGTTTGAGTGTAAGTATGAGTTTCAATTTCTGTTTGAGTGTAATTATGAGTTTCGACTTCAGTTTGAATTTGAGTTTGGGTTTCAATGTCAGTTTGAGTTTCAATTTCAATTTAATCGTGAGTTCGAGTTTCTATTTCAGTTTGAATTTGAGTTTCAACTTCAGCATTATTTCAAGTTTGAGTTTCGATTTCATTTTGAATTCGAGTTTGGGTTTCAATGTCAGTTCGAGTTTCAATTTCAATTCAAGCGTGAGTTCGAGTTTCAATTTCAGTATTAGTTTTAGTTCGATTTACAACTTCAGTTTGAATTTGAGTTTGAGAATTCGATTTCGGTTGGAGTTTGAATGACGGGGGGGGGGGGTAGCCTATGCTTTGGCTGGTGTTTTTCTTCTTTATGTGAACGACTTGGTAAGCAAAAAATTCCCCGATATAACTTATATGAGTTTTATTACAAAAAACGACATGTAGGTATGTTGTAGATTAAAAACCAAAAATACGCGAATTATAATCGTTGAGCAAAAATCTCACGATAAGAGTAAGATACCCTTACCCTTATGGAAATTAGCTCATTTTACATCAAATGCTCGTTGTTCAGTTTGATAAAAATATAACGACACAGTTTTGAATTAAAATTTAAATTCTTAGCAAAACCTCAACTTTCAATCAATTTACACCAAAATTATAACATCCTGTTCATCGAAGGTTTCTTTTAAGAATTTTGAACGGAGGTTGTATGTACCTATTTCTAAATAAAAATAATTTTTTCCTCCGAATCCAGTTAAAATTTGTACAATAATTAACTCATTGAGCTACGTCTACATAATTATTTTTTATTAGCTCATTACGCGTATTAACCCTCTATAAAATTTATACCTATTTACCTAGGTAACTACAGCCTTTAGATGTAGGTTATTCTCGGGAAAACAGTAACTGTTTTTCTCAACTGTTGAGAAACCTACAGAATTCATAAAAATTCATCAGGTTTGGTACTCGAATAATTTTCAGGCCGATTCTTCTCGCAACCTTGAATTTTAACAATAAATTAACGTGCTCTTATGTGCTATGTGGGAGGTAATTTAAATGTTTTACCATATATTGGCCATTTCATGCTCACGATCAATGAGAAGCATTTGATTAGAAGAATTTCGATTTTTTTACGTTTTTGGAACAACATTCAACCCATGCTTGTAATAAAAGCAATGAGGTAGTCACACAGTGTGCCAGTCTTATATTTACGATAATAAAATTACCTATGTAGGTAGCGATTTTTTAAAATTATAAACATAAGTCTTTATGAAATGTTCCATAACATCCATTTCATAATTTCATTATTTATATATGAAATTATTTCCATTTCAAAATAAATATTCGAAACATATCGAATTTTTTCCGGCAGAGGCCACCTCACTTTTTGTTAATGATCAAAAAAGTTAATAAAATCAATTATTGTTCGAGAATTAACTGATCTAACCCTCCTGGAAATTTACGATTTACGTGAGAAAAAAATTTTTTCTCTGCTCAGACCGTCTGACGTACGCGGCTCACAATTTTTCCGAAAACGGCCGAACAAAAATCTGATGAAATTTCAAGAGTAAAATCAGAATTGTGGCGTTTTGGGTACAAAGAGCCTAAGTGCCAAAAACAGAAAAATGCGTTTCATCAAGTTTTTGGGGCCTAAATGCCATCCGCCATTGTTTAAAAATGAGCGGGACGGGGAAATCTTATCAGAAGTTTCAAAAATCGTCGCTAGATGGCAGTGGTTCTGACCTAAAATGTACGGAATGGAGATTTAAATTGTTGATAACTTTTATTCAAATTTTTGGCACTTAGGCCCTTTGTACCCAAAACGTCTCAATTGGCACCGGACAGCCCAAGATGAAGTCTAGAACCTCTGTAATACTTAGCAGAGTTTTATTTTTTGTCAGCAATACTGATAACTGGAGTGATAATCTCGTGAAAATTGCCAGAACAATCCGAAAACGAATAGCTCATGTTCCCATCGGCAAATTCGAAATGTAATGACGATATCGGCGATCCTGCAGCTGTCCGACTTTTTTCATCCTGGTCTCATATTGACAGTAGGTGCAGAATTCGGCGAAGAAAAATTGATGGAGCGGATGTCTGTACATGTTGGGCCGACTGTGCGTGTACAAATGGTACAGGCATTCGATCAGAAGCCAGACTGTTATGCCGTAAGCAGGTGCTAACATCATCAGGGTTACGATGGCCAGGGTTATGACGTATCGGCCGCCGCAGCATTTCCTCTTCTTGTTCACTTCCGCATTTTCGGGGCGAGAAACCGGGCCGGGCTGGCACTGAGGGTTGAGAACCTGAAATTGGAATCCGAAATTTGGGAAAATGATAGGGACTAAAATTTACATTAGAATCGATAACCGATGCACAACTCAATTTCAAAAAGATTTCGCTAGTAGTGTATTTTTGAGGGTGCGGTGCCAGTTATTGCACCAGCTGAGTACAAAAGTATCCCTAAAATCAGGGAAAAAGAGGAAAACTGTTGGAGGGTAGTCGATGGATTGCGATGTTCAATTCTTTTGATTCGATTGTCAGTTTGTAACTGCAGGGATTTAATGAGGGAAACTTCAATCGTGCCACACCTGGCCAATGCCTCTGTTTACTCGTCCAAAGCTCCAGCACCTTTCCGTTCAGCTTTCATGCGAATTTTATTATTAATTATCATTGGCAAATTTTTTTAGGTAAATATGACCATAATCGGACCATATCATAATCCAATGGTCATGGGAACGTCACCATTCGATTCTAAGCCCCAAATTATGTACAATCCGACACCAAACATGGGGGGTTTAACCAGCACCGTTCTGATCCCTTAAATTCACCCCCTCCATTGGTTTTTGGCACTAAGGGGCCGAACCAAGGGGCGGGGAGTAAAATTAACGCAATATTCGGAATCTGCAACCCCTAATGAGTGGATTGGTCACTTTTTGGGCCAAAATCTGGGGTTCCTATATTTATTTAGAATTTTACCAAAAAAGAGGTTGCTCAGGGAAATTTCATCCTTTTTACAGGGATTTTTCAGCACACCTGTAAAATACCACTTAGAGCCAGCGTGTTAGACAAGGATAGAACATCATAATCCCGTTATCCCCCAAACATTCTCACTTTTCCCTTTTTCCCTGTTTGTAGGGATACTTTTGTTCACAGCTGGTGACGCACCCCCAAAAACGTACTACTTATGTCAAACGATTGAGCCGAAAACGGGATGCTTGAAAACAGCTCAAACCTTCCCTCCAGCCACCCCTAAGGGAAAATCCGATAGGAGCTGCGGGTCGAAACTTTTTAAATGATCAAAGGTACCACTCTTCAAAATAGTTTGCTTTTATATGAATTTGGCGTTTTTTTTTTACTCGCAACTAGTCTACTGCAAGTGCTCATCATCTAATTGCTGTGACTAGCTAGTCTCTGGATAAGAAAATCCTGTACCTACTCTATCGAAAGGTTGCTCAACAGGGAAATTTCATCTTTTTTTCAGGGATTTTTCAACACACCTGTAAAATGCGACTTAGAGCCAGCGTGTTAGACAAGAATGGAACATCTTGAACCCCAACATAACCCCAAACATTCTCAATTTTCCCGTTTTACTTCCATATTTACAGAGTAAATGGAAGTATTGTGATCGTCCTAAAATCGAGAATCGGAACGGAGCTTCAGAAAAAACTTTTTCTTATACACATTTACTCAGAATCACTTCCTGAACAAGTGTCTGTGTGTCCGTCTGTCCGTCTGTCCGTCTGTGGTCTTTTACAAAAATGGCCATAACTCCCTCATTTCTCAACCTTTTTTCAAATTTCTTGAACTGAAATGTTTGTCTCGGCAAGACCTAACACCCTGTTTAATCGGAATTTGGATAACGCACAGTACTTCCGATATATTTGCATTTATAGTGTTTTCTATTTTATTTTTTTCCGGCCACAAAAATGAACCGATTTGAGCGTTCTTGGTCTTAAAATCTTTGTTTTACCTTGCAGAATATGTGGATATTTTTTACATTCCGAAAATGTGGCATTTTTTCATTGTGGGCGAATTTTAAAATTTTAATAGTGAATTTTTCGATATTTTTGGCCTAAACACCCTTAAAAGCAGTCAAAATATGATAAAAATTGTGTCACAATTTTACGTTTCAAAATATGGAAGTATTGTGTGTTATCTACGCACCACTGGTTTCCCGTTTGTAGGGATACTTTTGTTCACAGCTGGTGACGTACCCCCAAAAACGTACTACTTACGTCAAACGATTGAGCGAATTTTGAACTTCAAAATGATGAAATTACGAAATATTCAAAATTCGCTCAATCACGAAATATTCGCCTTTGTGTTGCAGTTCACTCACGGAAATTGTCAACGGCAACACGATTGTGAATTCCATATGTATGATATACATGAATGTCCAGATGTATGGTATTTTTGTGTAGCACAGAAAAATGTTTTTGTAATATTCCTTACACGAAAAGGCCTTTCCCGGCCTTCGGATTCGCCCGTTTCCGGATTCGAACACCTGAGACGGCATCGGCAGCTGACGGTCAGCAAAGTTTCAGCCACGACTTCCCCCGTCTCGAGGCACACCGCCATCCTGCGAGTAGAAATCAAGAAAAATTGATATAACACAAATGAAATAAATAAGAAAAAATCCAGTTTTGCGTAGGTAACACGCAATACTTCCATATTTTCAAAAGTTGGACACAATTTTGACTGCTTTTAAGGGTGTTCAGGTCAGAAATATCAAAAAACTCGCTATGCAAATTTTAAAATTCGCCTACAATAAAAATACGCCAAGTTGTAGGAATATAAAAAATATCCACATATTCTGCAAGGTAAAACAAAGATTTTAAGACCAAGAACGCTCAAATCGGTTTATTTTTGTGGCCGGAAAAAAATAAAATAGAAAACACTAAAAATGCAAATATATCGGAAGTACTGTGAGTTATTCAAATTCCGATTAAACAGGGTGTTAGGTCTCTCCAAGACAAACATTTCAGTTCAAGAAATTTGAAAAAAGGTTGAGAATCGAGGGAGCTACGGCCATTTTCGTAAATGACCCCAGAATGACACGCCCAGGACAAATTCGAGTAAGAGCGAATGAAGAAAGCAGTGCTGCGATAATTAACGATTAGTTAGGCACCTATTATGGAAAGTGTTAACGGTTTTTCTGAGCCCGGTATCGGAATTCGATAACCTTTTCGTATAAAAGACAATAAGAGGGCTCATATGATTTTTTTCGAACTATACGATAAGCAAATTTACGATACCTTATCGCCCATTCCACGATAGGGCCCTCAAATAAAAGAGAACGCTTGTATACTGAATTATCTCATGTTTAATCAATAGTGTTGCACATTTTCACGAAATGGAGGATTTGTTGCCAGAAAGATGTTAAATGCGAAATTAATTATTTTATGCACTACCAAAAAGGTCAATGAGAGCAATTTAAATTCTCGAGAGTATCGTGGAAAGTTACTGTTAATCTTTGGATTTGAGGTGGCAATTATGTCACGTCCATCGTTTTTATCGGTCGACCTTCTCGAATTTTACTTATCAAAGCATAATAATAATTGTACTGATAATTATTATCGGTCGTGGATTGAGATTTTTATCGGCCTAAATTGGGTAACGATGTCAAGAAAATTCAATTTGGTCGGCACGCTCGCCAACTCGAAACCGAGGCCTAAAAACTAAACATTAAAGTAGTTCAACATCCGGTTCGTACATGATGGAAAGCAAAATGGTTAAATCTAAAAGCCACTTGAGAGGGTCGTTATATTTTATTTGATAAAAGGAGAGGAGCAATTATAACAAAAAAGTTTCTCAAGAGCCGTATATCAATCTGCTCAAAAGTCGCATGTTATAACCGTATTCTTTTTTCTACGTACGATTTAATTTTACTATCTCGAGGGGTTTGATAAGAATTAATAGCATAGGGATCAGTTCTTGACAACTATTTTTAGAATCCAGAGCCGGTGCCTATTTATTTTAACCGAAATTATACTTTTCCAAAATACACAATAATAAAGGTAGGTACCTAAATAGCGATATAAAACTGCGTAAATGTCTACCGTCTGACAAGAGTCAACGAAGAATTAAATTAATTACTGGGTAGAAACGTTTCTTTTCATTAGAAATTTGAAAATTAAATAGTAGGTATTATATTATAATATTATGAGTACGGGGAAACATGTAAGGATCCAGAGTGAAAAGAGAACATCAATAATTGATAATTATTATATTGATAATATAATTAAATAATTAAATAAATCGAATAAATCGAATAATTCGAATAAATCGTAAAAATCGAATAATTCGTATAAATCGAATAAATTAAATAAATAAATTAAATTAAATTAATAAATTAAATAGGTAAATTAAATAAATTAAATAAATCGAATAAATCGAATAAATTAATTAAATGAAATAAATAAGTTAAAAAATTAAATAAATTGAATAAATCAAATAAATTAAATAAATTAAAAAAAAATTAAAAAAATTAAAATAAATTAAATAATTTACATGAAATAAATAAATAAAATGAAACAAATAAATTAAATAAATCGAATAAATCAAACAAATCAAATAAAGGAACAATGTCAGGCTCCTTCGGATTTTTCCTCGCAAAATAATCGTTCTTAGCGGGACAAGTTAATAACTCGGAATATTGCTAACCTTAAAATAGAAATCGTGTATTCCAGTTTCCTCGACAGGATCATGAATATACATTTAGAAGTCTTCACCGATATTTATAATGGGGAAGGGGAACGATTGAGAACATTTTATTTACTATCAATTTACATACTTGAGTAGGTATTATGAGAGTTGATAGAGCTCAGAAATAATACCGGTTAACTAGGCTCTGAAACATTCGTTACTCCACAAGAATTGCATCTTGATAAAAATAATCTGATGTACCTATCAGATAGGTACACCTAGGCACGCATTATACCTGTACATTAAGTATGCATTATATTCCGCACAGTCCAAAGACCGGTTTGATAATACGACGTTTAAGTATTGCAATACTTGATGAGGACTGATGAGATTTTTTTAATTTTTTCAAAGGTTCAATTGCGGAGTCGGTCGAAAGGTAGACATCGTGGGAATTTTTATCCATTTTTTTCATCTACTAGCTCTATTATAGGAAGGTTCCATGGACAAACTTCCTTCCATAGTAGGTATTTTAATGCGGCGGTGAAAAATCATTCGAATTTTCTAAGAACTCAAAAATCGTCGTAAAAAATGTCATGAATTTGTTCATATTATGAAATTTAGTTGTTACCCAGTACACCTGAAAGCATCAGTAACTGAAATATTTTTTTGGGTGGGTACAGTTTTTTTATCCCCCCAAAAAATTTTATTTTATTGAAAATGTTAACCCCAAAAGATGGTCAAAAACGTCAAGACATTCGCCATTATTCAACGTCTCTATTCGAACCAGGCGGTGCCTTCTTGATTAGCTTCGAAGTCAGTAACTGTCCCATAACTGTTATGGGACACATGTTCAAACAGGGTTACCAAGTGCAACCATGATGAACTCTAATCCCAGGTCGTGGAAATCCACGGAAAAACCATCGAATGTAACCGGACTACGAATAACATCAATATTTCCATTCCCACGAGTGTCTGCCCGTCGTTGGCCTTGGAGGTACTTCTGTCGGTACATGCCCCCGAAAGAACCTGTTGGACAGGTCATTATGCACAGAAAATTGACGATAATGGAGGACGAAAATAAACGTGGTTCTTACACCTGATGATGAATGAATCTGTTTCGTTTGTATGTTATGTTTTGCCAATCAGTAAACACTGCCAAAGGTGCAGCTGAACAGTTAATTTTTCAAGTGCCATCGGGTCGGTCCAGCAGGTTTTTAGCGGTACTATTCTAACTGGAAATTTCACGCTGAACGCGCCCATATAAAGGTTGATAGGTCTAAAATGCTTCTTTCGTGTGTTTTTTGGCAAAAAACTACAGAAAACCCACGTTTTTTGTCAATTTTGTTCACTATTCGGACGATTGTGCAAAATCTACTCAACCTTGCCAAACAAAAAAAATTCAAATTTACTTGATACATTCCTGCGACAAATGCGAACTCGGTAGGTGCATAGCCGATTTTTGGTGACTGTTTAAGAACAACGAAAAAAGGTGTTTTTAGTGGTTTGGGACTTTGAACGCCCGCCAAAAACTGGTTATTGCACTTATCGAGGTGCGGTTGATCGCAATAGGCGTAAAAATGTACCAAATATATGGGAAAATTTTGCTGGTCCGGCTAGGTAATGAAGGTTTTGCAGAATCGTGCGAATAGTGAATTTAAAGCTTCCAATTCGATGAAAAACCAGGTTTTTTGCCGAAAAAAACCACAAAAGAAGCATTTTAGCAACGAAATTGGTAACGAGGTAGTAGGTTGGGTCTGAAATTTTAGTAGAGAATTGGGTTCAGGGAATTACCGCGGAAGAGTTCACATATGGAGCCACGTTATCATCTCCGTAATACCTGGAGAAAATACTTATGCAACGAAGAGGTCCTTACCGTTCGTAGGAAGATCCTTTCGGATGATCCTGGGGAAATATTTTCACTAATCATCGGGCACTCTCAGTAAATAAAGGTAGAGACACCTGTTGGGTATAGGGAGACTTGAAATATTCTCTGGAAAGGTTTAAGGGATCCTTGCAGAGAATTTCAAGATGTCCTTAATGTCATGACAAGCTCTTGAGTTTAAGGATCGTTTAAGGATATAAGAGATATCGTAATACGGCGACTTGGACAGGTGTATCTGAGATGAAATCGCAACATTCTCAACACGCTCAGCTGTGTTGGTGGAAAAATGTTATTCAGCATCAAACTCGAAGATTTCTTGACGATTCTTTTATGACATAGAGGAATCCCTTAGACGATGGCATAAAGTGACGTGGGATGCCCCCAAAACACCAATACTTGAGTGAAATTATTGGGTTACATAGGTCGTGTTCGAGAACGTTTAAAAACGTTTAATAACTCAAAATTGAGTTTTGCACTTGAAGGACGGGTGCGGGGCTGGTAAAATCTCAGGAAATTCTCGATTACGTGGTCGCCTCCATGGAGCTTTTGAGTTTACATGGATTTTGAGCGTACTTTTATTGCGTTATTTGTATCCCTACTTGGAAATGTGTATATCCGTTCGTCAAGGTGAAATCTTCACATTTGGACTTCTCGTCGATACCGTCCAATGGGATCGTGGCAATTAAGGCCCGCCGTGGAAAACCCAGATCACTTCGCGGTCACTTCGCGAGCTGTAAACTCTTCTCAGGTGAAGGCAACGCACTGGAGATCCGAACCTACGGGCGCTTCCCCGCGTGCCCCGCGCGCCCCATTCCAGCAACCGGCTCTCCACTTCAGAGATAAGTGTCCAACCTTGAGAGCGGCTCAGTTCGCGGAGCTGGGACCCGCCGAGCGGCTGAGGGCAGCCCTTTACGGGTGGCCGATCCGGCTACTGACAGCCAGGGTGAATCATAGTACTATACTACCATAATACGATATCATAGTACCATATCGTCGCCAGTCACTTTTCAGGAGGTCCAAAAAACACATTTTGACATGCTGCTCAAGGAAATCAAATGTGCCGTGCTCACTAAATCGGCGATAGTGGCGTTTTCACGTGATTTAACACAAAAACTGACCTCACCAGCTCGTTCAGCGCTTTTTTTATCATTTAGAATGGTTAAAACCTCAAAATCGAAAAAATGAGATGTGTCATGCTGCTTCTGAGCCGACGATATCAGATTATGATAATATCGATGCCTTAAAGCACAAAGGGCATGACCCAAAAATGCATTTATGCATATGTCCCAAAATATAAATTTTGAGATTTAGGTACCGAATGAATCTACTCATCAGGGCCTATCGATCGCTACAAGAATCATGATCCTTTTATCTATTTTCGGGGCAAAAAAACGATATAATTGCAAAACGACAAATATTTAAAGAGCGTTTATCTTGGAAGTGTTAAGTGCTACCAAAGTTCTGGTTAAACGAGGTTGACGATCTTGGCCAGACAAACATTTTTTATTTAGCGAATTTTTTTATGGAATTGAAAACTATGGGAGAAATATTTATTTTTGTAAATTGATCAAAAACTTATTTTGCATTTTTCTCATTATGCCATTTTTGGACATATCCCCGTTGTGCTTTGAGGCATCGATATGATACTTATGATCATATAATATGATTCATATTATGATAATATGATACTTAAAGACGTACCATATTATGGTACGTTTTTATGGTTTTCGGAGTTCAGCTCTCCCAACTTACGTTGGAAACTGAACAATTTGAAAGTACAGCAGCGAGTTTATTCTCATCGTAATAATTTGATACCAGCGGTGAGTAGATCACACGAAATACTTCCATATTTTAATACGCACATTATCGTCACAATTTGATTATATTTTGACTGCTTTTAGGGGTGTTTAGGTCAGAAAAATCAAAAACCTCACAATGCAAATTGAAAAATTCGGCCAAAATAAAAATAGGCCACATTTTCGGAATATAAAAATATCCACATATTCAGCAAGGTAAAACAAAGATTTTAAGACCAAGAACGCTGAAATCGGTTCATTTTTGTGGCCGGAAAAAATGAAATAGAAAACACCAAAAATGCAAATATATCGGAAGCACTGCGAGTTTTTCAAATTCCGATTAAACATGATATTAGGTCTTGCCGAGACAAACATTTCAGTTTGAGAAATTTGAAAAAAGTTTGTGAAATGAGGGAGCTATGGGGATTTTAGTAAATGACAATACTTCCATTTACTCTGTAAATATGGAAGTAAAAATAGCCATAGCTCTCTTAATTCCTAACCTTTTTCAAATTTCTTGAACTGAAATGCTTGTCTCGGCAAGGCCTAACAACCTGTTTAATCGGAATTTGAATAGCTCACAGTACTTCCGATAGGTATATTTGCATTTTTAGTGTTTTCTATTTTATTTTTTTCCGGCCACAAAAATGAACCGATTTGAGCGTTCTTGGTCTTAAAATCTTTGTTTTGCTTTGCAGAATAATTGGATATTTTTTAATATTCCGAAATCTTGGCGTATTCTTATTTTAGGCGAATTTTAAAATTTTTATAGTGAGTTTTTTGACCTAAACACTCTCAAAAGCAGTCAAATTTTGATCATGTTTTGATATGATCAAATTGTGTGCCACTTTTACGTTTCAATTTATGGCAGTATTGTGTGTCATCTACGCACCTCTAATCTTACAAGGCCATTGGTCGATGTTTGATTCCAAAAATAAACTCTCGGCTTCCTAGTTCACAACTTTGGGGGGGGGGTTACCCGGTATTACGACCTGAGACCCCATGGTAGCACGAAAGGACATTTTTAATTGACCTCTCGCGGCAGGAAAATGCGAACGGGAGCCGAACGCGCGACGTCTCCCGTTTCCCACGACCGGATGGCCTATGTAGATTTGGGCCCATTGTTTGTATGGCCAACTGACGATCGTGCCAGAAGGTTTATGCCATATTTCTTCGCCTCCAAAACCGAGAAGGTGATATAATAACACAGATATTGACGCAACTGGTTCCAAAATCCGATTTTGAAAAAACTTCTGTAGAAGAAGAAATAAGGTGGAATTTGATATTATATCGTAAGGTGATTGTGATATTTATCGGAAAAAATTCGATAATTGTCAAAATATGATCAAATTGTGTGACACTTTTAAGTTTGGATTTATTGTGTATTATCTACGCTCCACTGGTTTTTGAAGCTCCGTTCCGATTTTCGATTTTAGGACGATTCCAATACTTCGATTTACTATGTAAATATGGAAGCAAAAATTTCAATTAATAATATTCCGTTTTGCGGCGTCCAGAGCAGTCAGAAAGCTCGGGCCCCATAAGCGGCCCCACAAGCTCGGGCCCCATAAGCGACCCCCGTAAGTGCCCCATAAGCGCCGTGCTAAAATGGCGCTCTCCTGAGGCGTTCCTCCTCGTCCTTCTCCTTCGCTCGCAAGGCTGTAGAGCCGATAGGGCTATCCATTATAATACAACATGATTGGGAGCGACTAGGCCTCCGACTAGCGACTAGCGCCTCCGCGGGAGCGACTAGGGCGCCTCCACGGGAGCGATTGGGAGCGCCCGAGAGAGACCGTCCGAGGGAGCGACAGAGACAGCCCTTGCGAGCGATAGTGAGCGATATTGAGCGTCCGAGCGAAGGATAGGGAGCGTCTACGGGAGGGACAAGGAGCCTCCTCGAGAGGGGGAGTGAGAGCGCGATAGAAGAAGCTTATTTTTCTAATAAATATGCCGAACTACGCGAGCTTTCTCATTACCACTCCGGCGGGAGCGCTATCTCGGCCCTTGGGCACGATTAACCTTCAGCGCCAGTTTGACTCAGTCCTACCGGGTATCCAAATAATCGGAATGAAAAATTCACCTTAAAATGTTCGCGGGAATTAAATTTAAAAAATTTAGATCCTTCGCTCTATCTTGAAATTCCGTTTCACTTCGAGACCTAAAAGTCAAGTGCCGAGTTCATTATTATCTGATAACTTGGGATCGGATCCGTATTTGTTTACATTTTCCTCTCTAGGCCATGCACTGATGTTTTTCAAGTAGACGTGTTCAATTTTTGAACCGTTTAAGCCCACTTTCATCTCGCATATTTTGACATATTCGGCTATAAATACCAATATTCAACCCGGCATTTTACCAGTATTTACCAATATTTTTACCAATATTTAATCCGGTAAAACACATATTTTTCAATTCTGGGTAGAAAACGGTGTAGAAACCTTCAAGGAATGGAACAAGCTCGAAAAAATCCAAAATCGGTTCAGTAGGACTCCCTCGAATTGGCAAAAACGAGAAAAAGGAGAAATAGCATCAAGAAATTCGGGCCAAACCGATTTAAAAACAAAATTTTCCGGAAAAAACCCTTTCCAAGCCAGAAACCCGGGAAAAATACTCAAAAAGTTCAAAATCCCTCGACATCACCTTCGAAATTGAGTTTTGCACAAAAACATCGCCACTCCTTCGCTGAAACACAACTACAACCGAACAAATCTAAATTCTTGAAATTAAATTCAAATTCTTTAATTCGAACCAAATAAATCGAAATTCTTAAAAAAAAACTTTCCATATTTTGACTTATTTTTAGGCTGTTTAGGTCAAAAATATCAATGAACTCTCAACACTAATTTCGAAATTCGTCTAAAATCGAAATACATCAAGTTATTGGAATATAAGAAATATTCACTCATTCTGCACGGTTAATTCTATCAAATTGCAGTTTTGAAAAATTGTCTAAAACACTTATTCTGATTATCTTCATCTCTATAGTCTGTTGCTTCGGATCTAATTCCACATACCCATAATATGGGTATATAATGTATTTTATTATTAAATTTATATTATTTAATTAAATATTATTAAATCATTATAAATATAATTTAAATTTATTATAATTTAATTTAAGAAATATTATATTATATTAATAAATATTATAATTTAAATAATATAATTAAATATTATTAAATTATTATAATTATATCATTAATATTATATTATATCCCACATACCCATATATTCCACCCACATGTCAGTTCGGTCTTGAGGGATAGTATTTAGTAGTTTGAAGGCGGACAGTCAGTGCGCTAGTTCATACAATAAAATTTTCAATAGGTATAGTAAAATCGTAGAAAACATATTTTTTGGAAATAGGTAAACTAAAGACATTTAGACCGCCAATCAACCGATGAAAAATTTTCTGTGCACCCAAGTAAATAAAGCTCTACTAGTAAACCCGCAATCAAAAAATGGGGGCAAAAAAAATTTTTTTTTTCGAAAAACACACTATTTTATGGTAAATCGAGCGAGGTTTCCGGGGAAAATTCTCATGAAAACATTGATAGCGTTTTCATCTTTCCACCTTGAAAATCAATTGGGAAGGTACCTTAAAATAATCTCTCATAGAATAAAATAATTTATTCTATCATAGAATGAAATAACTCTTTCTTCAAAGCTTCAGATGGACCAAATTAGATTGAGAGGTATGTACATAATTTATTTAATTAAACTCGACAAATTTAGTTAAATCTCGTCAAGATCGATGTTTTACGAATAACTCATGCTCTTATCGAATGTTCGACGAATTCTTCCAATTTTTTCCCCTTGGAAATGAATTAATTAAAGTGACCTCTTGAAGAGAGAGGAAGAAGAAAAGCACTAACCCCGCCTCAACTTATTGTTTACTCAGGCCAATTTGGATATTTCGTTGGAAATTCGCCGAAGGATTGCCAATTGAATTTATCATGAAGAAGTCGCGTGAAAGCTTATTATTGACGACCTCGGGTTAATTGAATTTCTAATCTAGCGGAAAAATAATTGCGGGTTACCGTCGCGAATAATTTCTCCGTAATTTCAGCTTGAGCTCGAAAAATTCGACCCAGTTGCAGAGATGTCCCCGCTCCACGACTCCGAGTTGGTCGAGGGCCTGACGGTCGGGTACATAAAAGTGGCCGGATTCTGGACCATCGTCAACGATTATAGGGCCGGGGGTCGGAAAAATGCCGTATTCACGGTATACATGGCCCTATCCTGCATACTGTACGGCCCTTTGGCCGTTTTCAGCACAATCGGCATGTTCCACGTGGAGGCCAATATTCAGGGTATATCTTTGTGCATACTCCACCCCATGTCCTTGGTACAGGCCTTCGTTAAAATAGCCGTCTTCTGGCTCGGCCTAGAAACGCAGGCTCGACTTTTCGACGTGCTCAAGTCCGATTTTCTGGAAAACGTGCCCGAAAACGAGAGAAAAGCCACCGGGGAAATTCTGAGAAAACGCGCCTCGAAAACGACCCGGATCGTCAAACTGGTCATCGGCGTTAACGTATTTATGATCCTTTGGTGGATCGTTTTGCCGATTTTGAGATCGGAATTTTTCCGGTTCACGTTGGGCGTGACTTTTTTGGGCGTTCCCAAAACGCAGAATTCCATTTCGGAAATTTGGCTCCCCGTAGATAGTTCGGCTTCGCCCTGGACTGAAATCGTCTACTGTTACGAAGCCGGTGTTGCCATTTTTGGAACAACCGTCATAACACTGCTCGAATCGCTTATCGTTCAACTTTTTTCAATGCTGACTGCCAACATGGAAGCGCTCGCTTACCTGCTGAACCGATTGAATTTCTCGAATTTCGCCGCCCAGAATCCGGGAAAAGGTAGAGACGAGGTGATTCGGCGAATGCGCCAACAGATGAGATGCTACATTCTGGAGCACCAAAAATTGATGAAGCAAGTTGTTCGAAGTTTATATGCAACCTAAATTCAGATTACTGTTATAAACGGAACTAGCGGTGCGTAGATAACACACAATACTTAGGAGGAGGAGGAGAAGGGAGAGGACAAGGAGGAGGAGAGAGTGGACGAGGAGAAGGAAGGCTAGGAGGAGGACAAGCAGGAGGAGGAGAAGCAGAAGGACGAGAAGAAGGAGGAGGAAGGGATCAAGGAGGGGGAAGAGGTCGAGGAGGGGGAAGGGGTCAAGGAGGGGGAAGGGGTCAAGGAGGGGAAAGGGTCAAGGAAGGGTAGGGGTCAAGGAGGGGAAGGGATCAAGGAGGGGGAAGGGATCAGGAGGTGGAAGAGGTCGAGGAGGGGGAAGAGGTCAAGGAGGGAGAAGGGATCAAGGGGGGGAGGGCTGAGAGGAGGAGGAGAAAGACAACGGGCAAGAAACGGGGTCAAGGAGGGGGCGGAGGTCGAGGAGGGGGAAGGGGTCAATGGTCAAGGAGGGGGAAGGGTTCAAGGAGGGGAAGGGGTCAAGGACAGGGAAGGGGTCAAGGAGGGGGAAGGGTTCAATGAGGGGGAAGTGGTCAAGGAGGGGAAAGGGACAAGGAAGGGTAGGGGTCAAGGAGGGGGAAGGGATCAGGAGGTGGAGGATTGCGAGCAGGAGGAGGACAAGTAGGAGTAAGAGAAGGACAAGGAAAAGGACAAGGAGGAGAGGTTTCATTGCACAAACTGATCTGGAGCTTAAAATTTCGTCTTCGTGTACGTTGCTGTAGCACGTCCAGGATTTCTTCTCGGTTGGAGGATTCTGATAGCGAAAATTCACGTTTGTACATTCCTGGCATTTTTCCGCAAACTTCACATACCTAAGTACCAACAAGAATTTTCATAAAGTTCCGTTTTCAGAGCCGGAGAAGATTTGAAAACACTGTACAGCGCATTGATCAGCGTCCAATTAGCAACAGGCCTGATCATTCTGACCATTTCTATCTTCAATTTTTTTCTCGTGAGTACGCCACCATAATATATTATATTTCCATTCCCTCGAGTAATTCGACCTGTGTAAGACAATGTCTATACATTAAAATGAAATTTCCATTTTGAAGGGGTCCGATGACGGGGATTTGATTGAAGCGTCTAAATTTATCTTGTATCTGCTGAGTGCTGTGATTGAGGTCACCCTATATTGCAACTGTGGCGACGCTTTGGAGGAAATGGTAAGTGATACTAAGTTTATTTCGAAGGGGAGAGAGTCTATTTCGATTTTATTCGATGGATGGAGGAATTTTTCGTTGGGAAATAAGTGAAAAAGAGGAAATTTACACCGTATTCTTCAGAGTGAAAATCTCGGGCTAGCCGCGTACAGCAGCGAATGGTACTTCATGGATCCGAAATCCCGAAGATCAATCCTCATGATGATCGTAAGGTCGAGAAAGCCTGTTCTCCTGAAATCGGCCGGGATTTGGCCTGTGAACCTGACGACGTTGAAAGCAGTGAGAGCATCGGATAACAATTTTCTCAATATTTATTGACATTCGTAGAGCCAAAAAAATAAAAAGTATATTTCTGTTTCCAGTTACTGCAGGTGGCATATTCGACGTCCATGCTGCTCTACAGGGTTTCTCATGGTGAAAAAGGATTGGCCTGATTTCTCCGAAAAGATTTCCGAAAATCAGTACCTACCTATTAAAACGTTCATAGTCGATTCCTCTATTGGAATGTAGTGCTGCCGTGTCTCGGTCAAGTTGAATATGCATAAAAAATTCGTATTCATTATTTTTTCATTTCAGCGATCCCCAAGAATGAAAACACATTTTCAGATGGTCCTAAGTTTGACCGTATCGGTTCAAAAATGATGTAGAAGGCGTGGTTTGCGTGAACGTTGATTTTTGAGTGTAACATCCATGGAGTATCTCATAATTTTGTCAATCAACAAAAAATTTCACTTCAGTAATCTTTCAATCCTGATTTATAATTAAGGAGCAAAGTTGAGATGTAACCCTCCATGCTGCAAAACCTGTAACCTCCACATTTTAGTTTATACCCATGGAGGGTTACAGTTGACCATGGAGGGTTACAGTTGACCATGGAGGGTTACAGTTGACCATAAACCGACCATGGAACGTTACCATCTTTCCATGGAGGGTTACAAAGAGATTCATTTTGAGTAATTTTGATCCCTTTGACCTGAAATTTTGAGGGTAGAATCTTTTGAAGTTTAGGATTATTACATTTACTGCTTATTTCTTGGTAGCAATGCTAATAATTCTGCACACGCCATTTTCAAATTCAATTAAAAACTCGAACATTGTGATTCCGATCTTTTTCTAGATTTTTTCAATCCTAGAAATGTCCTGGGAGCATGAGGATTTTTTTAAAGATTTTTCAAAGAGGTGAAATTTTAATTTTTTCCCAAATTGAAAATTGACAGTTATTTGGGAATCAACCGTATAACTCATTTCACTCTATTTTCACTCATTATTCACTTATTTCACTCATTCACTCTATAAACAGAGCCGATCCCTCGCATTTCGACCAACATAGGGGATATCAAGCAAAAACAATAAATTGTGGGAATATTTCATTTTCTCACCATAATTTAGGGTATCACAGCAACGATTAGTGAGGAATCTTATTGCAAAGATCCGCTCCGGGCAAAGCTTTAGCAGCCGCATCAGCCAGAGCGCTGTTGGCGAGATTGACGATCGTGCCGTGGTAGCTGTTGCTCATTTTGTCGAGAATGCGATTCTCGATGCTGTGGAACAATCCGCCGCCCGTGTGGACGGAAATTCGTCCCAGCTGATTCAGCACGATGTGGTCGACGCTGGCAACGCAGGACGCGCCGGATCCCGTCAGCGAGACCTGCATGTCGATCGAGTTGCTGTCGACGTCGGCGCGAACTTTGGACGACATGGAGCCGATGCGGTGGATTTTCAGTTGGCACCTTCCGAATTCGGCTTCGAGCTGCCCCAAGCCCAATTTGACGTTGAGGGTGAGCTTGTCGCCTTGGGTTGACATCGTTGCATCACCAGTCCTGGAATAAAGCGATAAGATAACGATTCACTTTTTTGTGAAACGTATAGTGCGTTTATGGGATGGTGTACTTAAGCTACACTATCAAGTGAGACTCATGCTGAATTTCTTGGTGGATTTGACTCGACTCGATTGCCTCTTGTGGGGAATAAAGCGCGCAGGGATGTTCTCCGTAATGGAGGGCAAGGCCTAGCGGCGACTCTCAGAACTGCAGACGCGTCGCCTGGACCACCAACAGCGCCGACAGCCACCGGCAGTCGCCGACAGTCACCAACAGCCACCAACGGCACCGGCAGTCGCCGAAAGTCACCGACGGTCCGACAATCTGGCCATTCGGTCGCTCGCGAAGCCCAAAATTACCAAAGCGCTCTTCCTTTCGCCCTCACGAACACGATCTCATGGCATAATCTCATCTCATATTCTCATCCTATAATCTCATCCCATATTCTCATCTCATAATCTCATCATATAATCTCATCATATAATCTCATCTCATAATCTCATCTCATAATCTCATCTCATAATCTCATCTCATAATCTCATCTCATAATCTCATCTCATATTCTCATCTCATAATCTCATCGCATATTCTCATCTCATAATCTCATCTCATAATCTCATCTCATAATCTCATCTCATAATCTCATCTCACAATCTCATCCCATATTCTCATCCCATAATCTCATCTCATAATCTCATCCCATAATCTCATCTCATAATCTCATCTCATAATCTCATCTCATAATCTCATCTCATAGTCTCATCTCATAATTTCTTCTCATAATCTCATATCATAATCTCATCTCACAATCTTATCTCATAATCTCATCGCATATTCTCATCTCACAATCTCATCGCATATTCTCATCTCATAATCTCATCTCATGATCTCATCTCATAATCTCATCTCATAATCTCATCCCATAATCTCATCTCACAATCTCATCCCATATTCTCATCCCATAATCTCATCTTATAATCCCATCCCATATTCTCATCCCATAATCTCATCTCATAATCTCATCCCATATTCTCATCTCATAATCTCATTCCATATTCTCATCTCACAATCTCATCATAATATGATTATATTATAAGAGATATGAGAGATTATATTATAATCTCATCTCATAATCTAATCTCATCCAACAATCCAATCTTTTAACCTCATCTCATAATCTCATCGCATATTCTCATAACATAATATCATCTTATAAACTCATCTCTTAATCTCCATAACTTTCATCCTCTTCCTCACTCTTAACCGCTGGACCATTTGCAAAATTATCCACTAGAAAAAAAAAACCTCTCGGCACGAAACATTCAAAACAAAAATCAAAAGTTACCTGCGCACAGAAGCCAAAGAGCGGAACTTGCCATCGTGACAATTGTAGTTGCCGCTGACTTTGATGAAATGCCAGCGCTGGTGCCAGTCGTCGCTGATGTCCGGAATGGCGATTTCGTCTTTGCCTTGCTGACGGATCAGCTGCTGAAGCGAAGCCAACAGCTGGTCGGCCAATTGGTTCAAATTGACCGTATCAGCCGTGGCGCAGCTGACGAGAGCGACCAATAAAATCGACCTGAACAACATTTTGCGGTCTTGTGGCTCAAAGCGCACGCGATTTCGCTTATATACCGAAGAAAAATCGATTCAATTGAACATGTATGTTTTATCTATGTTGATTTGACACTTGACTATCGTAGTTTCGAGAGGCTATTATAGCGTAATCGTCAATCTTATGTTTTAGTTCTGAAAAACAACGGCGCCCGACTCTTCAAAGAGGAAAATGCGCTTTTGGCAAAACATTGAAACAAATTCAAATATTGGTTATTCACCTTAAGCAGGGTCGAATGTAATAAGGAAAATTCACTAAAATTATTTCAAGCGTCTAATAAAGAGAATTGTTGACAGCTAAAGAAAGGTTCCACGAATTTTATTCTAGAAGACTAGGGCCAACGTGCTATTTCGAAATCGAATAAGATCATTATTTTCGCATTGAATATTCTTTATACGGCTATAGTAAAATGTAACCAGAAATTACGCTGTAGGTTAACAGATTTACGCAAAACTGAAACATGTCAAAGCAAAATTGTAATTTAAGAAGGTGGAGATATTAAATATCCAAATAAATTTTAGTCTCAGACATTTTTTCGACGTCCGTAATAACCCCGCCAGTTTTTGGAAATCTGTTTCGATTTTCACTCACTAAAATGGCTGCATCTCATTTCATAAACTCATCCACAATCCCATCCCATAATCTCACCCCCTTATCCCATCATATAATTCCGTCACATATTCTCATCTCAATATCTCATCCCATATTATCATCCCTTTTATCATCTCATAATCTCATCCTATATTATCATCTCATAATCTCACCTCCCAATCTCATCTCATAGTCTCTTCTCATAACGTCATCTCATCACATCCCATTATCTCACCAAATATTCGCATCCCATGCCTAATCTCATCTAATGTCTAATCTCATGCAATCTCATGATCTCATCTCATCTAATAATCTGATCTCATAATCTCTTCCGATAATCTCACCCCATATTCTCATCCCACATTCTAATCTCATAATCTAATCTCATCCAACAATCTCATCTCGTAACCTCATCTCATAATCTCATCCAATATTCTCATCCCACATTCTCATCTCATGATCTCATCTCATCCAACAATCTCATCTTTTAACCTCATCAAATATTCTAATCTCATCAAATATTCTCATCTCATCAAATTCAACTTTGAGATCAAAGTCAAATTTAAGATCGAATTCAACTTCGAGATCAAACTCAACTTCGAGATCAAATTCGACTTTGAGATCAAAGTCAACTTTGAGATCAAAGTCAACTTCGAGGTCAAATTCAACTTTGAGATCAAATTCAACTTCGAGATCAAAGTCAACTTCGAGATCAAATTGAACTTCGAGATCAAAGTCAACTTCGAGATCAAAGTCAACTTCGAGATCAAATTCAACTTTGAGATCAAATTCAACTTCGAGATCAAAGTCAACTTCGAGTTCTTGAGATGAAATTATGAGATGAGATTATGAGATGATCGTAGTTAAATTTGATCTCGAAGTTGAATTTGATCTCGAAGTTGACTTTGATCTCGAAGTTGAATTTGATCTCGAAGTTGAATTTGATCTCGAAGTTGAATTTGATCTCGAAGTTGAATTTGATCTCGAAGTTGAATTTGATCTCGAAGTTGAATTTGATCTCGAAGTTGACTTTGATTTCGAAGTTGATTTTGATCTCGAAGTTGACTTTGATCTCGAAGTTGAATTTGATCTCGAAGTTGATTTTGATCTCGAAGTTGAATTTGATCTCAAAGTTGAATTTGATCTCGAAGTTGACTTTGATCATTTTTTTCCGTATTTTTTAATGTTGGAGTCAAGAACACAACTTTTTGAAAGTCAAAGGTTTTTAGTCGAATTCAGAGGTTTTTCGGTGCTCGACAGAGGGAAAGCAAGGCGACGAGTTGGCAACACTGAGTGTCATCTCATTAACTCATTCGCTCAATCTCTTTAACTCATCGCAACAATCTTATCTCACTTCATCTCCTCGCATCTAAACTCATCTCATTTTATCCAAATTAATCTCGTCTCATCCTAATCCTTCCTACACCTCAACCGGATGACTTCTCTCTACACTGATGCGTCAATGGCATATTCAATGGAGTCAAACAGGTGTATAAAATTTTTCGAATTAATCTTTTTTTATTAACAAGAATTTTTTCACAGGCCGAATTTATCGCAGAAATCGTGCTTCGCCAAAGCATCGGCGGCCGTTTCGCTCAATTTCTTCGACACTAAGTTGGCCAGCTTGTCGTGGAATTTGTTCGCCAACATTTGAACGACGTAGCTGTAGATCCAGTCGGCATCTCTGCCCAGGCCGGTCATGTCGACGTGGAAATTTTCGATTTTCGACACTTCGATTTTGTCAATGGTCGTATGGCAAGGCCCTTCCGAGGGCACATTCATGGTCAGATGGGCGTAGACGCTGTTGTCCCCGATTTCGACTCGCATTTTACCGTGAACACCAATGTGGAACACTTCGACTCGGTATTCCTGCAATGAAATTATTTTCCGTTAAATTATGTGATATATCATGTTAAACAACTATTTTTTTGACAATTTATTTCAAATCATATTTTTCGTCCAAGTTCAACGATTCAGTTTCTCGAAAATTGGCAAAATGTATGAAAGAGAAAACAGAAATAAATATAGGGGTTGTGACTCGTTGAAAAGTTGATTTTCATATCATTACAATTTGAAATCGAAACACTGGACTACAGGAATTGACCAATAAGTTCATTAAAATCAGAAGTATTTCGAAAACCTTTCTGCGAAAAACACCTTTACATATTTCGTGATTTTCCGATTGACAAGTCGCACACTTTAAAATTAATTCCCTCACCTCGAATCCGAATTCCATGTCACCAAGGCCGAGGTTGATGCCCAAAGTGATGACGGATCCTTCCTGCTTCATTTCCAACGGTCCCGTCCGCCTTATGGAGCTTACATTTTTGAACCATCCGCCAGTCGCAGTGAATTCACCTCGCACTTTGATGAAGGAGATTTTCTTTTCGAATGTCTCATCGATGTTCGGGATCGTCAGCTGAAAATGGCAATTTCCGACATTATAATTTCTCCGAATAATGCTGAAATGTATCGATGCACTAATTTTCGCAATTTTTTCGCCATTTTTGTTTTTACAATTAAATATTACTCTTACCGTATCTCGGTGTTTATCCATTGATTCCTTGTTCAATTCGTATATCATCTCGTCGACCATATCTTCAGCCGGGGTTGCCAGGCACCCCAAAAATGCTGAGCAGAGCGTCAATCCCAGAATCCAAGACGCCATCATGGTTCGAGTTAAATTCGAAAATGACGATCGAAAGGAAATCGTCGGCCTTTTGAACTGCCACTTGCTGAAGTTATCTTGAGTAGTTTCCGCCTGTCCACCACCGCCCGTCACATTAACAATTTTGGATAATCGAGATTCTACGTTTCGGTTAGTTGGATTGATGATTCATTATTAGTTCAACAGAATAAACCAATTTGAATCACAGTTTTGGAAATCAGACCCGTATCGCTGATTGTACTCATGCATCATCAACCTTCAAATTTGTGATTCATGTCGTTTCATCGAATAGGTAAATAACAAAATTTGCTTGGTGATGGAAAACGTCGAGAGCTCACACCCCCCCCCCAAAAAAAAACCATTTTGCCTTTCGTCTTCCGTCTCTCCCCACTACTTATCACGATCATTCGTATCTCATCCCACATCATCACCCTATCGTAATATCTAATCTCATTAAATTATCTCATTATCTCATCCAACATTCTCATCCCATTATCTCATCTCCTGATCTCATCTCATTAGGTATCTAGTCTCATAATCTCGGCCCATTATCTCATCTCATAAACTCATCTTATATTCTCATCTCATAATCTCATCTCATGTTCTTATCTCATATTTTCATCTCATCATAATCTCATCCCATTATCTCATCTCATACTCTCATATCATAATCTCATCTCATCACAATCTCATCTCGTAATCTCATCCCATATTCTCATCCCGTTGTCTCATCTCATTATCTCATACTCTCATCTCATTATCTCATTGTCTTATCTCATTATCTAACCTCATCTCATAAACCCTTCTCGTAATCTCACCCCATAATCTCATCCCACGTTCTCATATCATTATCTCATCGCGTCCCACATCATATCGCACTTTATCTCATCTTGAATCTCTGCGCCTCAATTTATTTAACCTTATCTCGCCGTATCTCATGTTTCCCATCATATCTTGTCTCATCTTATTTCTTCTCATTGTATCTCATCTTATGTCATCACGTCTCATCCTGTTCCATCTCATCTCATTGTGTCTCATCTTTTGTCACCGTATAGGAAATAGCAGGAAATATTAAAAAACGAAAAAATAGTATACAATCATTATACCTACTCCTATGTACCCTGATGTACGAGAAAATTTTGAAAAAGTACCTCACGAAGTTTCTGCTGAATTTCTCCCACTAGATGTATATAGGTACCCAATTTCTATAATTTTTTGGACAAACGCATTGCTTCGTAATTCTTCGTAAAAATGGGGAGTTATTGAGATTTGTAAAAACCAAGAATAGGTAACTTTTCAGTTTTTGCTTTTTGTGTGTATCTGTGTATATCTGCTTGAATCCGAAGAATTATTATAAAGTAGGCATCTACCTGGGTACCTACTATTATTATTTTTAGGACAGGTTGAATAACAAATTTGAGTTTAATGCATAGTTGTATTCTAAGATATTGGTAAAAAACTGTACACACCTGACTAGCCACTAGTGGGAACAGAATTGTAAATGATCAGGAAAAGGGCAATAACCTATTTACAATTTTCTGATAGCTCATTAAATAAAATTACGGAAAATTAATAAATAAATTTGGAAAAGCGATAGTCGATACGACTTAGTTAAATTCGGGAGTTGACAATTAGAGGTAAGATACGTAGTTGGCGAAAAATTACAACTAATATTGCACCATGGTGTACCAGGCTGTAGGTTTGAGCAGGCCTCATTCAATTGCAGTAAGGCATGTGCTGGAAAAAATCAAATTTTCACGTAAGTATTGTTATTGGAATAAATTCAATGGAAGAATATGGTGACGTTATGATTTATCATATTTATAAACATGATGTAAGTACGCTACCGCACGTGCTTCAATCGTAAATCAATCACGAGTATCTCCATAAGTAAATTTAGTAAATATTATTCAAAAACTCCATAAGTAAATATTATTAAAAATCAATAACGAGTAAACCAGGTTATTACAATTTTCAGCGACGGTCCCATCCATGATCTTCTTCTTCTTCACCTTCCTCTTCCAATTCGATGTGGTGGTGATGCGGGGATTCGTGGTGGTGCGTCTCTTTGATATGGTGGTGGTGATGGTGGTGGTCCCGGTGCTCTACGTAGTGGTAGACGGGGATTTTCGTGGTTTTATGGTGGTGGATCGTGTGCACTTTGTACGGGACGTGGAGGATCACTTTGTGGCTGAAATCATTCGTCGGTATGAGAATATTATTTTAAAAAATTAACATTTTTTTTAATTTTGAAAATTCCGACGACAATTACGGAACTGAATGATTTCTTCATTTCGTGATTTTTTCATCCCATGATGATGACATCGATGATTTGATGAAGATTTTTGTAATTCATATGAAAACGTTTACAAAGTCAAAAAGTCTGATCAAAATAATTGTTGGAATTTGGGGCTTCTAGTGCAAAAATAAGCAACATCAATCCGGAACTGGATTTGCCAATAATGTTTTTTTCCAGATTGCTCTGTATTTTCATTTCGGCGATAAACCATGCAAACCCTGTTAATGATCATGCGGGCCGCACTCAGCACTTCTTTAGGAAATTCTTTAGTCAGATTAGGATTTTTGCACTTTGAGGAATTGTAATTTATGGGTGGTCAAAACTCAATCCTTTGGAAGTGTTATGAGTACGACCCTAAATTGTCTACCGTTGAATCGTTCGTCGATACCGTTGAGTTGATGTGACCTCGGAGTTGGTAAGTCAGTGCTTCTCGTTGCTACTCAATTCTAAAAGTCATTTTTTTAATTAGGCACACAAATAGTGTCAAAAAATAGTGTCAATATTTACAATAGTTGTCAAAATAAAATTTTGACATTTTACCATAAAGTTTGACATTTTAACATATAACGTATTTACGTATAAGTATCAAGTCATCATAAGACAGTGGTGCGTAAGTAACACACAAAACTTCCATATTTGAGAACGATTTTGAACCGAATTGATTTGATTTTGATTAATTTGGGTGAAATGATAAAAAATGTCAATAAACTCACTATGCAAATTTCAAAACATGCCTAAAATCAAAATACGTGATGTTGCCAGAGAGGTATACCAAAGATATAAAGACCGAAAATTCTTTGTGACAAGACGTCACCATGTGGGGCCACTCACATTGGACCACATTGAGGGGGAGGGGCTTGTACCCTGTGAGCACTATGCTAGTGTACCCATATTCACCCATATTAAAAAAACTTTACTGTCGTTTTATTTTTGAGAATTTTGTTTTTTACAATTTCTTTAAAAAATTTTTGTTTTAAATTTTTTTTTAACTTTTTTTAAGAAAAAAAAATTAATTTCTGGTTTTAAAAACAAAATATTTCTGTTTTTGAAAAAAAAAAATTTTTTAATTTAATTTTTGTTTTAAAAAAATCTAATTTCTGTTTTTGAAAAAAAAATTAATTTCTGTTTTTGAAAAAAAAAATTAATTTCTGTTTTTGAAAAAATTTTTTTTGACATTTCTGTTTTTGAAAAAAAATTAATTTTTGTTTTATCCGCCCCTTTTTCTGGAGCTGCCGTGAATGATTGATACGTACGCCTCGTTATGGATGCGCAAGTAAGGACGTCCTCACGAAATGGGACGTCCTGGTCGACCGGTTGCAATTGCTCACGCAACGCAATTCTGGGCGTGCGCTTTATGAAAATTGATTCGCTTCCCGAACATTGTGCTTTTTTATTGGGTGGCGTAACGCAAAAACTTGGTCAGTGGAGTAGTATCATAATGCTGGTTCAACCTTGCCATATCGAAGAATCCGCTCCGAGCCAGGAAAGTCGATAATTCAGGTGAAAAAGGTAGGTATGTTTTTTTATTGAAAAATGTTTTTAATGAATTTTATTGACGCTCGTTTTTTCAAACTCGAAATTTTTGATAATTTGTAGTACGCTAGCGTACCTATTTTTTATTATTAAATAATTTATATTAAAAGTATTTTAATTTAATTATTGAGTAATTAGGCATTATTTATTTAATATTTTATTAATAAATTTTATTACAAAATTTTGGTATAATTGGCCCTTCTGTAATGATACAATTTGGTTCTAAACCTCTCTCCTTGAGGGCGGCAGGGCACGCCCGGGGCAACTTCGGTCATTGGGAGGAAACTAACGCCTGGAACGGTGTTTTACGTTACAATTCAATTATTGTGAGGCGGGGTAAGTGGGTTTTTTCGTTCTCTCTCTTCATGTGGTCACTTTTATCAATTCATTTCCATTTACCAACTCAATTCATTTCCACTTACCCCGACTTGCCCTAATTTGAAGCCGTTCCTATTCAAATCTAACTGGAAATTCGATGCTCTAGGAATGTTATCAAGGATTATTCGAAATTCCCGATAAAAACTAACACAAATTAGGTAAGGCCCTTAGTTTCTTGTCAGGTTCTGCTCAATAAAATATAACTCAACTCGTAGTAATACTACCTGCATAGGTGAGATCAGATTTAATTGGTTGACTATTTGACGTAACGCGAAGAACTTGTCTCAACTTCTCTCCGCACTTGGCATTGACTCGGACGACTTTGGTATGTTGATTGGTGCTACCAATTTGGTAGGGATGTCTTATGATCACTTTCAGGCTGGAAATACGACTAGTGTTTTTTGGACTTTTGAAAGCTCCAGGAAGTGACGGGAAGGAATTCAAGTCCTCGATAAGAGCAGAACTACCATCGAACATTCATTTTTTCAATTTTAAGGTACATGAACGAAAAAACATTTTCAATAATTATAGTCAATGAAGAGAGATAAGTGCTTTAGCAAAATCGAACCAGCAGTTTAACGGGAAAACCCGAGACGAGCCAAATTTTCGTGGTTTACCCGAAGTTACCATCTAGGGTCAGGTTTAGGGCCGATTTTCGGCACGAAAAAGTCGTCTGACGAAAATTTTATACGAGACCAAAAATGTAGGGAATTTTATAAGAAACAAGAATCCGCCGTCTTTTAACTTTTGATGTCAAACCGTTCTTAATTTATACTCAAAAACTAAAAAAAGACCGAAAATGTTTAAAAAAATTAAAATTACTCCGAAAATGAAATTTTAAAATTATTATCAAAAGAACCAAAATGTTGGAAATTTAACTGGCTATAAAAAACCATATCCATGGACACAACAAAAGTTTAATCCTTATCGGTGAAAATCGCCAAAAACCGAAACTACCTTTTCCAGAAACGCCGTTAAATCGTATTTTCAGCTAAAATGTCAAAATTTGACAATTGTTTTTAGTAGGTTGTAAGGGGAAAAAATAAATAAATAAACAATCCCAAAAACTATGGAAAATTTTAGTCTTCCAAAAAATGATTATAAAAGAATATTATTTTGTTGTTGGACAAGAAATCACGCGTTATGAAGGAACCTCAAAAAAATAATTTTCTACCTATGGAATTGCACTTTCTAATCAAGTCATACTGATGAAGAGTTTTGATTGCATTTTTTTCCGGGTTGGGTCGATTGCAAGTCCAGTCTCGAATAGTTTTTTAGACTGCAAGGTGTGAAAGAAGTCAAGATAGGTTCTTTAAGGTAGGCAGTAATCAATCCAACTCGATGCACTTAGCTCAATACATAAAAATCGTGTGGGTAGTAAAAAACGCTGACTTTTCCCAATTAATAATTAAAAAACCATTAATGAAACTTCCGTTTCAAGAAAGTTTTTTCCCTGTTGAAGTTTGCATAAGGATTAATTACAATTAAGTATAAGGAAACTGTCAAGATTCAACTTGGTAGCCGGACTTTCTTTCTCGGGTGTCAAGATCGGTCAACTGGCAGGAAAGTCTCTGTTTTATCCGTAACCAATTATTTCACTTGCTCGAAAGAAATCAATACCTCGCTATTTGATACCTGTGAGTACAGGTGTGCGAAATGGAATATTCGTGTACGAGCACAACTTTCCAACTTTTTTCATCATTCTTTATCATAATATGATTATTGTTACAGAAGGGATAATCAACCCAATTGTTGATTTGAGGGCTTCCAACACCTAATGCACTCCCCAAAACACAAAATTTTTGCTCTGCTTGATACTCCAGTCAATGAAGGTTCCCAAAAAGGGCGTAGAGTAGGCGGAAGAAAGTCAAAATTTTCTCAAATTTGTTCAGGGGGGCGTACATACTAAAAGTCCCCGTGTTTCCCAACTGAGGGAAACTGTTGGGAGAGAAGAAAAATGCAGTTATTCAGTTTTTTCCCTCATAACATGAAAATGGGAAGTCGGACCGAGAAAACGGCCCTATACAAAATTAAAGTCAGTCTAATTTCCTACAAGTTTTATTCCATTCACTTCTTTCCTAACTCCAATTATTTCAGAGATATACGCTGAACAAAGTGACGATTTTTGAAAAACGTCCAATCCCAAGTGTTGGGTGCCAAGTTCGCCGTACCGTCAAAAATATTGATCGTAGCTCAAAACTTGCAATAAAAAAATTGTAGAGAATTAAATTTTCTTCGGGAATATGTATTAATATTCTCAATCATCCATCAACTTCTGCCACTTGTGATTATTTAAAGATTTTTGTGCACAATTCTTTAAAAGAAAAAATTCTTGTATGGAACTGGCTATCGGTAACAGATAAATGAGCCTATGGGTACATATTCTAAAAGGAAATTTAATTCTCTATAACTTTTTTTATTACAACTTTTGCGCTAAGATCAATAGTTTAGATGATACAGCAGAACTTGGCGCCCAAGTGTGGAACAGGACGAATACCGAAAACCTCGATTTAATTATTTTCGCCCATAACTCGAAGAAAGTCGGTCGGACGGAAAAAGTGAATTGAATCAAATTTAAAGTTCAATAAATTTCCTACAAATTTTATTCCATGCAATACTTTCCTAACTCCTCCACTTTCAGAGATATACGCTGTCAAAAGTGAAGGTTCTTGAAAAAAAGGTCATTTCCAAAGTTTTTCTCAAAGTTCCGCTGTATCGTCTAAACTATCGATCCTAGCACAAAAGTCGAAATAAACCAAATTGTAGAGAATTTAATTTCCCTATGGAACATGTATCCATAGGTTCATTTATCTCTTACAGATTGCCAGTTTTAGCGATTTTAAAACCATAGTCACTTGAGCAGCCCAAAGGGCCAATCTACTTCAAATAGGGATAGCACATTGGCCCTCTGGTGTCGATATATTAGCCCTTGAAATTAGTTAGGGACTTTGATAAAACCATTCCTACAACATGTTAAGACAGAAAAAATACTATGTAATACTAAAACATTTCACTCACTGTTTTTCACCGGCTTCGGTGATGGCGACGATGGCTAAGCACAGGAAGAGCAACTGGAACAATTAACATCAAATCATTTTATTAGTTTAAGAAATGTTATGGGTATAAACACGAAATGAGAACTCTTCAGCTGCGCCAGTTATTGGTGGAAAATTCGAACGTTAAAAAAATCGCATGGTCTGGAATGCCCATTAAAAATCAAGCAGATAGTTATAAAAAAAAATTGAAAAGTTCAAGTCGAAGGTTACTGAATATTTTTGGAAGTGTCGAAGTTCTTCACCTTCTTGGTGGACAACAAAATACTCAAATTTTAGATATAAAATTAAAAAAAATTATAACCATCCACATTATTGGATTTTGGGCTGTTCATAAACTGCACATGCAATTAATAAGAATCTTATAGAAAAAATGGAATTTTAAATTTGAAAAATACATGAAAATAAACATTTAAAAAATTAATAAATAAAAATAAACTTGAAAAAAATTTAAATTAAAAAAAATTTAATGAAAAAAAAAACTCGAAATTTTCAAAAAAAAATTTTTTTTTTTTTACCATAAACTTTATTTTTGGTTTCTGTGTGCATGGATGTAAAAAGGGTTGACATTGGCCAGTGACTTACGCATGGGAAAATAGGAATCCGAGACATCGTAGCCCTCGAAAAAATGCTAAGCGGAGACTGGGATCGGATTTTCGAAAATTTCGGCTGGCGGAGGCTTCCGTCGGGAAGTCCGAGAGGAGAAAAACAGCAAGAAACGTCGCCGTGCAGGAGCGCTCGAGTGAATGGATGGCCGGCCTACGCGTCCCACAAAGTCATAGGAGGGCCCCCCGGGGGTGGGAGCGAGGATTGCACATCGAGGGATGATCCTGGGGGATGGGGCCCGCCGGAAATTACTGGGGCGAGTTTCCCGGGGCCCCCTCCCCTATTTTGGAACTAGGGGAGAAGACAGAGTGGTAGGAATAACATACATTGTTAACGACTAACTATTTCCATATTTTGACGAGTTGAGCAAAATTTTTTACAACACCCCCTGAAAATTTTTTCTGTCACGTTTCAGAGGTTCTGGAACCCGAATATACAATAAAAATTTTTTGTCCGTACGCCGTCTGCTGCACGGAAGGAGTTGTCCGATTTAAAAAAAACCAAAATTTAGCAAATTTATTCTAGTTGAACACCTCGGGTAAGAGAATCCGCTCAATTCACTCTTAAGTACTCAAAAACCTCGATTTTTCAACAATTTTTCAAATTTCTCCAACTGGGTTGTTGGTTTTGGCAAGATCCATCATAATTTTGGTACATTACCTATTTCCAATAATATACCTATTTACATACCTAGTCGAGCAAAATTTTTTTACAACAGTTTACAGTTTTTTTTTTATATCAGTAGTTTGCTCCAACTTGGTGCATATTGTCCGGGCAATCCGATCGGAAAAGGTTAAGGGGTCCAATTTGGCATAATTAGGGTATATTTTTGAAAAAACACAAAAACTCAATTTTGAAGGTGATGCAGTGGGTTTAGAATTTTTCGAGTATTTTTCCCGGATTTCTCGCTTGATTTGCCATAAAATAGGAGGTTTTTTCCGAAAATTTTGTTTCTTTATCGGTTTGGCTCGTATTAAATACGAGAAGAAATTCTAATTAAAGAAATTTTCTTTACGCGATCTGGGAAAACGTACTGAGGTAGGCTTCGTAATCGTTTATAGACAATTGAGAAAAGACATATTATGTTTTTTGGGGTGCTGAATCCGAATTTTCGGTTTGCCACCTCAAAATCAAGCGGCGACAAAACAACAAATCGCCCAAAACCTCGAATTTTTTGGATCTTTTCACTTATCCGCTTATAGCTCTGATACTCTTCGTATTTTTGGAAAACGTTCTACTATCATTGTTAAAGATGACTAAATTTCTGAGAATTTAAGCGCAACCGCAGCTTTTTAGCTCTAATAACTTCTGAGATATGGCTGATCAAAAGTTGTCAATTTTTCCAAAAAGCGGCATTTTTTAGTTTGACTTGATCTACGAGTTGTCAAAGCGTGTTCGTGAAGATCGTGGCATTATCTGTGTCAAAATTATAAAATCATCTCCCAAATTTTGATTTAAGATTTTTTTGTAGATCTAATATTAAATAGTAAATTTGAAAACCAGTGGTGCGTAGATAACACACAATACTTCCATATTTTGGAACGTAAAATTGTGACACAATTTGATCATATTTTGACTGCTTTTGAATGTGTTTAGGTCAAAAATATCAAAAAATTCAGTATTAAAATTTTAAAATTCGCCTAAAATGAAAAAACGCCACATTTTCGGAATGTAAAAAATATCCACATATTCTGCAAGGTAAAACAAAGATTTTAAGACCAAGAACGCTCAAATCGGTTCATTTTTGCGGCCGGAAAAAAATAAAATAAAAAACACTAAAAATGCAAATATCTCGGAAGTACTGTAAGTTATCCAAATTCCGATTAAACAGGGTGTTAGGTCTTGCCGAGACAAACATTTCAGTTCAAGAAATTTGAAAAAAGGTTGAGAAATGAGGGAGTTATGCCCATTTTTGTAAACGACCACAGACGGACACACGGACACACGGACACACAGACACTTGTTCAGGAAGTGATTCTGAGTGAATGTGTATAAGAAAAAGTTTTTTCTGAAGCTCCGTTCCGATTCTCGATTTTAGGACGATCACAATACTTCCATTTACTCTGTAAATATGGAAGTAAAAATTTAAAATAGTATTTTATTACCTATTATTATGAGGCTGTTTTGTTATAAAAAAGCGTATAATTGAACAATTGGATGATCTTTCTTGTCGGCTATTATGATGTAAAAGGTGTAGAACATTCTGGAATAGGTAGGTAACCGTTTCCGTTCCCATCGGCTTTTGCGGTTATTGTAGCCAAAAGCGATCGTGGTCGATCGCTGTTCCTCTTTCCGACTTTTGGCTCTTCTTGCGATTGCAATTGTTCGCACTTTTCTCACCTTTGGCATTCACGATTGCCAACGATTATGAACTGTTTTGTTCGGGAAACTAAAGGTGAAGATCTGCTGCACTTTTGCTCCAATTCCAACTTACAAAAACGGCTTAAATTTTTCAAATCGCTCAAAAAATATTTAAAACATTAAATTTTAATTATTACTATCTTTTGGCTTTTATGAATGTCAATTAAATGTCAATAAATAATCGAAAAAAAATACTTCAACATGTGATACAACTTAGATAAAAGGTAAATCACATTAAATGTGCTAATTATCTGCTAAATTTTAGCAGTTTTTAATTGTCTTGAAAATTGTCCAAACAATTCGACTATTAATTCGAAAAATTCTCTGTTTTTTTTTTTTTGGGGGAAAATTCTCGTAGATAATTGGACCAAATTTATCATGTTTTGACTGATTCATTCGCTAATAAATTCGCAATTTCGCTGTCTAATTGAGAATTATCCGAATCAAATTGAGAATCATCCAAATCGAATCGAGAATTTTCCAAACCATATTGAGAAATTTTCCATGCAGAATAATTCTTACTCTTACCTTTATAAATTCTCATTTTGGTTTCAGAAATTGTCAATTGATTCGTAACACTCTTAAATTGGTGTGGAAAATTCTCAATTCGACTTGTTTATGATATGATACTTTCCGTCTACATACCTAAGATTTGATTTTGACTCGTCCGCCGGTGTGCCATAACAAAACTCATCTAGAAGCGATGACCGATATTTTCGTCTCGGCCGCGCTAATTCGACGCAATCGCAGATCTTGAACATCATTTGTTTTTATGAACTTTCCTCAGCTAGACAATAAATATCTCAGTAGATAATATCTAGGATATTATCCTAATCATATAACACCCTCCAAAAAATTGCCCAAACCAGATGGTAACACGTACCAATTTTGGCCATCTATTTGGCATGGAATTCGCTTGTTATCAGTACACCATTGGTCCATTTTAGCCATGAGTGTATTTTGGTACACTGTTTCCAGAAAAAATGTATTTCGGAAACTCTCGACGGCGTCCCAGTGAGGAACATTCGAGTTATACGATGTGCCGCGTTACGCAAAACAGGGAGGAACCCTCTGAAGGGTCAGCGATGCAAATCATGTACCACATCACCTACATTCAAGTGCAGCGTACCAACCTCACAATGACCGACTGTCATTGTGTCCGTCTGACTGACTGCGAGTCGGACTCATCGCGGGGCGAAACAAGGCCAGACCCGGCCCTGCTTTGTTTTGCACTGTTGCATAAGGCAAATCGCCATGTTCAACAGCATTAAATTAATGTTCTCCGAGGAGAACAAACCGTTGTCACTTGGCCGGCTGGACTTCCGATGACCGTTTCGTAACATTTTGCCGGGGGGGAAAATCCGCTTGGAATTTTGCCGGAGTTTTCCTGTTTCGATGGCATTTTAGGGAAATGCGACGTGCCTTTACTCGATTTTGGTCCAGTTTGATGAAAATTGCAAGATTGTCCAAAATGGCATTTCAAAGTCACTGGCACAGTCAAAATCGCAGTTTCTGTCACAGGTACTCTATCCCAGTTATGTCACTAGATTTGCCGTTGTTACTGTCACAGTCATTCCAGTCACAGGTACCTATTATAACTGTAACTGGCATTGTCACAGTCACTGTTCCAGTCGTGTCATTGGCTTTGACAATGCTACTGTTTCTGTCACTTTCCCAGTCATTGTCCCAGTCACTGTCGCAGGTAGTATCACTAACACTGTCACTGGCATTGTCTAAGTCACAGTTTCTGTCACAGTCTGTCTCTATCCCAGTTATGTCATTGGCTTTGACACTTTTACTGTTTTTGTCACTGTTACAGTCACCGCTACTGTTTCTGGAACTGATACGGTCACCACAACTGTTCCTGTCACAGTTACAGTCACCGTTACAGCCAGTCACTGCTACTTCCAGACACAGTCACCGATACAATCACAGTCACCGTCACTGTTTCTGGAACTGATACAGTCACCGTAACTGTTTCTGTCACTGCTACAGTCACAGTCGCTGTTACAATCACTGTGACTGTCTCAGTCACTGTTACAATCACTGTTACTGTCGCAGTCACTGTTAAATCACTGTTACAGTCACAGTCACTGTTACAATCACTGTTACTGTCACAGTCACTAATACAATCACTGTTACTGTCACAGTCACTGTTACTGTCACAGTCACTGTTACAATCACTGTCTGTCACAGTCACTGCTAGTAACAGTAGTAACAGTGTTAGTAACAATCACTGTTATTGTCACAGTCACTGTTACAATCACTGTCGCTGTCACAGTCACTATTACAATCACTGTTACTGTCACAGTAACATTCCCAGACACTGTTACTGTCACAGTCACTGTTAAAATCACTGTTATATACACAGTTACTGTTACAATCACTGTTACAGTTGCTAATAGTCACAGTCACTGTTATAATCACTGTTACGGTCACAGTCACTGTTACAATCACTGTTACAATCACTGTTACTGTCACAGTCGCTATTACAATCACTGTTACAGTCACAGTCACTGTTACAATCACTGTTACGGTCACAGTCACTGTTACAGTTGCTATTACAGTCACAGTTATTGTCCCAGTCACTGTTACTGGTATTATCACTTTCACTGGCTATGTCAGTCACTTTTTCCGTTTCTGTCACTGCCATTGTCACTGTCTAGTCGCCGTTCCAGTAATGTCTCTGGCTTTGACACTGGTACTGTTTTTGTCACAATTATTGTCCCTGTTTTTTTTTTTTTTTTTTTTTTTTAATTTCTACGTAGGTGAGTTGGTACAAAGAATAAAATTGACAAGTACTACGATAGGGACCAAACCTACTACCTACACCCTTTTAATCTACCTAAGCTAGTCAGGGCCGTCCAGAGGGGGGGGCAGGGGGGGCAAAATCCCCGGGGCCCGGGGCCCAAGGGGGCCCGGGCCCGCCCGTGGGCCTTTTACGTACTAATATGCAAATTAGAAAAAATGCTTTTATTGACCGGGGGGGGGGGCCCGGTCGAGTCTTTATCCCCGGGGCCCGGCTTGGCTCTGGACGGCCCTGAAGCTAGTACTACTTTTATTCCAGGCTGTGTGACAACAATGTCAATATTCATGACCAAAAAAATGGTAACAGAAAAGTTATTTTTCTAGCCCTACATTTTGAGCCCCCACGTCAAAAAAAAAGGTCGGCAAGGTACTCAAAAACTCAAATCATACGAAACTGGGGTAATCGGCCATCGGAAACGAATGCGAATAGCGCCTCGTAACATCGAAGTGCAGAAAAGAAATTATGAGAACTATTAGTAATTAGACTTGGGCGCTGCTCGTAACACTTTGGAGCCGAGGTCGGTAATTTTATATTGCAGATCAATTGCGTATACGAGGAAGGCACTTGTACAGATTAATCTGAGAGCTACGTGAGAACGTCTATAGTGTGTCAACTTACCTCATCTGAAGAAAGCGCATGCGCAGGAAGCGACTGCATCTGATGGAGGCCTTCGATGAAAACTTCGGAAATTTCGCCACGACGTGTCATTATATTGGTAACAGTACTCCGGATCGGAGGAAATGAAAGTCCGAAAGAGATTTTTTATCTTTTTTCCAGGAAACCGTTTCCTGATCCGACTATTTCAATGTAAGATTGTATGTATGCATTTCGTCAAACGTCAATTTCGTACATAGCGTTTCACAATTTTTTGATCGAGCGTTCAGAGTAAAAACGCAGGTTAACGACCCTATTCGCTATGGAATTTCGAACCTGCCAAAGAACTTGCAATTGTAAAATTTTTAATTTAAAAAATAATTTTTAATTGAATACCTGTCTCTGAATTTTCGGGATTTTCACAGAGAATATGAAATTGTGTCGAGCGTAATGTTTTTTAAGATTAAAATAGAGGTGCATACTTCCATATTTTGGTGAGGAAATTTTGGTGCATCATTTTTCAAAAATGATGTAGGCACTATGTAATCGGTCATGAAAATGTTTTCTGCAACAGCCCCTCGAAATTTCACACTGCGTTTAAAAGGGGTTAGAACTGCGAAATGCACAATTTTCGGTATTTTTTTTATTTACCTTTTTTTGGCATAAAATGGTTAGGTATTTGTGGTTTTTTTTGGTTATGAGGTTGTGTGGCATTTTTGAGATATATCTCAAAACCTATATATAAAAACACCTAAGGATAAACCTATATAAAAACCTATATAACCTATATATAAACCTATAAACCTAGGTCAATATTAGACCCCTTTGTGTGCCCAGCAGCATTGTTTATATAAACCTATAAACCTATATAAAACCTATATATAAAAACCTATATATAGGTTATCATCATAATATCACAATATGATAACCTCATATCTAGAAAATGCCACACAACCTCATAACAAAAAGAAAAAAACCGAAAATAACCAAATAATATCATACAATTAAATGATGATGCGTTGGATATGTCATAAAAGTCATGATTTCATACATAAACAGTATTTTGTACCTCCGACATTATTTTTTGAATTCTCTGTCAATAAATTCGGAGCAAACCGCACCTTTCAAGGCCAAAATCGGATCAGCGGTTCGATACAAGCGATTTCTGTCATCAATAGCAATTTTTACCCGAAAATCACAACGCATATCTGCAGACGTAACATTCTTTGCGACGGTTATGCTGAAGATGTGGGCTTGGTTTCGCTCCGCCCGACAATTAAAAATAATTCCACGTCCGGGGGTTACCAGTGTGGAACGGGGACTCGAGGAAGATATTTTTCTCCGCTAAGGCCGCACATTTTTGGGAAAACTGAGCAGAAAATTTATGCAATAGTTTTCGACCTTTTTCATGCCACGGATTTTTGAGACGCTTGCGTCAATTTTTGATAATTGGGGAGTGGGATGGAGAATAAAAGTGACGACCTTCTCATCATCTCCACTCGACCATTTTGATCTTTTGTACCTAAATTGATTGTCTATAATTGAATATCAAGGGTCTCACACGCACCATGGATCAAAGGATGCGCCTGCTCACGAGTTCTACAGTAGTACCTAATATTGTTCCTAATTTTAATAATAAATACAATTGTTTATAGGCCGGTTAACCCTCCAACTAAAAAAACTCAACTAAAAAAAAATTGAACCTTCCAATTAGAAACTCAAATTGAGGGAATGGGATTTGTCTGTTCCAAGAAAGTTAACGAGTTTGTAAACCGGTTTCGGCGGTCAAGCCATCGTCAGTGCAAAACCAACACTGAAGTTCAGTCAACTAAAAAAAACTAAAAAAAACTCCCCCTCAACTAAAAAAAATTATAACTAGATTTATCCTTAAGAATTAATTTTAATAGACTGTCACACCAACAATTTCTTGAAAATTAGTTAATGTAAGCGCCCTTGGATGAATCTAGCTTTAAATTATTAATATCATTGAATGATAATTTCCAAGACATTTTCGGTATGACGGTCAATATAAATTTAATATTGATAAATCGGACCTAATACTTCACCTGGTTCGGTGCGTTTGGTAAATTTTTGAATCCTTTTTTCTCACTGAAGAATATGAGCTGACAAATAAAAATTTTCTAAAAATTAGCTTTGTATGGATTTTACTTTGATTTTTACTTATATTTACGAAGTCAATGGAAGTACTGTAATCGTCCGCCATCTTCGAAAATTGTCATAATATGGACCATTATGTCCCTATTATAATTATGTCCCTGTAATAGGGACATATTATGCCCCTCAATTCTTAACCTTTTTCGAATTTCTTAAACGGCAATGTTCTTCGACCTATCACTCTGTTAAATGCATATCGTCTACGCGGCACAGAGTCAAAAATTAATTCCGCGGCATAGCGTCGAAAAGCATCTATGCTTCTCGACGCTATGCCGCGGAATTAATTATATAATGTTAATTTATAAATTTAAATTTTGATTTTTTAATTTTTTTTAAATTTTCAATTTTTTAATTTTTTTTTTAAATTTTCAATTTTTTATTTTTTTTGGTTCATTTTTCTTAAGAAATGAACCTTTGTAATCGGTCAGGAAAAATTTTTTTTTAACACCCCCTGAAAATTTGTTGGTTTACGTTTCAAGGGGTGTAGAATCCAAATCTGCAATAAAAATTTTTTGTCCGTCCGCCGTACGCCGTCCGCCGTCCGGGGTTTTTCAGGGGGAAGGAGTTATCGAAAAATTTTGAAATTTTTACCAAAAATCAAGTTCCGTATCTAGTTGGTCCTAACGTCTCGACAGAACCCTACCTTAATTTTAAGGCCAGTAAAACAGCTGTTGAAAAGGTAAAAAATTCGTGCTTTTCTGGAAATTTGTAACATAGGCATGTGACGCATCATTTTCTATAGATTTTTCTATGCCGAATCGAATGAGACCATCGCCACGGCGGTAGCTCTAACCGTTTAGGAGTTATTGCAGTTTTAGTGAGACATTTTTGAGTTTTTTAAAATTTCTACAATTCTGAATAACTCGAAAACGACTAGAGCCACAAAAATCGTTTTCCACTCGTTGGAATCCCCACAAAAACTTCTGTCCTCCCGATATCTTCAATTTAAAGAATTTGGTCGCATTACACAAATCAGCAAAACAAAAATCGAAAAAATTTGAGAATTTGGCCTCGGCTCTTAGATACGGTTGATTGATCTACTTACGACCACTAGCCTATTACACCAACAAGTGACGCACTCACATTACGACCAGTTGCGCTTGGCAACATGAAAGCGAGTCAGGCTTTAACAATGGTTCTGAGGCATTTTTAATTTCATTCATTATTCAGAGAATTTAATAATTATTATTATTCAGTTAATAATGAAGGTGATTAAGAATAGATTAAATGGTAAATTTAACGGAATTAAACGATCTGCTGCGTTAAAAAGATAGATAGGTGGATAGATGGATAGGAAAGCAAAGAGGATGATTATTTTTTGCCGGGTTGAAAAAACGTTTCTCTAAATCCCCCTCTAAAATACAAATTTATACTGAAATTATAGAATAATAACACTAAATTCTGAGTTTAAGGAGTACCGATATATCGTGAAGTTTGTCTTAGCAATCGAAAAATGAACCCCTGTGCAAAATTTGCAGAGTTCTTCGGACATAGCGAAAACTAATCTGCACATGCCACTGATCTACTTAGCAGCGTTTTTTAATTTTATTTTTTTTTGGTTCATTACTTCCATATTTACAGAGTAAATGGAAGTATTGTGATCGTCCTAAAATCGAGAATCGGAACGGAGCTTCAGAAAAAACTTTTTCTTATACACATTTACTCAGAATCACTTCCCGAACAAGTGTCTGTGTGTCCGTTACGTCCGTTACTTCCGTCTGTCCGTCTGTCCGTCTGTGGTCATTTACAAAAATGGCCATAACTCCCTCATTTCTCAACCTTTTTTCAATTTTCTTGAACTGAAATGTTTGTCTCGGCAAGACCTAACACCCTGTTTAATCGGAATTTGGATAACGCACAGTACTTCCGATATATTTGCATTTTTAGTGTTTTCTATTTTATTTTTTTCCGGCCACAAAAATGAACCGATTTGAGCGTTCTTGGTCTTAAAATCTTTGTTTTACCTTGCAGAATATGTGGATATTTTTTATATTCCAATAATGTATTGTATTTTTATTTTGGGCGAATTTTAAAATTTGAATAGTGAATTTTTGATATTTTTGGCCTAAACACCCTTAAAAGCAGTCAAAATATGATCAAATTGTGTCACAATTTTACGTTTCAAAATATGGAAGTATTGTGTGTTATCTACGCACCACTGGTTTTTCTAAAGAAATGAACCTTTGTAATCGGTCAGGAAAAAAAAATTTTAACACCCTCTGAAAATTTGTTGGTTTACGTTTCAAGGGGTGTAGAATCCGAATCTGCAATAAAAATTTTTTGTCCGTCCGCCGTACGCCGTACGCCGTACGCCGTACGCCGTACGCCGTACGCCGTACGCCGTCCGCCGTCCGGGGTTTTTAAGGGGGAAGGAGTTATCGAAAAATTTTGAAATTTTTACCAAAAATCAAGTTCCGTATCTAGTTGGTCCTAACGTCTCGGCAGAACCCTACCTTAATTTTAAGGCCAGTAAAACAGCTGTTGAAGTGGTAAAAAATTCGTCTTTTTAAGGAAATTTGCAACATAGGCATGTGAGGTATCATTTTCTATAGATTTTTCTATGCTGAATCGAATGAGACCATCGCCACGCCGGTAGCTTCAACCGTTTAGGAGTTATTGCAGTTTTAGTGAAGCATTTTTGAGTTTTTCAAAATTTTCCCAATTCTTAATAACTCGAAAACTACTCGAGCCACAAAATTCGTTTTCCACTCGTTGGAATCCCCACAAAAACTTCTGTCCTCCCGATATCTTCAATTTAAAGAATTTGGTCGCATTACACAAATCAGCAAAACAAAAATTGGAAAAACTTGAGAATTTGGCCTCGGCTCTTAGATACGGTTGATTGATCTACTTACGACTACTAGCCTATTACACCAACAAGGTGACGCACTCACACTTCGACCAGTTGCGCTTGGCAACATGAGAGCGAGTCAGGCTTTAACAACGGTTCTGAGGCATGAGGCATTTTTAATTTCATTATTCAGAGAATTTAATAATTATTATTATTCAGTTAATTATGAAGGTGATTAAGAATAGATTAAATGGTAAATTTAACGGAATTGAACGATCAGCTGCGTTGAAAAAATGGATAGGTAAGTAAGTATTTATCAAGCGAAGAGGATGATTATTTTTTGCCTGGTTGAAAAAACGTTTTTCTAAATAACCCATCTAAAATACAAATTGATACTGAAATTATAGAATAATAACAGCTAAATTCTGTGTTTGAGGAGTACCGATATATCGTAAGGTTTGTCTTTGCAATCGAAAAATGAACCCCTGTGCAAAATTTGCAGAGTTCTTCGGACATAGCAAAAACTAATCTGCACATGCCACTGATCTACTTAGCAGCGTTTTTAATTTTAGTTTAAATTTATAAATTTTATTACCTAATTTATGAATTAATTTTATTTATATTAATTATGCTATACCTAGCATAGCTCGCACAATAAACTATAATTCAATCCTGTGCCTGATTATAGCACGCTATCTACTGGGGAACTGAAAAATAGGTACCTACCTAACTAGAGGCTTTAGTTGAGGGGGAGGCTACGTGAGGGCGCAGCCTATCGCAAAGGTATGGAGTAAACTCCAGAACATAATATGTTATATGTTGGTGTATATTATACACCTTCATCTACTTTATCATACGGAAAAAATAAAGAAAAAAACATACGTCGCGGCTCATCCATAATCCAAATTACATTGTTTACTTATTAATTAAATAATTCTGGTTTAAAAAATCTCTTTTTAAGTTAAGTACCATGCTATAGGTATTCAGTTTCAATTATTGTATTCGTTAGATTTAATCGCTTACTGATTTGGTGAAATATTTTGGAAAAATTTCTGGAATGTACCAGAATGATAATGGAAAAATGGTTAGGTACGAAAGTAAGCTCCTAACATTTTTTGGGAATACTTATCGTTATCTTGAATGTGTACGAAGGATAGAATAATTCGAGGTTTTCGAGGTAGTTAGTTTATTATGTACAAGTGATGCTGCTTCCAGCGGATAGTTAGGCATCAATATGTTCGATCATTATACTCAAGTTTGAACATAACAGATGAAACCAAATTTAATTGCCCAATTGGGTACCGATTGTACCAATCGCCTAAAACCAATAACCTAAAACCAACTGCGTTTTACTGTACAACAATGCGTTTTTAAAACCCCGAATTAGTAAGCACTGTTCAAGTAGAGGATAATAGAGTCCAGAAGGTCAAAAATTATTATTTTTGATTAGGCACAGAACCACAGAAGTTATCCTATTTTATACGACAAAGGAATTTCCTATTCTTTGTACATGGTAGGTGGAATTATTTTTTATTATTACGCACTAACCAAGTAATTAAGACAACAATTATTACTTTTGAAATGACCATAATACGTATTTTTACGGTACCATAAAATGAAAAACCTGAAAATAAACTAAGTACCTGCTCAGGTACTTTGAACGAGCTTCAAAGAACTTCTTCAACTTAGGCAAAAAAAATACGTACTACTTACAGTTAAGTAAGAATATTGACTAGAATCACATACTCATCAGAATGTTTTTCAAAATCAGAAATAATCCAAAAAGCCGGGAACCAGAATTATACCTAATGGAATGTTAATTGAACATCAGTTTTGAATTGCTGGAACGAAACTGAATGCTACAGGGGGAAAAGTGATGAGTAGGGATCGGATTTTTATGTATTTAAAAATGCCAAATATGTGACATATATATGTATTAATTTTCATAAAATATGTGGAAAATATGTAAAAAGGTTGAAATATTTGCAAAAAATATGTGGAAAATATATAAAAAGGTTAAAATATTTTCAAAAAATATGTGGAAAATATGTAAAACGGTTTAAATATTTTCAAAAAAAGTTTAAACCCAAATGAACATCAAGATTTTGTTAAATTATTTCCAGAAATAATGTACCTATGTAATCGGTCGGGTTTTTTTTCATCGCCCCCTGAAAATTTTTCCTTTACGTTTCAGAGTGTCTAGATAAAAATCTGCAATAATTTTTCCCGTACGCCGTCTGAAGCAAAACGCATAAAAAGAGTTGTGAAATTAAAAAAAAACCAAAAAAAATTAGCAAAATTTGCTAAATTTTTTCAAAAATTTCATTAATTCTAGTTGTGAACCTAGGGAAAACTACCCAAAATTAGCAAATATGTGTTTTTGTGGACCAAATATTTGAAAAATATGGATTTATAGTGGAATATGTCAAAATATGTGAAATGAAAGTGGGCTTAAACGGTTCAGAAAATGTCAATATGAACACGCCAACTTGAAAAACATCAGTACATTGCCTAGAAAAAAATATGTGAACACATACGGATCCGATCCCTAGTGATGAGTATAAAACAATATATTTTATCGCTTTAAATTTTTCTAAAATTTTGACAATTTTTGGAAAAATGTGACAAGAAGATTGGGTTACATAATTTTTTAAAATTTCTCCACACGTGACTTCTTCAGAAGACTTGAAAAAAATATTTATTTTCCTCGTCTTCTTAAAAAGACGCCATATTTTGAAAAAAATTTAAAAAAAATTGTGAAAAAAATATTTTGAAAAAATGATGAAAAAATATTTTAAACAAATTTTGAGAAAATATCTTGAAAAAATATTTTTAAAAAAATTTGAAAAATATTTTTAAAAAAATTTGAAAAATATTTTTAAAAAAAAGTTTTGAAAAAATTAAAAAAAATTGAAAAAATATTTTGAACAAATTTTGAAAAAATATTTTGAACAAATTTTGAAGTTCTGTGGGTTTTAACTTTTTTTCTCAACGTCGCAAAAAATATTTTCGAATTTCACCATTTAGCTCCCCATGCTTTAGCTTTCCCATGTAGCTATCAATTGTCGAAAGACACGTATTACCGAGTTCAGCGCCTGCCACAATACAATAAACGCAAATCGTGACGATAGAGACTTTTGCTCTATTAGACGCAAAGCTGAACTTATCTTTTCATACAAAAGGTACACAACATTGAACGTGAGATATGAAAACATGAATTGTCGACTTGCGCCATTCCTCCTGGGGGGGGGGGGGTGTTAAATTGAACAATACCCACCTTGCGACTTTTCAGATTTTCCAAGTTCTGGCTTTGAGCAGAATATGGAAGCTCCAGGTTCCTGGTCCCACCGCAACTCTGAAGTCTCGTTCCTCGAAAGCGCAGTAAATTTCAGCTGTTTTGGTGTATAATATCGTCCCTTAGATGTTATGCAGGGCGTAATATGTTTAGTACGGCATCGCCAGTTGTTATGCTTTTTCCGCGCCATAAGTAAATTATTTAAAAAATTTATAAAATTTTTTTGTACTGATTTCCCCGACGACTTCCACGATTTAGCACGAAACAGGCGTTACACCAGCCTATATCCAGAATGTCCGCGGTGAATCTCTTCGAGGCTTCAGAAATTTGAGAGTCGATTGCAAATTCCTCGACTCGGCTATCGCCAAATTGCTTTCCAACTCTTGGGAATATTTTTCGATTTTGTTCTTCTGCTCTTTGATTCCGTTGGGAAGGTTTTTCAAATATTTTACCTCCCCTTTCGGAATTCCCTCGTATTTTTTCAATTGCAATTTCGTATAATCCTTGAACACGTTGTACCGGTTGTTGACATTTTTCTGTTGATATTTCATGTTTATGCTGGGGGCTTTTTTGGGATACCGATTCGCTTCTTTTACGGTGGGTTCTAGAATCGGTAAAAATTGATTGCCAAGGCTGGTTTTCGTTAAGTCCGATTTCGAAATGTAATTCAAAGAATCGGGCAGCTTATCTTGTCCGCTGTACTTTTTGAATATTTTCAATATGAAGCTCGTCACCATATAGCGGGCGTTGATTCCGAAAAGGTAATCCAAGTGTTGGAATTTCACGTCAGGGATCGACAGGTCGAAAATTACGTTCGCTGCGTGCGCCTTCAATTGCTGGATTGACTGGAATTTGAAAAAATAAAAATGAAATTAAACATTGTAGAAATTAGGCAGTCTCTACTAATTTAGAGAAATTAAGATTTAGAGAAATTATACAGAGCTTTATTTAGAGAAATGTAAATGTTGAGCTATATACATGAAAATATTCAGTTTCATAAGTATTATCAATAAATAATCACGTAATTTTCGATACACATGGTCACGGTATCAGTCACTGTTCCAGTCACAGTCACTGTCCCCAGTCACAGTCAGTGTCCCAGTCACTGTCACAGTCACTGTCCCAGTCACAGTCACTGTCCCAGTCACAGTCAGTGTCTCAGTCACAGTCAGTGTCCCAGTCACTGTCACTGTCCCAGTCACAGTCACTGTCCCAGTCACAGTCACTGTCCCAGTCACAGTCACTGTCCCAGTCACTGTCCCAGTCACAGTCACTGTCCCAGTCACAGTCAGTGTCCCAGTCACAGTCAGTGCCCCAGTCACACTCACTGTCCCAGTCACAGTCAGTGTCCCAGTCACAGTCACTGTCCCAGTCACAGTCACTGTCCCAGTCACAGTCACTGTCCCAGTCACAGTCAGTGTCCCAGTCACAGTCAGTGTCCCAGTCACAGTCACTGTCCCAGTCACAGTCACTGTCCCAGTCACAGTCACTGTCCCAGTCACAGTCACTGTCCCAGTCACACTCGCTGTCCCAGTCACAGTCAGTGTCCCAGTCACAGTCACTGTCCCAGTCACAGTCACACTCACAGTCACACTCACTGTCCCAGTCACAGTCAGTGTCTCAGTCACAGTCACTGTCCCAGTCACAGTCACTGTCCCAGTCACAGTAATTGTCCCTGTCACAGTCACTGCTCCTGTCACAGTCACGGTCATTGTCCCAGTCACAGTCACTGTCCCAGTCAGTCATTGTCACTGTCCCAGTCACAGTCACTGTTGAAGTCTCAAAATTGAAATTTACGGCTTTGCACGTGTAAATATTCAGTTACATAAAAATTTACGATAACCACCCACATAGTTATCAATAAACGGGTCAGCTTTGCTGTAGAACAGTGCTAAGGGCACTGTCACACGTTCGACTGGATATCTTGGAGGTTTGAGGGTCCCATATACCCTCAAGTTACCATCCGGTCCGTAGTCGAATTTCGAAAAATTGTACCCTGAAAAACAAAAATGTGTAACTTAAGTCGGCGCTAGCAATTTCAGTTATTTTCCAAAAATGGCCCTGGGAATGGGAAACCAAAATAAGATGGACTCTCACAAAAATCCAAATTTTTCACATGAGGGTCAAAAATTGTCAAAATCTATGTAGAACAAACCGGAGCTAACCGCGTGAAATAAATTTGAAACAGGTACCTATACCCATTATGGCAGTGTAGGTACTATGATAGTGTAGTTATTATTGAACCCCGAAAAATTCTAAAAGCGAATATGTTTAATTCACCTGCGCTATCAATTTACCTGATATCACGTTTCCTAGGTGTTGGTATACTTTGACCGAGCTGCCGGACGATAGCCTGGCCAAATAGTATGGCAGATCGTTTTGCTTGATATTTTCCACATTCGAGTTGAAGACCGTCTTGACGAAAAGCGTGCAAAGCGTCAGCTGGGCGGCGCAAAGATTGTAAATGAAACTGGCCCGCTGATCGTCTCTCGGCAGCAATTCGTACATTCCCGAATTGTAGAGGAGATTCTGCAAGAAATAACAATAATTGAGAATAGGCAAAAAAATAAAAAGTTTAAAATTACAAGTCGTGCATTGCCATCAACTCAGAAATAAAAAACAACTAAAATAAAAATAATGTAACTAGGTAACTAAAAACATGTAACTATGACTATCTAAGTGACTAAAACTTTTAAAAATTAAAAATTGAAAAAATCAAAAAATAAAAATTAAAAATAAAAATTGAAAAAAATTGGAAAAAAAATAAATTTTTTTTTAACTTGAAAATTGTTTGGTTTTACCGAGAAGAAATTGGCGTTCTGGATGAACAATTTGATGGCCGGCAGTTTGGATTCGCGGATCGAGTAGGCGACCGGGGCCAGAAGGGCAGCGGCTCGGACTTTCTTGTTGTACTCGGGCCTTTCCGACAGAAGGACGAGGAAGGCTGAGGTGCCCATAGAGTGGCCTACGTACAGAAGGCTTTCGAATCCGGTCGTTTTCAAAATGAGATCAATCGTCGCCGAAAGGTCGTACATGCCGATCTCGTGAAAACTGAAAATCATTCGAAATTATTATTCGCCAATGAATTTTCAAACTTTTTAATTTTCCGGAAAACTCTTGCATTTTCGGAAAAATTACGTGTTTTCATTGTGATGAAATACGCACCTGAAATTCCAGTATGCAGGATTTGAAGAGTCGGTGGAGAGTGAGACGTGTTTTTTCGAATACATGTTTCCCCGTTGGTTCATCATCCAAACGTCATAGCCCTCATCGTAGAATACAGAAGCTAAAACATATCAATGGATTATAGGTGGCATTGAAACATTATTTTTATCATTATCATCACATCATTATCATAGCCATAGTGATTTATCATTATCATAGCCCATCATTATCACGTCACACTCTTGTCCCAGTCACTGTGTCAGTTATTGCCTGCGATTGTCACTGTATCGTCTCTGTTACTGCCCTAGTCACAGTCACTGTCTCAGACAGTTACTCCAGACGCAGTCACCGTTCCAGTCGGTCACCGTCCCAGTCAGTCACTGTCCCAGTTAGTTACTGTCACAGTTACTGTCACAGTCACTGTCACAGTCACTGTCACAGTCACTGTCACAGTCACTGTCACAGTCACTGTCACAGTCACAGTCACTGTAACAGTGACAGTGACCATACCGTTACAGCAACAGTGACAGTGACTGTGACAGTAACGTAGAAAACAACAATAATTATATCAACGCATGAGAGTACTCGAATAAATCAGCATGCCAGTGATGGTAACGGTGATAATAGCAGTGACAATCACTGTGACAGAGACAGAAACAGAGACAGTGATATGACAGTGACCGTAACAGACTATGACAGTGACCGTTATATTAGTGATAGTGACTGTGATTGTGACAGTGACAGTAAAATGTGGCAGTAACTATTACAGTGACTGTGACAGTGACTGTCACTGTTACAATTACAGTCACTGTTACAGTCGCTGTCACAGTCACAGTCACTGTCACAGTCACTGTCACTGTTACAATTACAGTCACTGTCACAGCCACTGTCACAGTCACTGTCACAGTCACAGTCACTGTAACAGTGACAGTGACCATACCGTTACAGCAACAGTGACAGTGACTGTGACAGTTACTGTCACTGTGACTGTTACAGTGACTGTGACTGTTACAGTGACAGTGACTGTTACAGTGACTGTGACAGTGACTGTGACAGTGACTGTAATTGTAACAGTGACAGTGACTGTGACAGTGACTGTGACTGTGACAGCGACTGTAACAGTGACTGTAATTGTAACAGTGACAGTCACTGTCACAGTCACTGTAATAGTTACTGCCACATTTTACTGTCACTGTCACAATCACAGTCACTATCACTAATATAACGGTCACTGTCATAGTCTGTTACGGTCACTGTCATATCCCTGTCTCTGTTTCTGTCTCTGTCACAGTGATTGTCACTGCTATTATCACCGTTACCATCACTGGCATGCTGATTTATTCGAGTACTCTCATGCATTGATATAATTATTGTTGTTTTCTACGTATCCTGAATTAATCATTGTAACGTACGCATATTATGTTTTCTCTTGGTCAGCAACCAAACGTCGGACGAGCCCAAGAAGCCATGGAGGAACAGAACAGGAACCGCTCCAGGTCTGGGTATCCGATACATTGTGAGTACATGGCCGTCCTCCGTGGTGTACGTGTACTCTTCCGATGGCAGATCGAGGCTGATCAGGATGTCCGTCTGTAATAGCATTATTGGGATAGGTAAAAAATAGTAGCATTATTGGTATTAGGATATTTTGTTTAATATTTCTCCCCAGGGCGGTAGGGCATTGATGAGCATTGTGTAAAGTCATGAAATCCTAACGAAAATATTGTCCTCAAACAATGTCTATTTAGAAAAGTTTCCCGGCGTTATTTTCCCGAAAATTCCCCAATCATCATTAACAGGAAGTTGTGCTGTGCATACATTGCTCGGCAGATATTGTCTCCTGTCCCATAGAACAATAGAAAAGAATCATTTCCTCGGGTAGAAATTCGGATCCTATAATCATCACGGTGGGTGAGCAATAATTCATTGGATGTTGCCAATGTTGTCTGAGAGGCGACACAGCGAAACGAAGAGAATCATTTCGGCAGACCTGGCAGACTCTTCTGGGGTATCCAATTATTAGATTGTTTACCCTTGGTACAATGTAGGTACCCACGTCGAATCAGTTCATCAGGCACTTGAAATCAGACCGGTTCAAAAGTCTGTCTTGTCAAAAAGTCAGTCGTGCGGACATTTTTCCTTACAACAAAATTTGTTGTTAACAAAAAAATTTAATTTGTGGATAACAACAACATTAAATTTTAATGTTCACAAAATATGTGAATGTGTATTTAATGCAACAAATATTTACACATAAAAAAAATGTTTGCAAACACTTAAGAGTGATGTTCATTTGACGAATAAAATGAATTAATGAACACCCACCTTAAACATGGTCAAATTATATGTTTTTTTTAAATTTTTTTTCACAACATCAATGTATATTTGAATTATGTGGCTGATGATCAATGAATTATATGTTATTATTTCAACCAGGATGTGCTTAAAAATGTTTTCTAGAGATCTTGGGAAATATTTCAACACTAGTATATTTCGCAAGTCTTCTGAAAACATGACAAAATTCAATTTTATGGATTTTCAATTTTTTTCGATGCCAAAATTATTTCCGCGATTTTTATCATCAATTTCGTCTGATGAATACCGGCAACATCGCAGGTCTGTCGGCGGCGTTCTAATTGGAGGGAACGCGCAGTACCTGCGGATGGAAGGATGAAAGTACCAACTGAAGCAGGACGAACTGCCGTTCTTGCAGGATACTGTTTCGCTGAGCTGATCCTGCACCATGTCTCTTGACTGATTTACCTTGATGAGAAGTTGACTACTTACTAGCAATGTTTTATCGAAGATATTTTGAGCGTGAATTTTTAGGCCAAAATGCAAAAGTAATCGGATTGACACTATGTGCTTAATCCCTAGAATTAGCATTTTTCGCTTTTTACCAAAGTTTTTAGGACCATTAAGGACACTTTTCCATATTTTAAGGTGCAAAAATTAAATCAAAGGTTAAAAAAATTAAATTTACAATTTTTTATAGCTTGTTTGAGTACAATGATGTAGAATACCTAATTTCGGGTAATGTTTTTGACTTTGGCAACAAAGTTATGGATATGCCGGTTAATACAGATGCCTGATGCAACCGCCCGCAGCCCGGTCTGCTGTACACGCATTGCAGATACGCTTTATCTAATGAAGATGCCGCCATTCTGACGCACGAAATTCGCTGCCGATAAATAGGTTAACCCATTCAGATGGCCTTGACAATTTTCTGCAATCGAGGGGTTTTGATTTTCTGGAGAATTTAGAAAAAGGCATTTCGCTTTGAAATTTCATGACGCCAATTAAAAATTTCATTTAATAAAAACACCAGCTATTGGAATATTGTGGGACGCAATAAATTTTGTTTCCGATCTCAATTGAGCACGTGAAAAATTTTCAGTCATACGAAAGTTCGTGCACCCCCAGGTTGGTACCTTTAAAACTTCGTTAGTTCGAATGCAAGGCCGAAAATGCCATTATACTTCGAGCAGCCTCGTAGGAAGGAAGCCATCACGAGGACTTCAAATTGCGGGTATTATTACTCGTAGCTGGGATAATTAGACGATTTCCGAGGACGGAAATAGAATCGATCATTTCAAGAAATTAGAGCTGTCAAATTGCCCAGCCTGCCTGTGTGAACGGCTGTTGATGTTTTTCATCAATGACGAATCGTTTTAGTTATTAGTACGATTGATAGATAATATACGAAACAATCATCCAGATGGAGCCAGTTTTCCATGGACTTACCATTGGGAGTCGGTTTTTTGAATTTTTCTCCCCCACCACCAGAGGGGTGTTGAGAAATATCAAATTTTCTCCCGTAATGCACATTCCTGAAAGCTACCTACCCGATATGTTTTTCATTTTTTAAATGTTGGCATTTTATTCAAAAGGTTTGATAGTTTTTTGGAATGTTCAAAGTTGGCCATCGAAGAAGTTTTTGACCACTAAAACTAGTAAATATTGACGTTAAGGGTTGAAGAATTTGACAAAAGGGATCAAAGAGCCCAAAAAAGTCGAAATCGGTTTAGTAGAAACCCCCTCAAATTTGTGAAAGATCGAATAAAGTAGTATATTTTTGAGGGTGTAGTCTCAGTTACAGGTACAGCTGTGTACAAAAATATCCCTACAAACGGGGAAAAAATTCACCTTTCTAGGGGTGTTTAGGGGGAAACAGCAAGGGGGATAATAGAAGGAAATTCCTCCAAGCAACGATTACCCTCGTCTTCCACGCTGAGATAAATTTAACCAGCAGGTGTGCTCGAAAAATCCCTGAAAATAACGTAAAATTTCCCTGAATGTTGAAAAAATTTAACCCAACCCTGGTTACCAGGCAACCTTCTAAGCAGTCCTATAATAGAGACGTAGAGGAAAAATGTTTTGAAAAATCCCGAATCTACGGTATTTACATCTAATTCGAAATGAGCTTTCTCAGCTTGCATTCGCTTCTTTTACGCCAATTCGGTCAGAAGTGGTTCAATACGAAGTCCTGTCTCAAAAGGCCAAACTTTTGAAGCAGGCCTTTCTAATTGAACTGTTGATCCGATTTTGACCAGATCGGTCTCTAAAGTTGTGGTTTGTTAAAATATTTTATGGAAAATCCAATCGGAAAAATGTCTAGCACGAAAATTCCCTCTGAAATTATGAATTTTGAGCCAATTCAACCTTGCAATTTTTTTCTTTATTTTCAGTCGACCGGTGAATTGTAGTGTTTTGTAGTCGTTTTACAAATCGGCAGGTCAGTGGTTCTATATGGCAGCGCCCGGAAGACCGGAGCGACGGTTCGGTCAGGAACTAGGAGCGTGGAACAAAGTGCGTAAAGGCTACAAAGGCGATGGATTCTAACGTCTTCCACAGCCACGTAACTGGATGCTGATAGGTTATGCACGATGAACACCTCGACTGTTTCCTCGATGGAAATCGGCCGACCACAAAATGTATTCGTCGGTTTTACAACGCAGTGTTCAAATATCGTTTTGCGTTTTCTCACGTCAGGCGTTGATTGGAAAGCATAAAAAATGGAAAACCTCTTGCTATACGTGGTTGAAATAAAAATTTAATTTCCGTCGTAAAATGGGCGGGTCGTATTCTAGGCGCTTTTCAACGGGTGAGTGGAAAATACGGTACGAGTTACACAATATTTGAATTTTCTTGAAATCGGTTACAAGCTCTATTTTTCAATGGAATACCTCTATATTTATTTTTTGCAAAGTTGACGTATCGCTGTATCAAGTCTAAAGGCTTTCGGAAAATTTTGGGCCCGGGGTGATACCAACGGAATCCCAAAAAGCGGAACAACCAGTGCCATTTTTAGAACGGACATGGGCATTGTCTTACACAACTCTGTACCACTTTCGCTATCTCACTCAGGGCGATAAAAGTTCCTTCTGTACTTTTTAGTGCTCGGCCATTGTAATTACGAGAACGTACGACGGACCTTGGTCGGGATAATGTTTTCGGACATCAGCGAGCCTGGCGAATCATCATCATGGGCAGTTGTAAACATTGCGCAAACCTATTTCAAATCGCTACCTATCACAAGACACATTCTTCTTTCTCAGCTGCTGATTCGAGTCGTTTTTTCCACTTTGAAATTCTGTCAGTTGACGAGCATAGCTGAGCATAAACATGATCGTAATTATGGATACTATCATAAAAATTTGAGATCACCTTAATTTGAAATTACAATTATATTAGGTGGGTCTCAAACTACTCGTAACCAACTTCAATCAAAAATCGACAACATCAAATATATCAAAATTGGGTACCATACCCAAAAACTCAACTCTAAAACTTAATTTACAAACTGAACCAACCACAAAGTCAACCTTCAAACTCGACTCGCAATCTCAACTATCAAAGTCAACCTTCAAACTCGACTCACAAACTCAACTATCAAAGTCAAATCTCAAACTCGACTTACAAACTCAACTATCAAAGTCAACCTTCAAACTCGACTCACAATCTCAACTATCAAAGTCAACTATCAAACTCGACTCACAATCTCAACTGTCAAAGTCAACTTTCAAACTCGACTCACAATCTCAACTATCAAAGTCAACTTTCAAACTCGACTCACAATCTCAACTATCAATGTCAACTTTCAAACTCGACTCACAATCTCAACTATCAAAGTCAACTTTCAAACTCGACTCTCAAACTCGACTAAAACAGTCAACCTTCAAACTCGACTCACAATCTCAACTATCAAAGTCAACTTTCAAACTCGACTCACAATCTCAACTATCAATGTCAACTTTCAAACTCGACTCACAATCTCAACTATCAAAGTCAACTTTCAAACTCGACTCTCAAACTCGACTAAAACAGTCAACCTTCAAACTCGACTCACAATCTCAACTATCAAAGTCAACTTTCAAACTCGACTCTCAAACTCGACTAAAAAAGTCAACCTTCAAACTCGACTCACTACCTAACTCAACTAACAAAGTCAACCTTCAAACTCGACTCACAAACTCAACTATCAAAGTCAACTTTCAAACTCGACTCGCAAACTCAACTGTCAAAGTCAACTTTCAAACTCGACTCTCAAACTCGACTAAAAAAGTCAACCTTCAAACTCGACTCACTACCTAACTCAACTATCAAAGTCAACCTTCAAACTCGACTCACAAACTCAACTATCAAAGTCAACTCTCAAACTCGACTCACAATCTCAACTATCAAAGTCAACTTTCAAACTCGACTCACTATCTCAACTATCAAAGTCAACTTTCCAACTTGACTCACAATCTCAACTATCAAAGTCAACTTTCCAACTTGACTCACAAACTCAACTATCAAAGTCAACTTTCAAACTCGACTCGCAAACTCAACTGTCAAAGTCAACTTTCAAACTCGACTCTCAAACTCGACTAAAAAAGTCAACCTTCAAACTCGACTCACTACCTAACTCAACTATCAAAGTCAACCTTCAAACTCGACTCACAAACTCAACTATCAAAGTCAACTTTCAAACTCGACTCACAATCTCAACTATCAAAGTCAACTTTCAAACTCGACTCTCAAACTCAACTATCAAAGTCAACTCTCAAACTCGACTCACAATCTCAACTATCAAAGTCAACTTTCAAACTCGACTCACTATCTCAACTATCAAAGTCAAATCTCAAACTCGACTCACAATCTCAACTATCAAAGTCAACTTTCCAACTTGACTCACAAACTCAACTATCAAAGTCAACTTTCAAACTCGACTCGCAAACTCAACTGTCAAAGTCAACTTTCAAACTCGACTCACAATCTCAACTATCAAAGTCAACTTTCAAACTCGACTCACAATCTCAACTATCAAAGTCAACTTTCAAACTCGACTCTCAAACTCGACTCACAAAGTCAACTCTCAAACTCGACTCAAAAAGTCAACTATAAAGTCAACTTTTAAACTCGACTCACAAACTCAACTAACAAAGTCAACTTTCAAACTCGACTCTCAAAATTGACTCACAAAGTCAACTCTCAAACTCGACTCGAAAAGTCAACAATCAAAGTCAACTCTCAAACTCGACTCGAAAAGTCAACAATCAAAGTCAACTTTCAAACTCCACTATCAAAGTCAACCTTCAAACTCGACTCACAATCTCAACTATCAAAGTCAACTTTCAAACTCGACTCTCAAACTCGACTAAAAAAGTCAACCTTCAAACTCGACTCACTACCTAACTCAAGTATCAAAGTCAACCTTCAAACTCGACTCACAAACTCAACTATCAAAGTCAACATTCAAACTCGACTCACAATCTCAACTATCAAAGTCAACTTTCAAACTCGACTCTCAAACTCGACTATCAAAGTCAACTCTCAAACTTGACTCACTATCTCAACTATCAAAGTCAACTTTCAAACTCGACTCACAATCTCAACTATCAAAGTCAAATCTCAAACTCGACTCACAATCTCAACTATCAAAGTCAACTTTCAAACTCGACTCACTAACTCAACTATCAAAGTCAACCTTCAAACTCGACTCACAAACTCAACTATCATAGTCAACCTTCAAACTCGACTCACAATCTCAACTATCAAAGTCAACTTTCAAACTCGACTCACAATCTCAACTATCAAAGTCAACTTTCAAACTCGACTCTCAAACTCGACTAAAAAAGTCAACTATCAAAGTCAACCTTCAAACTCGACTCACAATCTCAACTATCAAAGTCAACTATCAAACTCGACTCACAATCTCAACTATCAAAGTCAACTTTCAAACTCGACTCACAAACTCAACTATCAAAGTCAACCTTCAAACTCGACTCACAATCTCAACTATCAAAGTCAACTTTCAAACTCGACTCTCAAACTCGACTCACAAAGTCAACTCTCAAACTCGACTCACAAGCTCAACTATCAAAGTCAAATCTCAAACTCGACTCACAATTTCAACTATCAAAGTCAACTTTCAAACTCGACTCGCAATCTCAACTCTCAAAGTCAACTTTCAAACTCGACTCAAAATCTCAACTATCAAAGTCAACTTTCCAACTTGACTCACAATCTCAACTATCAATGTCAACTTTCAAACTCGACTCACAAACTCAACTATCAAATTCAACTTTCAAACTCGACTTACAATCTCAACTATCAAAGTCAACTTTCAAACTCGACTCTCAAACTCGACTAAAACAGTCAACCTTCAAACTCGACTCAAAAAGTCAACTATCAAAGTCAACTTTTAAACTCGACTCACAAACTCAACTAACAAAGTCAACTTTCAAACTCGACTCTCAAAATTGACTCACAAAGTCAACTCTCAAACTCGACTCGAAAAGTCAACAATCAAAGTCAACTTTCAAACTCGACTCACAAACTCAACTATCAAAGTCAACCTTCAAACTCGACTCACAATCTCAACTATCAAAGTCAACTTTCAAACTCGACTCACAATCTCAACTATCAAAGTCAACTTTCAAACTCGACTCTCAAACTCGACTAAAAAAGTCAACTATCAAAGTCAACTTTCAAACTCGACTCGCAATCTCAACTCTCAAAGTCAACTTTCAAACTCGACTCAAAATCTCAACTATCAAAGTCAACTTTCCAACTTGACTCACAATCTCAACTATCAATGTCAACTTTCAAACTCGACTCACAAACTCAACTATCAAATTCAACTTTCAAACTCGACTTACAATCTCAACTATCAAAGTCAACTTTCAAACTCGACTCTCAAACTCGACTAAAACAGTCAACCTTCAAACTCGACTCAAAAAGTCAACTATCAAAGTCAACTTTTAAACTCGACTCACAAACTCAACTAACAAAGTCAACTTTCAAACTCGACTCTCAAAATTGACTCACAAAGTCAACTCTCAAACTCGACTCGCAAACTCAACTATCAAAGTCAACTTTCAAACTCGACTCGCAAACTCAACTATCAAAGTTAACCTTCAAACTCGACTCACAATCTCAACTATCAAAGTCAACTTTCAAACTCGACTCACAATCTCAACTATCAAAGTCAACTTTCAAACTCGACTCTCAAACTCGACTAAAAAAGTCAACTATCAAAGTCAACCTTCAAACTCGACTCACAATCTCAACTATCAAAGTCAACTATCAAACTCGACTCACAATCTCAACTATCAAAGTCAACTTTCAAACTCGACTCACAAACTCAACTATCAAAGTCAACTCTCAAACTCGACTCACAATCTCAACTATCAAAGTCAACTTTCAAACTCGACTCTCAAACTCGACTCACAAAGTCAACTCTCAAACTCGACTCACAAGCTCAACTATCAAAGTCAAATCTCAAACTCGACTCACAATTTCAACTATCAAAGTCAACTTTCAAACTCGACTCGCAATCTCAACTCTCAAAGTCAACTTTCAAACTCGACTCAAAATCTCAACTATCAAAGTCAACTTTCCAACTTGACTCACAATCTCAACTATCAATGTCAACTTTCAAACTCGACTCACAAACTCAACTATCAAATTCAACCTTCAATCTCGACTCACAAAGTCAACTCTCAAACTCGACTCAAAATGGCAACTAGCAAAGTAAACTTTTAAACTCGACTCTCAAACTCAACTCTCAAAGTCAACTTTCAACCTCGACTCACAAATCGTAATGAGCTATTGACAGCGTAATCAATGAGACGTGCACTGTGTACGATGACGGGCGCCTTAGATAATGGCAGACAACCGTATAACATGTAAATCACTGCCGCATAGCTGATCGGTACACACAATACGCTTCCTGACATACCAATATGTAAGTACCTACCTAGTTATCACCTATGATAGGTACACCTACGTCAGCACCTACCTTAAAAATCTTTTTTTTTGCATTCTGCAGTAGATATTAATAATGTTTTTCGAAAATAATGTTTGAAAAAAATTATTTATTTTTTACTTCCATATTATCTTAATTATTTTAATTCCATACATTCATTATTTGGAAGAATTGTATTCATCCTAAAATCGGAACGGATCTTCAGAAAAAGCATTTACTCATTCACTTCTATTTGCTCAGAATTAATTTTTAAAAAAGTGTCTGTGGTCATTTCCAAAACTGGCTATATCTCCCTCAATTTTTAACCTTTTTTCAAATTTTTTGAACTGAAAATTCCAGTTCAAAACATTTAATGTTTGTCTTGGCCAGACCCAACACTCTGTTTAATCAAAATTTGAATAACTCACAGTACTTCCGATATATTAGCACGTTTAGTGTTTTCTGTTTTATTTTTTCCCGGCCTCAAAAATCAACCGATTTGAGCGTTCTTGGTCTTAAAATCTTTGTTTTGCCTTGCAAAATGCAAGGATATTTTTTATGCTCCGATAACTCGACGAATTTTGATTGTAGGCGAGTTTTTAAAATTCGCATTGTGAGTTTTATGATATTTTTGACCTTAACGCCCACAAAACGAGTCAAAATATAATCACATTGTTTCAAAAATTCAATTATCAGAATATGGAAGTGATTTGTGTTATCTTTACGTACCACTGACTTAGGGAAAGGGAAGTGGGGGTAATTGTGATGCTTAAGGAGAAAACGTATACCTAACAAGCCTTGATTGAAATTTCACTGATGTATCGTCGTAACCAATGGTATGAATAGAATCGATAAACGATAAGATCTAAATCTAGTGATTGTCTTCCGAATAGGTAGGATGTCCCGAGGGTGCAATATTTCAAAGTTATTTATTTTCAGCGGTAATTTCACTATTTGTGAGGTGAGGGGAAGATTATGTTTATTTGTGCATCTTGACACTTTTTCCAGCTCAAGCGCTTTCGGCAACGGTGGCCTCCTTTCTGTCCCAATCTCTCATTTTCATTTAAACAAACCTGCGATTATTCAACGAGAAATATAAAATTTTGGGGATGGGACTATTAAATCTTATCTAATCTATTATCTTATCTGTTGTCTTAATTTTTTTTTCCTCCGATCCGATTTTCATTGTTGGTTCCATTTTCAGCCTAAATCTATTAAAATTATTGCACAAAAGAGGGGAATACGGATGGAACTTGAGCCGTTCGAGGCCGGTAATTACGATCGGGAATCTGGAACTAATTTTCATTCACCGGTTGTCCCTTGACGAAATACCTAGAACAGAAGGCATTTGTTAACAAGAACATGTGCCAACTCCTTGGTGCCGGTCGAAAATTCTTGAACAAGACTCACTTGACACTGTTTTCGAAGGTTAGGATTTTCAAGGAGCCAATTACAAAAGGAAAAGTCCTATACAGGGTGAAAGAATGGACAGGCATTTTTATCCTCGTTGTTTGGGAGTGTAAAAAACCAACGGTATCCCACCTGATTTTTGGCTAGGAATTCAAATATCACACTTTCGCGCGTCGCGCATGCGCGCAAATGCGTGAGACGAGCACTAACTTTATTATTTTAAATCGGAATCCCAATGTTTCATTGCAGATTCGGATTCCACGCAAAATTTTATGAATTTTAGGCTCCTTAATCGATTTTTTTGACAACCCGTCTAGCGAGCGCGCAATCCCAAAATTGCGCCAAAATGCCGACATCGGAAAACACCAAGTGTGGCGTATGAAATTACCCTATTTTCCAACACTGATTCCAGTGGTGCTATGCGTTTTCGATCTGACTGGGTTTTCTGTTTTACTGCTGATTTATCTGCTACGTTATTAATTTGAAATTTTTTAATTAAGTTTAGATTTTTTTATTTTTTATCACTTATCATTAGGTAGGTACCTAATTTTATAAATTTACCGTATTCGGGAAGATGATGGCTGTCGAAATTTGTACGAGCACTAGGACGAAAACGGCACCACAGCAATACCGAGTGGTACGAATCATTGCGAGCGAACGGCATCCGCGAACAACTGAACCGCGGGCGGGCCGAGAGCCGCAAAACGCCCGCCCGGCCCTCGAGATGAGAAGAGCCAATGGGAGGAACCGGAGAGCGAGACGCGCCTCCGCAGCATCGCATTCAACCCCGAGGCGGGGGAAATTTGGATGAAATTTTAAAATTTATTAAAAGTTATTTAATAACTTCGGACATTTGGCTAAAACTTTGAAATGTATTGCAAAATTTTTTGCATTTTTGAAATTTGGATAAAAATTTATTAAAAGTTATTTAATAACTCCGGACAGGATAATTCAAATAATGAATTAATTATTACTACTTGAAATTTTACAAAATGGTTGAAGTTTTCCACCAAAATCATTGTTATTAGCTCTGCTATTTTTACATCTATATTTACGTAGCAACGTGGAAGTATTGCAATTGTTATTTTTGAAAAAAGCGCTCATATTGGCAATGCATCAGTTTGTGAGGTTGGAAATAGCGTAAAAATATCCAAAAATGTTTCACCGTTCTCCAGGTTTTCGATGCTAAGAATTTCTTTTATTGTAATTAACCCCAACCCCGATTTTCTGGTACCATATCCAGGTCTATAATAATTTATAGATAAGTTTCATTCCAGTACCTAACATTGCCGTAGAATGAGACTCGTCTGTTGTTTATCAAGGAGCGAATTCTGTCTCGGTTCAGCTGAAGGGAATTAGTTCTCAAGAATTCCGCATGAGGGCGTGTTATCGCTCTCTGTCATGGGCCATGGTCCAGCACTATGTTAGCAATTTAACGATAATATCGATTTGATAGATTTTCCTTCCTTTTTTTGAGGCTTTAGGACTTTTTCGTAATTGAAGTGAGCTGCGGTGGGTCCAGGAAGCCAAAAAATGTCAAAAAACCCACTATGCATATTTTATAACCAGCCTAAAATCAAAATATGTCCGATTACCGGAATATAAAAAATACCCACGTTAGGTAACAACAAGGTAAAATGAATAACGAGGTAAAACTAATGCCTCCGCGGAGAAGTTTATCCGAAACTTCGGTAGATATTGGAAAGATAAATTTTGTCATTAAACCTGGCCTAAAACGTTGCGAATCATGAAATTTTCGCGAAACAAAATTATAAAAAATACATCAGGCTCGTCACTTTCACTCGGCGCTATCTCCGGCTAACCTCTGACATTAGCCTTATCTGTTAACCCCCTCGGGAGCAGACGGATTCAGATGTCGGCCGATAAAACCAGACTGATCCTGCTATTGTACCGTCTAGCCGTTCGCCAGTCGAGCTGTAACGCTCGCAACGATCGCCAGCTTACGAATTTTCATAACGCCGATTTTAACCGCCGATCAAAAACCGAAACGCGATCAATTAAAAATTTTCCCGCGAGCTGTTCTCAAAACCGGCAACCCTGTGGTCCAGGCGTGGTCTGCACAGCCTAAATACGTCGTCTTTGCGGACGACTGCGTACAGGAAAGGTATCGGATTGAAGGCAGTTAATTTTCCGATTGGCAATGTAACGCCGACGCCGTCGGTGCCGGACAATTCGGCACCGTCCATCACGGCAGGACGCCGAGGACTCAAAACTATGCTGTCCACACTGACACCGGTCGAAACGCGGGTCCTCGCTCGGCCTCCTATCTTCGATCCGTCCATCAGCACCGAAGTCGACACGCTCAATATTTATTTGAGTAAGTAAATTTACGATAAATTGACAAGATTTGCGTTTACAGTTGACGGCGATCGTCCGACGAAGTGCGTAAATTCATCGTAGAAACTCTCATCTCCATAAAAACCGGCAATTTCATAAAAAACACGATAATTATTATCATCACAAAAACTCATTTCCGTAAGAATCGTCGATACCGGCAAAGCCGTTGTTGTCGACATAACTTCAATTTCCATAAAAACTGTGTTGCCAACATTGACACTCTCATCTCCACAAAAACCGACAATTTCATCAATACCATAGTTTTCTCCATTGAAACTCTCATTTCCGTGAAAATCGTCGATACCGGCAAAGCCGTTGTTGTCAACATAAGAACTTCAATCTCCATGAAAACCGGCAATTTCATCAAAACTGTTGCAAAATCACCAAAAACCGGCAATTTCGCCAAAGCCACAATTTTCACCATACAAACACTCAATTCCGTGGAAGTCATAGATTCCAACAAAGCTGTTGTAATCACTGCAGGAACTCCCGTCTCCATAAGAACCATAATAATATTATGTTTAACCATATTATTATTATGTTTAACCATATTATGGTTCATTATGAAACATATTATGTTTCATCAAAACCCTACTTGCCATTATGAAACTCTTATTTCTGTAAATTCGTCGTTACCGTCAAAACCATAGAAGTCATCGTAGAAGTTCTCATTTTGGTGAAAACCGAAAATATCATCAAAACTGTTATTGCCAACATTGACACTCCCGTCAACATTTATGTGTAAAAACCGGCGATTTCATCAAAACCGCATTTTTCTCAATGGAAACTCCCATTTTCGTAAAAAATCGTCGATACCGTCAAAGCCGTTGTTGTCAACATAAGAAGTTCAATCTCCATAAAAAACCGCCAATTTCATCAAATCTGTTGTTGGCAACATTGGCACTCACAACGCCATAAGAACCGTCAATATCATCAAAACTGTTGTTGCCAACATTGACACTCCCATCTCCATAAAAACCGGCAATTTCATCAAAACCGCAGTTTTCATCATGGAAACTCCTATTTTCGTGAAAACCTACAAAAACCGTCAATTTCATCTAAACGGTTGATTCCAGCATTGACACTCTTATCTCCACAAAAATTATCAATTTCATCGAAACCGCAGTTTCCATCGTATAAACACTAATTTCCTGAAATAATATCTACCGATCTATACGAGATCCATTTTTAGGACGATCGCAAATCTGGAAGACAAAAACGAAAAAAAACTCATCAGATTTGGGACGGGCTAAGAGGTGTGACGTTTAGTACGTCAACGGTTCCTCGGCCAAAAAAATTGATCGTACAATTATCGATTATTATACCCCTTCGCTCTGCTTCCATCCGGTTTTCGGCTATCTGGGAGTTTCCGATGCGCCCGCGAAGACTGGTTTTGTTTTGAGGAGCAATCCGAGGTCGGTCGATAATTTCGGTGACGTTGCCATGCAATACGGCGATCGAAATTTTGAGATTGTGGCAAACAAAATTCAAAAACCCGTATCAACCTGCATGCTATTCTTGAAAAAAAAATCGTTTTTTGTAAACACCAAAAAACTTTTTTTGAAAAAATGAAAAAAAAACTGAAAATGCTCAAATAATGAAAAATTTTCAGGGGTCAGGCAATGATACTCTTATTTGTACGGTCCTGTCAATTCCTCCTGTTCCTCTGTTGGGCTTTGAGATATTTTTGCGGATGACCCTTTTTTTTTGTAGCTAATTAAATTTCCTATGAGTTCTCGCTGCAATACTGGATTTTATCTATCTTGTTTCATAAATTATTATGAGCATTTTAGGCCGCTGAAAATTTTTCATTATCTGAGCATTTTCAGTTTTTTTTTTCATTTTTTCCAAAAAAAGTTTTTTGGTGTTTACAAAAAACGATTTTTTTTCGAAAATTTTTAGCACAAAAATTAATTTTAGTATTCATGAACAGTTTGGTATTTATCCAGTTTTGTAATGCGATAAAAAAAAGCCATTCCTCTAAGATAATATCTTATTATCTTAACATATTATGTTACATTTTTGGAGTCTCCTATCCTCTAACCTCGAACTTCCCCCGGAGGCCGTGAAGTCGAATGACTGATCTTTGGTTCTTGAGCTGTCCAAATCGTCTAATCGTCCGTTAGTCATATAGTCGCAGGTATAGTCATAGTAGACAACTATTATACGCGAGGAACGGCTCAAGTTTTTGTTTACATTCGGCTCGCCCTGACCTTCTCCGCTTTTGCCTTGGCCTTGCGAGTTCTTTCCTCTTTTCGAGATGAATTTTTTTTTTCAAAAACTGCACCAAGCACAGTGTAGACAAAGGAAATGCCCTTGACCCTCGAGTCAAGTTTGTTTATCGGATTATCTCATCTGCTTTGTGGACCAGTTCGAAGTTCTATTCGTCTTCTTCCCTACAATTTGCGAAAAATACACATCTCTATAAATACCTACCATGTAGTTTACCATTTTCCTACCTTGCAGAGGCTTTTGATTATTTAATGCCTTTGCTCTGCCACGTGAAGTTGAAGATTCTTTAAAAAAGTTACTATGCTATGGATGTAGGTATATCTAATAAGCAATAAAGTATTCATTCATTCATTCTTTAAAAGAATTGAAAAGTAATTCTTTAGACTAATTCAAGTGATCGCGTATTCTGCTCATCACTCCTTGCTCGTCATTCATCACTCGGAAATCGTCACTCATCACTTGTCACTCGTTACTCATCACTCGTTAGCCATCACTAGTCACTCATTACTCGTCCCTCATCACTCTTCACTCATCGCTCGTCATCCATTACTCGTCATTCATTACACGTCCCTAATCACTCGTCACTCATTACTCGTCACTCATTACTCATCACTCACCACTCGTCAGTCATCACTCGTCACCCATTACTCTTCACTCATTTCTCGTCAGTCATTTGTCGCGCATTACTTATCACTCGTCACTCATTACTCGTCATCCATTACTCATCACTCGTCACCCATTCCTCTCCACACATTTCCCGTCACCCATCGCTCGTCCCGAATCACTCGGCACTCATCACTCGTCACTCATTACTCGTCATCCATTACTCATCACTCGTCAGTCATCACTTTTCACCCATTCCTCTCCACACATTTCTCGTCACTCATCACTCGTCAGTCATTTGTCACTCTTTACTCGTCATCCATTACTCATCACTCACCACTCGTCAGTCATCACTCGTCACCCATCACTCTTCAGTCATTTCCCGTCACTCATCACTCGTCATCCATTACTCTTCACTCATTACTCGTTCCTAATCACTCGGCACTCATCACTCGGCACGCATCACCCATTCCTCTTCATACATTTCTCGGCACTCATCATTCGTCATAGGTACATTTCTCATCACTCTTCATCCATTACTCGTCATGCATTACTCATCACTCACCAGTCATCACTCGTCACCAATTACTTTTCACACATTTCTCGTCACTCATCACTCGTCAGTCATTTGTCACTCATTACTCATCACTCATTTCTCATCACTCATCACTTGTCACCCATCACTCGTCACCCATTAAGTACTCGTCGATCGTTACTCGTCACTCGTCACTCTTCACTCGTCATCCATTACTCGTCAGTTACTCGCTACTCTTCGCTCGTTTCTCGTCTCCCAATACTCGTCATTACTCGTCATCCATCACCCATTACTCGTCTTTCATCACTCAATCATACATTACTTACTTCTGACCATTCTATTCCTTTGCTCGTAAGCTTTGAGATTGTTTAAAGCAAAAATTGGAAATTATTTTTTTAGAAAATTATTCAATGGCCTTTTGGACATTGAATACGGATATAAACCAATACTTCCAACGTTTTCTACAATTTTCTGATATCAATTGTTTTATCTTGGTTAAAAAATATTTTTCTGCCGATTGGCGTTAAAATAGGCAATTAACTTCGAATCGGCTCCGACAGTTATCGTCCCCGATCCTAAATTTATCGGCTAATCGGAAATGCATGCGCATCACGTGTTTTCTTACGGATTCAACACCCTAACTGAATCTGTCCAGTTCGCGTGGGTCTGAACCGATAAAGGCCGGCCGGTCGGGTTCAAATTGGTACAGCGAGGAATCTGAAAAAATGAAATAGTGGGAGGAACGCATTTTTCGAACACCGCTTAAGAGGAACAGATTCAAAACCCCTATGAAAAGGAGTTTGTAAAAATAATTTTATATGAAAGAGAAAAAGATGGGAATTGAAGGTGAAGAAGGAAAAATCTTAAGAAAAGAAAAAAATCCTGAAAATCGCAAAAAGAAGTTATTGATTCGTTTGGGAGGAAAGGAAAAAGAAAATAAGGCAAAAGATAATTTTCCAAGAAAGAGGGAAATAATTTTCAAAAACTTCAAAATCGTCTTCTTATTTTCAGAAAAATTTCAAAAAGGAGAACATACGCCCCTTTGTCACAGATATAGGTAACTCCCATGTAAATAAGATTGTTGACCAAATTAATCATATCTCGGGGGCCAAATTGATGGCTAAGGTTAAGGATTTAAAAAAAAGATTTTATTATAATTTTTCGAAAAAAAATTTTTTTAGCTTATCATAATATGATTTTATATTATAAAATTTAGAAAAACCCCTTCAGTCTGAAAGAGGGAAGAATGCAGAGTTGCCGGAATAACAAGAAATACCTACTTATTTTGCAAATCCATAAGCCTTTTTTATGCCGTAAATCTGTACCATATTGTTAGCTAGTAAAAAAGTAGACTGGAAAAACAGTGAAACTGCAAACTCGGAAGTACTGTGCGCGTTCTAAATTCCGGCTACACAGGATCCGTTTTTCGCATTTTTCCTCTGAACCTCCGATCCGATTTAGGAGATATCCTAGATCCTGTGTATCGGCCGATGTAGCCAGGATGTGGAGCTGCCGACCTTCGGCCAGGGCGCGGAAGAGGCGCCCACGCGGAGGCTGGCGCGGCTCTTTTCTTTCTAGAGAGCCGATCTCTCGCCAATTAACCGTTTCCTAATGCCGTTCCTATAAAAAGAAGATCCGTAATTTGATCCATTGTTTTCAGGAAGTTCGATTTTTAAGCCTCAGCTTACTCAGGGCTATAAAAGCGCAATTTGGCTATGAAAAAAAATTGAATGAAGGGAAATCAAAATCAAAATTTAAAAGAAAAAATTTGTTTTTGCTCTAATCCCGCCCAGTGTGGACAAAGCCTCTACAACAACAATAGCAATAAAAAATCGCCAATAGCATGACTCGTCTTCAAGGATCATCAAACAATGGATTACCATCGGGTGATCGTCAAACTACCCCCGGGGCTGAATATCCGGACTAGTCCGCGTCCATGAAAATATTCGCCGGACAATTTTATCGCTCCGTCCGTAACGAGAGGCAGGAAGAGGCGAACTGTTGAAAGGAGTTGGACTTGAAATGCGATTTTACTATTTCCTCGTTGCGCTCGTAAATAAGCGAACATCCGTTTAATTGAAGTTTACGAAATTGCGGAATTGGGATGTAAATATTTTTATTGAGACATTGACAACCCTATTTGAACTTTGAAAAATGTTAATTGGATGCTTTTTGCGAAAAGCGTTAAAAAACCTAACTAGCGTTAAAAAACCTGACTAGGTTCACACCTAATAACTGAAAAATTGTCTAAAAGTCGGTGTTTTCCTAAAACCAGAGATGCAGGGATGACACACAATACTTTTCATATTTTGATACGTAAATTTGAACCGAATTATTTTAATTTTGACTAATTTGGAGGCTACAATGATAAAAAATGTCGAAAAACTCACTATAAAAATGTTAAAACTCGCCTAAAATTGAAATACGTCGAGTTATCGGGATATGAAAAATATCCGCGTATTCTGCAAGGTAAAACGGAGATTTCAAGACCAAGAACACTCAAATCGGTTCATTTTTGTGGCCAGGAAAAAATAAAATAGAAAAAGCTGAAAGTGCGAATATCTCGGAAGTACTGTGCGTTATTCGAATTCCGGTTAAACAGGGCGTTAGGTTTTACCAAACGGACAATCCAGTTTGAGAAATTTGAAAAAAAGTTGAGAATTGATTGAGCTACGGCCATTTTTGTAAATGCTCAAACCGAGTTTCACCTATTATTCCGAAAGGAAGAATTTCTTCAAATATTGCCTAACACTTTACTATCTGAAATTCTCCGAAATATTATTATTCAAATAGAATTTATCGGATGGAGGCAATAAATTCGGATTAATCCTAACTCCTAGAAATAGATCCTGGCCATGTGAATTCTCGGACCGCTCGCTCCAATTCAGGTCGCGGTCTACTTCCAGCTATCTCAATGACATTAGCACTCACACTACAATAGGTCGTATGAGTTGTGAAAACACTACTGAAAACAATTCATGGTGGTAAGTAGGTACCAAAAAGTCGAAAAAAGGTTGAAAATGCCAAAACGTTAAAAACCTAATTCAAATGATTTTTTAAAAATATTTAATTGTTAATCTTGAAAAAGTTAAAGAAAAAAAGTTGGAAGAATTCTCCTCGTAGCCACCTCAAAAAAGGTCACTTTACAAAGAATCAATTTCTGAACAAGTGTCCGTGTGCCAGCGCATTTTGTTGTTTCTTTGACTTTGTCCACATACAATGCGTCGTAGTTTGGTGGAAAATCGACAAAGAAGTCAACCAACGTAATTCGACCGGAACGTGCGATAGGCTGGAGAAGCTATCGTATGTTTATGGAGCAATGAACGCATTCATTCGCGATGATCATGAATGGCGTGCCAGCTTTGTTATTAAAACAATCGAGAAAGATATTCGAATTCGTCGGAAAATAAGGAAAGCACGCGGAAACGAATTTTTCTTTTTGAACTACCAAATCCGTAATATCATTTCTGCAAAGTATAATCGGAGGTTTTTTATAATTAAATTCACTCCTCTGCGACATTTTTTGTTTGGGTGCATCGTTTTCGAAGTACAGGGTCCAAAACGTGAGCCTTGCTTCCCGATTGGAGGACAAATTTCAAACTCGATTGTGGCCAAACAGCTGAACCGATTTTAACTTTCAGGGTAATCATTCGACGCAGAATTATATGCTCTTTAATTTTGGATTGAGTACAATTTCCTGTAAAATGCATAGTTTACGAGATATAAGCAAAAAACTGAAACAAGTGCCATACAATTGTGACCGGATGGTGGGCGGACGCGAAGTGGGGTAAATGACACGAAAAGTGGTTTACGCAAAATGGTGACCTAGAAACACTATGAAAAGCATTTTGAAACCAGAAATTGCTAAATCATGGGGCTGAATCAAAAAGAGGTTCGTTACTCAATAGCTCAAAATGATTGTTTTTCTTCTCCCCTTTAAAACTACACCCTCTCCTAATGGTTCGTCCTGCCAAAATTCTAAAAAAACGGCTGGAAAGCTGATTAAATTCTCTACAACTTCCTCTCTCTACAGTTTTCGCTGTGATAACGTTTTCACCGAGTTATCGTCTTGAGAACTGGAAAGAAAATCAGAATTTCACCAATTTGGAAAATGTGGCCCTTCTTTAGCGATCCATAGCTCCGAAACTAAAGCTCCTACCAAAAAATGTTATAGGATCGAATGTGTTGGAAATTTATTATTCTACAAGTCAACTAATAATTGTAAAAGCCAAAAAACGCAATGGAAAGGAGCTACAGGCCAAAAACCAAAAAAAGTGCAAAAATGCCCCGGTTCTTCGATTATTGCGGAGGAAGACGGAATACGAAAACTTCGATTATTTAATTTTTAATTTACCCACACAAATAAATTGTAGAAAAAAACCTTACCCAATATCGACAACAAAAAAAAAAATTTTTTTTTTTCAAGTGTCTTCAGAATTTTTAAAATGAAAATGTGAGCAAATATGCGAGAAATCGGGGAATTGATTTTTCTTTCGGGATATTTCGCGGTTTCGCATTTTCCTTCCCATGTGAACCATGTGATAGTTCGAGGTCTCGTTTCGGGTAGACAAAGGTCGTGCCTAAGGGAAGGTCCTTTGGTCTAAATCGACCTCCCCGGGATGACTAAAGCCTAATTTACAGGAGGAATATGTAGGAAGACATACTTGCATACTATACTTGCACCTACGTGTGGCGTATCCGGACGACTCGATGTGTCAATGTTGGTAAGTGTCAAGCTGGTTTGAATAGATCTCGGGTCACAGGAAGTGGAAGTCGAGTGCTAAGTGAGATGTCTGCCTTCAAGGATTCTCGACCGCCTTCTTACCGGGGCGAGAGTTGTTTTTTAAATTTATTTTTTTTTTTTTTTTTACACGCGTTATCGAGAGTATTTTAAAATATAAGCGATGGAAAAAATTTGTAAGAGAAATTGCCAACACAATTTGTGAGTAACGGGTAGGTAATGAGTTGGTGGGTACCTAAATAATGTAATGGGTAATGCATTAGTCGTGAATATAAACACAAAAAAAAAAACAGTACAAAAAACAGTTTACAAAAAAAAGCAGTATCACATGTCGCGGGAAAACCATCTATCAATTTTTCTGGATGAAAATAATTTGAAAAAAAAAAACAAAAAAAAACATTAATTCAATTTGGATTTTTTCCACGTCCACAAACCCAAAAACTGGAGCTCAAACTCAAACTGAAAGTCAAACCCAGGCTCGAACTCAAATTCAAACTAAATCTCAAACTGAAGTTCAAATTCTAACCGAGACTCGAACTAAAACTCAAAGCCAACTCAAACTGAAACTTTCAAACTCAAGCTCAAACTCTAAGCCTAACTCGAAATGGAAGTCAAATTCCATCTTAAACTCAAATAGAATCTAAAACACAGTCAATCTCAAACCCAATCCAAAACATAAAAATCAAACTCAAACTCAAACTGGATCTCAAGCTAAGACTCACACTCAATCTCAAACTCGAACTCAAAGTCAAACTCGAACTGGAACTCAAATTCGATCTGGAACTCGAAGTCAAATCTCAAACCCAGGCTCAGACTCAAACTCAACCTTAATCTCAAACTAAAACTAAAACTCAATCTTAAACTGAAGCTCAAAGTCAAACTCAATCTCAAATTGAAACTCAATCTCAAATTCAATCTCAAACTCGAACTGGAACTCAAATTCAATCTGAAACTCGAAGTCAATCTCAAACTAAAACTCAAACTCACACTCAAACTCGAACTCAATCTCAAACTCAAACTCACACTCAAACTCGAACTCAATCTCAAACTGAAACTCAAAGTCAAACTCGAACTGGAACTCAAATTCAATCTGAAACTCGAAGTCAATCTCAAACTAAAACTCAAACTCACACTCAAACTCGAACTCAAAGTCAAACTCGAACTGGAACTCAAATTCAATCAGAAACTCGAAGTCACCCTCAATCTCAAACCCTGGCTCAGACTCAAATTCAATCTTAATCTCAAACTAAAACTGAAACTCAATCTCAAACTCAAACTGGAGTTCAAACTCAAGGGAAAACTCAAAGTCCAACTGAAACTCAATCTCAAAATGAAACTGGAACTCAAACTCAGACTCAATTTCAAGCTGAAACTGGAAGTCAAACTGAAGCCCAGATTCAAACTAAAATTGAAGCTCAAAATCAAACTCTTTTAAATTTATAATGAAGTACAATTATTGTGATGTAATTAGCTTCAGCCTTCAGGTCAACTTTCAATATTAACCTATAGCGAACATATAAACTGAATTTTACACCCAAAAGATACTGGGTCAAGGTCATTTCGGTCACAACGCTTGCCGAAATATCCGAAAACGTTATTTTCCCGGAGAGATAAATCAATCTCGGCAAATGAGCACTGAGCAAGTGAATTAACAAAAGCGAAGGCCAAACCGTAAAATTTGAGTTTACGAGGCAGTTCATTGTTCATCGATAGTGATTACTGATTATGGTCGATAATTACACATTGGTTGTGGCCTTTGAGTGTATTTTTATGGATTGTTTACATTGTGCCCAATTTTCAACCTAAGAATAGTTTCAAATTAAAATAATGAGGAACATGCATGAAAAACGAAATCCATTTTTTCCGCCAGAATGGTGCTGTTTAGGATGCGAAAATGGTGTAGTGGTGGTCTACAACGAAAAAACAACATTTTTCCTGTTCCTGAAAAACGCTAATGAAAAGGGCCCTTTTGAATTTGGCGGGTGAGCCGTATGACGTCACTGCGCTGAAGTGACTGCACGTAGTTTCTTAAAGTGACGGCAAAAAATCCGTTATCGCCGTCCTATCACAACACACATGAACTCGGATGAGGTTGCACTGTTGTTCACGGGAAAATGTGTAACCTTTCGTCATTTTCCCGCTCGACTTCAAATCTGCGATTTTCACTAAGCCTCCGTCCTCTTTTAATTACCTCTTTTCCGAACCGTCATCCACCATAACACCATTTTCGAAGCCTAACAAGGAATATTATGGCGAAAAAACAGTATTTTTTTTATGCATGTTCCTCATTGACTTAGTGAGTTTTTCGATATTTTTGACCTAAACGCCCTCAAAAGCAGTCAAAGCATAATCCGATTGTGTCGAAAATGCGCTTATCTAATTATGGAAGTATTGTGCGTTATCTAGGCACCACTGGTTGTTAAATAGCCGGCGTCAGCTGGCGTCAATTCGGCTTTCGGCTCGGACTCGTTCGGCATTTCTCGTGTCTATATAGCCAACCCGAGTCGAGCAGATCAGCGCCAGTCTCAGCCGCGTCTCTTCCGCGCTCATTTTCGCTCAACTCGTGACCGGTTCTTTTCAACTCGCAATAATTGCAAACCTAAATAATTATTAGCAAAATATTTAAAAAATTATTATTCGAACTAAAAATTATATTTAGTAATTATTCGACTTTCATGTTTTCGCGCGTAAATTGTTCAGCAGTATCGATAGGTGATTCGCGGGTAATGTGCTTTTGGACACAATTTGGATTGTTGTGAGTAGGAGTGAGTGACATTTTGAATCAAATCGATCAAAAACGCAATTCAAGATGAATAAAGGAGTGAATTCTATCGTCATGAACCTCCAAGGTACATTATTTTTATTTTTGTCCATTTATTTAGATATCATTTTTGGTTTGTACTCACAGATTGGGTAGGTACGTACCTCTCTATCGCATAACTGTAAAATACCTACTTTTATGTCTCCATGCCAAAATCTACTCAACCAAAATCTCTACCAATGTATAGCAAAAATGTACCCAAAAGAAATAATTTCGACATTTCGAAACTAATTTTTCAACACTACAATTTCATGAATTCAATTTTCGAGCCATTCGAAAACATCAAGAGCGACTATTATTCGTTGATTTGTATTAATAGAATTTATTCGTTGATTTGCGATTTATACATAATATGTTTAAAATTTATATAATATGTATAAAGTAATATTATTATGTATAAAAAATAAAATTATTTAAAAAATTTACCTATTTAAAAAAAAATTAACTGTCGAATTTTTCTTTTTCGAATAGTGGGGAAATTTGTCAAATTAGCGCCATCCATGGAAGCCTCATTGCTTCGTCTCAGACATAGGTCAAGTCTCGGACATTGTTATTCCCATCTTTGTCGCCGGCCTCTATTGTAGTTGTGTCAACAACTGACCGGCTGACAGACGCCGACAGACGCCTTGTCCGACTCAATTTCGAAAGCGTTGAAAATAGTGGACTTGGAAATTTTCAATATGCCCGAATACCGTGAAATGCGATTTATGCTATTCGACAAATTGCAAAACTGAAAAATCCAAAAATCCCTGTAAACAAAAGTACATGAATTCCGGATTAAATGAAGAATAGTATATTGATAGAAATAATTTTTATAACCGATAATTCATTTAGCTAGTTTCTAGCATTGATAATAATGATAATGATAATAAATAATAGTGATGCCAAGTAATAATAACACTAATATTAACAAAATAAAAAACGCTGCTAAGTAGATCAGTGGCATGTACACATCAGTTTTCGGTATATCCGAAGAACTCTGCAAATTTTGCACAAGGGTTCATTTTTCGATTGCAAAGACAAATCTTACGATATATAGGTTCTCCTTAAACACGGAATTTAGTTGTTATTATTCTAGAATTTCAGTATAAATTGGTAGATATTTTAGATGGGGATTTAGAAAAACGTTGCCTCAGAATGCCTCTGAGAATGCCTCAGAACCTTTGTTAAAGCCTGTCTCGTTCTTATGTTGCCAAGCGCAACTGGTCGTAGTGTGAGTGCGTCACCTTGTTGGTGTAATAGGCTAGTAGTCGTAAGTAGATCAATCAACCGTATCTAAGAGCCGAGGCCAAATTCTCAACTTTTTCCAATTTTTGTTTTGCTGATTTGTATAATGCGACCAAATTCTTTAAATTGAAGATATCGGGAGGACAGAAGTTTTTGTGAGGATTCCAACGAGTGGAAAACGATTTTTGTGGCTCTAGTCGTTTTCGAGTTATTAAGAATTGTAGAAATTTTTAAAAACTCAAAAATGTCTCACTAAAACTGCAATAACTCCTAAACGGTTGAAGCTACCGGCGTGGCGATGGTCTCATTCGATTCAGCATAGAAAAATCTATAGAAAATGATGCGTCACATGCCTATGTTTTAAATTTCCAGAAAAACACGAATTTTTTCCCACTTCAACAGCTGTTTTACTGGCCTTAAAATTAAGGTAGGGTTCTGCCGAGACGTTAGGACCAACTAGATACGGAACTTGATTTTTGGTAAAAATTTCAAAATTTTTCGATAACTCCTTCCCCCTGAAAAACCCCGGACGGCGGACGGCGTACGGCGTACGGCGTACGGCGGACGGCGTACGGCGGACGGCGGACGGACAAAAAATTTTTATTGCAGATTTGGATTCTACACCCCTTGAAACGTAAACCAACAAATTTTCAGGGGGTGTTAAAATTTTTTTTTTCCTGACCGATTACAAAGGTTCATTTCTTTAGAAAAATGAACCAAAATTCACGACTTTTGGACAGTAAAAAAAAGCTCTGGTGCAAAGTTTAAAATTTTTTTTAATTTTCGAAATTGGACAAAACATGTTTTTTTTTTTCTGGCTATACGAGTGATTTGGAATACGAAAACAAGGAAAAACACTTCGTTGGGTTGGGCGCGAATTGTTTTGGTTCATTTTTCTATAGAAATGAACCTTTGTAATCGGTCAGGAAAAAAAAATTTTTAACACCCCCTGAAAATTTGTTGGTTTACGTTTCAAGGGGTGTAGAATCCGAATCTGCAATAAAAATTTTTTGTCCGTCCGCCGTCCGCCGTCCGCCGTCCACCGTCCGCCGTCCGCCGTCCGCCGTCCGGGGTTTTTCAGGGGGAAGGAGTTATCGAAAAATTTTGAAATTTTTACCAAAAATCAAGTTCCGTATCTAGTTGGTCCTAACATCTCGACAGAACCCTACCTTAATTTTAAGGCCAGTAAAACAGCTGTTGAAGTGGGAAAAAAATCGTGTTTTTCTGGAAATTTGAAACATAGGCATGTGACGCATCATTTTCTATAGATTTTTCTATGCTGAATCGAATGAGACCATCGCCACGCCGGTAGCTTCAACCGTTTAGGAGTTATTGCAGTTTTAGTGAGACATTTTTGAGTTTTTCAAAATTTCTACAATTCTTAATAACTCGAAAACTACTCGAGCCACAAAATTCGTTTTCCACTCGTTGGAATCCCCACAAAAACTTCTGTCCTCCCAATATCTTCAATTTAAAGAATTTGGTCGAATTACACAAATCAGCAAAACAAAAATTGGAAAAAGTTGGGAACTCGGCATCGGTTCTTAGATACAGTTGATTGATCTACTTACGACCACTAGCCTATGACACCAACAAAGTGACGCACTCACACTAGGCCAGTTGCGCTTGGCAACGTGAGAGCGAGTCAAGCTTCAACAATGGTTCTGAGGCATTCTTGACGCATTTTTAAGTTAATTATTATGAATTTTATTTAATTATAAAATAATATAATAAATAAATATATTATAAATTATTTTATTATTATAAATAATAATAATAAATAAATTTATTTAATTATTCAGATAATTTAATAATTATTATTATTCTGTTAGTTATGTAGGTAAATAAGAATAGATTAAATGATGATTTCAACAAAAATTAACGACGCGCTGCGTTGAAAAGATAGATAGGTAGGTCAAGCAAGGAGGACCAAGCAAAGAGGATGATTATTTTTTGCCGGGTTGAAAAAACGTTTTTTCAAATCCCCATCTAGAACACCAATTTATACTGAAATTCTAGAATAATAACAACTAAATTCCGTGTTTGAGGAGAACCTATATATCGTAAGATTTGTCTTTGCAATCGAAAAATGAACCCCTGTGCAAAATTTGCAGAGTTCTTCGGCTACACCAAAAACTGATGTGCACATGCCACTGATCTACTTAGCAGCGTTTTTTTAGTTTCGAATAGTCGGGATGTCCAGGAAGCAAAGTGGGTTATCCCCATTATTCATGCCTGATTATAGGGTAAGGTCCCACCCATTGGAGTGCTTCATGCTTTTAGAACGCTCCAAAAAGCCTGAATCATCAAAGATCGAGAAGTTGCAAAACCAACAATTCGTATTTTGGGAAGAGCAAAATCAGATCCGATGTTAAAAAATATTTTGTGAACAATTCTTTAAAAGAAAATCGTTAGAACTGGCAATCGGTAAGAGACGAAAAGCCTATGGATACATATTCCGTAGGAAAATTAAATTCTCTACAACTTTTTTTATTACGACTTTTGGGCTGGGATCAATAGTTTAGGCGATACAGCAGAACCTGGCGCCAAAAGTATGGGATTGGACCATGTCCGAAAAACACGATTTTAATTATTTGCGCCATAACTCGAAGAGGGTCGGTCGGACGGAAAAAGTGACCTGAATCAAAATGAAAGTTGGATAAATTTCCAACAAATTTCATCTCATGTAATTCTTTCCCAACTCCAACCGTTTCAGAGATATTCGCCGTCAAAAGTGAAGGTTCTTGAGAAAACCCCTCCCACGTTTTTGGTTAGAAGTAACGTCTGAAATATTGATCTCAGCCTAAAACTCGCAATAGACAAAGTTGTGGCAAATGTAATTTCCCTTTGATTTGTCTAGGGATTTTCTGTTAATAAGCTCATTTTTATATCCCAGCTGCTGCATATTTGAGGATTGAAAAATTTCTAGAAAAACTATTCAAAAGAAAAAGTTCTTGCGGCTGGCAACTGCTACGAGAAAAATAATATTATTATACGTATTCCAAAAGAAAATTTAATTCTCTACAACTTTTCTTATTACGACTTTTGGGCTAAGATCAATAGTTTAGACGATACGAGAGAACTTAGCTCCAAAACCATGGGATTTTGAATGTTTTTTGAAAATTGTCACTCGTGACAGCCTTATATCTCTGAAACGGTTGGAGTTAGAGAAAAAGTGCATGGAATAAAATTTGTAGAGCATCAATTCGGCTTTCATTTTGTATAGGGTCGGTTTCTCGGTCCGATTTCCCGTTTTCGAGTTATCGACTCCAGAACGTACGTTTCCGTTCCAGGCGGCCTCAGGGAAGGCGTCTCCATGCCCAGCCTCCTCAGCATCCGCGATTCTTACGCCGTGGCCGAATCGCTGGCCAGGGCGGACCTCATGACGTCACCTGCAGCAAGGCGTCGTCTGCAAGCGAGACGAATCGAACTGGGGCTCGGCGAACACCCTGGATTCGTACCGCCGAAACATCTGCTCCTCTATCTTGTCAGGTAAGGCTGTCCCGTAGGTTTACCAAACTTGGTGTAAACATTTTTGGGTGAATTTGGGGCTAAAAATGGAACCAAACGCCGCCGACCGCATTTTTCTATCTCAACCCGTTTCCGAGATACGATTTTTTAAAGTTTTTTTTTCAGGAAACCCCACAATTTTTTTGTAAAACCCCACATTTCTCTATTTCGAAACCACTTTTTTCAACTTTTAAGGACAGTTTTGGATTCAGCGTTAAATTTCCTATTAGCCCTGGGTACATTAATGGTCGAAAACCAACTCCTATTTACTGTAATTGCAATTCAAACATCAAAAATCGAAGAAAAAATATTTTTCTGAAAATACCTTTAAATAAAATGGGTTTCGGGAAAGCTTGCAGGTGATCGAATTTCAGAACAAGTAAAAGTAAGTAAGTAAAAGTAAACCGCCGTTCCAGGCGTTGGCTTTTCGCCCGATAACCGAAGTTGTCCCGGGCGTGCCCTGCCGCCCTCAAGGAGAGGAAAAACGGTCCATGTGTCACGTTCTGCAGCATACCCCCAAACGAATACAGAAATGCAAAACAAATTTCAACTTGCCCGTTTAATCATCCTCTTGAAGAATTGTCAATTTTGCGATTATCTTCTGATTTCATGGTGAAATTCAAATTTGGTTGTGGAAAACAGGATTTTTTTGAATGTCTAAAACATCCGTTTTCGTGATTTCTCAACTGGGAAAACAGTAGTCCATGGTCCTATGATATTGCCCATGTTGATAATCATATGCCCTTACCGAGCGCTTTCGCCCGCACGGCCTTCTTCTTGAGCCATTCCCTGCTCGAGGCTATCTTCCGTTTTGAGACCTGAGGGGGTAGATTTGTTCTAAGCTCCATGGAGATGCATCGCTTTCGGCCGCTCCCCCACGAGCGATTCTGGTATATATGTTCAATTTACAAATTTCTTCAATTTTCAAAAATCCGGAAAAGTCGAAAATTTTAAGAAATTTGCCAACATTGACGATTTAGTGAATGAAGGGTTGCCAATTATTGGTAAAAAGCGTGGGCCTCGATTGGGCCGCGTTATCATTCGGCACAATGTCGGGTTGACACGGATAAAATATCTTTTTGCACCTCGCTCCGTGACATTGTTCCGTATTGAAGTTCGCCCCCGTCTTATCGCTTATTTACTCGCGCTGCTCCGAACAGTTTCGATAGGGAAGAGAATAGAGTCTAGTCTTAATGAATGACCCTGACCCGATTCCATAGTTAAGAGACGCAATCTGTTCTTCCTCGTCGGATCGTTTCCAATTGAAACCAGCGGTGCCCGGATAACGCACAATACTTCCATAATTCGATACGTGAATTTTTGACGCAATTTTATAATATTTTAGCTGCATATTAGGGCAAAAATGTCAAAAAACTAACTATACAAATGTTAAAACTCGCCCAAAATGAAAAAACGCCAAATTATTGGAATATATAAAAAATATCCACATATTCTGCAAGGTAAAAAGAAGATTTTAAGACCAAGAACGCTCAAATCGGTTGATTTTTGTGGCCAGGAAAAAATAAAATAGAAAAAACTAAAAGTGCAAATATATCGGAAGTACTGTGAGTTATTCAAATTTCGATTAAACAGGGTGTTAGGTCTTGCCGAGACAAACATTTCAGTTCAAGAAATTCGAAAAAAGGTTGAGAATTGAGGGAGCTACGGCCATTTTTGTACATGACCATAGACCAAACAGCTGATCCTATTTTATAATATCACTTCCTCTCCTAGAATTTTGAAATTTAAATATAATTTTCAATTTATTTAAAGTAATTAGGTACCTAATAACTAAGGTTATTTTAAAAAAAATTGAGATTCGAAAATCGGTTCATTAGTTTCGGAGAACAGCTGAAAGTTGCAAGCGCACGTCTAAGGAATGAGTGCCACAATTTATGATAAATAGACTAAAATCCGTATAAATGACAAAAATGACGACATTAAGTATTTTCTCAAAGTTTAAAATTTTGATGAATTCCTTAGATAAACTTTAATTTTTTAACCCGCATATACCTTAATGGGTATTTTGATCAAATTCGAATTTTTCTCAAAATTTCGGTTTTTCAGTTCCAGATATAAATGTGAACTTTTGCCACTCCTTCGCTCGCTAGCCTATATTCATTAACATATTTTGGTGTTTTTACAATTTTTTAACGAAATTTTTTAGAATATTTTTCTTTTTTGGAGCTCATTGTCCTCGAAATGAAATTTCCAAAAAAATATCCGGAAATGTACTTTCAATCACGTTTTTCTCACCGCTTTACAGTAGGCGAGTCACGTAATAGGTAAATATCAACAGCTCCTTTTTATCACCTTCCTGTTACATTCGTGGAAAATTTCGCATCCTTGAAATTCCCAGATTGGATCTGTTCTATTTGAATTTTTCAAATTCTACCCCATTTTATGCGAAGAGGCTGTCAGCTTGGATTTGAGAGTTTACCAACATCAACTGGAAATGTTACGTAAAACTAAAAATCTAAAAAAGAAGTTATAATTTCTTTTTTTCGATTTTTTTTAAGACACCACACAAGTATGCTGAAGTTATGAAATTAAATCAAATAATAATTATTTTATTCGACAATTGAGTAATTTTTCAATTTTTTCTGCATACAGTTTCAACTTAGATAGATTTAATAAATATGATTTGGGTAAATAATTTATTGATACAGGTATAGGTCTATTAGGTAAATTGGATTGAAATTTTTTTCAATAATTCTCAACTAATCAAAAATGAATGCCACCAATGGTTTGAAATACATCTACCCAGGTATTGTTTTAGGTATTCATTCCAACAGTTCGCAGATTAGGGAATCCCGGGCTCTTTCTCTTAACTAATTGTTATTTTTACAAACCTGCTAACGGTGTAGGCACTCATCTCACACAATCTTAGATAACGAGAACGCCAAAAACGTCAAATTTTGCGTTTTTCAGTCAATTTAATAAGACAAAGTCCTGCCAAAAATTGTAATTTAATTACAATTTGAAACATTTTTCTCAGGACTTTGTCTTATCAAATTGACTAGAAAACGCAAAATTTGACGTTTTTGGCAAGAACAAATTTTGCTCTTAAAAATTTAAAACTTGATTTTTGTAACATTTAATTTTTTTTAATTCATTAATTTATTTAAATTAAGTATTATTATTATTATTATTTAATAATTAATTAATAATATTAATTAAATTAAATAAATTTATTTATACAAATAAAATTTGTTGGCTTTTTAGGAATATTATTTTCTCAAGAGGGTGGTACGAAATCGTTGATTTTTTTTACCTAAATAGCTCTACCTACCCAAAACCTCACCAAGACTTTTTGTTAGAATTTTAAAATCCTATCGACAACACGCAAAGAAAAATGTTTTCCAGATTTTCAAAAGCAGATCTTGAACTGCATTTTCAGCTAAAATTTGGTAAATTTTGATTTTGAGGGGAGAAAAATGTGCAAAAAATTACAAATTTCAAAAATTCCAAATTTCAAAAATTCCAAATTTTAAAAATTTCAAATTTTGAAAATTTCAAATTGGTATTATTGGCTAAAAACTAAAGTGATATAAATAGGTATAAATCACAATAGGTACTAGTGCAATGGTGATGATCGTTGAATTCATCAGCCCAAAAGGCGGATTGTTTACCAACAGATTTTGGCAGGGGTCCAGACCTTCCCAAACCGTCTGAGACGGTTGTGCCAAATGGTTTTCTTGAAAATAGGTAACCTTTGGGGGGAATCTCGAATTTGAGGTGTCATTGAGATATTTTGCGAAGGCTATCAAAAACTCGGATTCGTTATCGAATAAAGTTCCTTATTTAATAAATGATAGTATATTTGACCATGACATATTATCTTCTTTGGTTGATTTATGCAAATCTCAACTCATCCCATTTTCAAAAATTAAAAAAAAACAAGTAAGCACTTCCTTATTTTTAGGTTTTTTGAAGGCCTGAAAAAAGTTTTTTCGCAATCACGACGGTTTATTGGGGGGCTCTACTTACAATAATTGTCCCACCAGTGAACCATTTGGCTCACTCTACCATTTTTTGAAGATTTTTCCAACATTGCAGTTTGAAGGTTTTTAGTCAAAAATCGTTTAAAAAATAGTGGGCCTACGATTTTGTCCTTCTACTCCTATTTGCCGAAAATGCGGTTTCAGCGTTTCGGATCGTTGACTTTTTCCGAAATGCGACCCGCCGAACCGCAAAAGCGGAGTTTATGGACAGGCTCTGATTCGCCGGCAAGTTTTTCACTCACTTGGCTCCCCACGGCTCATTACCTTCCGTTGCGTGGCCGAATTAAATAGGTAAATAAACCGGAAACTAAGGAAATAAAACGGTAAAAAACGAGCTAAAATGAGCTAAAAAAATTGATTCAAAAATTAGCTAACCAACATGGTTATGAGACATCTTGTCTCAATTTTCCCCATTGATATGCATCATGCTGGGCCAAACCACGAATTTCAGCGGCAATTTGGCCAAAATCGGATCAGTAGTTCAGTACAAAGTGCCTCGAATTTCTTGCAAAATCTCTTAAATGCCACCGATTCGATTAAAAAAATTAAAATTGCATTTTGTAAATATTTTTCTGCCATGACCAGTCCGTTGAGTGCGTCTTTCAATAACCAGCCTGGGGTATCAAGTGCAGCAATGACCTTCGTCAAACGTATTCGCAACAAATAATGATAATAATTACCCCGTGTAAATAAAAGCTCGCTCAAATTACTCGGCAGGTATCAAATGGAAAATCGAAGCTCGGGGGCACTAAGCTGCTTCCTCACTTCTGACGAGGAACCGGTTCAAGTTCACGACAAAGTTACCTTAGGACTTAGATACCCGCCCAGAAAGACTCGAGGATCGTGAAGTTTTGGCCTAAGCGCTGCGCCCGTCGCGAATCTTCCGCTTCCTTGTACCATTGCATATACACAAAGCACGCACTTCCTCCTTTGTTACGGGCGTGGACAGGTTTTCGCTTGTCATTGGTACAATAAATCGGTACCAGTCATTTTTACCGCTGTTGAGTTTGAAAGCGTAAAAAAATCCAGTTTTGTTCGGATTTCCTCGCAACTTCCATTTCTATTAGGTACTATTAGGTTCATCACAATTTCCATTGCCACTTTTATTTCCATCACAATTTCCATTCCCATTACCATTTCCATTACCATTTCCATTACCATTTCCATTACCATTTCCATTACCATTTCCATTACCATTTCCATTACCATTTCCATTACCATTTCCATTACCATTTCCATTACCATTTCCATTCCCATTACCATTCCCATTATCATTCCCATTCCCATTCCCATTCCCATTACCATTCCCATTACCATTAACATTAACATTACCATTAACATTACCATTAACATTAACATTAACATTACCATTACCATTACCATTACCATTACTATTCCCATTACCGTTCCCATTACCATTCCCATTATCATTCCCATTACCATTCCCATTACCATTCCCGTTACCATTCCCATTACCATTCCCATTACCATTCCCATTACCATTCCCATTACCATTCCCATTACCATTGCCATTCCCATTCCCATTACCATTTCCATTACCATTACCATTCCCATTTCCATTATCATTCCCATTCCCATTCCCATTATCATTCCCATTCCCATTACCATTCCCATTGCCATTCCCATTAGGTGCCATTCCCATTCCCATTACCATTCCCATTTCCATTACCATTGCCATTCCCATTACCCTTCCCATTATCATTCCCATTTCCATTACCATTACCATTCCCATTACCATTCCCATTACCATTCCCATTACCATTACCATTCCCATTACCATTCCCATTACCATTCCCATTACCATTCCCATTACCATTCCCATTACCATTCCCATTCCCATTATCATTCCCATTCCCATTACCATTCCCATTCCCATTACCATTCCCATTACCATTACCATTCCCATTACCATTACCATTCCAATTACCATTCCCATTATCATTCCCATTATCATTCCCATTTCCATTCCCATTTCCATTCCCATTATCATTCCCATTCCCATTTTCATTCCCATTACCATTCCCATTAGGTACCATTCCCATTCCCATTACCATTGCCATTCCCATTACTATTGCCATTGCCATTCCCGTTCCCATTCCCATTACGATTCCCATTTCCATTACCATTGCCATTACCATTACCATTCCCATTATCATTCCCATTTCCATTATCATTCCCATTTCCATTATCATTCCCATTCCCATTCCCATTATCATTCCCATTCCCATTTTCATTCCCATTCCCATTGCCATTCCCATTACCATTCCCATTCCCATTCCCATTCCCATTACCATTTCCATCATCATGTCATTTTCCGGTATATTGACGTTTTCCTATTCTGGGCAGGTTTGAAAGTTTGTACACAGTGTTTTTCGAAAGCTTTGTAGATCCTTTGAGTGATGTGAAAATATAAGAAATTTGTTTCAAAAATTTACGTAAGTACTCACAAAAATATGGAAGTATTGTGAGTTATATAAACATCGCTGGTTTCAAATGTTTATTCGAAATGTTTAAAATATTTTTTGTCGAAGACAACTAGGTTATAGGCAGTTCAACGTTTTTCTCGCAAATTCAGTCGATCATTTTGAATTGTCCAGCTCAACAATGCAAAAAAAGTCTTGACACGCATAAGCCCTAAGTAGATGCGCCGTGAATAGAATTTTCCTGAGCTTAGGTCGAAAGTCAAGCGTGACTGTCTACTGTATGATAAAAGAAATTTCTTATCTCGCAAATCCGCAAAAAATGTCAGACAGTATATATTGGTTGGAAACGGAGACGAACGGTTTAGTCTTGTTTTGAACTGATTCGTGCACAGTGGGCTAGTTTGATTTTGAAAGATTGGCATTTTGGACATTTCGAACTATGGCGTGGATAATGGCGAACAAAACGACCGCGCCATTTTTAAGGTAAGCGGCAGGTGTAGCAAGGATTCTTCAGATTCTGTTAGTTCTGCAAAGTGTTGGAATTGGAATTTTTTCCAACATGTTTGATGCAGGAATTTAACTATTTTTATAAAAAATGTCAATAATATTCAATTGAAAATAAACAAAATAGGTGTTGATATCTTACCTAGCTGTAAAATAATTAATTAATAACGTTTCAAGGATATCAGGTACCTATCTAACGTCATAAATTAATTTCATTTTCGAGAAAAGTACCAACCGATCAAACAGTATCGTAGAAAAAATCCATTTTAACAGTATCGTAGAAAAAATGGATTTTGGTTGGATTCTTGGTTTTTTCTACGATACTGTTTGATCGGTTGGTACTTTTCTCGAAAATGAAATTAATTTAGAATCCAACCAAAATTTATTTTACATCATAAACTATAATAATTATTGGAGCTCGATCTCATAGATGATGATGATGATGATGATGATGAAGAGGATTAGAGCATTGATTGAGAAAACTGATATAGGTATTAGGTAGGTTTAGGTAATATGAGAAATTTTCTCTTCTGTGTGAGTTATGCTCGATTAGGATGAATGGAAAAACCATCGTTTTTCGAATTTTTGAGTTATAATATTTTTTAGAGCGAAAATTTAGCAAAGATTTAAGTTTTGCCCGTTTTAGGTTCAGATTTTGACGTTTTTCGAGCTGATGGGTCGGGTTTTTCGGCCTATAAGTGTTTGGCTGAAGGTTTTTATGTCCTCAGTTAAATCCTCAACGTTTTGATGGGTTTTTTAGATTTTTGGTTTATTACATGCTGAGATTTTAGCGAATTTTTATATTTTTTCGATATCGTGACGAAGCAGCATGAATATTCATATATTTCTTGATCTAGCGTTGAGGAATGAAAAATATGCTAGTCCTACTGCCCTTTCGGTTAAATAATTTTTTTTACTTTCGGTACTTACGTGAAAGCCTCAAAAGTACGTGGAATGCCGAGTTTGCGCAAGCTGTATTTACATAACAAAATACCGACGGGAGCGGTAGAAATCGCAGAATAACAGCAGTAACAGTTGCTAGTTAGTAGCAGCTACTGCTAGAAGTAGCAGCTACTGGTAGCTGTGACCCGCGGATCTATATCATTGGATCAGTGGCGATTTCTTGCGGAACCTCGAGGAACTAACGTCTGGTAGCAGTTCGTTCACCCAACGCGCCGCTATTTATAGAGGTTTTAGGTAACTACCTAATAGGTATTTTCGAAGAATTTTACTCCACCACTTACTGATCGATATCGTCCTGTCACAGACGACATTTTTTACTGATGAACTTTCGCCGTAAATTACCAAAATTTTTTCTCCCTTCGAGATTTTTTCCATAATTGGGACCTTTTTTACTGATCAGGACTTCCTTGGTTAGTTAGAACATTTTTGTTAGAACTGATCGAAACTTTTCTGTGACAATAGACTTTCACGATAAATAGGAACATAAAATGTTTAAAAATTTTTTTTACTTATCGAGTTTTCCCGGCAATAGGAACAATCCTTATTGGTCAAAAACTATCCCAAATGTTTGGTAAAAATTATTTTTTCGTCAGTAGGAACATTATTGCTAATTGAGATGTCTTTTCCATTATAAAGTAAATTTTTTGCTAATCAGTTTGAGTAGTTTTTCCAAAAATAGGAACATTTTTCTCTAAAAACAATTTTACTGATTGAGAATTTTTCCGTAAATAGGAACTGTTTTACTGATCGGGACTTTCTCCTGAGCAGGCAAAATTCATTTTCACGTCTGTAGGAACATTTTCTATTGATGAAAATTTTCTCTTCAGGTACGAAGATTTTATACTGATTTTTCCTGAAAGCCGGAACATTTTTTACTAATCGAGATTTCCCGTTCGTAGGAACATTTCTTTTCTGATCGACCAGAAGAGACTTTCCTCATAAATATGGACATTTTTTATTGATCGACATTTTCTCTAGAAACACATTTTTGTCATTCGGCATTTTCTCTGAAATGGTCCTATATAAATATAGGAATATATAAATATAAAATATAAAATTTTTACTGATCAAGTTTTTTTATATGATATATATTATATTATTTTATATAGGAGCATCTTTTTACTGATCTAAATTTTTTTCGTACCTACCTAATTGGGAAACTTACTTTTGGAACATCAGTTGTATCGGTTCCTCGTGTAACTGTTATTCGGCCGTTATCGCTACCCGTCACAGTTCCCCCTTTCATCCGGTCATCGGCCGCCCCAGACGTCAGACCTTTCAGTCGGACGGTTCGAAAGCTACGTTCACAGTGCGATGGTATGGGGCTGGCCCGAGCAGCTGTCCGATCTCTCGCCCGTCTTTTCAGGTAAACATTGTCAAGGAAATTCGATCGATCTATCGGAGGAAAATGCCAAGTTATCGGGTCTGAGGCGGTTTTTTCACTGCGCATACGCCTGACCTCGGGCCCCCGGCGTTCAAAACAACAGCTGATCTGGTGACGTCTGGTGGGGGTAGGAGCGCCAGCACTCTTTTCAACACCTTCAGAATTAATGATAGCAAAGTAGAAAATTTTCACTCAATGGTAGCCTGCATTTGGTCAATGATTAGTTTTAATTGAATTTATCATTGGCAGAATTTTTCCTTTAAATATGATTGTTTTGTCAGGCATTGTAATCACAAAACTAGATTGTTGCCTCTTTTGGAAATCCAAATGCTAGAAATTCAATGCGAAAGACGTACATTGTAATTTTGGTGTATTGGTATTGAATACTACTATTTCTTTGCTTCGAATTTCTGCCACAGTTTATAGCGAGGAAATCACCAACAATAGGAACCGGCCAATATATCTGACAGTCGTGTGTGGCACAGCATGGCTAATTGGACGAATTTCCAGTAAATTTAACATTATTTTCCCCCGTGCGTGCAGATAATTGGCTCATTTTTTTGGTTCAGTGCAAGAAAATATTCTATTTTTGCTATTAACTCAACATCTGCCCATTGTAGCATTGAGAATTGGTAGCAACTTCCTTTATCTGGGCCAATTAGGTAAATTTATGGGCTCTACCTTGACTTGAGGATTCAAGCTGTATATTGTTATGTAGATTATAACCTTACATTTTTAAAATCATGCGTGATATTTATGATTTTTACTAGGTGAACTGTATTTTGGCTTATATTTTCACGGCTAACTCGGCTTTCGCTGTAATCAGATAACGGCCAAGGTCACTGGACCATTGACTTTGACCCCGAGACGCCTCGTACCATCTACCATTCAGCTTCGGCTGCTGAAAGGCATTTTCCTCCAGTAACTTTTCCTTCAATCGTGGCTTTAGGTACTGAATGATTAACACTTTTCCGTCTCGCGTTTTGTCAGACCTTCAAGAACGGCGTGTCATTTTTGGGGTTTGAAATGTAGACATTTTTACGAGCGCTTCAAAACACAGTGCTGCACGATTTTTTTTTCAAAAAAGAAATTAGTCGTTCCCTTGTTTTCTGCAAAAATTCCTCTGAGGGCGACTTTCACCCAACATTTACCATGTCACCAAAAGCCGTGCTCATTAATCATGTTTAGGTCAGATCGTTAGAAACGTGTTAATGGATAAATTACTATTGATAACAACATCTAATTGTGTTTGTCATCAATCGTGTTTTGAATTTCACCAATGGACTGCAACGTTTTCGCGAAAACCGAAGACAAACCTTTTATGAAATATTTTACTGATTCAGAGTGTCGCTCAGAATATGGGTTTTGACGATTTTTTTTAAATTAGATTTCTTAAATTACAATTTTTTTTAATGTGCTGGAATTCGGTCAAATTTGCAATCCATATTGATTCTACATTGGCACTCGAATTTTAACGCTGAAAATCTCTGTAGGTAAATTGAGTCGGGACACACTTTTGAGAAGCGAGGCCGACTTCTTCAAGTTGCGGTGGGACCAGGATTCTGGAGCTCGTACAGGTCATCCGGAAAGATTGGAAAAAGTGATTTTTATGCGGATAAATGGAAACGTTCTTTAACTATTTCTTCAAAATCAGTTGGATGGATTGCTTCCAATAATGAGCGCCCATAAAACTCAATCGAGGAAAAGTTCTCTGAAATTTTACGTCCATCGTGAATTATTTTTATTCTTCAACATTTATCGGTTGAAGCCAGCTTATTAAACGAAATGAAACGGCGGAATTTCGCTATTTCACGGTACGGCCTGAAATGTTAGGTACTTCTCAATAATAGTGAATCAACTTTATGTTCGTCTATTACTTGGCTGCAACGTCTAGAAAGCGGAAAGCCCCTGCAAGCTTTCTACGCGTAATAGGCGTCGTTTGGGATGACAGGCGTCCGCTGTCGAAAATAGGATGTCTCTTTCGACGATCTGGGACGGAAGGGCCCCTTTCCTCATTTTGAGGCCAAAACATAAGATCGATCATGGAAAAGTATGCCCTCCCCCCCATTAGGTAGGAGCTGTTACATCGGGCTGTTATAACATACCTATGTATAAATACATGTAGCCCGATATGTGGAAGCTAAAATTTCCGATTGCAAGTAACTCAAAAATCTTGTTTTCCGTTTTTATCTTGTGGCATTGGTAGCTCGTTGAAAACTGTTCGATCTGAGACCAAAAGCGTCAAAATCGGTTCAGCGGTTCAGCTGATATGGCAGTCAATGCCTCCTTCTGTAGACGGCCATGGCTCTGGATCGAGACCTTGGATAAGGAAAGTGCCGCAGTGCGCACCGACTAATCTCCCGTGATAACCGAGGAATTTATAGTTAACTGCGTTCCAGATAAGTGGGTGTGTCTTGACCGTAACAAAAGAACTCAAAAGAGGAGCAAAAGGAGGAGTTCTGTGTCGGCTCGTGTGTGCGTGTCGGAGCGAATTGGCAGATAGTCTGGGAGAATGTGTGTATTACATGGCCTCTGACGTCACGAGCCTAGACGTGTTTTCACGTCCGTCTGCCTTCGGGATTCGCCAGTCTTCGTCGATAATGCAATATTCAGTCGGCCGGTTATTAACAGTCTTCGATTTGTAGTGCTTTTCCGCGAAAATCCATAAACATTGTAAATTAACATTATTTCCAATGCCCTGACGGGATCGAGGAAGCGTGAAAATCGGAAATTTAATTTTCCGCGGTCGAATTATCTAGTTTAGGGTTGAATTTTAAATTTGGTGCATCCTTACCTCGGTCCTTCCGGTTTGATAGCGATGTCCCGCCGAAGGAGAATGACGCCTGAAGAGATTTGGAAGGCTTACCACGCGTATCACAGCAGGTACTTAGTAAATTTCACGTGTTACAATTAATTGACCGAATTCCGACTGTTTGCACCAGAAGAATAATCCACGGCCGACGATTCATCACAAAAATCAAGAAATGTTATGAAAACTGTTATGAAAGTTCGTAGACGAGTTTGGGAATTCGAAGACGAATTTGTAGCCATGGACGTTGCCACGCAGAAAAAACAACTCAAACCCGGACTTTTGGAAAAAATCCATTTTTGTCGCTTACGTGTCTAAATTTTCCAAGCATTCCCAGGATTTGCCCGGTGACTACTTCGTTCAAACTATTAACTTCGTGCTAAAAGTGACAAGAAGCGCGAAATTACCTAAAACTCTCTAATATTGTGAGTTAACAGGGAAAAGCGATCGAAAATCGTCTCTAGTCTCACGACCTTCAGAAGCCCGGTTTGGCTGTTGTGACGCGCATTATAAGATTTTACGATTTTTACCTCCCAAAAGAACCTCGGTTTTCAACAGAATAGAGAATGGACTTGGTGAGGAAAGATCGAATTTCGGATATAATTTTCACCGGTTAGCTTCCTAGGACATGCATGAACACGAATGCTCCGAATGATCGGACTTTGCTCGGCAAACGCTCGCGTGGCGCTGAACATCGATCCAAACATCGATTGTTACCATTTACCGATTTATCGAGCGAATAATTCCGATTTTCGGGATAAAGTCTCAAAACATTTCAAATTATTCCAAACCTATTACGAAATTAAACTTTACAAATTACTTACCGAATGATTCCTTCTGTTTCCAGGATGGGGAGTTTCACATCATCTCCGAAAATCATGAACGACGACACGCAGGACAACGACCTGACTCTTCCGGAACACATGTCCAAAGATGAACTGCTCGGATATTGCGCTGCTCAACTTCAAGGGACGCCGTTGTTACGCCGGAAGTTCAGATCGGCGTCAGCGTACGACGACGTTCAATGCAAATGTGAGCATAAAAAATAATTCGACTCCAAAAAGACACATGAATGAAGTTGACGCATGAAAAAGCATTGACGCATGAATGAAGTTGACGCAAAAAGACGCATGAAAAAGTTAAAGATAAAAGTGCGAATGAAAAAAGATTTCGACAGCAATTTTACTAAAGACCCTTTCTGCTGAATAGCTCAGTACCAAGGACAGATGCTCGCTCGAGCATCCAACTTTGAAGTTTGTCATTAATTTTAAGGTACAAATGAAATGAAAGCACCGACTTCAAAGTGATGTTCAAGTGAAAAACTGTCCTTGGTACTGAGCTATTCAGAAGAAAGTGTCCCAAGGTACAGTAACTATACTTCACCTCATCATTTCAAGAATTGCTGTCAAAACCTTTTTTTGAAATTTTATTTTTCACTTTTTTATGCTTCTCTTCAGAGTCGGTTTTACATTTTTGTCAACATTTTTTTTATGCTGTGCGATAACAACTAACATCTTTGTTGCAGACTCGGATCTCCCCCAAGTCAAAGACCCATCGTCGATTAGGATACTACAATGGAATCTCCTCTCGCAAAGTATGTCCTTTAATGACAACTGCCTTTCACGCTAGAGGTACAAACGAATGATAAATTAACGTATTCTGCCTTTTTCCAGCATTGGGCGTGAACAATGACAACTTCGTATGCTGCCCGCCCGAAGCTCTGCAGTGGCAGCGGAGAAGGAATTTACTGACGCAAGAAATCGTCCGCTACTCGCCTGACGTCATCTGTTTACAAGTGAGTTTGCAAACTTCACAACAAGAACAACAACATTAAAAAGGCACTACAATTTAAGTAGCCACAACAATGACAACATTACGAAGCCACAACAATAATGGCAGTATCAAACGCCATGACAATGACATTAAGAAGCGACAACGATGAGAACATTAAGAAGCCACAACAATGACATCGTCTAAAAGCCACAGCTATGGCAACATTAAAAAACCACGACAATGACAACATTGAAAAAGCCACGATAATGGCTACGTTAAAAAGGCACAACAATGACATTACGAAGCCACAACAACAACAACAACAATAATAATAATGACAGCATTAAACGCCATGACAATGACATTAAAAAGCCTCAACAATGACAACATTAAGAAGCCACAACAATGACGACGTTTAAAAGCCACAACTATGGCCACATTAAAAAGCCATGGCAATGACAACATTTAAAAGCCACAACATTATAAAGGTAACATTATAAAGCCACGGCAATGAGAACATAAAAAGCCATGGCAATGACAACATTAAGAAGCCACAACAATGGCAACATTAAGAAGCCACAACAACAACAACAACAATAGAAAGCAACAGTAATGACACGTTCAAAAGCCACTACAATGACGACATTAAAAAGCCACAGCAATGAAAACATTAAGAAACCACGGCAACTACAACATTAACAAACCTTCACAATACCAACATTATAAAGGCATGACAACAACAATAACATTTAAAAGCCACTGCAACGACAGCACTGAAAGAACATAATAATGACATCAGTTGAAAGACATGACAATGGCAACATTGAAAACCCATGAAAATGACAACCCTTAGAAGCCATGACAATGACAACATTAAAATGGCTCAACAATGACAGCATTTAAGTAAAAGCCACTAAAAATTACAAAATAAAACGCCACAAACACAACAACATTAAGAAGCCATGGCAATGACTACATGAAAAAGACACGACAATGACAATATTTGAAAATCACTAAAATTGATAACAAAAAACGTCACAAACACAAGAACGTAAGGAAGCCATAACTACAACATTGTTGCCACACCAATGACAACGCGGCGTAAGAAGCCATGAAAATGACAAGACGTGAAGCATGTTGGAACGTCTAAAACGTTAAAAGCATCAACAATCAGACTTGTGCCTCTCTTCACTTTTTAAGTTGTGTGATAACACTGGTGATATCGTCAAAAATTTGCCATCAATATTCGTGAGTGATTTGTAATTTTTCCTACTACAGGAAGTAGACCATTTCAACTACTTGAAGAAAATCCTGGGCACGCAAGGTTACGTGGGGATGTTCTTTCCGAAGCCGGACTCGCCCTGCATGTACGTCAAGGACAACAACGGCCCCGACGGGTGCGCCATCTTTTTCAGGACGAGCCGATTCGAACTTGTCCACTCGGCCACGAGAATTCTCGAAGTGTGGAAAGTGCAGAGTAATCAAGTGAGCAATTGCCGGTGAAATATTGTTCAACTAGCTAGTTTTCGAGGGACATTTCAAGTACCACAAGTAATACACTAGTTCCAACCCTTTATTCGAGGAAGGCAGGGCACCCAAGGCAACTTTGGTTATAATGCAACGCCTGGTTTACTTTACTCGCTTTACATTCTGTTCCTTTTTAGAAGCCCGTCGTAAATTCGCTTCTCTCATTTAAAAAAAATGTTAATTTTTCACATTGGTCTAACAATCATGCACCTTTACCTACTCGTAGCTGATGTTTTCGTTCTTCGATCAACAGGTAGCACTGCTGGTGATCCTGAGGAACCGCGTGGATGGTAAAGAGGTCTGCATAGCTACGACGCATCTGAAAGCGAGGAACGGCGCACTTTTGGCAGCACTTCGCAACGAACAGGGCAAGGTACGTTGATGATGGCAAATCGTAATTCATTATCAAAAATTCCCACGCACCATAATTTTTATATTTTAGGAAGTGCCTAGTTTTCAAAATAAAGGTATCAAAAATAAATTTCCCTGATTTAGAAAAAAATCCCCATGTGAGGGAAAAATCTCAAATGTGCTACACCTGCGTCCACTTGTTGGGAATCAGTTCACCGCCATTTTGAGTCACAAGATTTGCATTGCGCAGTCAAAAATCAAAAATGAGATTGCCCATCATGGTTAGACACAAGTTCAGATAGTGCTAACTCGCATCTATCCCGTTCCGAAGGATCTGCTGGATTTCGTCGCCTCGATCGCCCAGGACCGCCCGGTGATTCTCTGCGGGGATTTCAACGCCGAGCCGATCGAACCCGTTTACAGTTCTGTTATCACCCACCCGAGCATCCGACTGGCCAGTGCCTACGCGACCTGCGAAGGAGAACCCCCCTACACTACATGGAAGGTGAGTTGGTGAACATAACATGAGGTAGGCTACAACTGGCAACACTGTGTAGGTAGCGACAAAAAAAAATCAAAATAAATTTCCTCTCGAAAGAAATCTGAATGAAAACGTACAGGTACGTCTACTAAAATTGCATCTTTTTGGTTTTGACGAAATCATTTTTCACGCTTGTGGAATTTCTCTACAACTGGCAACACTGTGTAGGTAACAACGATAAAAAATCAAAATAAATTTCCTCTCGAATGAAATCTGAATAAAAATGTACTAAAATTGCATCTTATTGGTTTTGACGAAATCTTTTTTTACGTTTGTGGAATTTCTCCACAACTGGCAACACTGTGGCCTCTTAAAAATGAGCGATGGATGGCAAAATTTCTCATATTCTCTACATTTCAAGGCGTTTTAGCAACATTAACATCCGGAATTTTCATTTTTTGCACAGGTTAGAGAAGAAGGCGAAGTTCGACACACCATAGATTACATTTTCTACTCGAAAAACAAATTCAGCGTCGAAGACGTCCTCGATTTTCCATCTGGCGAAGACATGGGCCCGGGTCGGGTACCTTCGTACCAATATCCGTCCGACCATTTCTCCCTCGTGACGGACCTTAGAGTTAACCAAAATGTTCTCAGCCCCTTGTAGCCCTTGGCCCCCCAACCCTTCGCAGAAGGTAGCAATCGGTGATTTTTGGATGGGTTATACCGAAATTCGATGCGCAGTTTGTTATTATGTTGAAAAAGACCGCTTTTGAATTTCCGGAGCAATCGACAATTTCATTATTTATATTGAGCAGTTCAACGATTCACTAAAATGCAATACATGAGCAATTTAGGTAGGTGTTTTGTTTTGTACCATTGTTAACTTTGAGTTTCACATTTAGAATTGCAAATTCGGGGAATCTCCTCTGTTGTGGGATACTGAAAACTCAGTTGGGCTGGCACGAAATTAACGGTAACATGCGGGATCAGGAGTGACTTGTATGTCAGTAAATTGAAATAGGCGTATTGTCGTCAGATTTTCGGGTTTCCTTAATGTTTTTGGTTGCGAGATGTGGATTTTCGCTGCAAAAATTCGTTGTCTGGAGAGATAAATCTGTGGCCCCTCACGTGGGCAAACAACTTCTCCGACTGTTTACAACCCAGAAAATATGAATTTTTCGGGGCTCCATTTTTCCTACGATTGATTAGAAAACGACGAGGAGAATTGTCATTTGGCACCAATTTACACGTGGAGACGCCATTTAGACACGTGGGGGTCTCAGATTTATCTCTCTAGACTTTCTGCTGCGCAAACCCCGCCCGCAATTCGTGCTGTACCATCCTGCGTGAAGGAAATAAGAAATGGAAACAATAGCACCTGCAATAAAGAAATAAATGGTTGTATGTACATACGTAGGATTTTTCAATCGCTGTTCAATAATTTCGGGTTCTGCAATAATTTCATGAAATTTCTCTCGCTACAATGAGATTTGTCTAGCTTTTCATATTTTACGCCACTTTACCTTTTATGGGTTATCTTGTTCGATGCGATCAATTATGGAATGTCCGTCTCCTCTGCTTAACATAACACTTTTTGTATCATTGTAGTGGATTACTCGAATTGTTACTGTGTAATATTTATTGTTATCCTTTAAGTTATTATAAAAATGATTTCAATAAATTTTGAAAGATTGAGCGTCGATCAGTTCATACGATAAGTTCAAGCGTCGTGGACGTGCCCTGCTGCTTTGAACACAGCGGGAGTTTATATTGTGAATCAAAAATAAACTTTGGGGCCTGCCTATGGTACCAGTCCAAGGCCTCTGTTATAAATTGAGTTAATAGTGCAAGGGGGCGTGGCCTAACAAGTCGTGATTCAGTGCAGAATGTTAGGCTACGCCCCCTTGAACATCTTTCGCAATTATTTTGAACCATACTTGTATGGAAACCCCGGGGTATGCAGGCACGCATTTCCGGATAATGCTAGATTAATGTTTTCACTCCCCTCAAGCAAACGCCTTAATTTTCTCCAAAAACGTTTAATTATTTTTGTTCTTCAATAATAATAACAAAACTCGGCCCCGAACGGGAACTATCCGTAGTAGTAATCAAAATAAACCGATCTCGTCGTATTCTTCGTGGTTTCCTCGACGAGATTGTACAGCGGCGAGTAGACGCCGATGGCGAAGGCGACTAGGCCCAGCAGCATGATGATGATGTCTCTCACCAGGATGAACGGCCTCTTCCAGCCGTGGCGGCCGCTGACGACGTTGTAATCCAGAAGTCCGGGGATGACGAAGCCGAGCAGCGACAAGCAAAATGCTCCCACGAGGCTGACGATCAGGTCCAGGCGAGGCACGAGCAGGCTGACCAGACCTGGCGGTGTTTTGGCGAGATGTTGAAATACGGAGGCGGGAATGTCGTTCGATATGCAAAGAATATCCAAAAACCCATACCTAGCGAATATTAGGAGAAATCCTTCCCATTGATGAGGTGTCAGCTGCCAGATGCCATAAAGCGTAAATGGCAAAAATGCCGCTCTCGGCAGCATTTCCATTGCTAGAGAACTGGAGGTGCCAGGTTCGAACCCTGCCGGAGAGTGATTCTATTTGCCATTTCCCACTTTATCTCATCTATGCTTATAACTTGTTTCCATCTATGCTTATCACATATTGCTCCTTGTCACTCATGTACCAAAACCAGCTCTCAGCACGTATGAGATAGCTGGTGTTGCCACTTGAGCGACGAACTTCTGAATTGCGATTTACCGGTGCACAGCGTGAAGACGAAGCGGAAAACATATTCCCACAGCGTGTTGTTTTTGGTCACTTTTAGAGAAAGGTAGTTCGTCCACATGACTTCGATAGCCACGAAGCATTGGAGCGGATACGAACAGAAGATCGCCACTCCCATGATTATCTGAACCGTGGTCCCCAACCTGTAATCAGCCGTTGTTCGTTATTCGCAATTATTCCAGCGGAATCGGCGTTCCAGAAAATCGAAGGTTTTGTTCGACCACCTGGTCAGTGTGACATGCTGGAGTGTGAGCAAGGAGCACTGCCGAAGCCAAGAGTTTATTATAATGAACATTTCTGGATATGAGCCAAAGATCCCATGATCACCTGGATTGTTTCCTAAGAAAATGCAGGGTGAACATTGATGGGGATAGTATGCACCCTTTGCTCACACCTGTTTTCATAGCGTTTAACGCCGATTTCAGTTTTTTTGTGTAAATTTTGTTGTTTACTTGGTTTTAAGATACCAGGATGTACCGGGTTTTTGAGCTACATCTACCGCATTTGAGTAGGTACCTGGGTGTTGGCAACCCTGCTACAAAATTCAATAAACAACTTTGGACCGGAAGGGTTCCAATTTCTCAATCCAATCCTTTCAGAAACTCGTCTGCTGGTACAGAATCCAATTCATCCGATCGGTAAGTACCAAACCTCACTTACCAAGCGGGTCTTGTGATTGTATGGACGATGGTTGCCTTAGTATCTGCTCCGAACTTCCAGTACCCGGCAATCCCGACAAACAAGTACCATGCGACTACAATGCTCATCGATATGTTGAAAACTCCGAACCAGCCGAGAAACCGTTTCGGCTGGATGACGTCTCTTTCCACCGCAACGATCTGACCGAAAGCAACGAAAATTGCCGCCGTGAGGTGCGTAGGTGCCATGCGCATGCGCAATCTGAGGTTTTGAAATGTTTGCAAGCGTTGTTGAAAGGCCTCCGCCTACCAAACCCACCGCGCATGCGCGAGGACTTGCGCACGCTCCTGGAACGACATGAATTCAAATGACATTTCAACTGTGAAGGTGCAACACTGCCCAAGTCAGAGCATCGTGTCTTTTGGGGGCGTCAGGGTTGCCTCTTTTCAAAATTTGAATCGGGGGCAACTTGGCATATCAAGCGTCCATGGATCGCATGGCAAACAGATCGGGCAGTGTTGCACCTTCACAGTCCGATTTCTTGAACATCGTCTGTTGAACGTGGGTACGTAGTGTACGGATGATTAAATGCATTACCACGCCAAAAGATTCGACAGCGAATAGAATCGTGCCGATGAACAGCGGCGCCGTCGAGAGTTCTCCGTAGCTTTCCCAGGTGTCGCTGAACGGCTCTGTCGGGTCCAAAATGGCGCCGAGAACCATACACATCGCTATCAAGGTCGTCACATTGCCTGAAAACGTCACGAAAATCGTGTCATCTCCATGTGAAGAGTTGTTTTCAAAAATCCTCGTCCCCCACCATGAAATTTTTGTTGTTGCTGAAACACTGCGCTTCATTCATGAAATAGACTGATGCCATTCCCAAAAACATGTTTGAGAAATATCATGGCAGCAGTGGCTCAGCGATGGGAGCCGCATTAATTTAAAAATCCGCAACTGAAATTGAAATTTCGCGAAAAATTTCATTGTTATTGACCGATGAGCGATGCAGGAGCCAACGTTTTCAGATCGCGAAGGCAGTTGACCATGAATAGCGGGATCACCCATATTATCGAAGTAATCGAACGTACCAGATTCACCGGCCCTTCGGCGCTGGACTTGTACTTTTCTGAAATCTGAAATTTCGTTGGATAATGCTCTGGAATCTACTACAGAAACTGTACCTAATTAAAAGGTATTATGAATGAATACAGTTGAATTTAAAGTATCAGACGAACGGGGCGGCGCGCAACCGCTGACCATCGCGTCCGAGGAGCCGCCCCGTTGTGTGACAGGGGGGGGGGGGGCGCCCAGCAACGGCTCAAGCCACCGGCTGATAGATTCAATTATTGAATGTTTCAGGCCGGCCGTGGCCGCCTTCGCATCGCAGATTGAGCAGTTCATCCGATAAGGCCTTTAGATGGTACGTGAAGAAATGCTTAGTTAGGTATTATTTTCATTTGAAAATGTTAGGAACGGAAACTCACCGTCAGAGACATGACGGTAAGATAGTTGATGTAAGCTGTGCATATTCCGAAATAACATATGAATATGATCGTGCCAATGAACGGTCTGAAAGTAATCAGGAATAAAAATCAAAAAAGGTTAATTAATTAGGTACCTACTTATTTATCAGGATTTACTCACTATGGTACTCATCAAGACAGCCGGGTCATGATTCCGTAATTTACAAAATATCAAAATATTCCTACTTATTGCTGATGAAGTTACCTGGTAAGTTTCACCATTGGTGCACACCAGGCGTGAGTGTGAGTCATACTGTGAATCATAGCGTCGGGCACAGTCACGTAAGGAACTCTCAGTTCGGCAGCGATTTTATTCATCGTATGAAACTGCCCTTACAACAATGTGACCGGCCGAGTAAAATTTTCAAATTATCAAATGTACGTATTAACTTTCAGTGTATGCCCGGGCAGGCCACCTGCGGCACGCCGGCTGTAGTTTGAAGGCCGTATCAGACAAACGGCTCGGGACGGAGCCGCCCGGTCGTGCGGCACTCAGCCAATCTGAGGGAAGACCGCCACTGCTGACGGCTCAAGCCGCCGGCTGAGGAAGATTCGATTGCCGAATGTCTAGGGCGGCGTTGCAGGTTGAGCCGTTAGTCTCATAAAGGCCTAAATCAAGCTCTGATCAAACGCCTAAGAGCAATTTTTATATTTTCAAAAAAATTCGACGCCGGGCTTACAAGCACGTGGAAACAGTAGACGCAGAATACCGACACGCTAATCCCCAAAACCATGCCGGCGATCATGCCTGCGTGTTTGAAGCCATAAGGGAACGCCAGTACTCCGATGCCGAACGAGCATTTCACCAAGTGCAAGAAAGCTTGAAAATTGCTGAAAGGAGCATGAGAAAAATGTTTTTTTTTTCATGATGGAAAAGAGGGAATCACAAAGGTTAGGCACTCTTTTTTTTTCTACTTTATTATCGACAGTGTACAATGTACTTTTACATTGTAAAATTCAAGAAATAGTATTTCCGATTAAATGATGTAGGTAGGTGCAGGAATACAAAAAAGTAATTCAGTACCTATTCTTCTAAGCGTATAAGTAAGTAAAATTCCAAATTTTTCGTTATTCTGCAAACTCGCGATACTAACTTGATGGTGCCAGTTGTCCGATTTTCATGCGGATCGTACGAGGTGTCGGACAAATTTTTGGGCACACTCTGAGTTGAAGTCTCAGCCATTTTCGCGGATCAAAAACTCGAAACCGGCGTCCAAATTCGAGGATTGTTGTCATTGCGAAGTCGTTGGTTCCAGTGACCTCCTTGGCTACCGATGTATTTTCATGTGAATGTTTTTAATAATGTAGTTGGGCCAAATAGTCAATTCAAAAAGCAGCCCAAACCTGTTGCTGAGCACAACAATCCTCAAGCGAAAATTCAAAAAAATTAAACTAGTCGGTTACTTCGGAAAAATTTTTGGTGTAGGTACGTGGCCCTCGCAATAATTTAGATCGCCGTCAAATAATTACATAATATTTTTATTTGCTATAAATTTTATTATACATAATAATATATAATTATTATAATAATATACACCTAATATAATAATATATTATTTATTTTATTTTATTTTTTTACATTATATTTTAAAATATAAATATTTATATACTCATTATAACGAGACGTCAAATTCAAGGAGGCGTTCGGTCGAGTTTTCTCCTTTTTTATCCACGGCGTTTAAAAAGCTGGGAATTGGGAAAATTTAGTAAAAAAATGCGATGTACAGGTACGATTTTATTAAAAAAACATTCAATTGATCCAACGTTAGTCAAGGAAAAACACTTTATGACAAAATGTTGAAAAATACAAAGCTTAAATTACAGTGATATGATTGAAATGTTCGTATTTACAAGGTGGGCTATGAGTATTTGGAAAAAGACGAAAAAATAATTTTCCATGAATTGAGAATCTACTGTAGAAATATCGGATTGCCTTATTGACGTATTAATACAAAAATATAAAGAAATTGTACATTTTGTTAGGTTTCGAGGTTCGTCAAAATAGTGTTGCTTTTGAGGTACAGGTACGCCGAAATTCGAGTGTTTCCCAAAATGAAATTTAGGCTTTGTAGACGAAGAAGGCATCGACGATAAGGATGGCTCCTTGAATTATAGCCAAGGATCCTTTCGTGAGTCCCTGGTTCGATTTTCCCGATGAGAACGTCCATCCTTGGAAATGGTTGATTGTCATCGAACCGACGGTGATGTACAGGACGGCTCCCATCACGCAGTAGAACATGTCCTGGAAATATTGTATTTTTTTAAAATAAATTAAATTGATGAAAAAAGAAATAAGGATTATGAAACATTGACTGAAGAAATTCCCAAATGGGAAAGGTCCCGTTTTTCAGTTTTTTGCTCATAACTAGAAAAGGAGAGGTCGGATCGAAAAAAGGATACTATCCAAAATGAAAGTAGGATAAATTTCCTACAAATTTCATCCAATACATAACTTGTTCAACTCCAACCGTTTCAGAGATATACGCTGTTAAAAGTGACGGTTCTTGAAAAATCTTCTCAACTCACGTTTGTTGTACGAAGTTCATCTGTATCGTTTAAACTATCGATTTTAGCGTACGAGCCGTCATGAACAAAGTTGTAGAAAATTGAATTTTCTACTACTTTTTATATTACAACTTATGCGCTCAAATCAAAAGTTAAGACGATACAGCGGTATCAAAAACATAGGATTGAATGTTTTTCCAGAAATGTAATTTTTGACAACGTATATCTCTAAAACTGTAAGAGTTAGGCAAAAAATGCATGGAATGAAATTTGTAGGAAATGTATTTAGCTTTCATTTTGATTATTACTGTTCTCTCGGTCCGACCTTTTGTTTTCGAGTTATGAGCGAAAAACTGAAAATTTTAACGCTTGCATCCCTCCCCACACACTTATCCTTGTTTGTTGTACTGGGGGAAGTAAAAACTTCCAATCACTAATGCAATAAAAACTTATTTCAACAGAATTCAGCTTATTGAAAAATATGGTACAAATCCTATTTTGAGAACGACCAAAAAATCGAATACCCAAGTTGGTATTCGCTCATGAAAATCTGTCATTCATTTCGTCAGTTTCTATAATGGGCTATAAATAATTGACCACATTTCGTCGGAAATGTTTCGTCACGGTTAGTTGAACCGGATGACAGCCGAAAGGGTTTATGTACGATTGTTCATAAACGGGAAATATCGTTTTTTCCGAGGAGGCATTCGCTGTCATCGAAAAATCAGGCCACTTCCTGCGTTCTCGGTATTCCAAAACTGGCGTTTCGAGTGTTGGTTGACGATTTCGAGAGAATTTTCTCAAAATCGTCACAAGCATTGACATAGGAAGGTACCCAGGTCCCACTTGAATTATTGGCCAATCTAAGAATTGCAAGCGACTGACTCATATCGGCCTAATATTTTTATTGGGTTTTTGTATGAGTTGAAAAAATGATTTAAAAATGATTTTTGTTCTACAAACTTTTTTGTGAGCCCCGGAAAAAGCACAATTTTCTCGCTTTGAAATTTCGTTCTTGAATTCGACTTAATTTCAGTAAAATTGCCATAAGTCCCTCAAATATTAGAGTAATCGCAAAAATGAGGATACCGTTGGAAAGAGCGTTAAATTTTCAATAATCTTACGGTATTTGCAACTTCCTAACGTTAAGTTTGCAAAGCAAAAAATTAGGCCAAAGTCGAGAAACGATAAATGTTTAAAAATTACCATTTTCCAACGTACGTTTAGGACTAGAAAAAAATTGAAATCTCCCGCTCACGTTCCAAGAAAAACTGGCTTAAAATGTCGGCTTTCCGACGGTATAATCATTTTTTTAATTTATCTCAATTTTTAAAGGTAAAATCAACGTTTGAATGCAGTTAAACGTGTTTTTTTGCTGCAATCTCGGCTTTTTCTGCAAGTTCTGGACGCTTCGAGTGAGATTTTTTGGACGTATTTTTTGCTTTAAGGTATAGGTACTCACAGCAGCTCGATTGATTCCATTGCCGGTGACGTAGCCGAGGAATGTGCCGATGGTGATGATGAGGAATCCTCCGAAAGTCGCGGTCATCAGGAAGAGGTGGAGTGACGAGTTGGCCTCCATCGTCTCATAGTGCAAGAACACTATCACTGCAGCCAAAATCTGAAAAGTAATAATTTTCAATTATTATTTCAATTTCAAATCATATTTGACCAGATTTTTTAAATTTTTTTTATTTTCCAATTTTTTTTTTATGGGGAAGTTGCTTTGCAATTTTTATTAGATCCCTGAGAATCGAGAAAATCCCACAAAAATCGTCGTTATTTTTTCTTAATCCAATACCTACCTAAGGATCGGATTTTTATGTATTTAAAAATCCTAAATAATATTTAACCTTTTTACATATTTTCCACATATTTTTTTGAGAAATTCTCAACCTTTTTAAATATTTTTCACATATTTTAAGAAAATTAATACGTATATAAGTCACATAATATGTGACTTATATACGTATTAATTTTCTTAAAATATGTGAAAAATATTTAAAAAGGTTGAGAATTTCTCAAAAAATATGTGTCAAATTAATACGTATATAAGTCACATATTATGTGACTTATATACGTATTAATTTTCTTAAAATATGTGAAAATATTTAAAAAGGTTGAGAATTTCTCAAAAAATATGTGGAAAATATGTAAAAAGGTTAAAATACTTTCAAAATTTTTGAGCTCAAACTGACGTTCAAACTCGAACTGAAACTCGAAGTTAAACTCAAAGTAAACCCTAATTTTGAAATTGAATTTTTTTCCAAATGCAGTTCTTTGCATTGTTCCACCTTGTCTGTATCCAGGTACCCTCCTATAACCATACAGTTAAACTGGGTACCCTCCTACAACCATATGGTTAAACTGGGTACCATCCTGTAACCATACGGTTAAGCTGGGTACCTACCTACTCCATTTGCCAATGAAAATACTTTACTTACAGCCTCCACGAGTTTGATGACAGCTAATCTGTTGAACGCCATTTTTATTCAAAAATCTGCAACAGCAAGAAAAATATATCACGATTAATATCATAGTAGGTAATCTAGTAAAAGAAGAATCTAGTAAAAATCGCCATTGCTTTCCTCCCGATGACCGAAGTTGACCCGGGAGTGACCTGTCGCCCCCGAGAAGAGTACGTTTGCAAAATAGATGCAAGACCAATTTCCGGGGCTCTGGCTAAAGCTGCCGGAATACCTTTTTTCGAAAAAATGATGTAAAAGGGTGAAAGAAGGCAAATTATATTATCTACTAAAAAATAACAATAATGCGCGTCACCTCAGTAATTGCATGAAAATTGGTGTACCTACCTAAAAATTCAAGGTAAAATAAGGGAAGAGAAGGGAAAATAGGGTAAAGATGTTATTATGGGCTTCCAACTCAAAAATACGATGGTACAATAGACTGAAAATTTATTGTGACGTTTCAGAAGCCGCTTCCATCTTCAGACTGATAACCTTCGAATATTAGGAGATAGGGAGCCCTCGGATAATGGAGTTATAGCAATTAAATAACCATTTACAACAGTCTGCCCATAAGCCAGCTCAAAAAAACTAGGAATAATATTATGTAACAATCATTAGCAGTCGACGCAGAAATTCCAGTGTTTTTTCGAAAAAATAAAATTTTATAAAAATAAAATTAATAAATATATTAATTATTATTATTATTACTAATAATTATTTTATTTTATAAAAATAAAATTTTACAAAACAAATTCAAAAATACTGACAATTTTTTTTTAAATAATGTTTAAAAAATATCAAGATTCACCCAATATCACTATCCTTGAATAAATCTTTTATGTGTGCAAAAAAACATCTGTTGCACTCAAATCCCCCATGATGACTACATTAGAGAACAGAAGTAGGCATCATTATTTCAATCCCGCTCCAAAACAGATACGGGGATTTTGAAAAAGGACCATGTCGAACGGGTAATGTGTACCATCGCGACGCGGCGGCATCGAGACGCGGCCTGCGGCATTTTTCCTGCCGCTTCTATCCTGCGGCTGCAAATGAATAGGTGCCTGCCGAGCGGACCGTCCAAGGACACGATCAGCAACCTGAATACGTGAACTCAGGCCTGAGGACTGTTTTATTTATTACCTAATTTTTTTTAAATCTTTTTTTTGAGTAATTAATCAGGTTTTTTTAAGTTTGGCATAATACTTTCACAAATAAAATTCTGCTACTAAAAATGCCTAAAATGTTGGCATTCAATATTAGGGATATTTGATATTCCTTCTCTTAAAGACGTAGGTACGTGAGGAAGAATTGTCGGATTTTCAAATTTGAGTTGTTACCATATTTTTAGGTACCAAACGTCCCATGTTCGAAAAACATGTTTTCATGTATTTTTTTGTGTCATGTGTACCTACTCAAAAATATTTTTTTACTCAAAAAAATTTTTTAGTGGGTCAAAAAAGTTTTTTTAATGTCAAAAAGTAGTCTTTAAACCAGTTTTTGACACAGAAATCCAACCAATTTTGACTTTCAGGGAGTGAAAACGGAGTAGAAACCTTCAAGGAATCCAACAATCTCAAAAAATTCAAAATCGGTTCGGTGGTGTAAAAAAACTCGACCGATTACGTAGGTACATTAGGTAGGTATTTCTGGAAATAATGTACCAAAAACTTCGTAATGGCCGAGGGTGAGGGAATCGGGCGACTTGCCCTCATAATCTTTCGTATTGATCCGAGCGCTTTCGGCCTGATGGTCCTCATCTTGGCACATCGGGTGTTCATTAGAATCGTTCGTCGCCAAACAGAAGGAGGTCCTTCAACATCTGTTCTGACTGATAATGATGAAACGTCACCTCGGTATCAATGCTAGATAGATCCTGCATTCAGGCCATCTAAATTAGATATGCGAAAATTTCCAGCCTTGCATTCCGACATGCGACGATTTGCAATTATTTCAATTCCGAAGTCGATACGAGTTTTGACACTGTGACATTTCGCTCGGCGATTCGGCGCGCATAACGATAAGTCCGGATGACGTCACACGGGACTGGAACTGGCGATGATGTCATCCACCTACCCAGTGCCTTGAGTCGAAGACGTCCTCCTTGGAAACCGGCCAAACCTCAAAGAGTTTTTTTCTTCATTCGAATTACCATCAGATTTTTACGAGCCCACTCATCCAATGATCAAAACAATGCTAGCTCATTTTTCTTCTTTTTTGAATCTTGGATAAAACTCGATGAATATTCTTGGCTCTTGAAACTCCCCAGGCTCAAGGATACGTAAAATTATTCATTGGCCAATATGTAAAAAACTATTAAAAATATTCTTCAAAGCGTAATTTTTTTAATAAAAAAAATTGTCAAAAAATTTGGAACCCACGGGATCACCTTCAAAATTGAGTTTTTGCGTTTTTTCAAAAGTACATCCTAATTATGCGGATTTGGACCCCTTAACCTTTTCCGATCGGATTGCCCGGACAACCACCACGACTAGTTAGGACTAGTTTCATTAAAATCGTATCGAACCACTGATCCGATTTTGACGCGGTTGGTTCCGAAAGTTGTGGTTTGCTCCAACTTGGTGCATTGTCTGGGGAATCCGATCAAAAAATGTTAAGGGGTCCAAAACCCAAAAAAACTTTTTGGAATTATGACTTTTTTGACATTTGAGCGCTTTTGAGTGTGTTTAGCGGATTCCCTTACCCGAGATGTTCAACTAGTATGAATTTGCAAATTTTTTTTAAACAAATATTAATAGATGAGTATAATAAAGAATAGAACATAGGTATAGATAATAATATAATATGGATAATGGTTAATTAATGAAACTACTGTTAGTATTAGCCTTAACTGTAGCCTATCTAGTAGAAACAAGACAGTTAAATTTATTTTGTGAAAATAGAAGACATTTTTGACATATTTTGATACACAAGAGACATTTTTTGTGACATTAGAAGTTTGATTTGCAGTTTTATCTTCTCAGAAAAGGCCATCAGAGGGGCCAATATCTAAAGATTCGCGCCGAAAAACCCCGAAGTTGAACTCATCATTTTATTGAAATTTTGGAACATTATTTCCAGGAATAGAAAAATTGTTTAGACTTTACCAGTAACTATTGTCATGCGTAAAGCATCGATCTTTTCTTTATCAATTTTTGAGATTGACCCTGCACCGAGGGTAATGTTCGTCCAATTTGCCTATTACCTCTCGCCCAAATATGACCCAATTACCACGCTCCGACCTCGGTTGCCACTATTTCCAACAATTCTTCCTACGACCTGCAATTGGTAAAACCGGCGTACACCTTCCGTGGGAAGAGATGGCGTCGTTGATACGCCCGTCGAAAATTTCCCGCGTTGCGGGGGCTCGTTCTGTTTTGGCTCGAACGTCCCGAGTCGTTCGCCTTGACATACAAACTTAGAAGTCGTCCGATTCACGATTTTCTCCCTTCTGGAGGCAAATTGCGAATTGAGACTGGCAGTTTTATAGGAAACGTTCGTCTTCCTGAAGCTTCACCTTGAAAAATCCGCCTTTTTACGGCGACAAATCGGACAAATCCAAGTCGGGCTTGGAAATATCGCTTAAGAAGCCCTGAAGATCGAAAATCTTGATCGTCAAGGTAAGGTGTCATTGTGGATTATTTTATGTTGTGAGAGTTTGGCGAAATAATATCGGAAAGGAGCAAATTAATAGCGTTAATTTAATCGGAAAGAAAAACTGTAATACGGTACAATACTTCGCTTAGGTACAATAGGCTCGGAGAAGCAGTGTTGCCACTAACTTTTCCCACAGTCATCCTGCTCTCTGGTATCGATATAAATATCTTAAATTAAATAATTATTGACGCTTGCAGCTTCCATAAACCAAAAACTGAGCTAAAGTCATTAAAAAAATACTTTTCCTAAATTATTTTGAATTTTTGTGCCTATTTTTTCTCAATTTTAGAACAGGTTTGGGAAGGCGGCTGTAGCTTAACAAATTATCGCAACTGGTTATTCTACTGGTAGGCTGCTTTGATTATAATTCGTAGTTAAATTATAACCATTTATCTGGCCACCTGTTTTTATAGTTCATCTAGTTTCGGACGCCCGATTGACCCAGTTACCCCACCTACTACCCCTATTTTGAAGGACGCATAATTATTGGTCCTGGGTAAGCATGACCATCCTAGATGCTTTTTCGAAGGTAGCTGACTAAATAAACATGAAAAGTAAAACCCTCATAATGAATTAATGCAATGGATGAATGTACGTTACGATCATAAAAACAAAATTTGTTTTAATGCTCTGAATAATTGTTTTAATGCATTTTATGCAATCTGATCTGTAGTCTGGATCAACCCTTCAAGAATTGGAGTGGTCCTGGATTTTTTATATGTTTTTTGGGTCAATTCGAAGGTGAATAATCCAAATTTTTGTATTCCGATCTGGTTTGCTTCTTCTGCAATCACAAAAAACACGTCATTTCTTTAACTTTTTTAGTTTTTCGTCTGTAGTTCCTTCCCATTGCATTTTTCGGCTTTTAGACCTATGAGAACACTTGTAGATCGATAAATTTCCAACAACATTGATCCAATGACTTTTGTTTGTAGGCTCAACAGTTTCGGAGCTACGGACCGGCAAAGATTTTCAAAATTGTGAAATTTCGACCTTCCGTCCACTTCCCGGGGCAATAACTCAAGGAAACCTTCGTTTTATCGAAAAGTGTAGAGAATAAAAGTTGTAGAGAATTTAATCAGCTTTCCAGCGGTTTTTTTAAATTTTGTTGGGAACAACCGTTGAGAGTGGGGGTAATTTTGAAGGGGAAAAGAGAAACAGACGTTCTGAGATTGAGTAGGGTAAACCCTCTACACAGTATCTCAGAATGGCTGGTTTTCTTGTCTCCTTTAAATTCTTATGTTCGAACATTTTCAAAAGAAAGAATGCGCACTGCCTTGCGCAGATGGCTGCATATGGCCCTGATGCCGATGGCTAGTCAGTACACTATAACAGTTTTGTTATTGGTAATCGAACACCACGAACTTCGATCCTAGCTCGTCGTTGAAGAATTCCTTTTTCGATCGATCGTTCAAGACGGTATTAAACAGACGATGAAATTCTATACTATCATCTTGGCTAGCGAAGGAGTAAGGTCAACCGAGGAACACGCCCCGACAGATTGCGAAACCGCCGAACTGCTGTACGAACAACAGATTCGAACATTCCATTCAATGAAATGCTTCATTTGAGAGTTGTACCCTGATTTTACAACCCATGCCTAATTAAAAAGATATAAAAAATTTTGAAATTTTTTTCAAATTTCACACCATGCTGCCAGGCATGAATGTTTTGATGAAACATAAACAAGCACGCAAATTGTTGTAAAATTATATCAACGCTGGGTTGTCAAAATTGGTTGGATTTTAGTGGTTGAAATCTGGTTTAAGAACTAATTTTTGACATAAAAAAAATTTGTATTTAACTCGTTAAAATGAGTGTTAAAATTAAAAAAAAAATTTTTTTGAGTACCTAGGTTTCGGGTAGGTAGGTACATGTCACAAAAAATTGACAATTTTGTATTTACCATCCACCAACTATGAAATTTCGCATCGTTCCACCCCTGTCGAAAGAGTAGGTGAATTCAGTGTGCGATAGGATCTGTATACAGGGTGTTCCGAACTAGCGATGAAAAAAATTTGGGTGAAACTAGGCAAAAAATGGAACAAAACTCAGCGAATCGCATTTTTCTATCACAACTCGTTCCCAAGATACGATTTTTGAAAGGTTTTTCCAGAAAAACGACACCTCTCTTCATAAAACCCCTTATCCCTCTGCTTCAAAACCACTTTTTCCAACTTTTGAGGGCATTTTTGAATTTGGCGTTAAATTTCCTACAAGCCTAGGGTACATTCATGGTCAAAAACCGACCCTTACGTACTGCAATTGCAGTTCAAACATCCAAAATCGAAAAAAATTAGCCTTCCGTTGAAGAATTTTTTTGAACAAATTTTTTATTTAATTAATTATTTTTTTAATCTCATTTTGGTTAGAAAAATTTGTTCAAAAAGTAATTCTTCAACGGGGGGCTAATTGTTTTTTGATTTTGGATGTTTGAACTGCGATTGCAGTATATTGCGGTATAATATTGCAGTTGTTGAATTTGAAAATAAATTTTTCACGCGGAATAACAGAAACCAATCTCGACTTGGTCAGGTTGGCCGGACAAGTACCGGTATCACGCCCCCTCGAATCCGGTTTTTGAAACATCGAATCCGGTTTTTCTGTGGTCGTAACATTACCAATGCGAATCTTAGAGCGTCGAAAATTCTGGATGTAAAACAGCCAGCTCCTCAATAAATTGTTGCAGTTGTGAATTTATTAATTTTCCAGTTGCACTCAAAGAAGGTTACAAGAATCTATTTAGTTAAAAAAAATAATAATTTTATTTTTGAAATCAGACATTTTTTAAATTTTGAAAATTCTGAAAAATTTGATCAAAAAATTTGATCTTGAAAAATTTGAAAGAAAATCTTGAAAAATTCTGTAAATCTTCAAGTTTTGATTTTTTTTTGTTGACATTTTGAAAATTTGATTTTTTTTGGAATTCTGGAGTTTTATTTTTGAAAAAACCGTACTTCTTCCACTATAATAAAAATGTAAAAAAAAACTACTATTAGGTACTATAATAATGTGGTCTCAAATGTATCAAAAAATGTATGGTCTCTGCTGAACGGTAAAGGCAACACGTGGCCGGACTTGGCAGCCAGCTCGCAACAATAAATCTCCAATGTATCAGTTCTATTTCGGTTATTTCCAGAAAACCCGGTTCCACCAGCTTTTCGATTTTTCAAACGTTATTTCCAAGCTTTGGACGATATTTCAAAAGGAAACGGCCCGAAATGCAAATAGGATCGAAGCTATTTGTTCGCAATTTATGCGCCGCTGATAATAACGATAGAATGGTGTCAAAATTGCCCTTCTATTTTCGAAAATTGTTGCCCCACTTTCATGAGAAAATGGCAAAATGTCTCTAACCATTAAAACGCATCTCAATTTGTGCATTAAATGTTTTGCAAAAATTTTCTTTCTAGCAGGTTAAACTATGTTAAAATTAAAATTTTAAATAAAATTAAAAATTCGCAATGAAATAATTTTTTAACAAAAAAAGTTTTTTTTTGTACTTTAATTTGTAGTTTTTCAAGTTGAAACATTTAATTAAAAAATTGTGTATACAAGCCCAACAAAATAATAAAAGAGAATTTTTCCCAGGAAATTTCTTGAGAGTTGAGCAGAAATCAGAACATTTTTAGTGGTTGATTTAAAATGTTTCAAAAAATGAACATTCTTTCAAGTTGCAATTAGTTAAAATTACCTACGCACCTTTTAAATACACATTCTATGGCTAACCCAGAGCGAAATGCCCTGACTAGTTCTGTGACTTAAGAGCGGCAGGGCACGCCCGGGGCAACTTTGGGTACCGGAGGAAAAGCAATGAATGGCGGTTTCTTCACGGAACCACCGGTTTTGGTAATTATTGAAACTATTTTCCGTGTACGAGGAGGAGATACACTTAGCAGTCCACCAATAATAATTATTGTAAACAATAAAGCATTTCCAAGCCGAATTGAGAATTTTCCAAATCAAATTGAGACCTTTGTAAGCCAAATTGAGAATTATACCAATCAAATTGAGAATTTTCCTGATCAAATTGGGGATTTCCTCAATAAAATTGAGAATTTTCTCAAATGAATACAGAATTTTACAAGCCTAATTCGGAATTTCCCAAGCCAAATCGAGAACGCCTTGGAAAATCCTCAATTTGACTTAAAAAAGCTATACCAACATTATTAGATGTTGGCCTGAAGTAGGAGCACCACACCCACTTCATTATGCATCAACACAAAATTGGTATACCTTGAGTTAATTTAAATATTTCGAGTCTCTATAGAGATCGTATTCTCTTCGAAGGCTTAACCGAAAACTAAAATTCAATTAGGCCAAAATATTCGAAATACTGGCCATTTATATGGCCATATGAACAAATTTCTTCTTATGGACCTTCTTATGGCCTTATGAACAAATTCGGTGAAAAGATTTCCATAAGATAAAATTTAAATACATAATCTACATAGTTATCGGTAATAATTTTATCGAAATAGTAACTCACTTTTTTTACAGCTCAACCGCAAACAAAACTGAGATGACTTCGGGTCAAAAGCACAACACGACTGGAGAGGATTGACTGAGGAGCGCGCCCGCGGATGGTCCGTATTTGTGATTGGTGAATAACCAGCGTACGAATATGAGGACGGGGAATTGGCGGCCGAGCTATACGGCCCACGCGCATGCGCGGACCAATCGTACGGCCGAGCATCACGATCTTCGAGGCATGGACCAGTCTCTCGTCAAAAAAGATGAGCACAACCGGCAGTGCGCAGATAACACACCATATTTTGAAAATTGAAAGTGTGACGCAATTTGATCATATTTTGACTACTTTTGAGGGTGTTTAGGTCAAAAATATAAAAAACTCATTATGAAAATTTTGAAACACGACTGAAATAAAAATACGCTACATTATCGGAACATAAAAATATCAACATATTCTGAAGGTAAAACAAAAATTTTAAGACCAAGAACGCCCAAATCGGTTCATTTTTGTGGCCGGGAAAAAATAAAATAGAAAACACTAATAATGTAAATATATCGGAAGCTCTGTAAGTTATTGAAACTCAGATTAAACAGGGTGTGAGGTCTTGCCGAGACAAACATTATAGTTCAAGAAATTTGAAAAAAGGTTGAGAATTGAGGGAGCTATGGTCATTTTTGTAAAATTTACAAAAATGTCGATAGCTCCCATTGCCATTTAGTGAAAAAAACGGATGAATATTAAAACTTATCCAAAAATCAGTGGTGCGCAGAAAACACACAATACCGACCTACCTATAACCAGATTTGTGAAATTTTCGACCGTCATAAATGGCTGATTTGGGGGCTGCTGGTAAAAAAATTTGACTAGGGAAGATTCTTTAAAATCGGCTCAACTGCGTACGCAAGGTAAACAGGTGCACTTTTCTAGTAAAATCAAAAACAAATAAAGATCCAAAGGGGCTGAGCTATAAAATGCTAACTGGTGGGGGAACTCGTAGAACTGGTTTTCGAATCGTCTCTCTTTCTCATTGGGATATTTTCCATCATTTAAAAAGATGAGATAGAGACGTGAGTCTTGTGAGCGAAACTCTCAAACCATACAAATCACGTATAAACATGCATTGTCATTATACAATTATACGGCAAGAAAAAAACAAGGTAGTAAGTGTCTCAGATTTGGTGTTTAAGAAGTCCAAAAATGGTCAAACAATTGATTTTTCCAACTCACTAACTCCAACTCCAAATACAGCTCAAAAGCTCAACTCACCATCAAAACACTACACATCTACAACTACTACAACTACTACAAATACTACAACTAGGTACACATCTCAAACTCAACTCATAAACTCATCGTAGGGATCCCACAAACCCAACTTCCAGAACTCAACTTACAAGCTCAACTCACAACACAACTCTCAAACTAAACTGTCAGACTCAACTCACAAACACAACCCTCCAATACAACCCTTGCACCCATCTCAAACACGACTCTCAAACTCATTTGTCAAACTCAACTCACAAACACAAATCTCACACTCAACAAACAAATTCAGAGTTGAGTTGAATTCTTTCGAACTTGAATCACAAACCCAACTGAAAACGAAACCCTCAAATTCAACTCCCAAACTCAACTTTCAAACTCAACCCACAATTTCAATTCTCAGACTCACCTCAAACTAAACTCTCAAATGCTAAACTCAAACTGGAATCACAAATTCAACTTTCAAACTCAACTCCCAAACTCAATCAACAATTTCAATTCTCTAATTCAACTCTCAAATTGAACTCTCAAACTCAACTCTCGAATTGAACTCAACCCGCGATTTCAATTCTCCAACCAGGGCCGTCCAGAGGGGGGGGGCAGGGGGGGCAAAATCCCCGGGGCCCGGGGCCCAAGGGGGCCCGGGCCCGCCCGTGGGCCTTTTACGTACTAATATGCAAATTAGAAAAAAATGCTTTTATTGACCGGGGGGGGGGCCCGGTCGAGTCTTTATCCCCGGGGCCCGGCTTGGCTCTGGACGGCCCTGTCTCCAACTCAGCTCACAAACCCAAATGGAACTTTCTATTTCAACTATCGACTCAACTCTCGAACTCAACTTTCAAGCTCAACCCGCAAACTCAACCCTCAAATTCAACTCTCAAACTCATCTCCCAAACTCAATCCACAGTCTCTGTTGAGGTAGTAGGTTGAGTTTGTGAGTCGAATTTCAGATTCGAGTTCCCAAGTTAAGTTTGGGAGGTGAGTTTGTGAATTGAGTTTAAATGTCGATTTTCCGAATTGATTTTGCGATTTGAGTTTGTGGGGTTAGTTTGTGAGTTGACTTTTTAGTTTCCAAGTTGAACGTGACAGCTGAGTTTGTGAGTTGAGTTTGTGAGTTGAATTGGCGAGTTGAGTTATTTGAAGTTGAGTTAGTGAGTTGAGTAGTATGTTTTGCGAGTTGAGTTTGTGAGCCGAGTTTGAGAGTTGAATTTGAGGGTTAGGTCTGTGAATTCAGTTAGAGGGTTAATTTTGTGATTTGAGTTTTTGGGGCTGAGCTTGAGAGCTGAGTTAGTTAGTTGAGTTTGAGACAACTTTGAGTATACACTGGAGAGCTCCTAAGTATAAAATGTACATAAAGTTAAGTGAGTTAAGTTACATTAAGTGAAAAAAGCTTATTGTAAAAATTATCTCAACGCATGCCACTGCGTCTTAACGCTCGCAATGTCATTGAAATTATTCTAATGGCTCTCGCAGTACATTACAACTTTACTCAATTTACGCTGAAGTTCCTGCTGCGCAAATAAAACAGAATCAACCGAGAAACTTTTCCATGTCGACGATAATTTGCCTACGCCAGACCAATGAGTTGCAAAATCGATTAGTATAATAGGCAGGTGGACGAAATCTGATCGACGAAGTAGATCACCTACAGCTCAAGGCGACGAGACTTCGACGATGAATTTTTTTCGAAATACGAGGTTTGATGGCAGTTTTGACTCTCAGACATGAGTTATTCGACATATTTTTACACCCCTATATTATGGGCTTCCTCACATTTGTCGATTTTTCAGCTCATTTTCGCTCAATACAATTTTTTCGATCTCAAACAGTTGTTGAAAAAAGTTCGTTTTTTTCGCTTCCAAGTTTTCATGCGTTTTTGACTTTGCCTCAACAAAATGGCCATAAGTGCCTCTAATTTTCAAGTAATTGCAAAAATGAGGATACCGTTGGAAAGGCCGTTAAATTTCCTATAACCTTGAGGTATTTATAGCTTTCTAGCATTCAGTTAAATGAGCAGAAAATTAGATCAAAGTCGAACGTTATTCAAATTTTTTTAATTTCCGTTTTTTCAACGAGCGTTTAGTCCTAGATTTAGGTATGTATTGAATTATTCTTATTAGGTACATACATAATTTTTTCATTTTTTCCAATATTTAGAACAAAATTACCACTGGATGAATTGTCGAATAAAATTGTTTTTACGGGATTTTTCATTATTTCACCTTCCACAGGGCAGGAAGCGGTAACAAGCTAATCAAGAAGTTATGATCAGCTGAAATTAGAGGCCAAGTCAGACGATAGTTAGATCAGCCTATATGTCGGAGTACGCGATCCATGGAATTGTGATACGTGGAATTAACGGCCGGCAATTGTTGTTTTGTCGTCGGTTTTGAAACGAACCGAATATCAACGAGTCCGGAAAGCGGAACGTTTCGCAGGACAGCCGTCAAACCTGGAGTTAAGGCCAATCAGGAGAATAGGGTGATTTCTGACAAAAATAATACCTAACTCAACTGAAGGGGCAATTATTCAGTATTTTGTTACATCCATATGAATAAAAAAAAATTGAAAATAAACCTGCATAACACGCATGAGGTAGGTAGGTGTTGAGAAAAAATAATAAAAATCGGATCGGAGGTTCAAAAATTTTTTTGACACTTAAGTACCTTATTAGGAATAATGTGAGGTATGCACCTAAATCAATGCCTCAGTGCATTTTCGTAGGTACCTATATGGTTGTTCGCTTCTTCAGTTCAGCTCATCCGAAGCCTCCTTCGGTTGCTAGGCGCGCCGTTGCTAGGTGCACCGTTGCCAGGCGCGCCGTTGTTAGGTGCACCGTTGCTAGGTGCGCCGTTGCTAGGCGCGCCGTTGCTAGGTGCACCGTTGCTAGGCGCGCCGTTGCTAAGTGCTCCGGAGCCTCCTTCGGTTGCTAGGCGCGCCGTTGCTACGCGACTGATATGCATCCTTATGTTGTGACTGTTCTGTTCACATCCTTTTTCAATCGAATGAAAACATTCTCAAAAAGTGTTCTCGTAGGATTAAATTTCCTACAATAGTGACGTGAATATCCGCGACATCCGTGAAATGTTTTTGCTCTTCAAATCTGACTCCGTAATGCTTTTTTTTTGAAATTTGTTTCCAACGATTTTCGGATTGCGATGAAATGCCCGAGGTAAGGAATCGACGATTCCTAATGGGCGGTGATCTCAGCCAGCGCCGCCCACAATCGCCCGGTATGTGCTGATGACTCTTGTTCCTGCCTGTTTATGACGTCTGGACTGACTCACCGGCACTATCTCACAGGCAAATTATAGTTTGTGTATCATTTCGTTCGATTCCCAAATCTTAGAAGGGGGCAATGCATTCGACACTTGCCTCTCACAACAAAAAAAAAATTTCCAATGAAAAATCAACTAGAAATTCATTCACGAAAAAACTCGCCTAGAAAAAAAGTTGAAAATTGAAGTGATTTTCTGACCGGCATTTGACCTTACGTTCAACTTCGCAAATCTTCGCCTAAATCATGCTGCTATATCATAATTTTTGACTGTCTCAATAAATCACTCGTTGAGAAGTTCGTGGAGCCCCATTTATTTATTTTTTTAACTTAAATAGTGGAAAAGACGATTTTTCCTCTAATTGTTTTGAGTTTGTATTCAAACAGTCAACCAGGACAGTGCTTATCATAAAATTCAGATAACTCGGTAAGCTATCTGCCCATCAGAAGTCATCCGGTTGAAAACACCGTCCCATCACCTGTCTGCCTTCGTGCGCTCGGACCTTGGCATACTTTATCCAACCTCCGCAGGTCAGCATCTTTGTATCCGTTTAAATGCTGAGATCGACCTCCGACTCTCGCATCATTAACAGTGTTGTTGACGATTTTGAACTTGAAATACCTACAGAGATATATTCCGTATTTTGCGATAGATACACAATCTTTAGGGCCGGAATGTTAGAGATATCTGCAGAATGTACTAAAAAAAGTCAAAAAATCTACCAGTTTTTTTTTTAATTTTATCTTTTAGCACGCGTTCTGCGTTAGATATCCTAGATTAGCACCTGCTTGTTGAAGAATAATGAAGTTGGAGACTGAATGGGTATTTTGAACATTTCCAAATAACTTCTAAAATTCGACAGCCTGATACACTGAAGTAAAATTTCAAATAATTAGAGAAAGGAAAGAAAAAAACGAGCTCTTGAGGACATTTGGTACATTTTTTCTTCGTTTTTCTAAATGAGGTTTTGATTTAAAAAAAAAAATACAACGCAAACGGATCATAAAACCAAATCGAGACGGTCAACATAATAATTCAAACACTTTTGTGATGTCGTAAGAAACGTTCAGTTAATTTAGAATCCAAAACTGATAGCGTCCAAGAACGGGAAAAAAGTTCAAAAATTGTTATCTAGACGGGCTTCGAATTTAAATGAGGATAACGTTATTGTCGATAAGGGCGATTTGGTTGTCGTCCGTCATCTTTTTTATCGCCGCGTTGATCTCGCTCTGACTAAAAGGCGTTCTCGTCGGCTCTTCGTTGATTTTAGCGATCATGTTTTGCAAGGGAATCGTGTGGGCGCCGGTGTCGACGAAGATTTTCGACAGGGATTTCTTGAATACGGCGAAACGATCGTCGTCTATGACGTCGTCCGGGCTGGCGACCAGAGGTTCGGCCAGGGTCTCTTCGGCGTCCATAGACTCGACTTGGCCGCCATCTGTGGTGGGAGATTGACGTCCATCAGCGACAGGTGAAGCGCTACTCCGGACGCGGCGTTTTTTCGCCTGCGTCGCATTCGGCGGCTCGTTTTCTCCGTCCGAATCGTCCGACGACTCGGAATCGTGGCGACCCTTGCGTTTACGCTCTTTCTCGAGGACCTTCTTGAACAAAGCGAACTGGACAAGCTCGATGGCCGCCTGGGCGTCTCTGAGCAAGATTTTGGGCGATAGGTGCGCCTTGGCGTGAGCTGTGGCCAGACGGATGAGCGTTTCCAGGGTACGGACGGTCACCGGTTGAGTGCGCGCTTCTCCCGTCTGGATGGCGTCTTGAGACCGGAGGTGAGCGTATTCTTCGGCGATGGCCTCAGCCGCCTCCGCAGTCAGTACCGGTTTCAACGCTTTGGCGATATTTATGTACATCTTCATGAATTTGACGGTGAAGATGCGCTCTTTGTTGAATTTGACTTTCGACTCGCCGTGAAGGAGGGGGTCGTACTTTTCGAAGATAGGAATATCAGCGTCGGCGTCGTTCTCGTCGGGGGCGTGCGTGCTGAGGATGTCGACGCCGGAGCCCATGGGTAGGACAGTGCCGTCGGCCTCGCCCGGATTGCGGAATCGGTGCATTCTTAACACGTGATCGGAGATCACCAAGTCCAGATCGCTATTGATCACGTCCAACATGACGAACAAAAGGTCGAATCGGGACAAGAGCGAGTCTTGGAGACCGATGTTTTCCATCGGCGGCTTGTACTGGTCGTACTTGCCGTAAACGGGGTTGGCAGCCGCCAGAACTGAACAACGGGCGTTGAGACGGGCGTGTATGCCGGCCTTGGCGATCGTGACGCGACCTTGCTCCATCACCTCGTGGATCGCCGTTCTATCGAGATCGGACATTTTGTCAAACTCGTCGATGCAGACGACGCCTCTATCGGCAAGAACCATGGCGCCAGCTTCGAGACGTTTCTCCCCCGTCTCCCGATCCATGGTCACCGCTGCAGTCAGACCTACGCCGGAGCTCCCGCGTCCAGTAGTGGCTATAGCCCTCGGAGCTGTGCAGAGTACGTATCTCAGTAGCTGGGATTTGGCCACACTGGGATCCCCGATAAGCAGAATGTTGATGTCTCCCCTGAGCCTTGTACCGTTCGGCAGAACCTTCTCCACGCCGCCCAACAGCATACAGAGTATGGCCTTTTTCACGTATTCGTGGCCGTGGATGGAAGGCGCCAAAGAATGGGCCAGGTGACTGAATATGTTCTTCTTCTTGGACAGCTTTCTGCAGTGGGCGATGTCGTCGCGGGAGACGGCAAGTTTGGTGTCTTTGCTCAGCATGGCGATATTGTTGGCCAGAAGTACCGTGCGGAAGACTCCTGTAGTGAAACTGTTCTGCTTCGAGGGCAGACAGCGGAAGACGCCGGAAATTTGAACGCGATCGCCAGGCTTACATTTGTCGGCCAGATCGTAATCGCAAATTATATCCACGGCTCGAGGTAGTTGACCTGAAAATGAGGAAGTAATTGAAAATTTGTTCGAATCCAGGGTGTATCTTGACAACTCCGGGCTTTTAAAGTTTAATTTCTTGAGTTACCTGCAGGCGCCTTTTCTGGCATTTCCTGAATGATGAGCGTCTGATGATCCTTGTAGGCGCATAGACCGAATTCCGTCTCGAGCAGGTTACCGTCGATGTCCTTGGTCGGGTACGCTGGGGCGTTCATCGACGTCGGATTCAGCGAAGTCAAATCAGTGTAGCGGCGTTCGGACATTTTCTGCGTCGCCGGGCAGTAATGAACGCTACGTACGAGCTTCGGATGGTTCAGAGAACATTGTGTGACGATACCTGCACAAATATTTAAGTCGGTTTTGGCGTGCGATTTTAAGGATTTGAACTCTCAGTGGAGAACATTGGTCAGATAATTTCCCGACGAACCTGAATGTACGAATTTCTCGGTATTTCCACAATATGCCTTCTCGCTGATCTCAAGAGGCGAGAGTTGGAGGTCTTTTGCAAGGAGGAAGGAGAGGAAATTCATGTTCAGGAGGGAAAACCGTTGAACTTCTCAAATCTGAAAAGACTCGCTCCCAAAAAACTGAAGAGTGACAACCGCAAACAGGAGATGGCCAAAGAGCTTAAACGGATTTCGTCTAGGCCTCAATTTTTGAAAACAAATCCACAAATCAGACTTGGAAGAGAAGCTGGTGATCCAGGAAGACCGAGGAAAAAGAGTCCGGAAGCTCGTCAAGAGTTTCAGGAGAGGGAACATTGGAGATGAGGATCCATGCAACTGTAGTACCTACTTACCATCTTGCGAGTCATTGTATAATCCAAAAAATAGAGCTGTTCTTCACTACAAAGACAGTTTTGTTGAGTTCAAGAGGTAAATGACAAATTCACGTTCCAGCAGGACTCGAACCTGGCATCTTTTGCACCCGGAGGTGTCAGGTTCGAGTCCTGACGGAGACTGCTAAACTCAAAAAAAATACCTTGGTATTTATCGCTTACCTTCCAAGCAGACGAGACTGTTGAGGAAGGATGAGACAAGCGTCCGCGGAGTGACATGATGACCACCGAAGCTGCCCTCGAAGCCGATGAAGAACTCTTCATGGTCGTACGTCGGGTCGACGGTGTGGACGTATTCTTTCAACGCGTTCTGAAAAGCGAACACTTCTTCGGCTGCGTTCTTCTTCAACGCCTTGACCCGGTCGGGCTTCTTTTTTCGCAAATCGTTCAAATCGACAAGGATGCGGAGCCGTTTGGATTCGACCATATCCCTCACACGGCGATGGTAGATGCCCTGGTCCTCATCGTCGTCCAGGAAGTCGAGGTATTCCCTTTGGATCTCTTGCAAATGCTGGTTCACATCTCCGTCCATCATTTTGACGAGTCGTCGACAATTTCGGAACACAAGGCGGATGGATGGGACACCTGTTGACTCGTCCGTATAACAGAACGTACACTCAGTTCACAACACTCGAGTACACTTCGGCTACAGCACTCAAATCAATCAGCTTCCGCGAAAATTAATGAAAATTGAAGTAGGTACTTCCTTTCTTCAAGCGATTATTACGCTGCATTAGGGCTGGGAGTGATTTCACTTCACCGGTGAAAATCACCTATTACCGACATTTCACTGCTACCCCAATCACCTGTTACTGAAAAAACCCCGTTACTAATTTCACTGCAAAAAATAAAGAAGGAATTTGCCCGCGGGAGATTTTTACTTCCATATTTACAGAGTAAATGGAAGTATTGTGATCGTCCTAAAATCGAGAATCGGAACGGAGCTTCAGAAAAAACTTTTTCTTATACACATTTACTCAGAATCACTTCCTGAACAAGTGTCAGTGTGTCCGTTAGTCCGTCTGTGGTCATTTACAAAAATGACCATAACTTCCTCAATTCTCAACCTTTTTTCAAATTTCTTGAACTGAAATGTTTGTCTCGGCAAGACCTAACACCCTGTTTAATTGGAATTTGGATAACGCACAGTACTTCCGATATATTTGCATTTGTAGTGTTTTCTATTTTATTTTTTTTTTTTGGCCACAAAAATGAACCGATTTGAGCGTTTTTGGTGTTTAAATCCTTTTTTTTACCTTGCAGAATATGTGGATATTTTTTACATTCCGAAAATGTGGCGTTTTTCATTTTGGGCGAATTTTAAAATTTTAATAGTGAATTTTTCGATATTTTTGGCCTAAAAACCCTTAAAGGTAGTCAAAATATAATCAAATTGTGTCACAATTTTACGTTTCAAAATATGGAAGTATTGTGTGTTAGCTACGCACCACTGGTTTTCAGGAGAAATAGAAAAAATTGAAAAACAGCTATAATTATCACTGATGAACGCACCCCAAGAGACTTGAACGCAAGCATTAAAAAGCTCATTACAAGTTTTGAGAAGAAAACAATAGTGGAGTTAATTTATAAATACCTAATTCAATTTCACTAGAAACTGGGTGAAAAAAGGATACCCAACTTGAGATTAGATGAGTTTGAAAATTGTTCAAGCAAAAGGAATCAATTTATCCAAAAACGAGACGAGGAGGGAGTTACAAATAATACGAATCACAGGCGACTTACAAACGCGCCAGATCACGAATAACAGCCGATAACGACAGGCAACTAGGTGAGCACAACAACAAGGAGGTATCCAGTCGGATCACGGGGGTGACTGGATCACGGGGGTGACTGGATCACGTCAGTAACATGGCTGCTACCGAGAACAGGGCACATGACGAATCACGGCATCTGCCAACTAGGTGAGCCAATCACCGATCACTGCAGAGTAACACCCCTGTGAAAATCACTGGGGGTGATTGAGTAATACCCCTGTTACTCAATCACCCCCAGTGATTTTCATTCTCTGCAGGTGATCGAGAGAGTGATCCAGGGAGGTGGATCCGCTCTGATTTTAGGCAGGTTGTTGTTGTTGCTAATCTCCTTGTTGGCATTTACCCCTAAGGACGTAGTTTGTGTTGAAATCTATTTTTTTTGCAGCGTAGTTGTTAGTTGAATCTGATGATTTTGCTAACGTTAAAATATTTATGAAATTAGTTTTTTGAAACTGTAACATGACCTTAGTGTTAAGGCTTTTTTTGCCAGAAAGTGAAGCGATTTGTGCGTTCTTGGTCTTAAAATCTTTGTTTTACCTAGATACGTGGGTGTCCTTTATGTGTGGGAATTTTTTATATTCTGATAACTTGACGTGTTTTGATTTTAGGCGAGTTTGGTTAGTGAGTTTCTTGACATTATCGATCCAAACAGCCTCCAAAATAGGCCAAAATTCAGTAAAGGTGTGTCTAAAATTTGCGTATTAAAATATGGAAGTATTGTGTGTTACCTATGCACCACTGGTTACCCCGTGAAACTAACGTAAGAATGATGTAGGTCCAAAGTTCGTTAAAAATCGTTGAGCCGCCCTGACAGTGATTATTGTCACCGGTGATTTCACCCTGTTACTGGTGAGTAACAGGAACTTGGTAACAGGTGATTGGGAAATCACCGTTTTTCCCAGCTCTACGCTGCATCCGCAGAACAAAAAACGCGAACAATAAACAACGCCGCGTAATGAAGAAGACTACTTCCCGCTTAAATCTGCGGCGCGATCTTTACTTTGATAAGGCACACTGGCAACACTGATTTTAGGTCTGTGTGGTAGCCATGCTAGACATAAAAGCAACACTTCATCGACCCACTTTTGCTCAATAATTGAGAAATCAGAAATTATTTCTGATCTTTGGTGATTTCGTAGTACTATCTTACAAAAAAGTAACCATGGCACCGAAACTGCCGATGCATTTAGGCTTAAATTGGCCCTAGGGTATGTTCAGGCAGGGCCTTGATGAAATACTTACTTTCCGGGGAGGAGGGGCATTGTCAACTTTTCTCTGATCATCAACTGGCCCCTGTGCATTCGCCCCAGCGCATGGTTCTCAGAAAAATTGTACTCGCCTAATCCGGAAAATCGGGCCAGCAGTTGGCGAATGAATTTTGCTCATTTTGAAGCACAGCGTGGTGTCAGTTCATGAAACTAAACGAGGCTCCCGTTCGTACCCTGGTGGGGGGAACACGAGTCCGAGTTGATCGTTGATAAGATGATGCAAGTTTATCTATCTGGGTTTGCTTGTTTGGTTTAGCAACTCAACTCTCAAACAAGTCCAAAAAACCAGAATCCAAGTTTGCTAGATTCAAGCTTTGAGAAATTGTTTTTCTTATGTCTAGTTATTAGTAAGTAGTTGTAGTCTAATGGAAACGCTGCTTCTTCAATGAATTTCCACCCAGACTGCAGTCATCGTTTGACCGTTTGAAGAGAAGGGAACCTGATTTTCCGAGTATGTTTCATGTCGTTACAGGCTACAGACTAGAAATGGAGAGATCTCCATCGCAGGACAGATACCTTTATAATTACGATCGACCCTGTCCTGGGAAAATCAAATTGGTAGGCATTGTCGTCATATGGCCTAGTGGTCGAAAGCGCTTTCACGAAGAAATGGATCGAGAGCCAAGTTGTGTGAGAGTGTGGTCCCATCATTGCTTATCTCCCAAGCGCTATCGCCAATTTGGCCTCTTCAGAGAAATCCAGGCTGCTGACGGTGGATAACAATGGGAGAATCGAGGGATCTAACAGAAAACTCGAACCTGGCCTCTCCTGCTCACTAGGCAGACGCTTTATCCCTTCGGTAGCTGAGAGCCGGCGTCCAGACAGTCTGGGAGATGATCTTAGTGACGTATTGCTCTTGAGAAACAACCTTGCAGTATCCTGCTATTGATTGTTTTGTGCCATTATTTGGTGGCCCTGGATAGCGGGCGGTGCCAGGTTCGAGTCCTGCCGGAGAGGATATTCATTCACAGCTTGAGCTCATTCTACGCTCAGGAGCTGATAATCAGAAGAAAGGGGCAAATCCTTAATTTTCTTCTAAATCGACGCCTCGCTCGTTGCAGTTCTGCAATACCGCACAAAATGGCTTTCGTGGGGAGCTTCGATGGACGTGGGCAGCAAATGCCGGCCCTCAGCTTCACCGGTACCCCGGCTGCGAACGGACCCATCATCGACACGGAAACCGACGAATTCATGAATAATCTCAAAAATCTCTGGGCTCAATGCAAGTATTCATTCTTCGATGGACCCAGGGTGTCCATCAGAAGATCCAAAATGACTGACAGTATTCGTTTCTTAACATTCAGCTTAATTCTCCATCGAATCCCATAGAAAATTTACAATTCCTGATTTCCTGGTTCCCGTAGGCAAGAAATGCCAAGCTTTATGCGACATGCTGTACGTCCAGTTTTCCCGTGTCGACCAACCGTTCGAAAAGGCTTTGGTGATGGTTCGCAAGTCGCCGGATTACCATCCGTCCAAGCAGACCAGTCTGGCTTACACAGGTCGGTTTTTGGAATTGGTGGCGCTCAGTTAGCACTTATTACTTCAGTATTTGATCATTGACGATCGGTTACTTTTCCAGTTATGGAACAGTTCGGCATATGGGTTGGCCAGTCGGGCCCGCCCGTTTACTCGACACTGACCGCCAAATTGAAAGAGGAGGCGTTCCAAGTGGCGTCGCGCCAGCGCAATAAAAATCTCAGCGTCCTCATCGCCAACGTTTACAAATTAGCAGACGACAAGGAACTTCTACTGCCGCACCTGCATACGATGCTGAAACTTCACATGTACAAAGAGGTGGGCAATTGATTTCCTTTCGGGACATCGAAACTTTCAATTTTCTATACTTTAAGAAAGTATTACATCGTATTTTCGGGTTTTACAGGTCTGTGATTGGGCGATACTCCTCGAACTGGAGGATCGTTTCACTATAATGGAATTCCTGTTGCCATTGATTCTCCTGGATAAGCTGAACGTCGCTGACGCTTTCCTGAAGAGGAGCCGCCGCCATACCCTGCTGCTGATCAGATACCTGGACTGTCTTCTCGAGCAGAATGACGCCGCTAGTTCAATTACCGCGTTCCTGAAGTGAGTTGCCATAAAATCGTGCTCATCATTGATCTGTGGAACCTGGGGACTTGAATCTTCTGTTTTCTTCCAGCGAAACCAACATGCCCGATGTGAACATGGCGGCGCTCAACAAATTCAGCCAACGTAAAACGTTGGTGAAGATAATCAAAAAACTCCGATCGTTGCACAACTTGGGGGACGAGGTTGCGCCGAATTGCGTCCAAAGGAACGGCATTAGCTCGATTAATTTCCTCATCCATCGGCGCTACGACGAGGCTGTCATCAGTGAGTTATTTGTGTTCAAAATAGTGTCGTCTCCAAAGAGACTCGTCGAAAAACGTTCCATAGCCTCTGGTGCTGAGCTTTGCCGCATTTGAAACGTAATTTTTCATCTTTCCAGGCAAGGAAGGATTCAGAGAGATGGTGCTTGATGTTAATAAGGCCGGGAACTTGGTCGTAGCTCGCCATCTCGTTCAGAGGCTGTGCGATTTGGGGGACGGCCAGGAAGCCAAGCATTGGATCGAAGTGTACGACGTTCCCGTGGAAGAACTGTCTCCCATGGCTCAGGACCTGATGCTCGACTCTGAAAGGTAAACAAGCTTCATCGAAATTTAGGTAACTGAATGGCGCCTGTCACTTGGACTTTTATATATCCTGCTTTTGATCATCGTGGGAAATGTCCTAATCTTTCAAATTTCCACTCTCGTATTTTTGGCGAATTTGATCATGATTTATTGTTCTTGATGTTGGTAGCACCTTCGAGGACCCCCAGTCCAGAGCTGAGCCCCAAGGCTGGTACGATCCTCAGCCCTGTACTGATGAACAAGACGACGGATACTTGCAATTGACGATTCCTCGCTCCCAAGTTATCACCATCGACTCTGAAGCTCAGGTATTGAAATTTTCCGTACTTACCAGGTTTTGGTGAATCCGAATCCTCCATCAATGCCTCACCTCGATTTCCGTCAGTTTGAAGCGTTGATCGAATCTGCCGTTGACGGAGCCTCGGTGATCGGCCTGGACTGCGAATGGAAACCGACGATGGTCGGCAAGTCGTCGTCGAATCTCTCGCTCATCCAGATCGCCACCAATGACAGGGTCTACCTTTTGGATTTCGTCCACCTCGAAGAATTCGGCCATCTTTGGTCCGAGTTCATATCCGTCTGCCTGGCCAACCCGCATGTCATGAAAGTTGGTATGTATCCATTTTATGATAGAAAGGCTCGGTTCCTCAAACATTTCAAACATTTGAAAAAATTTTTGGATCTTTCTTCGGGGTTTTTGACTCGAATCTTCAGGTATTGACTGGAGCGACAGTTCCTGACTCGTCCTCAGCCTCCCAGGGCGGCAGGGCACGCCCGGGGCAACTTAGGTTATAGGGCGAGTGCAACGGCCGTTCGGCTACTTTACTCCAAGGTTTCCCGGTCGATGTCAACTCGATTTTTTTTCTAGGCTTCGGTTTAGCCTCCGATTTGAAAATGATGTCCGCCTGCCTTCTCAACGGCAACGTCAAGCTCGAAGGCCGACTCGGATACTTGGATCTGATGGTCCTGTGGGCCAGGCTTAGCAAAGACTACAAAGTCAAACTGCCTTTTCACGGTTTGTACTAAAATTGGGCAATTTCTAGATATTTACTGAAATTTTACCAAAATACGAAAAATTGTTGAAAAATTAAAAAAAAAAATTGGGCGTTTTTGATGTTTTAGACTTGGGCGAAATCCACGGGAACGGCCTGAACCAATTGGTGGCCATGTGCCTCGGCAGGCCGCTCAACAAAATCGAACAGTTTTCAAATTGGGAGAGCCGGCCGCTTCGAGAAAGTCAAATCACCTACGCCGGTGAGCCTGTTCAAAGTTTTTGGATGGATGTATCCGAATTTTTACCAATTCAGTACTGAAAAGGGTGATGGTGGATTATGTCGGTGAATTTCTATTCCCATTACTGGAATTTTCGTGTTGGCAGCACTGGACGCTCACTGCCTCCTCGATGCTCTCGAAGTGATTCGCTCGACCTGCTCCGCTTGCGGGATCCCCATCGACGATATCATCTCGGAAATGATGGCCAGCTCGAGAAAAATGTCCGCCGCTTCGGCCAGCAGTCGGAAAATTAAAAAAACCAAAAAAGTACGTTCATTTTCAAAAATTCGATAGTTGCGCCATTGGTGTAGCAGAAAGGCGCTTATTCTCACGTCAATTTTGGGCTACTTTTGATTTTTGAATATCACCAAAATCGTAGAGAATTTCGTCAGCGATTCGATACGTTACGTGTACAAAAATGAAATGTTTTTGAGATATATGACGAAAATTTCAACGATTCGCAGGCACCGATAGTGCAGCCTATGGGACAGCCTACGGTACCCCAGACCGTGCAATCTCTCCGGTTCATCTGCCCCGACGACCTGGCAGCTCTGGTTCCCAAATTGCGCCGCGTCGGCGTCGACGTCCGACAATTGCCGGCGAGCACGACTCACGAAGAAATCGCCGCCGGCGCGGACCCCGGGCGAATTTTACTTCTGAAACCATCCGTTTACAACCTTGTAAGCATATCGTTTAACGTGCTATAACTGTTTTCCCAAATTCACAGGACACTCAAAAAACTGTTTCGATAGCTGGTTTGAGGAGGACAAGCTTGGAAACGGGGATCGGAAACGCCGATGAAATCGATTATGTTCAACCCAGACGCCACCTCGACCAATCGCAGCGATGCATTTCTTTAACCCCTTGCCTGTGATACTAATGTTGATTTTCCCTTTCAGATCAAAAACTCCTTCAAATACCATTCGCTCTACGATAACGTGTACATCGTGATCGCCAAAAACGCTCAAAATCAGCTGCTGGAGGTTCTCAATTATTTCAACGTCTCCGTCGCCAAGGAAGATCTGTTCAGCCGTTGCCAGGTACGGGACGAATTGGACTATTTACTGCAGGTTTACCAACACAATTGACAGAAAAACGGCGGAAGGACGAGATTCTTCCCATTCTAGACACTTTTGGCGCTTGACAATGAAACATATCGTAATTCTACTTTACTAATTATTCACTTATCAATATAATCGATATTACAGGCGTGTAACAGTGTTGAGATGTACCAAATCAGCCGCGAGGAACTCGCGAAGGGAAATGCCAGTTCGGCCTCGGCCCCTTACAATGTTGCTCCGGCTGGGGAAGAAGAGTACGACGAAGACGATTTCTGGGACAACGACGACGCCGACGACGACCCCGGTTACTCGAACTATCGCGACCACGGTGCGGAACCAGCCGCCCGGCCTGACGTGCTGTGCACTCCGAAGGGCCAACTGGTGAATGTGAGTGATTTTTAGATAATTGCCAAAATATTGGGGGGATAGTTCGATCTTCGAAATATTGAGGGGTTTTTGGAAATTCAGCTGGGACAGTTTCATCGCTCGGGAAGCTTCTCTTGAGGAAGATCCTGGTGAGTTCTTTGGTAAAGGAAGTTCTTCAGCGAAGGAAGAGCCTGAGGAAAGGAAGTCCTTTAGTCGCTGTCTTGGCTGTCCCAATACTCTTGCCTGAGGACTTTTACCTCCTGCTTTTCAGGTGGCGGCCATACCTGACTGGGTGATGGACAGCGCGAACGATTTTTTCGCCTGCAGCGACTGCGGAGACGTTTGCTGGGATTCCGGCTATTTCGACGAAGTTCTCGGCCGATCGGCCGACTTCTAAAATCGACTTCCTTTCCCGCTACTTTCCCAAAAACGGTACCGCAGTGTTCTCTTATCCAGATCGGTGGGTATTTTATTTTCATCGAGATATTAGAGGTACAATTATTAGATATTTGAAGTCTCCGAATAATAGGGAGATACGCCATAAACAGCCCTCGAAAATTGCAGCTCCCTATCAAATAATCGCTTCATTGTCGCATCAATGTTCTCCTCCTGTCGCAACTCGAAGAAGATAAATGTCTATAATTAACTTCACAATGCAGTATTACCATCGTTGAAGGGACACTTTCATTTTAGGTGTAAGTTGATGTGATGCAATCCCCAAAATTAACCCGAGCGGCATTTATTTTCGATGTTGAAGTGATAAGATAAAATTGCATGAGCAACGTATTACAGTTAGATGTCGTCTTCGCCATTGAAACACCTGGATTACCTATCATATGTGATTTTGTTTAAAGTATACTGTGATTGAGTACCATATTTTTGATTAATTACAAGTAGGTACATCCTGTACATTTTTCTTTCCAATAAATGTCTTGGCAGCGTTTCTCATTTATGCATTACCTACCTACCCTGTAAAAATAATAAAAATCAGAGAAAATCCGAGGTTCGATAGAAGACAGGTCATTTCAGTAGTGGAGAAATGAGGTGCCGCAACTTGTGCTACGGCTGTTTGCCAAAGTATCCCTACGGACGGGGAAAGTGGGAAAAAAAGTATTTTACCCTCTCTTCAATCTCATGATAAAAATTTTTTCTTTTTCCCACATGTAGGCTTGTGGGCCATGATAATTAGTGAAATCCCAAACTTGGATATTTTGTGGCAAAAATATCCCTCCAAATTCCCATCAATTTTGGGGAAAACAGCTGGCAGCGTCGATTCAACGTTGCCACGTCAACCTGGTACTACACGATGGTCCGAACGCGTTATCCTATGATACATCAAACCAAGAATCCGGGGGAAATACTCAAAAAATTCTAAGCTTACGGCATTACTATAAAAATTGAGTTTTTCTTTGGCGAAAAAAACATCGAATTTTTGCAGGAAAAACGCCCCAACCTATAGTAAATCAAACGAGAAATTCCGGGAAAATATTCAAAAAATTCTCGACCTACGGCATCACCGTTAAAATGAGATTTTGAGTGAGGTATTATGTGAACACTTTTTTGAACCTCTGATCCGATTTTCACTTCTTCCTTCTCCATGAGAATACTTCCGTTTAGACGTAAATGTATAAGAATTTCAATTTAAAAAGATTTGCTGTTTTTTCCCTCAAACGGGGAAATTTCCATTGCCCGGCAACACTGCGGCAATTTCGATTGCGTCATTTGGCGACACTGGCACTGATACGATTTCTCCTTCCGTGTTTTCGTTTTCAGTTTGAATCGAACATCGCACGGCTTATGTGAAACTGTATTTACGGACATCCGCTGGTGACTCAGTGCAACTTCACAGGACGTCAAGTCCTGATAAAATTATCACTTTTCGCCCTTTGTTAAAAATTACCACGTTTGAACAGGGCCGAGTGATAAAATTTAACATTTTCGGTGTGCAACTGCATTCCACGGTTTCGAAATTTCTGACGTGTCGAAATTTTCAATGACATATTCGCGGGCCGGCCGTTCTCATCGACTGGGTTTATTTTCGTGAGCTATCATTAATCTTTAATGGTTTTCAACATAAATAGCAACTTCGAAATGTCGCTCAGCGGCTTTATGGAGTTCTTCCAGAAAGGGAAGGTAAGTTTCTTTTTTGTCATATTACAATTTTTTGCTGTTAGCGTCTAAAAGTAGGTTAATTGCGAAATTTTTAATTTTGTTTACCTTCCGTTTCACTAATGAGTTGTCTTTATGGAACCTTATGATAAAGAATCGCTGAAAGGTAAGCAGCTCTTTAAAATCGGACTATTTTTAGAATTTTACGCAGGGGGCTTCCGCTTCGATGTCGCTATGCGACAGGCTCTGCGTTGCAATTGATTTTGGGGTAGGTTATCTGGCAGCTAAATAAGACAGCCGATTTTATTATTTATTCCTAATTATTCTTCTCGATATTTGCATGAATTCCTTCATCGATATCTTCATCCTTAATTTGGCATAAAAAGACGGCCTTTTAACGCCTATTTAGGAGGCGTTTTGAGGGATATTTTGGGCTCATAAATGCCTCATAGTTTTCTAATGATTATCGCTCCCTAGGTATAAATCGAGAAAAAATTATAATTTTCTTCAGCTCTTGGTGAAGAAAAATTTCCCTTTCACGCATATTGAGCCTCATTTTTGAGGGAATGAGCGTATATATTTAGGGCGTTTTGAGCTGAGGCATTTTTAGTAGCATCAAATGCCTAAATTTTAGGACCACAAAGCAGTTTTTGCCTTGCTCTTTTTACCCGTTTTAGGCGATATGAAAAGGATAAGTTATTCCAGGGGCTGTTCCAGGAGAGGATTTAGGAGGTGCTTAGGGACAAAAATATATTCTACCCTTAAAATGACATTAGGGTTGAAAAAATCAATGTTTAAATAATAATTGATAGGTGCTAAAAAATTAACCAGTGGTGCTTAGATGACATCGTCGTCTGAGGCGCAGCATGGCACATCTAACATTTGGCAAATTTTCAGGAAAAAGGAAAAATCAATTATTTTCGAATGCATTAACATAGGTATCCAAGCGTATCTAAGGGATATTTCAGTGGGTTCCACGACGAATTTAGCGAATCTGAAACCGAGCAGTGATGTGGCACAGAGAGTAAACATGATTTTCTGTTTTACCTAAAAACTGCCAAATTGTTAGATGTGCCATGCTGCGCCTCAGACGACGACATACAATACTTCTATATTTAGCTACGTTAATTTTTTGACTATTTGACTGGCTTTTTACTATTTTGATGGCTAGATGGGTCAAAAATGTTGACAAACTCACTTTTCAAGTTTCAAAGAGACACCTCACTTTACCGAAAATGTAAAAATACCCAGGTATTATGCAAGGACCATTCCAGTTCGAGAAATTCGAAAAAATTGAGGAAAATTGAGTTGAGAATCGAGGAAAATTGTCGTCTTCCCAATCGTGTTACGATCACAAGCTACGTTGATGACTGTAACACGAGTGTTGAATACTGTACTTGTCTACGATTGGGCCAAAAACCAAAAAAAAATTGAGTTGCGTTGTTTTTGGCCGAATCAAGTTAGCTGTGGATTCTGATGCATGTTCCCGCGCTTATGCATCAGAATCCACTGCTAACTTGATTTGGCCAACAGTTTTGGAATCCACCGCCTCAGATCCAGATACTCAGATTATCCTAAAATTCATAGGTTTCCTTTAGGTGGTCCTAAATGCTCAGATTTTCGAAAAATTTCGTTCCTTTTCCAAAACGGCCTCTCCTTCATTATGAAATCAAAAATTATCTACGCACTAAAATCGATTTTTTTCAAAAATTATTCGCAGACGTTCAGGCCGAATAAACGCTTCTCGCCTGGCACGATGCGTTATTCGCTGCACAAACAGGCGCAGGCGTCGCTGAATTCGGGCATCAACTTACGTTCAGTCGTACAGCTGCCCGAGGGCGAAGAGCTGAACGATTGGATCGCCGTCCATGGTAATTATCTCAAAATTTATTTATTTGAATATTTTTTACCTATTTTTACCAATTTATTTATTCTTTACATATCGAAATTTTTGAAGGTCGCTTAATACGAGTATATCACTGGATACCCGGCGTTTTCTCATTATTTTATCGATGTACCGGGGCTATCGTCGAAATTGGCCTCTTCCGGCGATTACTGCGAAAGTGGAAACATATTTTTGTTACGTATTGAATCCAAGTTTCTTGCAGTGTCCAAAATACGAGTGAAAATGAAATTTTGCTAATAAATATTGAGTTTCTTGTTTCATAAAAAAACTGTTTTTTAAATTTAAAAAAAATTTAAAAAATTTTGTTAATTGATTTAAAACGGGTCTTACGAGTAATTTTGACTCTGATCGTACCCTGTCTTGTGTATGTACCATTAGATACCATTATTCTATATTGCGTTATGCAGCTAATTGCTGTACATATAATAAATGAACTCGAACATGACGTGGCAGCGTATTTTTGACTTTTCTGGAGGTACTGTGTCTACTCCTGGCGTTGTCTGACGTGTTGCGCTAGATCTGAGTTGTTTTTTTTTTTCGATCGACTTTCTCGGTACCGAACTGATTGATTAGTTACGGTTTCACATTCGTGTGAAAACCGCTCGAAAAGGATACGGCTGGGCCGAGAGGCCAGTATATTGAAGAAAAAAATCCCTAAACCAAATCAACTTGAGTAACCTCCTTTTGAAGTCGGCCAAAAAAGAACAAAATCCTCATCGCTCTTTTTTTTTTGAGGTTATGTTTTAATGTGATTTCCGAACCCTCTTCCGACTAAATGCTCCGAAATTTGTTCGCAGTCGTTGATTTCTTCAACCGGATCAACCTGATATACGGGACGGTGAGCGATTATTGCACAGTGGACAGCTGCCCTACGATGTCGGGAGGTCCGCGGTTCGAGTACCTCTGGGCCGACGGGGCCAAGTACAAAAAGCCGACGCCTCTGCCCGCGCCTCAGTACGTCGCACTGCTTATTGACTGGGTCGAGTCCCAAATCAATAACGAGTCCCTTTTCCCCGTCATGACAGGTAAATGAAAAATTATTGTCGAAATTTGGGTTTTTTCATCATTATGGATGTAATTACATTTTTTTTTGTTTATGTCCAATTTTTTCGACAAAATGTTTCAATTCAAACTGTTGACCTGCTATCGAAACGTTAATTTTTCGCAATTCCGATTCGTTTCAGAGGTGCCTTTCCCCAAAACGTTCATACCGCTCTGTCGAAAGATTCTCGCTCGATTGTTCCGGGTCTTCGTCCACGTTTACATCCACCATTTCGACAGAATCGTCGCCATTGGAGCTGTAAGTTGTCCGGATTCGTTACAAAAATAAAGGTTTTGTGGGTCGGAATTTCATATTTTTGGCTTCATATCCTCAAAACTCCGAGATACCAATTTTTAGATGAAAATTGCGTTCAATCGAGGAATAGAGCAAAGGATTTTGTGTGACGTCATCGCATATTTCCAGCGCCCGTTTTCACTAAATCGTCTAACTTCCTGAAAATGTCGCATCGCTGCCTGAAAATTGCATAAAAACCGCCCCAAAAAGCCCTTTTTCGATATGCGACCTTTTTGATTTGCCCTACACACAAATTTTATGACACAATCGATACTGTTGCCTTCCAGGAACCGCACGTGAACACTTGCTACAAGCATTTCTACTACTTCGTCCGCGAATTTGACCTGGTCAACCAGAAGGAGCTGGAGCCGCTGAAGGAAATGACGACGAGAATATGCCGAGACGCCTCGCCCGTGCCTGCCCGTTAAACGCTACTTTTTCTTTTATTTTATTACGTTTACAATGGGAAGAACAAATGCGCAGATGGGAAGGTGGAGATCGCGTGAAAGATCGATTTACAAAATCGTAATTGCAGCGTCGCTCTTCGATACAGAAGTTATCGTTCTCAGAACCGATACGTAAGTTAAAAGGCCGGTTTGTCATCTTAGCGATTTTCTACGACCCATTCGTGGTCTGATACTGATAAGAGCTACGTCAAGGGTAATGTCGTCGCGGTCTTGCTGTAGAAACGCCGGAGCAAAAATTATAGTGACGGTTGACACCACGGCAATTTTAGCTATACCTCTATGCCGATTTTTCAGCATGTTTTTTATTGAGTAGAGCCAGAGGTTCAAATGCAGGGGTATTTGACTTTAATATGAAACTTCAAGAGCTTAGACTTTGAAATTCTTTGAGAGATTTTGGGACAAGGATGTGAACATAACCTCAAAATTGGCTTTTTAGGTTATGTTTTCATGTCACTTCCAAGCCCCGCCATCGGCAATCCAATTGTTCATTGTGAGGTATTCAGAACAGTGGGAGAAAGCCAATGCACTTATTGGGTTTTACGCCGTCGCTACCTTGACCAATTACACAGATGCTCTTTTTCTCCCCCACTACCTACGATCGGATCACGAATGGCAGCCTTTCCGAGACTTCACCTTACCAATGTTGCGTATCCGAGTATTTTGGAGAGTTTTCGCAAAATATGCGATTGCTCCTGTTGGAGTGCCAATTAAGATACCTGCTCAGTACATTTTGTTGAAACGTTTTTAAAATCAAAACAGATTATTGTGTGCTTGCGAATTTTCCACAAAATTTCTAAATTCACACGTACAGCAGAAAAGTACCACTTGACAGTCTTTTCAGTAACAATTGTTAAAATTTTGTGAATTTTAAATTTTTTACAAAATCCCAGTTTTATTAGATCAGCCTATCCCTGATCCTGGCAATCACTTATCTTCGCAAAAACTCTCCAATACCAGACGAGCAATATTTTGGCAACAATGTAATTTTTCCGCAGCCATCGTGTAGATTTTGTAGTTTTCTTACGAAACGTTTGTATTTGCGATGCGTAGTAGCGTTCGCTTGAGATGAGGCCGAATTTTTCGAAAGATATTCTTGTTTTTGTTCGTTATTACGGTTTTATTTTATCGTCGTTGATATTGTGTATGCGGGCATGAAATCCTCTTGCAATTGCCATTTCAACTGAGGCGATTGTCAACCGTTTTTAACCGAAGGAATTTACTGGAGAAATCGAGGGGAAAGTGAACCAATGTGTAAATTAGCAAGTTCTATCATTAGTGCTCCGAGACAGGCCAACGATAGATTTTCGTTATTTTTTCAAATTTTTTAAAATCCAAAAATTTTTCAAAATTATTACTTTTTTTGAGTTTACACCTCCAAAACCTTCTGAATTTCAACAAAGTCCTGAAAACCTAGATTTTTGACATTTTCATCTGCTTCTATCTCCTGTATCTACAAAATATGCACCGTTTTCGAGATATTGGAAAAATCAAAAAAAGACATTACTATAACTTTCTCATTGCTCAGCCTGAGAATCCCGTCGCCCCTCACACAGTTTTCGAGTTATCAATTATCGACATGCCATGCCCGCATTCACATAATTATTATGTACCTAGTTTACGTTTTTCAAGTTGGTAGCGATGATTTTCGCGGGGAAAATTCTAGTCTTTCGGCGTATTTTGGGCGATATAACTGGCAAAAAATTTCGACCGCATTTCCGTTCGTTGGTACATTATTTCCAGAATTTTGTTTTGCAATAATTCGCACGCCAACCGCTAGAACCTCGACGATGTAGAGTACAAATCCCTCTGATTATCGTACAGCGTCAAAAAATATTCGTTCTACTCCAATACCAAAGATTGAAATTGTTTATGACGAGCAGAATTTTTATCTATATTCGATATTTATTATGTATTCGAGCTTATTATTGAATTTCCTTATATCCGTCAGCGACCTGAACAAATTACCATTTATCCTACCCCAATCCAGTTAGGGGTTAGGGACGCCTACTTGACCTCAAACTCGACTCGCACATGACTCTAACTCGACTCTCACTTCACCTCAAACTCGTCGCCTACTTGACCTCTAACTCGACTCCTACTTGACCTCAAACTCGACGCCTACTTGACCTCAAACTCGACGCCTACTTGACCTCAAACTCGACGCCTACTTGACCTCAAACTCGACGCCTACTTGACCTCAAACTCGACTCCTACTTGACCTCAAACTCGACGCCTACTTGACCTCTAACTCGACGCCTACTTGACCTCAAACTCGACGCCTACTTGACCTCAAACTCGCAGCCTACTTGACCTCAAACTCGACGCCTACTTGACCTCTAACTCGACTCCTACTTGACGTCAAACTCGACGCCTACTTGACCTCAAACTCGACTCCTACTTGACCTCAAACTCGCCGCCTACTTGACCTCAAACTCGACGCCTACTTGACCTCTAACTCGACTCGCCCTTGACTCCAACTCGCCGCCTACTTCACCTCAAACTCGCCGCCTACTTGACCCCAAACTTGACGCCTACTTGACCTCAAACTCGACTCCTACTTGACCTCTAACTCGACTCCTACTTGACCCCTAACTCGACTCCTACTTGACCTCTAACTCGACGCCTACTTTACCTCAAACTCGACTCGCCCTTGACTCCAACTCGACTCTCACTTGACTCTAACTCGACTAGCACCCGACTTAACCTTCACTTGCATACTATTTCCCTCGGCTACCCTTGCCCCTGCTGCCTATCTGGAACGGATGATGTGTTAGTCTTATTCGCCTCAAAGGGTTGTTTTTTTTCGGTGCGATGTGAGGGAGTGATGTAATATTTTTATCTTTTACTTAACTGCCTACCTGTTTATTGAAATAGGTCAATAGGTACGCTGTATTAGGTATGTTCGAGTAATTAAATTGATTGAGAAATTTCGATTCATCCTTACCCCAAGAATCAATGATATATAAAATGTCAACAATTTTTATCAAAACTAGATAGTCAAGGGGGATAACACGGTAATATATCAAAATTATCAATCAAAACTTTTTTGATTGGCACAGCCTTTTTTTATAGCATTCTTTGGACTAAGCAATTTCTCTGGACTTTACCACTAGTGGCAAAAATTGGAATTTTTCAAAAATGACGAAAATTAGTGTACACTGTTCTTTGGCTATGGTAGGACCAAGTAGACAACCAAATAGACCGCTTATAACGACGAAATCCCTGGCAAGAATTGGCGTTTAAAGTCTAGAATGTGAACTGTTAATAACTTACGAAAAATTTCAAGCATTAAAAATTTCCAAGAGGGGCGTTGAAGTTTTTTTTTTTTGCGAATTCAAGTGGTTTTAAGATTGAGTCTAGTTTCAACTGGAAGGTAGGTAGGTACAAAGCATCTTCAGAGCCCAGCTAGAGACCTCGAGGACAACGAACCTGTCAGTCATGGAGAATTCCCTCGGAACCTGTCTAGCCGCTGGACAGACCAGTCGGAAGACTTTTCATTTCACATTTCTCGTGCCGGGTCTGTGACCGGTAGTTACGACAATTTCAATTACCTAGGTGAACCGGTGAAGAAAAAACGTAAGAATTGAAAAAAAAAACCGGAGTGAGAGCGGAATTATCGACTTTCTGCAGCGAAGATTTCTCGATGCAGTATTGCTTTGTAAAAATAGATTCGATCCGAGCCAGATGACCAATCTGCGAGCCAAGATCGAGAGTTTTCGACTTGGGCGATGCTCAATAATTTTGAATTCTGCTCGCTAATATCAAAGTCGGACAATAAATATGAATTTCTTTAAAATAAAAAAAAAGCTATGTAGGTGATAAGTATTAAAGTACCTATCTACCTACTTAAAATTATGAAATTTTAAAAAATATACCTTCAAAAATATGTTCTTTAAAAAATATATATAAATTATCAAATTCATTGATAAAAGAAAGTTCAGTCCATTTACCTCAATTGAAATTGAAACGCGAGCTCAAACTGTAGCTCCAACGAAAACGCAAATTTTAACTCACACTGAAACGCAAAATCAAATGTAAGCTCAAACTGAAACACAAACTATACCTCAAACTTGGACTGTAATCAAACTTGATCGCTAACTGAAATTCAAACGTGAACTCAATCTTGAACCTAAACGAAGACTCAAACTGAAGCCCTAATCCAAAAACTAAAACTGAAATCCAAAAATCAAACTTACTTAAAATGAAATTAAAACTCAAACGTTAACCCAAACTTAACGTTTACTTGACGTTAACTTAAACTCATACTGAAACTCAAACGAAAACCTGAATTCAAACTAAAACTTGATTGCGAACTGAAACTGAAACTTGGTCGCAAACTGAAACTCAAACTGTAGGTAACCCAAACTGTTTTTCAAACTCAAACTGAAACAAAAACTCAAACTGTACCTAACTCAGAAGAAAACTCGAACTAAACTCAAACTGAAACTCAAAAGTAAACTTCGAACTAAATTCAAACTTGAACTCGTACTCAAACGTTAATTCAAACGCAAACTGAAACTCAAGTTTTAACCTAAACTCTAACTGAAACTTGAACTCATATTGAAACTCGAACCTTAACTCAAAATTGAACTAAAACGTAAATTCAAACTCAAACTGAAAATCAAACTTAAAATGACAACTGTAACTCAAATTGAAACGCAAACTCTAACTCAAGTTGGATCAATTTTCAGAGAGTTTGAAGTTTCAGTTCCAGTTTTAGTTTCAGTCTGAGTTCGATTTCAAGTTTGAGTTTGAGTGACTGTCAAAGTTTGGGTTTACATTACGAGTTTCAGTTATTGTTTGAGCTTTATGTTCAGTTTGTGGTTGTGAGTTTACGGTTGAGTTTAAGTTTTGAGTTTCAGTTTGTCAGTAATTTTGTTTTTCAATACGAGTTCCAGTTCGAGTTTACTTCGAGTTAGTTTGAGTTTGAGTTACAGTTTGGGTTCAGTACGAGTTTCAGTCGAGTTTCAGTTTGAGTCGGTTTGGTATGATGCGCTGTTTTGAACAAATCAAGCTGTAGCGCCCGTAATCAGCTGTGGTCGTCGTCCGAACTCGAGATAAAGTTTTGCCACTTTTTTGATTTTCTGTTTGACTCAAGAACAAGCACTAATTCATTTTTCCTAGATTTCTATTTATTTAGAGCTTTATTAGCCTAGTTTTGTGAAATGATTGCATTCCTTTCAAGATAATGATTTACCCTCATTATGAAGCTAAAGTGATCAGTGCATGAACCTCCTCACCTACTTCTTGATCATCAACAATCACAATCGAATGAACATCAATCGTAGAGAATTTTTCAATAGTAGGTAAGTGATTTGGCTACAATCATGAAATAAGTGTTTAATTATTGGCTTCTCAGATGAATTTTTTCGAATTATTTTGGCTTTTCTACATTTATGGCGAAGCCAGCCGGCTGTTGCGAACTGTAGCCGGGCTGCTTTTCAGTTTGATATGTCAATAACATAAGTAGGATGTGCTAAATTGCCGGTGACGATACGTGATAGGAACCCTAGTTTCCTTGTAAACGATCGTTTTAGCCTGTGGGATTAATTTGTAACCCTCTGGTTTATGGCTTTTGACAATTGTCTCTACAATCGATCATTTGTTGCACTGTTTGGTATCTCTCGGAAAAAATCATTTGTCGATCTGCCATTTCAGGTTATCTTGACACTCGCGATGTACGAAAATCAAGAGGAACAGGTCTACCAGATCTTCCGAACGGCCTTTCAGGTGCTGAAGGAAGGTTCCGGCAGCGGGAACGAGTCGACAGCCGCCGAAGGCATTGTCGACTGTCTGGAAAGGCTCAAACACCAGAACATCCCGACCAGCCGGAAGAATGGCGATTTCTACCGTTGGCTGGCCGTCCAATGTCTGCGTGTCTCGCTGGACCCGTCGCTGGCCAGAATAGCTCCGCAGATCACCCGAAGTTTCGTCGAAGTTCTCGACATTCACGCGAGAAGCGATTCGCTGATATTTCTCGACATCATCACCACATTCGTCGACTCGCTGACCAGATCGTTGAACGTTAACGGCTATTTCCATCGGAAGGGCGATGCCGTTTTTGTCGTCACGAGCCCAGACCTGTCGGATGACGACAGTGCGACGTCCGTGGGCCACCGTCGGGACCTGAGGCCGATCTGCCTATTTTTCGTCTTGCTCGTTGAAGGCAGGGAGGAAATACTCGGTCAGCTCGATCAAACGTACACTTTCGGCATTCTGACTGTATTGATACAAATCTACGAGACTTTTGATCGGGAATTGGGCCACAAAATCATCACACTGTTCCCCCATCTTGTCAAGGCCCTGCATCCCACGAATTCTCTAGAATGGAACGTCATCTACTCCGTATTCATGGTCTTCTATTCGACGATCGAGTCCTTGGAAAATTTAAGGTCGGACGTCCTCGACTCGCTTCTGGACACTATAACGTACGTAGTTTCAAATTTTTCCGACTTCAACGCCTCGTTAGCCGAGTTGATTCTATTGTTGGCCGCCGAAGCGTCTTATACGATAGCTCTGTCTGACAGCAGCGCCGATTTGTCACCCTGGGTACGCCCGGCTGTCGTGCTGATGGATTCTGTAGATTTCACCAGTATGGACTTGGATTCGATCGTTCCCAAACTGCTTGCCACGTTTCGCCGAGAGTTCGTTCCCTTGATTGACGCGTATCTCCTCAAGTCTTTAGAGGTGGAAGTCGAGGGCCACTCAAAGGGCGACGACGTAACCGTGATCGTTGAAGAAAAAAGTCCCACCTGGAAGCTTTGCCTCGATGCCGTCAAGAGCGTACCCACGATAGCGTACACATCCACCAGCTACGAACGTATGCTCGCCTTGGCATCCGATCTTGTTCTTGCTGGACGAAGGATATCCTATCTTCTCAAGTTCAAACACAAGTCGGTCAAATTCGAACTGTTCAACTTACGCAGTTTACGACCCCTGATAAACGTTCCTTTCATGTGCGACGAATGTCTGTGCGAGCCGATAGCGTCGAAATTCGCCTCGTTCATTTCGTATCTGAAAGTCATGCTCGCCCTATCTGCCGATTTCACCCCTCGCCCTCCCCTCATAGACAGCTATTTGGTCGAACACGCCTTTGTCCTCTTCACGTTGCCATGGCAGCCAAGGTACGCAGAACACTTCTCGGATTCCGTCAAGTGCGACTGTCTGGACGGCATTGTGAATCTCGCGTACGTTGTCGACCGTGACAAATTTCTGAAATTCGCCGCCATTTTTGTCAAAGATGTTTGCGCAGCGATCATGAGCACGGAAAACGAAACTGTTCTGAAGAAGATGCTCTCCTGTCTTGTTCTAATTGTTTACAACGTCTCCGACGCCGTCGTATGCGAAATACTGACCATCCTCAAAGAGTATCTATGCCCGGAAAAGTTGGACATGCTGCTCAACAATGAGTATGTTGGACACAAGTTGCTATGCTTCATCTCGGGCAGGTGCGCCGTCAAGATGGGAGCTGAAGATTGGGAGCTTCTCTGCGCTGATTGTGACGCCCTCGAAACCGACGTAACCTACACAAAATTTGCTTTGATTTGCTTCAAAGACTACGTCGCTGCCAAATTCGTCGATTGTCTATCCGACCCGAACGCCTCGCTTCTCAATTTGAACGGAGTTTTCCTTCGATTCCTGAACCATTCGGATCATTTGAGGGACCCGTCCTCTGTGGAGCGGTTTTTCACTCGTCTCATCACCGAGCCTCTCCAGGATTCGGTCCTTACCAACGAAATTCTCTACCGCTTGGTGTACGACCAAGAAGGAGAAGCTAACCACGAAGTTGTGAGTAAAATTTACCAAACGATATGCCGGCTGTTGAAGAAGTCGAAAAACGGCGATTTTGAAATCACTGTATCCAGATACGAATCGATAATTTCTGTGACCAAGAAATTGCTCAAATTACCGTATCCCAGTTCGATGTCGATTTTGAAGATACTCATGTTGTATAATTTGTCGCCCGCTTTCGACATAACCGTTCTCAGGGCGCTGTTCAAGATCGCGCTGTCCGTCAGGGAAAATAATGTGCCGGATTTTCTGAAAACGCACGAACCCAATCTGGCCAAATTCACCGTCAACTACATGATCCACAAGGCCAACGATTCCAATACTCCGATCGCCCGTTCCATTTGTGACGTATTGGGCGTCTTGAATCTGAAATTGGACGAAGTCATCGGCCAGTTGACTCTGATGTCGTTCATATTGTCGGAGATCGTCCAGAAATGCAAGCCGTCCCAGTCCGGCCCGATCATCGCCCAGATAGCCGCTTTGTTTTCCGAAGACGTCAAAACATTCCTTGACAAGCACTACGAATCTATTTTCGCCATAATTTACGCTCTTGATAATGACACGATCACCGAGCAACACCTGATGCCGCTCTTCGAATCGACCGGCCTCAGTTTCGAGAAAACCCTCCACTGGCGCTACAGCCAGCTCGTCAGCAAGCTGATTCTCCACTCTTACCATCCGCTGAGGGTCTACCGGTTCCTTTTTCGGCACAAGCAAAACGAAAACGTGGAACAGCACCTTGCCGATTTGAAGCAGCATTTCATCGGCTGCCTCACGATCATCGAGACGGACCTTCCGAAAAACGAGTCGCTCCACACCGCGAAAAATTACATCACCTGCATATACAAGTGTATACAGACGTTTGGCTTCGAGATCGTCGCCAGCATCCAAGTAAAATTGCTGACCACCCTGAGGATTTGCCTTCCGCTGTACTACGACACGCTGCCAAAGTATTGCCTCAAGGCGTGGACGTACTTCTGTTTCAGCGTTGATGTAAAAACAATCGGTCCCTACTTGGTAACTATACTTGTTCACCTGCTTCCCCTTCTGGACAAATTTCCGGATCCAGTTGCCAATATATTCCACTATTTCATCGTCGAAAACGGGGGATATTACCGAGAACGGCTCCCGTCGCTTTATTTTGTCCCGTGTCACCCCAATTCCAAAATGCAGCAGGTCTGGTCCGTCATCCAATTGGCGCTCCTCGCTAAGGGCAGCTGCTGCCGCAATATTTTCGTCACTCTGGAAGGCATCTATAGCGAGAGCACAGAGACGAAAAAGGTCTCCTTGGAACGGCTGAGGATGTGCCTGAGCGAGCATTCGAGCATGCTGTACAAGTCGATCGAGCAAGATGACGAAACAAGTGAAACCATCCTCACCTGCCTCCTGGACAACATAACTTACAATAACGACGAAGTGAAAACCCTCTGCGCCGCCTGCCTAGGCGAACTGGGCGCCATCGATCCGACAAAGTTCGGATTCAACGATTCCCGCAGAACGTACACGCCCCAAAAGTACAACCTGGCCGCCGACGATTTTTCCGTCCTCTGCATCACGAAAATCGTCCACTGCTTGAGGAAGTACGACGACAGCAACGTGACGCACATACTGTGCAGCACGCTCCAGGAACTCCTTCGATTGCATCTTGAGCACAAATCCGAACAGGAGAGATCGCAGTACCTCGAGAAATTCAACGTACACGACAGGTACCTTTTGGTTCCTCTCCTGCACAGCAAGTACATATTTAAAGGCGTGTCCTTCGACAGGAAAATGAGCGAGATTACGTTCGAATTCCACGCAGGCAAGACACCCTGCGAATGGGCGACCATCTGGGCGACCCATATGCTTTTCAGGATGCCGCCATCCCCCCAGAGGACGGTGTTCTCCACGTGCCTGTCGACGATGAAGATCGACATCGAGGTGACCGAGGCCGTCCTGCCCTACATTCTCCTCTACGCTCTGATCACCTGCAGCCCGTCGGACGTCGAGTCGATCGAACGCGAAATGAAATACATCTTACAGTGGGACCTGACCAAGCATCGCACGAAACCTGACAATCTGATGATGATCGTCGGCAATTCGAAGAAGAACATCATCCATTCGGACGTGAGTCAAACGAAATACGTATCGATGATGTTGGACCTGCTGGATTTCCTCAATCAAGTGACGTCCGACTGCCATTTCTTCAAGGCTAGCCTCGGCCTCCCGAACGAGCAGCGGTTCAAGGGGAAGATCGAGAATTTCGTCAAACGCTTCCCAGAGCGAGCGATGTCGCTGAAGTCATTCGTCCAGGAAGACTACTGCCGAGCCTTGTACTACTTCGAAAAGGACTCGTCCGACCTGCGGGCCGTCGAGTGTCTCAAACCTCTAAGGAACATTTACTCCAAACTCGACGACATAAACGGCCTCGTAGGTGTGGTCAAAAGTTCGAATTCGGCACCGTCCACCGAAGAGACCATAGTCAACCATATGGTCTACGGATCGGTGCACGACGCGCTTAGCGGCTACGAGCGGATGTGCTCCAAGTACCAGAGCACCAACACGTACAGAGGCCTCATCCAGTGCTACATCGAGGTGAACCAGCCGGCCACAGCCCTGGCCATATCCAAGCAGATAATCAACGACGAGAAATATCTGCGCCCTGACATCTTCAGCGAGCACGTCGAAGCGCTTTGGAGCACCTCGCACTATAAGGAAATCGACTCGCTTCTCGAAGAGTTGAACCCCAGATTCTCAAAAGGTTCGATGTGGAGCGTCGATTTGGTCGGCGTTTACCGACTTTTGACCAAATCGAACTACGAGGCGGTCCTCGACGAAATCAAAAACATCCGGCTCGGTGTCGTGAATCGGCTGACGAATCTGAACAGAAGCGCGATGGCACTGTACCGCCAAGGCTACTGGTACGTCGTCAAGCTTCACATTCTCAACGACATAGAGACGTTCGCACAGATGCAGTTCGCCGTTCGGCCCGGCGAAGACGACTCTGACCACTTCAAACGAGCGTCCGACCGTTTCCAGCAGAGACTCGCTATACTCCCCGCTCACGGTCCGTTTGTTCAGGACGTGACGAAAAGCTGTCTGCAGACGTTGGACACGGTTTACGACGCTTCCAAATTCAAATTGACGGATAGTATGAAGATCGAAATTTCCTCTTCGTTGGGCTCGATGTGGTTGAATTTGGCGAAAAAGGCGCGGCACAAACGCCGCTTGCAAGAGGCGTACACTTGTATCGGCATAGCCGAGAAGTACGAACCGCCAAAACTATTCATCGAATTGGCCAAATACTATCAGGCAAAGTTCGAAACCGACACTGCCGTCCTCGTTTTGGAGAGAGGACTCCAAAAATTCGATTTGTCCGCCAGTCAAGACGACAAGGAAAAGCGTAAGATTTGCGCCGACGCAGCTTTACTCATTGCCCAATTTCAAGTCGGCAGCATGAACTTGGATTTCAACGACGGCTACGTCGCTTTCAAGAAAGCCGTCAACATCTGCGATCTGGAGAAGAGTTTCGTCCGATTGGCCACCTATTTGTACAAGCAGCACCTGACCGAGACTGAGCCGGATGACACGGCAGTCAAACGGCACATCCAGTTCGACGCGGCTCAAAATTTCAGCAAATCTCTGTTGTACGGGACGAAGCACATTTACCAATCGATGCCTTGCATTTTAACCTTGTGGTTAGACTTTGGAGCCCGCGTGGCCACGCAGTTGCGAGCGAACCGCCCGACCGAGGTCCTTAATGAGATGGTCAAAATGCTGGCGAATTTCAACCGCCTGATAGAGAATAACACTTTCCTGCTCCCCACGTACATGTTCATGACGGCCTTTTCTCAGATATTATCCCGCATCAACCACCGGCATCCCGTCTGTTTGGAAATCCTGTCGAAGATAATCATCAAAATATTGAAGGAATACCCCCAGCAGGCGATGTGGTCGTTCTATTCCGTCTGCCGTTCAACGGACGTAACCCAGCGAGAGCGAACAGCCGAGATCTATAAGCGGTTCAGAGGCTCCGACAAAGAGGGCGGCCGGTTCCTCAAAGCGTTCACCAATTTGGCCGAACGGCTGATCGACATATCCATGAAGAAATTGAGGAGCGACGTCAGACAAGTGAATCTGAACCAAATCAGCCCCAAGTTGCAGCTGATGATGGAGGAAATACGCAACGCTCCGATCATGCTGCCGCTCCAGAAGTTCCTGACCGTGCGAATAGCCATGCGCAGAACCGGCGACGAGCCCAACGAGCAGCATACGCCGTTCCCCTTGAATCCCATCTACATCACCGACGTCAAGTCGGCCGTACTCATCCTCATATCGATCCAGATGCCGAAGCGATTGGAGTTCGTGGGCAGCGACGGGCAGACTTACCCGCTCATGTGCAAGCAGGACGATTTACGTCTCGACTCGCGCTTCATGGAATTCAATTCGGTCATCAATACTCTATTGAGAACGGATTCGGACGCTTGCGAGAAAAACTTGTCGATCAGGACGTACAGCGTGGTGCCGCTGAATTCCGAGTGCGGCATCATCGAATGGCTGAACGGCCTGTCGTCCCTGAAATCCGTCATCGTGGATATGTACGCCAAGCTAAACATACAGACAATGCCGGTGAGACAGGTCAAGAAGTTGATGTACGTGGAGAAAGATCAAGTCCCTTTGCAAGAGAGGCTGCGCAGGTTCGTCGCCGAAATTTTGCCGCAGCATCCCCCCGTCCTCCACAAATGGTTCTTCGAGAGGCATCCATGTCCTGAGGAATGGCTCCACTGCAGGAACGCGTTCGTCAGGTCGTCGGCCGTCATGTCCATCGTTGGCTACATCGTCGGCCTCGGCGACAGGCACTGCGAGAATATCCTGATCGACTCCGCCACCGGCGAAGCGGTTCATGTCGACTTCAACATGCTGTTCAACCGAAGCGACATCCTCAAGTTCCCGGAGACGGTGCCTTTCCGACTCACGCACAGCATGGTGCGCGCCATGGGAGCGACCGGCGTCGAAGGATTGTTCGTCAACTCGGCCGAAACGACAGCCCGAGTCGTCCGGCACAATTCCGAACAACTTCTGTCGGTTTTGAAACCGTTTCTGTACGATATCGACGTCAAATCGTACAATCCGAGGCGGCATGCGCTGAAGAAATCCGCCGCCCTCGTCACCGACGATATGCTCAACGACGAGGCCAAAATCAACATACAGAACGTCGAAATGCGACTCAGCGGAGTCGTCAGGTGCAAGAACAACCAATGGGCTCAGCACCGGGACTCGAAGCCTCTCTCCGTCGAAGGGCAGACGCGCATGCTCATCAAGGAAGCGACCAGCGACCTCAACCTTTGCCAGATGTTCGTTGGCTGGTCCCCGTACCTGTGAAATCTGAAATCTCCCACAGTTGGTGTCTTCATCTTTAAGCTGAAAGTTGAGGAAGCCATTGAATATTACCCATGAGATCTTCAGGATCCTCCCAACGACTGTGAAAATAGCGATTCGCTCTGAACTATGATAAAAAAGCAGTGTTACCATTTTGTGTGCCTAAAGTCGACGCTTTAAATATCCTTTTTTTGGATCTGTTTGAATTCGTGCATATTGAAAAATGAAATCCAGTACTTCACGTTGGATCTGTGATATTTTCTACTTTTGTCCCGATCATTATCGCTAGTCTATTTTCGTACGCTCAACTGTTAAGTAATGCACTGATTTCGAATGTTTTTTCTACCTCGTAATAAAAGTTCGAAACGTTTCCGATTTTTTCGCCTACGATTCTCCGAGCAAATCACTCTCACTACTCAACAAGGGCTCACTAGGTACTAAAAAATCAAAAACAGCATGCGCTGCTAACTTTAAAAAAATCGGGTTCATAATAAAATATGTAGAAGTGACCGCCAAAAAAATTTAACAGTCAACGGTCAAAATTTATGGTCAAATTTGTAACACGTTGAAAAAATTCAAAAATAGCGTCTTCATGAAACGCATGAAGGAATGACGAAGAACTAGCGTACGTAATATAATGGCTTTATTCTTGTACACGGGCAAAAATTTATTACATTTTATTCACGATGTTAAAGTGCAAAAAATATCGCCGATCTGCGTGTAGATGTACCAAAATATGTTATCTGGCTTACGATTAGATCATAGGAAGAAGCCTGAATTTTCGAATAGATAGAACAGATTTTGAGATAGGTACTTTTTTTTTAATTTTGGTAATTGAATAAAACGGGATACGTGGGAAACGGACAATAACTAATTAGCACAGTCATAAACCTATGAGAACCTTTAATAAACGCATAATGCGCACCTAAGTCACAAGAGCGACAATTCCACAAATGCGTGCTGGTGCTGCATACAGAAACCGAGGCGATTCTGTAAGTAGATATGGGGGGGGAGGGGTTAGATTTCAGCGTGAATCATTGGAAGCCTGAAAAAGTGAAACTCAAACTTGAAGAACTCAAATTGGAACTTTGAGACTGAACGTCTCGCAGAATCGCCTCGAGGTTTTGGGACAGCTGCAAGTTTGTGACACGAATATTACGAAGAGACTTATCGCAAATTATTAGGTAATTACTATTCAAAGCACAATGCAAATTAGACGTTATACCTTAGTAAATTAATTATAGTAAATAAAAGGCATACATAAAGATGATTCCGTTCAAAAGGCTCGTCGAGCGTATAAACCAGATTATTTTCGAGTGAGGAAGAAAAATTTTGATTTTCACTCGGCAAAATTCAGAGCCTGTTAGCCTCGTAGGCGTCGGTACCCAAGAATGTTACTCTGCCATACAGTTTTGTAGTCTCGTACCCAAAATACACCTTGTCAATGTCCAGATAATTTCCGGAAATCAGCCCACTTTTGGTGCCTCAATTTCAAGGGAGGGAGAAAAAATGTCTTCTCAAATCAATAACAAATGTGCCTACAATACAGAAAATCGACAGAATTTCTTGCGGTAAAGGCACAAAGCACACGTATAGCCAAAGGGACCGGTACTAATTCCGGATGAGCAGTACTCCAGCTTCCTCGTCCCACCAGAACTCAGGCCATGTCGGCCTCGATCCTCAAAAATGCATATGCGACCTGTTTTCCCAAAGGGGGGGGGGATGTCGGAAGCTACGGCCTAATTCTTGCGCTTACCTAAAGCACGAAAAAACCCATGACGTCAGACGTCTGAAGGAAGAAACCACAGAATGGACGAGGAAGGAAGAAAATCGAAAGGTTGTCTAAAAAGACAAGAAATAAAAAGACAAGACGAGTCAGGGGTTGAAAACAATGAAAAATGTAAATTGACCTTTCCTGATACGTCCCGAATAGCTTTTCAAAATATAGCGATAGTAAAAGTGTAAATCCTTGTAAGTCCAAATTCAGAAATTTGTAAGGGTACCAAAAAAAGTGCTAATTTCTGCAAAACCTCTGGAAGGGTTTGACTTACAGGTTAGTGCGCACGGCCACAGAGAAGAAATGAGACGAAATCGGAGGAATCTGGCTTCACTTGATGGATCTACGGCTCAAATAATACCCATAGAGCTCAAATCCTTATTTTATCAAAAATTGAAACTTACGAGGTTTTAAACGTTTACTATAATTTACTGTCTATTAGACGGTTTCAGCAAGATAGTCGAGTCACAAAACAACAAGATAAGTGACGGTCGGAAAACACAGGTTAAAGTCGCGTATGTCGCTAAAACTCTGGCAATTTGTCGTTAAAGCTAAATTTAAAAAACTATGTTCTAAAAATCCACTCGAAGATGAACACCCTTAACGTAGAAGGCGAGTAGAGATTCAAAAATTGAAGACCGAAGTTCGTCAAGGCGGATAAGCCAAGTTAGCGGCTGTAACGTCCCAGGTAAGCATTGCAGTTCGGACAAGTGTGATGCACATCCATGCAGGAGTCGATGCAGCAGGGAAGCAAGCAGCAGCCGCACCAGCAACTGCAAAGTTTTCGAAGCGGTTTTTGGAAAATTGGCCATAATTCAAGGGGATGGGGAGATTTTTGGAGTTGAAAGATTTTCCATGGATACCTTGACAGGGAAATTCATAGTCTATGCTCGGAAGAAACTACTTATTTGGAGAATAATGGATATTTGTTGAATAAACTGAATTGATGAACCCACTCTGAGGAGGTTAAAGGTTGACATAACCTCAAAAAAAGTCAGTTTTTCTAAAGAATCTCATCGAAATAATGACGTAACTTGAAGGTTATCAATGCCAAGAGCCAATGGAAGGGTAAATCGTTAAAAATTGAATCCATCCAATTACCCCATCAAGAAGATGACGAATCCTGAAAGGTAAGCGATGAGTCCGGGTTTCCTCGCTGTCGACGATTCGATTTCAAACCGGCAATGAGGGCAGATCATGTGAGTCGATTCGGGTCCGACCGGAACCACTGATGTCACTATAACGGCCGGTTGTTTCGTCACTGAAACCCGTCAAAAAGTTGATATGAGTCAACCAAATTTTTTGTTTAATTTCTATTCGGATTTTTGTAATTTTGAGTGAAGCTAATTTCGATCATTGAGCAAGGAGATATCTTGATGCATAAAAATGAATCGGAATCCTGAATTCAACCACTCAAGTCTCTTGGCGTCTCAGGTAAGTGTCAAGTCCCGAGTCCTCAAGTCTCGTACGTCAAGTGTCTCTCTCTGGTCTAGCCCAAAGTATTAGGCCTTCACCGTTGAATCTCAGGCCAATTGTCAAGCGATGAGTGTCAAGTCTCAAGTGATGAGTGTCAAATCTCAAGTGATGAGTGTCAAGTCTCAAGTGATGAGTGTCAAGTGATGAGTGTCAACTCCCGAGTGTCAAGTTTCGAGTGAGGAGTGTCAAATGTCTCCCAAATGTCGAGTCTAAAGTGATGAGGGTCAAGTGTCAACTCCCGAGTGTCAAGTCTCAAGCGACAATTTTTGAGTGTCAAGTCTCTAGTGACAACTTTTGCGTGTCAAGTCTCAAGTGACAACTTTTGAGTGTCAAGTCTCAAGTGACAACTTTTGAGTGTCAAGTCTCAAGTGACAAATTTTGAGTGTCAAGTCTCAAATGACAACTTTAGAGTGTGTCAAGTCTCAAGTGACAACTTATGAGTGTCAAGTCTCAAGTGACAACTTTTGAGTGTCAAGTCTCAAGTGACAACTTTTGAGTGTCAAGTCTCAAGTGACAACTTTTGAGTGTCAAGTCTCAAGTGACAACTTTTGAGTGTCAAGTCTCAAGTGACAACTTTTGAGTGTCAAGTCTCAAGTGACAACTTTTGAGTGTCAAGTCTCAAGTGACAACTTTTGAGTGTCAAGTCTCAAATGACAACTTTTGAGAGTCAAAGTCTCGAGTGATGAGTGTAAAGTGTCAACTCTGAGTGTCAAGTCTCATGTGATGACGGTCAAATGACAAGTGTCAAGTCTCAAGTGATAAGTGTCGAGCGATAAAGCGCTTGTACTATCGATTAACGCGACTAAAAAAAGTGGTATCTTTTGGCCCCAGGCCACTAGCGTTTTGCAAAATCGACTCAAAATCCACCAAAACCGTACCAGGGTTGTAGGGGACACCTCCGCTAGCCTCGGCATAGCTGGGGGGAGCCGCTGGCGGCGGACCGTAGCCCGGAGGAGCCGCTGCCGGGTTGTAAGGCGGAGGATTCATGCTCCTGCGAAAAGATTGGAGAAATTCGTAGAATTTATGTAGGTATCTATTAATTCTTACAAGCCAGATCAGACATGAGTGCCGAAAAATAGAACGGGAAATTCAGCCCTGAACGAAAAAATGCTCAAAAGTTAAAAAAATTTGTTCATGAGCGGATAAATGGGGGGATTTTGAAGCAAAGCGTGGTTCCCTGGTTGGCAACGTTTCGTATTAATTTTAGTCTATTTCACTCAATTTTCGTCTTCTACACCAACTGCGGGAACATTTTTATGAAATTCACACACGATACGTACCCGGCCGGTTCCGCATTATTTTGACTATTAGCCACGACAATATGAACAGGCGCCATAGCAGATAAAATCAAATAACTGCACGCAGCACGAAAAATTTTAGCTTCGGAAATCGACGTTTTTCGTTGAACTGATTGAACAAATTTTCATACTAGGAATTCCGGATACGATAGAACATTCGTCGAAAAAGGTGCGATAAAACAATAATTGCCAATTCGTCCTTGGGTGACGAAGTTTGGCTTCATACGGTAAATGTTTGGTCAAACCGATGAGGCAATTAAAGGTGCGAAATTTTCGTCGAACATTTCTTTTCCTGGCTGAGCCAAAAGAGGATTTACCAAAACGGTTTTAGACCTCAGAAGTTCAATTTCGTGGAATTAAAAATCATAAAATTTAAAAAAAAACACGAAGAAATTACTATACCTTGGAAGTACTGTGTGTTAAGGAAATTCTGTAATTATGGATCTTTACGCCAGTCAAAAATATTTGAAAAAAGGTCGAGGATAGATGAAGATATGGAAGTTCTCGACAATTGCCAGACCTTGAGAATAATTTGGATAAATAATTTTTTCTGAACCTGAAGTACAAAATCTGTATGATTTAATAAACCGAATAATATTCTGAAAACCCAATTGTTTGAGAGAGTTTTCTGTTTTTGGTGGATTTTTTCTACACCCTTCCCTTCTTAACCCGAAAAAACGTTGAAAAAATGGCAAGAGTTGACCATTTTTCTGCTTTGGCCTAATTTTTAGCTTTCTTAACATAATGTTAAAAAGCTGCAAATACCGCAAGATTATAGGAAATTTAACGCTCTTTCCAACGGTATCCTCATTTTTGCGATTACCCTAAAATTAAAGGGATTTAAGGCCATTTTACTAAAACGTAGGAAAAATTGTAAGAATTGAGGAGGTAGGTGCAAGAAGGGCGTATCTGACAAATCAGCGTTTTGAGAAAACAAGCCTCAAAGTTTTTTCCAACATCCCTAGAAGTTTTGAAACGTCCTAACCTTTTCAAACCTTTTTTGTCCATCTTTATCACTCTTCTTCTTCACATTCCACCAATCAAACCCATGGACCTTACGTTAAATAAAGAGAAAATTGGCAAATTCGAAACTATGTTATAAGCCCTTCTTGGAGAGATTTTGAAAATGCCTCCCCGCGCATTCTCCCCAAGAAGGGCTTCTCATAAAGAACAGGGTATTAGAAAAAACGCTGCTAAGTAGATCAGTGGCATGTGCACATCAGTTTTCGGTATATCCGAAGAACTCTGCAAATTTTGCACAGGGGTTCATTTTTCGATTGCAAAGACAAATCTTACGATTTATAGGTTCTCCTTAAACACGGAATTTAGTTGTTATTATTCTAGAATTTCAGTATAAATTGGTAGATATTTTAGATGGGGATTTAGAAAACGTTGCCTCAGAATGCCTCTGAGAATGCCTCAGAACCTTTGTTAAAGCCTGTCTCGTTCTTATGTTGCCAAGCGCAACTGGTCGAAGCGTGAGTGCGTCACCTTGTTGGTGTAATAGGCTAGTAGTCGTAAGTAGATCAATCAACCGTATCTAAGAGCCGAGTCCAAATTCTCAACTTTTTCCAATTTTTGTTTTGCTGATTTGTATAATGCGACCAAATTCTTTAAATTGAAGATATCGGGAGGACAGAAGTTTTTGTGGGGATTCCAACGAGTGGAAAACGATTTTTGTGGCTCTAGTCGTTTTCGAGTTATTAAGAATTGTAGACATTTTTAAAAACTCAAAAATGTCTCACTAAAACTGCAATAACTCCTAAACGGTTGAAGCTACCGGCGTGGCGATGGTCTCATTCGATTCAGCATAGAAAAATCTATAGAAAATGATGCGTCACATGCCTATGTTTTAAATTTCCAGAAAAACACGAATTTTTTCCCACTTCAACAGCTGTTTTACTGGCCTTAAAATTAAGGTAGGGTTCTGCCGAGACGTTAGGACCAACTAGATACGGAACTTGATTTTTGGTAAAAATTTCAAAATTTTTCGATAACTCCTTCCCCCTAAAAAACCCCGGACGGCGGACGGCGTACGGCGTACGGCGTACGGCGTACGGCGGACGGCGTACGGCGGACGGCGGACGGACAAAAAATTTTTATTGCAGATTCGGATTCTACACCCCTTGAAACGTAAACCAACAAATTTTCAGGGGGTGTTAAAATTTTTTTTTTCCTGACCGATTACAAAGGTTCATTTCTATAGAAAAATGAACCAAAAATCTATCTACAGATTCAAATTTCAATAAATATTTTGTATTTTAAACTTTTTCAAACTTGAACACCAATAAACCTTACTCAAAAAGCAATGAGTTTGAACATTTCTGGCTACTAGAAACTCTCGTTTTGAGTGTTTTCAAAAGTCTTGACTAAATCTTTTGACTAAATAAACATTTTGTAAAAATTCGACTAAAGCGTCACTATTCAAATATTCTCGTCAGATGATCGGGATAGGTGTCAATACGGACATCAACACGTCATCACCGCCAAGCTTTCGGAAAAAATTTCCTTCATCAGGGCCTACAATGTCAGAAGAACAAAACTATGCAACCACCATAGTTTTGTTCTCCTGACATTGTAGGCCCTGATGAAGGAAATAAAATTAATTTATTTTCCGAAAGCTTGGAAGTGATGACGTGTTGATTTCTGTTTTGGCACCTATCCCATTCATCTAACGAGAGCTATCTACATAATCAGTCAGAATGCTTTACCTAGAAAAATATTCCTCAAACTTTCACTAGATACATTGACTATATTGTTTTTACTATATCGAGGGTGTAGAATCAATACTGCCCAATTCGTTTGCCATGCAATCTATGGACGCGTGATTTGCCAAGTTACCACCAATCCAAGTTTTGAGAAGTAGGCAACCCAGACGCCCTCAAAAGACACGATGCTTTGAATTGGGCAGTATTGCAGTTTCATCGTCGATATAATACTGTTCTAGATCACATTTTTTTCTTAAATCACAGTTTTTTTAAACATTATATTATGTTAAACTTTACGTAAACAGTCAAGTAGTTTTAAACATTCAAATATATAGTAAGGCCGGAAGTTTAGCATTCAGTCTTCATCGTTAGGAAGTCTTCTTTTTTTTTAATCAATCCTCCTCTTCTACATCAGAATCTGCCAAAAAATCAGCGACTGGTTCTTCTCCATTGCTGTTGAGATCATTGGGTGAGATCATAGGGACGTCGTCCTCTTCTACAGCAGAATTTGCCAAAAAATCAGCGACTGGTTCTTCTCCATTGTTGTTGAGATCATTGGGTGTTTCAGGGAGTGGTTGCTTGGTGTTGTGAAAATCAGCACAACACAAGTAACAAGTTGGTCTCCTCAGAAAAAATCACTGATAGCATGTTCTACAGAAGAAGGGCGTATAACGGCTTTTGATAAAACAAGGATGCCAACAAGAGTTCTGGGAATTTCTCCACGAAAATTGGCACTCTTATAGAAGACAACACTGGGAATCCATTAATGCATTCTCCCCAAGAAGGGCGTATGAGCCCATACGCCCTTCTTGCACCCACCTCGTCAATTGAGCATTTCTCTACTTTGGCTTAATTTTTAGCTTTCTTAACATAATGTTAAAAAGCTGCAAATACCTCAAGATTATAGGAAATTTAACGCTCTTTCCAACGGTATCCTCATTTTTGCGATTACTCTAAAATTAAAGGGATTTAAGGCCATTTTACTGAGACAAAGTCCAGAAAGTTGAAGAATGACACGAAAAAAACTCCAAGGCGAAAAAAGTGTATTTTTTCTGAGGCTCACGAAAAAGTTTATAGAGCAAAAATTGTATCAAATGAGCTGAAGAATCGACCCCTTTAACGAGGAACACATTTTTGACAATTTTAATCGTGACCACTCAGTGTTGGTATCGCAATTATGAGGATGAAAAGTTGTGAAGTGCACGCCCCTGATTATTTTGAAGTGAAATAATACAAGAAATAAAAGTGACGTTTTACAGGCTAAAGTTTAGACGGAATACTCATCGACATACCTGAAGTCCATAATGACGTCACTGTATTAGCTTGTCAAAAGAAGGAAAAATCATTTAAAATGGGAACAATTATAATTTAAGCATGTCAACCTAGTAACGCAGGTGTAATAGTTTCGGAAATCAAGATTGACATGCGATGATTCGACTGAGTGGGGCTTCATAGGACCTTTAACGCTGAACTGGAGCAGAGGTCAATTTACGATCGATAACGACTGACATTCACATTCTACCTTCATAACAGCAACAACCTGAATGTTATTGATTCAGATACAAATAATTTTTTTCAGACAAATAAACAGTAAGGTGACACATGATCATTTCAAATGGGCCTACCTATCTAAAAAGCTGGGGATTATGACGTGCCTAAAGTACCCTAGATTACCAGATTCCAACTTATTACCCAATACCTACAGTCTTACATCAAGTCAATCTCAACTTACTTGCTCATTTTGCAGGTAAATGATTTCACGCTGTTTCACAGTATACGAGTGAAATATTCGAGTAAAATGAGGTAATTTCTAGAAAATAAAGTGGGTAGGGCACTTTTCTTCGAAACAAAGTAGGGGCCGTGGACTTAGCTGGGCAAAACAACCAAAACAACTGGCCCAATGCCAAAGATGAATGTCCCCACGGTTTTAGTTAGCATTTTATCGAAATGCTTCTGAGCTTTCGCCGCTTTCATTCATAAGAATAAAGTTAAAATCAGTGAGATAAAGTATAAAAAACCGATAGAACCGCAGAGAAATTCTAAACAAAACTATAAAGCCCCAATTATGTAATGCTATATGAGAGAAATTTTCCCAATAAAGGGAAAATCTCCCTGCCGTTCAATCAGACCTGATAGCCAAATAAGGGCATGCGCAGAGATGAATGACGAATTGATAAGAGATATCGCGCTTGTTTTGTCCGATGGAGAGCTACAATAGACAGTTCTCACCTTCTTTGTACGAAGGCAAATTATTGGAAAAAAATCCCAAGTACGACAGGTCAACTTGAGTAACCTCCTACTTTTTGAAGGATGAAAACCGAGGAAAAATGTAATTTTTTTACTAACATTTATTCAAAGATAAATCCGTGAAATTCTGAATTATAAGGTAAATTTCAGGCCCAATATTGAATTTTAATAATTTCATTGTTTCTCCTTTGAGAAAAACTTCAAAATATCTTCGAGCAATGTCTCGTTCGTATTCAGGCCGAGCAAGAAGTCCCCGTGCGTGAATAACAAGTCACGAACCAGCACCAATTTTGAATTTGGTATGCGGCTTGCCAGAAATTTCACACCCTGAAAAATATTGCGGAAAATAGTGCTGAATTACTTATAGGTAGGCGACGAAAAAGGAGGTAACATCAATTTGGTATTTTGACTTCAAAATTTGAGTATTTGGCAATAACTATAAAATACCAACTGATTTTTTAATGAAATCAAACTTTTCCCGTATGTACGACTTGAATATGGGATTTGTCCAATACCTAACTTACATAGTAACCATGGTAAACTTACATAGTCGCTCGTCCATGGGTCATTTTTCCCATGCATCATAAGAACGGGAGCGGTAATTTGGTGAATTGGATAATCCGGCGGAACTGTCGAGTTGTATTTCAAGCGGTTCATCTTCTGACCGTAATCGTATTGACGAAAACCTGAAGTAACCAGACGCATAGAAACATATTTTAAATTGGTCGGGATTCTTACAAAAAAAAAATGGAAAAAATCGTCAATTTCAATTCTCTTGTTCCTATGTTTTACAGATTCATCTTATAAGAAGATCTAGCTTATCAGGGAAATTAATTTAAATGATAAGTAAGCACCTAACTACATAGCAAAATTTAATTTTTCCAAAAAATATTGTTTCTTTACAAAATTCACTTTTTTACAAAAGTGTAAGCAGTTTTTACAAAAAACATTTCTTTACAAAAAATTGAAATTTTTCAGAAACTTGATTTTTTCTTATAAAATTCACTTTTTGACAAAAATGTAAGTCATTTTCGCAAAAACATATTTATTCGTAAAAACGTATTTATTCGCAAAAATTGAAAAAAATCATTTTGAATTCAAAATAAATTATTTAAAAATTCAATTCCCCACAAAACCACTTTTTCACCAAAACCTAATTTTTAGAAGGTTTTTTACGTGTTTTAATCGGGCATACCGTGGTTGAATATTTGCCCCAAATGATGGAATGTCTTCAACGAGGCTCCAGCCGGGAAGTGCGCCAATTTTAGGGCACAGTTCGTCTAAAATCATCGGCGACAAAACGTTAAAAAATCATGTATTCTTGAAATGAATTGCCAAACTAAATTCGGTACCCCCCTCGATGTGTTATAGAATAACGAACCCAGTCAATGTTCTCTCTGTGCTCGCCCATAGCAGTGCCCAGTACGTCTAAACAGTAGTAGAATCCTGGAATTTCGCTGCATATTTTCAAAACATTGTAAACCATTTTGGGGGTCCTTGGAAGCACCTCGTGCAACCCTCCGTCGCGGGCGAAATTCTGGAAAATTATCGCATGAAATTGCAAAACGCATTGAATAATTAGGTACAATCATTAGATAAATTAACGATGAATTTGAATTTAATGAATGAAAAGATTTCAGATATAATGAGAATTTTAATTTACCGCTATGAACGTTGAAACAAACTTACATAAATAAAGTTCATTTGAACTAAAAGCATCCTCAACATGGGATTGTTGACTTCTTCAACCGGATACCTGGCGCCCACAGGCGCCAGAAGGACGGCCCCGAAAATTCGCTCATTGTATTCGGGGTGGGTGGACGCGAAAACCAAAAAGTTGGTAGTCCCCATCGAATGCCCTATGTAACCGAATTTGGGGGCGTTCGTTCGGTTCAAGATGTAATCCACCATTGCTGGTATGTCGTACGAGCCGTGCTCGTGGAAGCTGAAATCGAGGAAATATGGAATAGTAAAAAGGTGTATTGAGCTGTGATTTTTTAAATTGAATTTTTGGTATTTATTAATTTTTCCAATATCTTCCAGTAGGTATTTTTTATTTATTTTATTTTTGAATTTTTATTTATTATTTTTTATGAAGTATTTTTGCGTGAGGGGCCTAATTGCGCCTTACCTATAATTAACAATATCCCAATATTCAACAGGTTAACCCTTTCGGACACGGGTTACACCGTTAACACCTTTAACCGTTAACCGTTAACCGTTACACACGGGTTAAAAAGTAAAATACACCTACGAAAAATCCCAAAAACTCGGGTCGGCGGAGGACATCGTTTTGTGGCGCTTTCCGTAATAGTTGCCTCTCATATCGCCCAGCCAGACGTCGTAACCGATTTTTGTCAAAATGAAAGCTGAAATGATAATGAATGATGTATGACAGCCTTGGAATAAGATCATTCATTTTATAGGTAGGTATTTTTTACATACTTTGTTGAAAATAAATAGGTACCTATTAAATTGGTAATAAATATTTTATTAATAGTAAATATATTCTTGATATTGAAAATATTAAAGCAATAAAAAATAGGTATGTTATTAGAGAGTATAGAGAGTTATTAGAACTTCGAGATCAAAATAAACTTCGAGTACAAAGTCAACTTCGAGATCAACGTCAACTTTGAGATCAAAATACACTTCGAGTTCAAATTCAACTTTGAGATCAAAATAAACTTCGAGTTCAAAGTCAACTTCGAGTTCAAACTCAACTTCGAGATCAAACTCAACTTCGAGTACAAAGTCAACTTCGAGATCAAAGCCAACATCGAGATCAAAGTCAACTTTGAGATCAAAATGAACTTCGAGATCAAAGTGAACTTCGAGATCAAAGCCAACTTCGAGATCAAAGTCAACTTTGAGATCAAAGTGAACTTTGAGATCAAAGTCAACTTCGAGATCGAAGTCAGCTTTGAAATCAAAGTCAACTTCGAGATCAAACTCAACTTCGAGTTCAAACTCAACTTCGAGATCAAAGTGAACTTCGAGATCAAACTTTACTTCGAGTACAAAGTCAACTTCGAGATCAACGTCAACTTTGAGATCAAAATCAACTTCGAGTTCAAATTCAACTTTGAGATCAAAATAAACTTCGAGTTCAAAGTCAACTTCGAGTTCAAACTCAACTTCGAGATCAAACTCAACTTCGAGTACAAAGTCAACTTCGAGATCAAAATAAACTTCGAGTTCAAAGTCAACTTCGAGATCAACGTCAACTTTGAGATCAAAATCAACTTCGAGTTCAAATTCAACTTTGAGATCAAAATAAACTTCGAGTTCAAAGTCAACTTCGAGTTCAAACTCAACTTCGAGATCAAACTCAACTTCGAGTTCAAAGTCAACTTCGAGATCAACGTCAACTTTGAGATCAAAATCAACTTCGAGTTCAAATTCAACTTTGAGATCAAAATAAACTTTTAGATCAAACTCAACTTCGAGTACAAAGTCAACTTCGAGATCAAAATAAACTTCGAGTTCAAAGTCAACTTCGAGATCAACGTCAACTTTGAGATCAAAATCAACTTCGAGTTCAAAGTCAACTTCGAGATCAAATTCAACTTTGAGATCAAAATAAACTTCGAGTTCAAAGTCAACTTCGAGTTCAAACTCAACTTCGAGATAGGTACAATGCAACTTCGAGTTCAAATTCAACTTCGAGTTCAAATTCAACTTCGAGTTCAAACTCAATTTTGAGATCAAATGCAACGTCGAGATCAAAATCAACTTCGAGTTCAAATTCAACTTTGAGATCAAAATAAACTTCGAGTTCAAATTCAACTTCGAGTTCAAACTCAATTTTGAGATCAAATGCAACGTCGAGATCAAAGTCAACTTCGAGATATGCAACTTCGAGTTCAAATTCAACTTCGAGTTCAAACTCAACTTCGAGATCAACGTCAACTTCGAGATCAAAATCAACTTCGAGTTCAAATTCAACTTCGAGATCAAACTCAACTTCGAGTTCAAAGTCAACTTCGAGATACAATGCAACTTCGAGTTCAAATTCAACTTCGAGTTCAAACTCAACTTCGAGATCAACGTCAACTTTGAGATCAAAACAACTTTGAGATCAAACTCAACTTCGAGATCAAAATCAACTTCGAGTTCAAAATCAACTTTGAGTTCAAATTCAACTATGAGATCAAAATCAACTTCGAGTTCAAACTCAACTTCGAGGTCAAAGTCAACTTTGAGATCAACGTCAACTTTGAGATCAAAATCAACTTTGAGATCAAACTCAACTTCGAGATCAAAATCAACTTCGAGTTCAAATTCAACTTTGAGATCAAAATAAACTTCGAGTTCAAAGTCAACTTCGAGATCAATGTCAACTTCGAGTATGTAATGAATATGTGATAGGGCATGGTGACTTACGTAAGTCAATATCCTGGCCTCTAAGTACCCAAATATCCGAAGATGCCCAGAGGCCGTGAACCATAAGAATAGGCGGTCGCATGTCTCGCGTTTTCGTTTTATTTGGCATTCTGATTCTCGTAAGCGGAAGGATGTGCCCATCATTTGTAACTACATCGTGCAATTCTGCTCCGAATCCTTCTTCTTTTATGAGTTGATCCTGGATGGAAGAATTTTGAGTTTCAGACACAGGTACGCCTATGAGTTTTTATTAATAATTTGATGCACGAAAAATTGCTATGCATAGGCGAATCGCTATAATAGGGTAAATCGCTATATTAGGGTTGTACGGGGTGTGTACAGGGGTAGATTTTTGCTTTAAAATTCATTTTTACAACGATTTATTGCAATTTTGGTTTTATCAAGTTTTTTGAGAGCCTTAGAAAAACTACAACTTTTGTCTTTAAAAATGTTTCTCGTGTTTTCGACCTTGTTTAAGTAAAATGGCCAGAAATCAATTAAATTTAGGAATAATTACAAAAATGAGGATACCGCTGGAAAGTTAGTTAAATTTTCTATAGGCCTACTGTATTGGTTCGAGTCCTGCCGGAGAGTGAAAATTTTCCAGTTGATCTCATAGATCCAAACCACAACCTCAAAACTAAATATTTCTTTTTTTAAATAGCTATTCCTTTTATAAATTTAGTTTAGGTGCCTATTCAGGTACTAGTATAGGTACTTACGGTTAACAGTAATTCTTTAGGCATGGGGATGTCCGCCGCCCCTTGCACGGACCAATTTTTGATAACGGTTAAAATATTGAACCCGGCAGTGTACCTATTTGACAGGAAATACACAAGCACTATCACACTGACCCAAAATGTGCGCATGACTCAATTTATCGTGTAAATTCACTTTTTAGATAAATTGGATCGAATGCTTCTTTAGGCCTCTGACCGATTCGGATACCTACAGCGTAATGTTTGAAAACCTGAAATGTTCGCTCTTCTTTTGCGATAATTTTCTGGCAATTTTACTCATTAAGCGGATCATTTACTTGTCGTGTATTAGACACCGTAATTATCAATGAACCTGACAAGGCGTGGAAACTTGAGCGTCAAGAGCCAGAAGGAAATTTGCGAAAAGGAACTTCGCTGATTATTTCCTTATGTTATCCTTATAGCTAAAACAATCAGTGGGGTGGCAGTTGTCAACAACAAAGTCGCCGGGTGGCAGTTGGGTGAAAAACGGGAATTGGGTGGCAGTTGTCAACAACAATATCCCCGGGTGGCAGTAGTCATCGACCAAGCCCCGGGTGGCAGTTGTCAACAACAATGTCCCTGGGTGGCAGTTGTTATCAACCAAGCACCCGGGTGGCAGTTGTCAACAACAATGTCCCCGGGTGGCAGTTAAGTGAAAAAACTGGAATTGGGTGGCAGTTAAGTGAAAAAACTGGAATTGGGTGGCAGTTAAGTGAAAAAACTGGAATTGGGTGGCAGTTGTCAACAACAATATCCCCGGGTGGCAGTTGCCATCAACCAAGCACCCGGGTGGCAGTTGTCAACAACAATATCCCCGGGTGGCAGTTGTCAACAACAACGTCCCCGGGTGGCAGTTGTCAACAACAATGTCCCCGGGTGGCAGTTGTCATCAGCCAAGCACCCGGGTGGCAGTTGTCATCAACAAAGTTCCCGGGTGGCAGTTATCAACAACAAAAGTCCCCAGTTCGCAGTTGGGTGAAAAAACTGGATTTGGGTGGCAGTTGTCAACAACAATGTCCCCGGGTGGCAGTTGTCAACAACAATGTCCCCGGGTGGCAGTTGTCAACAACAATGTCCCCGGGTGGCAGTTGTCATCAACCAACCACCCGGGTGGCAGTTGTCATCAACCAAACACCCGGGTGGCAGTTGTCATCAACCAACCACCCGGGTGGCAGTTGTCATCAACCAACCACCCGGGTGGCAGTTGTCATCAACCAACCACCCGGGTGGCAGTTGTCATCAACCAACCACCCGGGTGGCAGTTGTCAACAACAATGTCCCCGGGTGGCAGTTGTCATCAACCAAGCACCCGGGTGGCAGTTGTCATCAACAAAGTCCCCGGGTGGCAGTTGGGTGAAAACACGGGAATTGGGTGGCAGTTAGGAACCGACCCTTACCATTGGAGGGTTCAAGTAGTTGTTCATCATGACTTTGGTTGACAGTTTTTCATTGTGACGTGGGGTGGCAGAAAAAACTCGACTCCACTCAAAACATCATAATTTAATGCGCTTTATTAATGACAAATAAACCAAAAACCGGCAGTGAACTCGAATAGTTATTTATATAAAAAGGTACCTGATAAATCGCCTTATTGTTACACATAACAATTACAATTATTTACAAAAAATATAACCAAACTGGTGTCAGTTAGTAATTAATCAACTCTATAGCTGCCGCAGTTGAAAAAACGTTTGACTAGAATTCCTCTGATTATCGTTCGCTCGAGAGGTAGATATCACAATTTTAATACAATGCCGTGAGAATTATTCACTCACTGGAAGTACAATACAGTTAAGTACAGTACCTTAAAAGTACCTTACAAGTAAACTGTTAACTTAAAGTGGTTCATTCACACACGAAGCTGGAGGCTGAGGAATCGGAAAATCTCACCGTACACAGTCGCATTTGTGTCCAATCCGTACATAAAATCCACATGCGTGTATTTGTGATTGGGCACGACCATAGCCCGTTTGACACCCGGGATCGCGTTCGCCAGACAGTTCGTACCCTGGAAAATTAACAAAAAAATCCATTCAGGAAAATTGATGACAATTATTGGTCAATGAGTGGGTACATCTACGTTTGGATAGCTGAAATTAAGGGCCGAATATTTACAGGATACCCCATCGGAAATGCTAGTTCAAGAAATTTGAAAAAAGGTTGAGAATCCAAGGAGAAATGGAATTTTCAGAGCGGCCCCCCGGACAGCGCCTTGAAATCTGTGCGCTGCTTTACCGCAACGCTTCCCGGATTGGAAGTATTGCAGAATGGCTCGAAACTCTAGGCGCCGACTTCCGAAATAATTTCGGAATTATTGCGGAAAACAAGGAATAATAATTCAATGAATTAGAATTAACCTAATAATAACCAGTGGTGCGTAGATAACACACAATACTTCCATATTTTGAACGTAAAATTGTGACACAATTTGATCATATTTTGACTGCTTTTAAGGGTGTTTAGGCCAAAAATATCGAAAAATTCAGTATTCAAATTTCAAAATTCGCCCAAAATAAAAAAACGCCAGTTTTTTGGTACATAAAAAATATCCACATATTCTGCAACGCAAAAGAAAGATTTTAAGACCAAGAACGCTCAAATCGGTTCATTTTTGTGGCCGGAAAAAAATAAAATAGAAAACACTAAAAATGCAAATATCTCGGAAGTACTGTGCGTTATCCAAATTCCGATTAAACAGGGTGTTAGGTCTTGCCGAGACAAACATTTCAGTTCAAGAAATTTGAAAAAAGGTTAAGAAATGAGGGAGTTATGGCCATTTTTGTAAATGACCACAGACGGACAGACGGACAGACGGACAGACGGACAGACGGACTAACGGACACACGGACACACGGACACACAGACACTTGTTCAGGAAGTGATTCTGAGTAAATGTGTATAAGAAAAAGTTTTTTCTGAAGCTCCGTTCCGATTCTCGATTTTAGGACGATCACAATACTTCCATTTACTCTGTAAATATGGAAGTAACCAGTGGTGCGTAGATAACACACAATACTTCCATATTTTGAAACGTAAAAGTGTGACACAATTTGATCATATTTTAACTGCTTTTGAGGGTGTTTAGGTCAAAAATACCAAAAAACTCACTATGCGAATTTCAAAATTCGCCAAAAATGGAAAACCGCCACATTTTCGGAATATAAAAAATATCCACATATTCTACAAGGTAAAACAAAGATTTTAAGACCAAGAACGCTCAAATCGGTTCATTTTTGTGGCCGGAAAAAAATAAAATAGAAAACACTAAAAATGCAAATATCTCGGAAGTACTGTGCGTTATCCGAATTCCGATTAAACAGGGTGTTAGGTCTTGCCGAGACAAACATTTCAGTTCAAGAAAATTGAAAAAAGGTTGAGAAATGAGGGAGTTATGGCCATTTTTGTAAATGACCACAGACGGACAGACGGACAGACGGACAGACGGACGTAACGGACGTAACGGACGTAACGGACACACAGACACTTGTTCAGGAAGTGATTCTGAGTAAATGTGTATAAGAAAAAGTTTTTTCTGAAGCTCCGTTCCGATTCTCGATTTTAGGACGATCACAATACTTCCATTTACTCTGTAAATATGGAAGTAAAAATTGATTTAGTGAGATGGTTTTGAACAGTTAGGTAAAAATTAGTAATAAAACCTATTAAAGATTATAAATTATTAAATGCTGTATTAAATCCTTTGATTTTTATTGATAATAATAAATTGATAATAATAATAAATTGATATAATAATAAAAATTGATTTAGTGAGATGGTTTTGAACAGTTAGGTAAAAATTAGTAATAAAACCTATTAAAGATTATAAATTATTAAATGCTGTATTAAATCCTTTGATTTTTATTGATAATAATAAATTGATAATAATAATAAATTGATATAATAATAAAAATTGATTTAGTGAGATGGTTTTGAACAGTTAGGTAAAAATTAGTAATAAAACCTATTAAAGATTATAAATTATTAAATGCTGTATTAAATCCTTTGATTTTTATTGATAATAATACAATTAATTAATATAATGTAATTGTATAATATTTAACAATTCATTATTATTTATTAATTTTAAAATATAAGAATAATCCAAATAAAATTAATTATAAATAATAAACATATTATGCTTATTATTTATAGGTAATTAATTTTATTTGGATTATTCTTATATTTTAAAATCAATAAATAATAATGAATATTATTATTACATTATTTTATTGTGAAATTTTATATAATCAAATTTTTATTTTTCGAATTTTATTACTTACATCTATTTTATTATTTTTGTATTGTTTGAATTAATTATCTAAATGATTAAATATGGGATTAAAAATAGATGTTTATTAAAATTAATTTAATTTGAAATTGTTAATGATTAAGGATTGGTTTTGGGTAAATATGGCAAATCGGGTAAATATGGCAAAATATACAAATGGAAGAAATTTATATTATTTTTTTTTCAAAAGGTTTAAGTGTCACCTGAGCGCTTGTCAAGGGGTCGTTTTCACCGTAGAATAGGAAAGTAGGGGCCGTGATTTTTTGTATGGGATACAGCGGCGGGGAAGTTGAGTTGTACATGATCATGTTCGCTTTCGGGCCGTAATCGTACATGTAGAAACCTGAAACAGACGAATTTCCGTACATTTTTCAAGTCAGACAAATTTTCCGCGGTATTTCTGAGTCAAAATTCCGACATAAGTCGATATTAAATATCCAATATATTAGATAGGTATCCAAATTTAGGAAATTTTCGGAATTTGAAAAAAATTCCGATTTGAAGGTTCTTGGCGGTGAAATTACCATTTTTAAATATTTGTGTAAAGTGATCGAACGTCCGCAATGACGAACCGGCAGGCAAATGGGCGATTTGCTCTCCGATGTTCTTCTGCAAATTGTGATAAATAGATAGTATTAAAGTAATTTGTTTTATCAATTAACGCCACAAAAAATAGTTTAATGGTCAATTCGACATTCAATTATTCGAGTTCAATATCACGCTCAATTATCCCAATTTGGCAAATATATTGGGCATTGCATTTCGACCGATAATCAAAGCAGCCCCGGGCGTGACCTGCCGCCCTCAAGAAGCAAGAACTTGGGAATCGTTGAGAACGCCATAAAGTTGCACAATTTTATTATAGACCTTTTATATCTCAAATTTTCACTTAACTTACCTATCTTAATTTTCACTTACCCTATCTAAATTGGCTCGATGCTCTCCGTAAAACTGGCCGACGAAGTCGAGACAATAATCCTGTTCGGGCGGGTGCGTGCAGAATTTGCGCACATTGTACACCAGGCGAGGGGTTCGGGGCAAAATTTCGACAATCCCGGCTGACTTTAGAGTATCCTAAAAAAAATTTGTTGGAATTAAAAAAATTGGCAAAAATTTGATTTCTGGCAAAAGACGCGAAAATGTTTAAATCCAGCAGGATTTGAGTTTACGGCTCAGGATTTGGTTGCTAGTTACTTGACGACGTCACTTCACGATCTTTTCCCCTCATGCGCTTTCGCCAAAGGGGTCATCACTGATATTTTTTGTTGTTGCTCCTATAAACCAGTTAGGTTATAGGATACTCTTTATAATGTTTTATTGTCTGTCGGTAACCTATCGTTAACCGAAATTTCAAATACGTACGTATAGTACGCTAAATTGCGTCAATAGTAGCCTCATGGCGGGATTGTGTATCTCCTCGAAGGGAAATTTAGCCGCTACCGGGGCGAGGAGGACGGCGGCGGATATTTTCTTGTTGTACTCCGGGCGGGCAGAGGCGAAGACGAAGAAAACTGTTGTGCCCATAGAATGGCCCACGTAGGTTAACCTTGGTTCCCCGCTTTTCATCAGAATAAAATCCACCATGGCAGGGAGGTCGTACACGCCGTGCTCGTGGAATCTGAAAATGGAAAATTTAGGAAAAATAAAAATAAGTCGTAAGTACCGATAGGTATGTCAATTCATGCAATTTAGTTCCATTTTTTTTTGGAATATTTGCAAATGGAAAAAATCATTATTCGTCGATCCATGAGTTCTTCGATCGACTAGGCACCCCAAAATACCTGAAGGTACGTTTTTGCCACTTTGGAACAAAATTATTACTCACGAAAAGTCCCAAAACCGAGGATCGTGGGGTGATAGAAATTTATGATGTTTCGTATACGGATTGCCTCTCAAGTCGCCCAGCCAGACATCGTATCCCATATCCGTCATGATGAATGCTGCAAAAATACAAATGTGAAATTTTAACTCGTTGATGGTCTGACGTATGCTAGTATGAATGGTATAATTTAAAAATAATAATAGTAATTAATGAATTATTAAATTATTATTAAATTATTATTATTATTATTATTTGTTAAGTATTAAATAATTAATAATTATTAAATAATCAATAATTATTAAATAATTAATAATTATTAGTTATTAAATAAATTAATAAATATTAATTGATAAAATGTATTAAATATATTAAATATTTAATGAAATAAATTAATTAATAAATTTAATTTAATAATTAATATATTAATAATTATAACTATAATAATAATACATATAATATATTATATCTCGACCTTGCTGTATCGTTTTCGGTGGGCATAGGGAAATCAGTCATTTAAAAGCCCAGAGGGTTCGTCATTCATATTTCAAAAAAACCGAAATTACCCACGGGCTTTATGAAAGATTTTTTCTTTTCATTTTTTTTTTTTTTTGTTCCCACAACTTGGATTTTTAATTCTTTTTTGGTGGACAGCTATTCGAGGTCGTCTCATCTGAATATTTACCTCGAATAATAATTAGGTATTCGATAATATTCGAATAATAATAAATTATTTATTTTCTTCGAATTCCCACCTGACTAGTGCCAGTTACCACCTTATGAAAAACAGGAGGTAAATTTTTGGCATTGGGTTTCTATCTTTTTTGGGCATTTCTATCTTTTTGGTCGTCCTCACCTAAATCCTGCGACTTCCCGCGGGACACCCAGGTATCCGAGCAGGATAACACTCCGTGCATGAGAAGGACGGGTAATCTTCGAGATGGAGAACTCTGAAGTGGGAGGATTCTAACGAGCTGAAGAATGTAACCATCTTCCGTCGTCACGTGATACGTTTCATGACTGTAGCCTTCCTTCATGATGAGCTGTTGCTGAAATGAAAAAAGAAATTTTTTTTGGAAAAATCTTGGTTACTCCTTATAACTAGATTATCAAAATAAAATATGAAAATAAAATAGCATTTTTTTTCATTCAAAACATGGCAAAACTCACCTACTAAAAAAATTAATTAAATTAATTTTTTTTATTTATTTTAATTTAATTAATTTTATTTAATAAAACGCCTTTTCATATTCGTTTTCCATCGCTCTTCATCGATATACGAGCGAAATACGCAAATAATTAGCAATTAATGATTTCTCCAGTTGGACATGAGCAGTTAGAGGTCGTATAATATAGTATATTATATAATTATATAGTCGTATATAATTTTCATTAGCCCTTACTCGGAGCGCTTTCGGACGCACGACCTTCCCCAGGAGTCATTTCTGTGTCAATTTTAGGATAATATCCTACATAACATATTATGTTGCAGAAAAAAGTCATTCTCTTGTTAGAGGCACCCCGACACCAAAAAACTATCATAAAAAATAAAGAATGAAAAATCCAGACAATTAAAAAAGTATAATTGGATGATTCTCCAAAAGTAGGGAAATTTGACTCCCATTTTCTCAAGTTTCATATTTTCGATTTTTAACCAATTTTTTTTTTGTCTCATTATATCGATTGATTATTGTCTTCAGCGTGATAATTCTTGAAAAAGTTACGAAGAATATTCATATTGTGTCCTAAAAAGGAAATTTAATGCAATTTGGCTGTTGAGGGTCTAAAAAAAGCAGTCCGGATGTTTACTGGACATAGATAGATAATTTTATCTTGAAAGTAGGTAGGTTATTATTGCTAAAAATATAATAGGCCGGTAACTCGGTACCTCCTTGGTATTTTCAAATATGGAAGTAATCCTGGGGACAGGAAGTCGCTTCGATTAAGAAAGATTCGGTTTATCAGTCAAACAAACTCGGATCTGGTCGACCTTGCGAATCTTGTCTGATGCTCAGGTATCTCCGGGTATGAACACTTATAGTTGGTATCTGTTCAGAGCAGGAAGGCAACTTCCCTTGTGGATTTATTATAAAATCATAGCTTCCTTCCTTATTTGAAGGTGTGAAGTTATTCAGTTTTTGGCACTTCGGGGTAAATTATGTGCCCGATATTTCCTGATATCCCATGTTCTATTACTTGCTTAGGAACAACAAATTAAAAAGCTCAAGTAGGGACCGTAGAGAAAATCAAAATCGGATGAAAAGTTAATAAAATTCTTCCTCTCAAATTCTCAAGTTACAAAAACGTTGGCGACAAAAGTTCCTACCACATATGATGGCCTTGAAAAGAGCCTATGACATTTTTGTGCCTTGAAAAGAGCCCATGACATTTTTGTGTCTTGAAAAGAGCCTATCACACATTATGGCCTTGAAAAGAGCTTATGACATATTATGGCCTTGAAAAGAGCCTATGACATTTTTGAGACTTGAAAAGAGCCTATCACACATTATGGCCTTGAAAAGAGCTTATGACATATTATGGCCTTGAAAAGAGCCTATGACATTTTTGAGCCTTGAAAAGAGCCTATCACACATTATGGCCTTGAAAAGAGCTTATGACATATTATGGCCTTGAAAAGAGCCTATGACATTTTTGAGACTTGAAAAGAGCCTATCACACATTATGGCCTTGAAAAGAGCTTATGACATATTATGGCCTTGAAAAGAGCCTATGACATTTTTGAGCCTTGAAAAGAGCCTATCACACATTATGGCCTTGAAAAGAGCTTATGACATATTATGGCCTTGAAAAGAGCCCATGACATTTTTGAGCCTTGAAAAGAGCCTATCACACATTATGGCCTTGAAAAGAGCTTATGACATATTATGGCCTTGAAAAGAGCCCATGACATTTTTGTGTCTTGAAAAGAGCCTATCACACATTATGGCCTTGAAAAGAGCTTATGACATATTATGGCCTTGAAAAGAGCCTATGACATTTTTGAGCCTTGAAAAGAGCCTATCACACATTATGGCCTTGAAAAGAGCTTATGACATATTATGGCCTTGAAAAGAGCCTATGACATTTTTGAGCCTTGAAAAGAGCCTATCACACATTATGGCCTTGAAAAGAGCTTATGACATATTATGGCCTTGAAAAGAGCCTATGACATTTTTATGCCTTGAAAAGAGCCTACCACACATTATGGCCTTGAAAAGAGCGTATGACATTTTTGTGCCTTGAAAAGAGCCTATCACACACTATGGCCTTGAAAAGAGCCTATCAAATATTATGGCCTTGAAAAGAGCTTATGACATTTTTGTACCTTGAAAAGAGCCTATCACACATTATGGTCTTGAAAAGAGCCCATGGCATTTTTGTGGCTCGAAAAGAGCCTATGACATTTTTGTGCCTTGAAAAGAGCCTATCTCACGTTATGTCCTTGAAAAGAGCCTATGATGTACCACTTTGTATAGAGCGTAATGTTCGATGCCTGCTGTCAAGAAAACAGAACATTGATGGCCCAAGTTTTTAAAAATGTTTCTTGGTTTTGAAACCTACTTTGAACAGTACCTATGCTATTTTAATTAGAGGTAAAAATTCTGCCTAGAAATACCTGTAATAATTTGTTGTAAAGCCGTGAAAAAAAACCGTCGTGATCAGGCAATAACGTACGAAATTGAAAATTCCTTTGCCAAGCGTACAATTTCGCAAAATCACTCTGACTTAACGGGTGGTCAGTGCGAATTGCATACACGTGTTCAACCTATGAATAATGCATCGTTTTAATTGCTCCGAGTCGTAAATGAAATCCATTCGAGAAACCGGCTGGTAGGTAGTTAAATTCAATTTACAAACCCAAACGATCAATTTTCACCTTCGCAGCGAATTCCAAATGCATGGACTTGTCTCGTTATCGAAGTGAAAAATTACAAATTGCTTATAGGCTCATAACGTCCCTGGTTTTGAGGTAATGCTTTGAACAGCAAAAATTTAGGTAAAATTACAGAAATTACTGGCAATAATTGCTATGCTCTTCAAAACGGGAAGTATGCAAAAAAACTGAAATCCCATAAAAAATCTGGACAAATTGTTAAAAATTGGACCCAAAGTTCAGGTGGAACCAGGAAAGTGGAGCTTCTACTTACCGACTTTGGACCGGTCCTAAAAAACATTATTGGTTTTGATTTTGACTCAAAAACATGAAGTTTAAATTTCAATTTTAATAAAATTGAACGTTTTTTCGAGACTTTTAGTGACATGGTAAATTTGAGCGGATTTCGGCCCATTTTTCGGACATTTTGGACCATTGTAGCCACCAACTTAGCCAAAATGAATTTGCTTCGGTCGAAAAATTATGTTTTAAGCTACTTAAAAGAATTCCCACTTTTTCGACTATGACCAAAAATGAAAATTAATACAGGTCTGTATTAATGGTGTCTACACCATACGCTGATCGCCAATAAAAGAACGCCTATCCTACAAACCGAATATGAAGCAATTGAGTTAATATTTGTCTCCTAGGAGATAAAGCCTGATGAATTATGCAAAAGTGTTAACAGAATCGAGTAAACAGATTCAAATGTGAACAGATTCGACGAGGTACTTGTCATTTATCGTTCTGACAAACTTGTACTCAACAATGAGACGATTATTATTTCTACTTTTCGTCCAGATCCTCCGCATCACTTGCCTATTGGTGAGTTCGAATTTTTCAAAACGAAAGTGGGCGATTTTGAAAAACGCTCGAACCGATCGACCTGCCAGCTATCACTGAGAGCTATGGCCATTTTTACATTCATATTTACGAAGTAAATTGAAGTATTGTAATTGTCCTAAAATCGAAAATTGGATCCGGATTCATCCAAGTCGAATTGGGCTCTTCCCAAACAGAATTGATAATTTTTCAAATCAATTAGAGAATTTTCCAGGCCGACTACTGGAAAATCCTCAATTTCTTTTGAAGGTTCTCAACTCGAGTTGGAAAATTATCGAATTCATTACTCAAATTATAGATTCGATGTGGAAAAATTCTATGAGTCCTATGCTTCTCTCAAAATGTTCACCGTTACAGGCGGCGTCAAGGCAAGACGTCGACAATTGTTTGAACAACTAGCAGCAAAAAATCGATTTGGCGAGACAAATTGTGAAATTCAAGAAAAATTGTGAAATTCAAGACAAATTGTGGACTTCAAGACAAATTGTGGACTTCCAGACAAATTATGAAATTCAAGACAAATTGTGAAATTCAAAACAAATTGTGGACTTCAAGACGAATTGTGGACTTCAAGACAAATTGTGGACTTCCAGACAAATTGTGAAATTCAAGACAAATTGTGAAATTCAAGACAAATTGTGGAATTCAAGACAAGTAGTGAACTTAAAAGAAATTGTGAAATTTAAGACAAATTGTAAAATTCAAGACAAATTGTGAAATTCAAGACAAATTGTGAAATTCAAGACAAATTGTGAAATTCAAGACAAATTGTGAAATTCAAGACAAATTGTGAACTTAAGACAAATTGTGAAATTTAAGACAAATTGTAAACCTGGAACAAATTGTGAAATTCATGACAAATTGTGAACTTGAAACAAATTGTGAAATTCATGACAAATTGTGAAGATTCTCTTTGATTTGGAAAATTGTCGAATTCATTTCTAAAATTATCAATTCGATGCGAAAAAATTCTATGAGTCCTACGATTCTCTCAAAATTTTCACCGTTCCGTTGCAGGCGGCGTCAAGGCAAGACGTCGACGATTGTTTGAACGACTCGCAGCAAAAAATCGACTTGTCCATTCAAACGATCGTCAAAACGCTGACCGACGACGCCTGGACTCACGGGTCCCAATACGCCCCCAACGTGGACGTCATTTGCGTCAACCGACTCCTGGGCGAGCACTTGACCTACGTTGATCCCATCGACAAGAGCTTCGTCGTCTATCAACAACGGCAACTGGCCAAATTGCAAGATGCCGCCGACCAGACGGATTTCACCAACCAAACCGCTGCCCAAAATTTGCTGCACCGGTGCAACGGTCTGGAGCAAAAAATCGAGCTGGACAGCGACACGATGCAGCGCATTTTCGAGGATTTGTTCAACAAATATGCCAAGGATTACGCCGCGTGTTTTCCATCGAATCTTGCTTCTGCGGATATGTCGAACAGCGTTTAAAATGTGATGGAGATGAGAGTTCAAATAAACAACGCTCGTTTTGACCTTAGTCCGCCTGTCCGCCTGTCTGTGTGTCCGTTTGTCTGTGTGTCCGTCTGCCTGTGTGTCCGCCTGTCGATGTGTCCATATGTCCATCTGGCTGTATGTTCATCATATGTCCGTCTGTCTGTGTCCGTCTGTGTCCGCCTGCGTGTCCGTCTTTGTGTCCGCCTGTGTGTCCGCCAGTAACCGTCTGTTTGTCCGCCTGGCTATGTCCGCCTGTTTGTGTGTCCGTTTGTCGGTGTGTGCGTTCTGTCTGTGTGTCCTTCTGTCGGTGTCAACGTCTGTCTGTCTGTCCGTATGTTTGTCTATCTGTGTACCCTTCTGTCTGCGTGCCCGTCGGTCTGTTTTTCTGTGTGTCCTTCTGTCTGTGTGTGAAAATGTCCATATCTCCCTCAATTCTCAACGAATTTCTTGAATTCTCAACCTTTTTTCGAATTTCTCGAATTCTCAACCTTTTTCCGAATTTCTTGAATTCTCAACCTTTTTTCGAATTTCTCGAATTATCAACCTTTTCCCGAATTTCTTGAATTCCCAACCTTTTTTCGAATTTCTTGAATTCTCAACCTTTTTTCGAATTTCTTGAAATTCTTGAAAATTCCTTACCCGGTACCTACATCTAAAAAATTCTAGATATCTTGACATAATTGGTCAGAATTCTTGAAATATGAACTATGCCTATCTAGGTAGATAGTTGGAAATAATCATCGACAATAATATCGACATGAATTATAAATTGATGCTTGCTGTTCAACTTTGATCACCCGCTGAAATCTGGAAGTACCGTGTGTTATCCAGTGATTACTGGGCTGAATGGCGATCCTAAGGTTTTCCCATGTAACCGCTAATGATTGGAATGATTCGAATTGCCGGTTTATTATTTATAGGCATCCAGTTCGTCTATTATTATAAATCCGGTTCAATAATCGCATTAGCTTAGATAGGGGGTCGATGAGAGCCAGCATTCTGCATGGACCATATTACAGAAAATATGGAATAGGTACTGGATAAATACACATGATTGAACGTAAATAGACACCTGAGCTTCTGACAAAGTGTGAAATTTGTGGCAAATTGAAAAAATTGAGAAGATTCTTATATTTGAAACAAATTGTGAAATTTAAGGAAAATTGCAAAATTTAAGACAAATTGTAAAATTTAAGACGAATTGTGAAATTTAAGACAAATTGTGAAGTTCAATACAAACTGTGAAATTTAATACAAACTGTGAAATTTAAGACAAATTGTGAAATTCGAGACAAATTGTGAGATTCAAGACAAATTGTGGAATTAAGACAAATTGTGGAATTAAGACAAATTGTGGAATTAAGACAAATTGTGAAATTCATGACAAATTGTGAAATTCATGACAAATTGTGAAATTCATGACAAATTGTGAAATTCATGACAAATTGTGAAATTCAAGACAAATTGTGAAATTTAAGACAAATTGTGAAATTCATGACAAATTGTGAAATTCATGACAAATTGTGAAATTCAAGACAAATTGTGAGATTCAAGACAAATTGTGAGATTTAAGACAAATTGTGGATCTCAAGACAAATTGTGAAATTCAAGACAAATGGTGAGATTTAAGACAAATTGTGAATTTCAAGACAAATTGTGAAATTCATGACAAATTTTGACGTACCTATATGACAAATTGTGAAATTCAAGACAAATTTTGGAGTATAGAATTTTGTGAGAAATTGTAAAAACTTCTGACAAATTGTCATACTTGTGACAAATTATGATACTTGTGACACATTTTGCCATGTAGTAAGCAGTAGGTATAACCTTGATATTGGTGGCGGCGTTTTTCTCTCGAACCTACAAATAACATGACGTCTTTCAATTTTGTACAGAACAGTGGAATAGGTACGTGTATCGAATTTTTTTCTCGATCCCGTTGTCTCTACTGCTGGCACATGCCAATTTCGCCAACACGATGGAACAGGTGAATTCAAAATGAGCAAGAACAGGGAAACGGGAAGATTTTTGCTGGCACAATACGAGCGAATGAATTCGTTTTGAATTTCGATCTCAATTTTTCAGCTGGGACTGTTAACATTTGAGCATTAGCCTCGAAAGTAAGTACCTAGTGTAGTATTAATTTATTTTACCAATTTATTTCATCGTGGGTTCTACAACTCAGTTTATTCGTAGAAATTGGAAATTGGTACCTACTTCGAAATTACTCCAACAGTAACTAGTTAAATACAGTACGGACCAAAAAGGGTAAAAGGGGCTGCTAAATAATTTCTGGTCTTATTTTAATAATAATTTCTTCAAAACTAGTAAAAAACTAATTTGTAAATAAATTAAATTTCTAATTGACTTACCACTTCTAGGAAATTTTTCGGCATCGGAAAAGCCGAAGATCCTTTGAGAGACCAATTTTTGATGAATGTGATCGGATTGAATGCTGAAACGGCCGATTGTTTGACGCACAACGCGATAACTAAAATCAAACACCAGGGGTTTTTCATTTTTGTTCGAATTTTCAAAATAAATTTCGCAAAACTTCACAAAACAAAATTGCCAGGCTAACTAAATTTAAAAAAAAAAATTTTTTTGACGAAAAATTTGATAAAAAGACGACGACGGCTCGAGTTTTCGCCCGCTCGAAACGTTCGCGGTAAATTGGGCATTGCGATTTTTCAGCGAAGGCGTCAGCCCCCGAGGCCCTGGGGGAGCTGGAAGGCGAAGCCCCTGGTGGGGGTGACTGACAGGTTCACCCCTTCCAGCCTGGGAGGGACGAATCAACAGGTCCATCTCAATCGTCATTATACATGAAGGATGAAGTACCTAAGGAAAAAAAATTATAAAAATCAAAAAATTTAAAAATTAAATTGAAAATAACAAAAAAAAAAAAAATTGAAAATAAAACTTCCACGAGCAGAAAAACGAGTCGATTTGGATGGTGCATTGTATTCCATGAAAGTTTTTACATTTTCATCAACTTATACATTTTTCATTCTCAAAACCGCAAAAGAACAAAATCGTATGTCCAAAACGCTCTCAAAAATCTAAATTTTTGAAAATCAGTAGAAAATATTTTTTTACCCCTTTGAATAAATTTGTAAAATTTAACAAAGATTTTCGGGGTTGTCATTAAACCTACCTGAGCAAACACACCAGTAACAGTAATTCAGTAAGTAACAACGAACTCGAACGATAAAATTTTGCATACTTTCAACTGCACCAAATCATTGAAAAAATTTCGTTTTATTTTCAGTAAAAAGTTCTTCCTATATTTTACCCTCAATTTCTCAGATATTTAAGGATTTTCTCATTAATTATCATTTCAAGCCGGAAAATTCCCCGTTTCCCTTTTCACAATGGGGAAAATCCGTCAAAATCGGCAAAGACCATGAAGGACCTTCGCCCGACATCGGCCACGACCTCGGAAAATGTCGATTCGAAAAGAAAAATCACAACTTTTCACGGCTGGAATGGACAAAACGCCTTTCCAGATATTTTCGAACGTGAGCCCGGCGACAATTTTTCACGGTTTTTGTCCGAAGGCCTCACAACGAGAAAACACCGTGTAGACCCTCGGACATGTATTTTTGGAAATGCCTAAACTTTTTTCAAAAACATTTTTGAACAGAAATTGCACAAATGAATCAATTTTCTGCAAGATTCTTCCTGTATTTAATCCGTAGTGCCCAAAACGAGCTTTTTCGGCATTCATTTAAGTTTTTTGCTTATAACTCGTAAACCGCGAACCCTAGGGAAAATTGTACTCTATTCAAAATGAAAGTACATAAAATTTCGCGTCTAACGCACTCCTCAAACGTGAAAATCGGTCCAGTCGTCTGGTTGAAATTGGTGGTTAAAGTTTGGCAATTTTTTCCAAATCGGTTACGCCCACGTTATAAGCCCGTACTTCAAAAACGGCGTCTCAAATCGGAAAATATCTCTAAACCAAAATTGTAGAAAATTAAATTTTATGACGGGAAACCACCCAATACCGACTTGTAGCTCAACGTAAGCCACTCTAGTACCCATAAAAATAGCAATTTGAACCAGTCCGATTGGCTTAGTTACAAAAATAGGCTGAGTGGCTTAAATATGATAAGCTGCCATCGGTCTTAAATGGTTTTCTAATACAAAATTCAATTCCCTACAACTTTTATCGAGTGACATTTTTTGATTGGAGATGCCATCTTTGATATACAGGCTTCGGAACAAAATTCGAGAAACATTATCAAACTTCAACATCCGGTTGCGGCCGAACGGCTGTACCAATTTTAACGTTCGAGGTAATCATTCTACGGGAAATTTAACGCTGCTTAATTTCGAATTCGGTGAATTTTTCAGCAGGATGCGTAGTTTACTAGTTATAAGCAAAAAACTGAAACAAGTGGGAAAAAATCGCGGTTTTTTGAGGAACCACGAATTTAGATAAAAGAGAAACAGTCAAAAACACATTTTTTATTGTAGGAAAAATGAAAATTGAAAGTGACACGACTGTATCGCTTTGTCTGACAGACACAGGAAAATCTTACGGACAATCGGCTCTGCCCTGGAGACGGCAATTGAAGCGAACGTCGACGGGTCGATAAAAAAATTGAATAATAATGACAAGGACGAGAGGCTGAACATTTCGCGCACTAATGGCGCACAGGAACTGAAAGGTTGAACAATGGTATACGTATCAAGTACAGGTCTCGGGTAATCTTTGATATTTTACCACGATTGGCCGTCGTGGGCCGATAAGACTTGAAAATGATCATCGATTAACATACACGCGCTCTAGATAATGAACGAAGTAATTTTCCTTCCTGATTCTCGTCAGGAGTTTGCAATTCCAATTGGAAGCATTTTAATTCAATAATAAGAGACCATCAACATTTTGTGATGTAAGTATCTACATTTGAGAAAAACCAGGCAAATTCTCGCGTTTCAGTTTGAAGTGTCAGTTTGAGAGTTGGAAAATTCTCAATTCTATTTAGAAATCACTCATGTTCTGTGTGTTATTCTGGTCCAATTTTAGAACATGATACCTGTTGTGTTGTTTTTGGTACATTTTGGGAAATTCCGCTTCCGAGCTCTCGTTACCGGGTCAAAAGCTGACGATCGGTAACGACCGAAAGTCGTCAGGCCCTTCAAGGATCCGCGTGCGTAAGGTCAGTTCAGCATCCGACCTTGCCCGATCGATAAACTGACCGGACAATAACCGATCGAGCGGGAAATGCGCGGTTCGGAATCGTCGCTTCCTCGACCGCAAACCGGTCCGGCCGTTTCCGCCCGCGATCTTGCCGCTCGAATAACCGCCCGCGGTCGATTTGCCGTCACGCCGGGCGGATTGACGATTTTCAAAATCGAGCCGAAGGCCGAGCCAAAAAGCGGAACGGCGCTACGTTTATTTATTTGATGTAGACTCAATTTTTTATAGACGACAGTCACGCATTGTAAATACTACAAATGCAATGCCTAAAAAAATAAAATCCTTACGACTCCATTTGAGTGCCTAACCTAAAAAAAGTAAAGTAAGTAGGTAAGTAAAATGAAGTAAAAATACAGTAAAATCGTAGGCGTAAAAAACCCCGCTAAGTCAAAAATTCGTCAATTGACTTTTTTTGTTCTACGCCCACAAATTCTGTACACACTCAGTACTTCCATATTTTGATACTTGAAACTTTAGAACCGAATTCGATCTTATTCGAAGGATAAAGCCAGAGATTTGTAGATAACACACAGTAATTCCATATTTAGGTAGGTTAATTTTTGACGCAGTTCGATTAGACTACGTTTGAGGCTGTTTAGGCCAAAAATATTACAAAACTCAATATTCAAATTTTATAACACGCTTACAATCAAAATACGTCAAGTTATTGGAATTTTAAAAAAATCTACGTAAAGGTAAAACAAAGATTTTCAAAGATTTATTTTGTTCTTTTTACATTATTGTTTTCTTTATTCTTTATTGTTTTTTCGGCCCATTGTTCGCAATAAAATTATTTGTGTTTAAAAAAAAAAGATTTCAAGACGCTCAAATTGGTTCATTTTTGTGGTCGGGAAAAAATAAAATAAAAAACACTAAAAGTGCTTATATATCGCCTAAAACCGAAATGTGTCAACTAAAAACAGAGAATTTAAGCCCCAAAACGCCTAAATTGCTTCGTTTTTGTGATCCAACGCTAAAAATCCGAGATTTCAGCAAAAACACGTTTTTCCGCAAACGTCGATTTTCTGTAAACAAGGTAAATCAAAAATTGATTACACCGTTTAAAGCTGACATTCTGGGCCAGTTTTTCCCAAAACGTGGGCGGGATTTTTCAATTTGTTTCTAGTTCGAAACGCGCGTCGGAAAAATCGGAGTATTGAAAAATTAAAAATTCTCGACTTTGGCTCAATTTTTTGGTTAGTTAACTGATGTTAAAAAACTGCGAATACCGTAGAATTACAGGAAATTTTACTGGCTTTCCAACGGTATCCTCGTTTTCGAAATTGCACCAAAATTTACCAGAGTTATGGCCATTTTACTGAATCCAAGTTGAAAAAACGCGGAAAAATCTTCAAATCGAAAAAACACTACTTTCCCTAGAGCTCAAAGAAAATGTTATAGAACAAAAATTGTAGCAAATGAGCTAAAGAATAGATATACCTCTTTATATCGCAGCTTTTACATTTTCTTGGATAGATAACCAGAAAAAATGTACCAATTTCACTCAGCATTTTTCCGTACGGATCCTTCGAGGTAACTTATCGCCCTTTTTCGTTCAACAACTTGGACTAGGATCTTGTATAGTGAAATACGAGGCGTAATAATACGATTTTTATTCATTATTGTATACAAGGGTAGGCGTTCGCCATGTACAGTACAAAGTTCATAGCACGATTTCCTTCCTTCAAGCTGATAAGACTGCGATAAGGTTGATAAAACCGGATGACGTCACAGTGACAGAAAAAAACCTCGGAATAACTGGCAGTGAACTAATCGAAGGTTCAAAAGAGTCGATCGGGAAATTTTCCCCGCCCTCGGGGATTTTTCTAGAGGTTACACGTAGTACAACTACGGGGACGTCTACGTCATTCTACGCATATACAGAGATTATTGTGATGGTCTAAGTTGGGAGTAGAAATCGAGAAAGGTCAAGCGATTCTTATGTACAGGTTAGTAAAAACAATATGGCGCATTATGCTGGTATATTTAAAAAAAATCCCACGATTTCCCTCGCTACAGGGGAAAAATCACAATAAGCTAGTAGGACCAAAAAACGAAAATCGGTACGCGAAATGCGAATTTTGCGTACGCGAAATCTGTCCATCACCCACACGAAGAAAGTATCGGATAAATTCAAAATTTTGATACTAGGAGGGGGTAGGAGGGGATAATATACAGAATCTACGCTAGTATACATCGAATCTAGAAATTACGTTATCACTAAAAACTGGCACGTACCAAATTTTTTTTCCCCCGGAAATTTGATTTATAAATATTTACACTCACAGCCTTGGTTTTCTCGAATTTTGTTCTTTTTACGAGACATTGAGACAAAATCAACCAAGGCGATTTACTTTTTTGTAATTTTTTTTTTAAATTTCTTTCTCATTCTCGCTTTTTCTTGTCATCTACATTCTGGTGACTAGCCGATAATAATATTTTACAATATACCGATCACAAAACAATTTATGAAGTTAAATTTGAAAAATAAGAGCAGACGAATTTTCTTAGATTCTAAAAGTTGAATTCGTCGATCGGTTGATAAGCCCGCGATTGTACAAACTCAAAAAACCAAAAATGTAGAAAAAAATGAGAAAATTGAAGAAATTGACAAAAAAATCAAATTGTTTACGGTTTTAGAAAAAAAAACTTGAAAAATTAGTAAAAAAATTCAGATTTGAATTTTGAGCAAAAATGTAAAAGAAAAGGAAAAATCGCAAATTAAGAAATTAAAATATATGAATTTTTGGACATTTTTCCAAAATTTTGAACGGTTTCACACAATTTCCAATAGCTTCTTGGCGCTAAAAGGCAAAAAAAATGAGTATCAAAATTTTGAAAAATATTTTGACCAAAATTAAAAAAAAAATTGTGAACAAAAAATGTTAAAACAAAAAAAATTTGAAAGTAATGACGAAAAAATTAAAAAGCAAACCAAAAAATGGAAAAAAAATTGAAAAATTAAAAACTTTTACCAACTTAATTTTTATGACATTAACATTTTTTTTTTATTGCTACAAATTCAAACAAGGCGGGCTTCTCGGCGCCAACCGACGAACGCGAATTTGATTTCCTCCAAAATACACCATAAAATACGACAAAAAAAATTAACCGATAGAAATTAAGCGTAAAAATTGTCCGCCATGAAAATGTGGCCTATACAAAATGAGGGGGGGGGGCAGTATCGTCAAGGCCTTTGCACAACCGGCCTTACAAAAGAGATTTTTGTTCATTCGTTAAAATGTTAATTATCGCTCATTATCCTAATCTGGTTACACAACCATAGAAAAACTCGTTTTCCCTAACGACTTAATAATCGTAGTCGACCCGATTGTTGAATTTATATTTTCTCTTAAGTAGGAAGGAGAACTTTGAAACTCTTTAATTGATGTAGGTACGCATGAATTTAAGCATTTCGAGTCGTAAAAATTCAGTTTTGAAAAATCGGGAAAATACGCGAAGGGAAAAATGGGCGAATTTTGAAAAACGCGCAGAAGGGGAGTGTAGAGAATTTTAAAAAATTGACTCTCATGTCAAGATCGATTGTAAAATCTGTAAAATTTTCACCCAAAGTCCAAAAAAACGCTAAATGTTTCCCTCACTTTCACAAAAAACTTAAAAAGTTCTTTTTCAAACCGAAATTTGGATCAGTATGCGTCGATTTCAAAGTTCTCGCTTCGTACTCGAAAGTATTGCGAATACAAGTGTTAAAATGTACAGATTACATGTTGTAAGCGACGTAGATCGGGTCGAGCTGGTCGGCGAGGAAGCCGTCGCGCAAGTGCATGCGCTGCTTTTCGCCGCGCGAATTGATCGGCACGACGCCGGGGTCGACGACGACTGCCACGCCGACGATCAGATGATGCTCCTCGAGGACCGACGTCGTCACGAGCGGCACCAGGTCGAGGGCTTCGCTTTCGTTGCCGTCCAGTTCGACGACGACGACGAGAAGGTTGGTCCATGTGAAGACGGCGCTAGAAATTACCATTTTATTAGATAATGAAAAATTCATGTTGGAAATTTAGAGTTAGGATTGATAATTCATGGCTTACCACTCGGCGATTTTCTTGTGACACCTCATCACGCTGTTTTCTATGTCGATGGGGTGGTATCTCATGCCGCGGAGCATGATCGTCTCGTCCAGAGCGCCGACGACGAAAACGGCGTCTTGCAATTCTGTAATCGTGAAAACATCATGAGCTTAGCTCGAATCGCAGCATCGAGATTAACGGGCGGCAGGGCACGCCCGGGGCTACTTCGGTTGAAAAGCAACGCCTGGGAAGACAATTTACTTATCTCCTTACCGGAAGTATCAGTTTGCGACGTGTTCCGATTGAGGGCGGAAAGATCGTGCAGCGAAGTCAGATCCGTGACTTCGCTGAGCACCGAACTTTGCGTCGTGTTGGTATTCGTCGAGGATGTCTGGTTCAGGTTTTCGGTGCGTCGCAAAAAGCCAAGGTACCCGGTACGGGCGTAAACCTCGCCCGTATTGCCGGTCACCAGTCGGGCGTTGAAATGTTCGTTGTACTCGCTTTCGTCGCCGTAGATGGAAAAGTAGCCGCTAGCGCTGTGCGGAGACTGGACCCAAATCTGTGAAACGGTTGAAAACAATCGAAATTAGGAGATCGCAATCGAAATGATCGATTAAATCTCGATGGTTTACGCGCTTATCGCAGCTGGGCTCTTCAGGGACAATCGGGATGACTTACCTCTCCCAAATGCGAGTCGCCGCATTGGCCCTTCGTCTCCGGATTGGCGATGATGACTTTAACACCCGGCAGAAGTTTTCCCGATTCGAGCAAACAGAGCGAATGCGGCGATCCTCGTTCGACCAGCGTCACGCGGTCGTTCCTCAGCGCGCGCAGGTCAACGTAGACGGACGACGGTTCCGGACTTGAAGCGCCCTTTACAGTAAAATGTCGAGTAATCAGTAAATGTTAAGCGCTATCCGCGAATCCAGGCCTGGATTCCATCAAACCCCCCACAGGCCACATCCAGCTGTCCCAAAACCCATCGTTACTCGCCATTTCTCGCCCGAATCATCTAGCTATCATGGGAGTGTCCAGCTCACCTGCAAGCAAATAGCGACGTTGACGCGGCAGCCGAAACTCGTCGACACGGCCCGCGGGCTGAGACCCAAAGCCGAGAAAAGTTTGGAAAACGATGTCGTCAAATTGATGCGAGGCCGCTCCTCGGCGACGACGACGCACGTCCTTACGCAGGCGAGCGAAACGCCGCGCGATTTGAGCGTGTTCACCGACGAGCCGAGGCCTTTCGTGCACAGTTCCATGACACCTGAAGGGAAAAATTTACACATAAAAATATTATTACAAAAATCGGCACCGAAAAATTAAAAAAAAAAATATGGGAATTTCGAATGCTTATAGCTCCAAAACGACGCGTTTTGGGGTATCGATATTCAGGACAAAAATGTAGTCACTAAAACCCCCTTCAATTCAAAACAAAAATTCTCAAAATCGGTTCAGCGGTTCTTGAGATACGGCGGCTAGAATGTTGTTCTCTTGTAATCAATTAACTAACGGCAGATTTCGAGCGACTACATCGCCTGAACTACTGAACCGATTTTGACAAACTTGATCTCAAATTGAAGATAATTTAATGGGCTACAATTTTTATTCAGTCATTCAAAGCCCGAAAACGCGTAGTTTTTGAGATATTGGCAAATCAAATGTATTTTCTTGGAGGCAAAACTTGGATTTTAGAGAACGATCAATTTCTTAACGCTCATATCGCTATATGTTATTTTCTTCTGACTTTTCGTATAAAAAGAATAATAGCTACTGAAAAAAGCTTCGATTTGAGCTCGAATTCATCAAAATCGGTTAAGCAGTTCCTCAGGTATAGCATGTAGAACGTCATTCTCTCAAGACCGTCTAACTAACGGCAGATTTCTAGCTGCTGTATCTCCAGAACTACTGAACCGATTTTGATTAATCTTGTCTCAAATTCGAGGGTTTTTTACTGGCTACAACTTTTACTCAGTCGTCAAAAATTCAGAAACAAATATTTTCTGAGTTATTAGCGATTAAAACTTTTGTTTTCTGTTTTCTGATAAGGAAATTTCAATTTTCTGCGAACGAAGGGCAAACAAATTTTTGTCTAGAAATTTGGCAATGCGCTATCCAAAATCCGTTATGAAATTTGGTATTACCGTATGAGCAGAAGGTGTCCCGCACTCTGTATTGACTGACGGCCGAAAGCCAGAGGGCCGGATTGACCTCAACCTCGGACGGCGGTATCAGTATCGAATGGTGACCGGAGTAAACACTGAAATGAAATAATGGAGAATTTTAAAAAATCATAAATCATGGTACATGAGTACTTTAGACATAACCCATCCAAAATGGTAATTACGTAGGGAACAATTTTTAAAAAAGACGTTAGGTAACATTTTTGAGAGGGTTTTATTGAGTTGAATAGAAATTCATTCATTCAATCAACATTTACTAGAATTTTTTTCATTTTTTCAAAAAAAAACCCAAATTTTTTGAAAAATAACTTTTTTTAAATTCCAAAAATTAAAAAAAAAAATAAAACGTTGAAAATTTGAAAAAATTTAACAATTAAAAACTCACAATTTGAAATTTTACAGAAACTGATGTACCTGCTCAAGCACCAAAGGGCGAATCCGAGGCCGCAGTACGGATCCAGACATAGGGCGATATGGCGGGACGGGTACAGCTCGCACGCCAACTTCATCGACCTGCATAGCGACGTGACGGCAGCATGCGACATCTTGATGCCGGCCAGCATACCGGTCGTGCTAACGCTGCAAAATGTCGCAATAAATTCAGGGAAATATTCGGATAGAATATCTTAATAAGAATTTGCGTGTAGATTGCAGCTGAAGAGAGCCGCACGGCTGACATACCTGAAATCGAGGTAGGCCAGCATTTCGGCGGTAGGAGCCCGATACATGGCGGTCAGCTTCTTTTTCGGCATATCGTCCGTATCGAGTATTACGGGCCAGGATTTGATATCGACTACATTACTCGCTTCCTGCAAAATCAGAAAATCAAATTACTCTGAAATCCAATTTTGCAAATGGACATTTTGAAGACAAATTATCGGAAAACAATGAGGGGAAAATATTGGAATTCGCACGAACCTTAGAGCGTAAAAGTTTGATGACATTCTGGTTTGAAAGGACTAGAACGGATTTGCTCACATCCACGATCATGCGAACCGTCGGTAATGTGGTTTGCAGATTCTGCGGATGAGGCGGTCGAATCGTTACAGGTACAGCACCTGCAAATTGAGGCATCGAGATGAAATGAAAATTATAAACGTCGAAAATCATGAGAGTCCCAAATCGGCCTCAAGTCGGAGCATCGACCAAATTAAGGCCGCATCAGACGAACGGCTCAAACCCGAAGGTGCGGCCACGGCCGGCACGAAAGATTCAACAATTTAAACTTTTATACCCGGCGGTTTGAGCCGTTGTGGGCGTGTCCAGCTGTGGCATCTCGTCATCGATTGGCTGAGTGCCGCTCAATTCGTGACAACGGACCTGCCATGTATGCTATGCTCCGCTCAACGGGCCTGCCGCCCGGCTGAGTGCCGCTCAACACGCTCTGCGGAAGCGAGGGTGGGGGGTTTGCGGATTGAGCCGTTCGAATGATTCTAAGATTGTGGGTGATAATTTTGAGAGACCAAAAAATAAATTATCCGAAAAATTTGGACAGACCGAAACGCCATGATAGTGGGGTCCAAAAAACCAGAATAATAGAGGTCCAAAAATCCAGACTAGTGGGGTTCCGAAAATCCAGAATTGTGTAGCGGTCCAAAATACAAGAATTGTAGGAGGTCCGAAAATCAAGAATTGCGGAAGGCCAAAAATCCAGAATTATAGGGACCCAAAAAATGTTGGCCATGGTAGTGGGGTCCAAATATCCACAATTTCAGGGGTCCAAAACCCAGAATTGTCGAGGTCCTGAAATCCCGGACTTTGGTGGTCCAAAAATCCAGGATTGTGGAGGGGTCCAAAACACAAGAATTGTGGGGGTCCAAAAATCCATAATTTAGGTGGTTAAAGAATACGAAATGGTCGGGGTCCTGAAATTCATAGTTGTGGGGGTCCAAAATCCAGAGTTGTCGAGGGCCAAAACTCCAGACTTGCGACAGTGTCCAAAAATTGGGATGGTTCGAAAATCTAGAATTGCAGGGGGGTCTAAAAATCCAGAATTGTGAGGGACCAAAATCTAGAATTGCAGGGGGGGGGGTCTAAAAATCCAGGATTGTGGAGGTTCAAACTCCAGATTTGTGAAAGGGTCCGAAAATCCAGAATTGTGAGGGTCCAAAAGTCCAGCATTGTGAAGGTCCAAAAATCCGGTCCAAAAATCAAAATTATGGAGGTCCAGAAACCCAGAATTGTGTAGGGGCCCAAAATACAAGCATTGTGGGGGTCTAGAAATCCTGAATTGTGGGGGTCCAAAGATCCAGAATTGTAGGGGTCCCAGGAATCCATGATTGTGGGGTGTCCCAAAATCCAGAATTGTGTAGGGGCCCAAAATAAAAGCTTTGTGGGGGTCTAAAAATCCAGAATGGCGGGTGTCCCAGAAGTCCGGAATTGAACGGGCCAAAAAATCCACAATTTAAGAGGTTCATTAGAATGACAAGGGGTCCGAAGTCGCTTACCGACATAAAGGCAGCCGTAGAAGGCGCAAATGAGATCGATCCCTGGCGGGAAAATGAGAGCGACGTGGTCGCCGGTGTTGATTTTGGCCCTTTCCAGCAACAGCGAGCCGACACGTTCGGCCCGTTTGTGCAGTTGCGAGCAGGTGAGCACCGAGGCGACTCCGCCTTTAGAATTGAGCAATGTGAAGATGACGTGTTCCGACGTCGATATGGCACGCCACCGAAGGATCTCCGATATGAACTGGTACTGCGCGAAAAAAATATAGAAAATCAAAATTCGATAGAAAAAAAAATTAAAAATAAAAATAAAAAAATAATTTTTTTTTACAATTTGCATTACATTTAGCTGATTTGATTTGAAAATTGGAAAAATAATACATGAAGATTACAGAAAACGCCATGTAACTTACCTTCCTAGCTGAGTCGGACTCCTCGTCAATGATGCCCATATCACGTCCTTGGGCCGAGGCCAATCGATTACCTTGGACAATGTTGCCGACCATAACAGAAGCTGGACCTACATCTGCAACAGACGGAATGGAATTCACATTGCTTCACGCGAGGGTAGGAAACAGCTGAAATTGTAGAAATATTAAACTCGGAAACTAAATATGAATTATAACGAATTTCGGTTGCCATAAAATAAAATCGGGTATTGGAAATTTTGTTCGTTCTTTTTGTCAATTGGTCCCCCTCAAAGTTCCCCCTACCCCCCAAAAAATAATCAAAAATCCAACTTTAAATAAATTAATAACTCGAATAATAAGATTTGAGCAATGTTCACATTGGACCAATGAACAAAACCCCCTCCCTAAAAAAGGTAATTATTTAAAGACTGATATTCCAGAAAAATTCAGCCAATACGATTAAAAGGTCAATAGGAATACCTAAATCAAAACAATGCACTGAAGGAAAGGTACACTTCCTAATTTCAAACAAAAACAATTTATTTCCCGCTAAACAAGAGGAAGACAGTAGCAATATTTCATGCAACTAGCGGCATTCGAGGAGTACAAATATCGGACCAGAAGCCCTCGATTCGGATAAAATAAGGATATACACATGGTAAATTTCGAGCTCATTTCCGAATTGAGGTGATGAACAATTCCGTATTTTTCGAGCACCGCACATTGTCCAGAGCAAGATAGCTTCACTCACTTACCACTGCCTTCCTATTTTATTTGAAAATGATTCGTGATGATGAGAGTAGTGGAAAAGTATCCAATGGATTTTCAAAATGCTAAGAATTTGTTAGGATTGCTGTTCCGTGAGGTGGAAGGCCAAAAGCTGTGATGCCCGCATTGTCGACACAAAGATCTGTCCGAAATTTACGAATTGGAAAATGAAATTTTTTCCGATGAGAACTAATAATGACTTATTTTCCTTATCTGAAATTTTGATAAAATGAAAAAGTAACGAAAAACCTAATATCATAAATCGCGATAATCGTAAGACATGTATCATAAATGGGTGATTCTCAGAAAAAGGGCAATTTTGATTAATCAGCCCAGTTCTAGCCGTCCTATGACAGTGAGACCAATTTTTTTCCTCTCACACGAATAACTACCCCCTGCTATTAGGTATGCACATTAATTTCTTCTAGAAGCGATGATAAATTTTATTTTGTACGCCGAACATAGGAATTGTCAGTACCATGGGTGAATCAAAATCATTTCTGAGTGTGTGACGTTCTGACTTTTTTAGAAAAAGGGGTCAAAAAGGGTATTATTTTCAAAGGTCTCCAAGTACTATTGGGTATTTGGAGGTAGCTAGGGGTATCTCAAACTTTGAATTGGAAAAATCAGTCAGTACCATGGATCAATGCATAAAATCCCCCCATGCTAATCAAACAACACTGTGGGAAGTTTTGCGCGCTAAAGTTGTTGTGGCAGCTGTGACTGATAAATGAGCGGCAGAAACTCGGCACTGAAGCCCGTCAGTTGGCCGCCATTCAGTACCGTGGTTCTATGTTTTTCTGCTGAATATTGGCATAAAACATTTTGCTTTTATTTTATGTTGTCGTAGGGCTTCTTCCCTATAAAAGCATGTTACAGTTATTACCATATGATTCATTAAGTCGGTGGTGGAGGAATTGCAAAATGTCAGTACCATGCAGCTATTGCTGTCAGTCCCGTGGAAGTTTGATTGATCCGTGAGACTGGTGAAAGATTGGCGATGAGTTGATCAAATTCTTTGCGGTTTCAGGAATCGCGGAAAAAATTGAAAGAATTACTACCCAAGTCAACTATGGGTGTAACTTTTTTGGCTGCGCCTGAGCTATTGGTTGCAATTGCTACCTTTCCTACCCTAAGACTGTAAACTTGAAATTTATATTTTCTTCAATTTTTCGTATTCATTAGGTCGTACTTCCGTTAAATGTATTCATGCATCTTTACCACGAATTTTTACTCTAACCCTTAGCATTGTCAGTCCCGTGGCAGTATGAAAATTGAAATTTTGCATTTCTGGCTCCAAAATAGAGTTTGACCTCTCAAAATCCGCTTGAACTGTTTGTTTGCATGCGGATTTTCGGGAATAACTGACGCTGAAAATTGCCCTTTTTCTGAGAATCACCCACAAATGGTATACGTGTATTGTACGTAGGTTATATGTATGGCTTGTATGGTACATGTATGGTGTACCTATATATGGTTTGCACATGGTATGTAAGGGGTATGCATGGTGTAAGCATGGTATTCATGGTGTACGCATGGTATGTATGGTATAAGCGTGGTTTGAATGGTATATGCATTTTGTACGTGTGATATGCATGGTATAGTGTGTATGGTACATGTATGGTGTATGTATCGTATATATGCATGGTTGGTAGCATACGTGTGGTATGTACGGCATACGAATTGTAGGTATGGTATAGAGGTTGTATGTATGGTATACATTATTGGTGTATGTGATACATAATTTACCTATTGAGTGTCATGTATAGTACGCATACGCTGCTTCTACATCAGAAACCTGTACTGCATCTAACTTTTGTCAGATTTTTCCTCATTAATTCATTAATGCCGTCTGTTAAATGCCTTATTAACATTATTTTCCACGAAACATATTATAGAAATTTCACCCAAAAATAAAAAATGTCGAAATTTACTCTTAAAAAATGTCAATTTCTAACATGCCATTCGACAATGGCGGCTTAAGCGTGGAAATGTACCAGTGGCAGACATATGTCCGACCAGTGGCAGACACAATCGTGATCTTTGTGCGAACAGTGCTCGGCCGATAAAAAGCGGTTAACGTTTTTTGAGCAAAGCGGAAACAGTGGGACGATGGAAAGAAGACGTAAAAAACGTTGAAAGGAAAGAGAATATTTTCCTAAAGAAAAAAAATTTCTTCGCTCAATTTGAATTTCATTTTCCCGAAGGCGGATAAATAAAATGCGTTATTTCCATAGGAATGTACACAAAAAAACTACTTCGCACACAAAAATCTCTTTCTATCATCTAGACTCGTTTGTATCGTAAAGGACATAGAAATACAAGAGCTAATAACGACATGCTTATCACTAAGAAGAGTAGATAATAAATTCGAATTACCATTTTCAGAAGTTGGGGTTATTAATCCACGATTTCCTCCCTCCCGGGGTATGTGGTTTTAGATAGAATGAGAATAACGTCATATTATCGATTCGGTTAGTGGAATAGAAATTTTTTCACAAAAATATAAGAGACACAAGAAAAGTTGTCGACATCAGAAAAAATTGTAGCACACCAAAAAAAAATGAAAAATGCACATTTCGACGAATTCGCCTCGTAAACAGCTAAGTGCATGATGAATGGGATGTGTGGCCGAAATCAAAATACGGTGACGGAATGGAAGATACCGATGTGAGGAGCCGATATTGGGTAGTTCGGAGCATTGATCGAAATTTTACCCACAGATGCAGCGATGAAAACGGGTAAGAGATATTGCGAAAGTGAATTTTACGTGTGTACGTGCTTTTCCCAGTAAAAATTGATTTTTCCTAGTAAAAAATAAATCGGATGAAAACTTTTCCATATTTTTATTGGTTGTAACAAACCCACGATTTCGGATTATCTACCGGTAAAATGGTCAACTTTTCATCGTGTCTCTCAATTTTCATCGGCCACCCCCCACCCCCACCCCTGGACAGCCCAAATCCCACACACGCACACTCTAGCGGCAAAAACTACAATTCTCACCCCCTACAGTATAGAGTACAGAAATGCCGTAAATAGATAATCAACATTGAAATCGGTTCAGGACGAAATAAAGAAGCATAGTTTACCTTGATCTTCACCAATTTGGTTAACATAATTTGGTTGGGCCTGTTTAAAGTATTCATCTGCAAAACAAATAGCCTCAATCATTCGCCACATAGTTACCTACTCTCGGTTTTTCAAGATTTCGATTTTAACCAGTAAAAAAAGTAGTCGAATTTGTCAATTTTTTATCTAATTGTCGAACTGAATGAATGATGATGATTATGAAGCAATGTGCATGGTAAGCGTGAGAAGTATCTGCTTCAAAATGAACAACCACCTGGTGCTTGTAACATGCCCTTACACCCCGTCGATACCATTTTACTTCAATTTCAATTTTGCATTCATATTAAGTTTGAACTTTTTCATTTATCTACCTATTTCAAACAATTGCAATTGCAACTTATTTTGAGAGTTTTGGGTGGTTTTTGCCAAGTTTTGAATATAGAAAATCCTTAAGTTTTCGATAAGCAGGTAACCTGAGTATAACTTTTTTTGGAGTTTTAGATAAAAAAGTATTTTGGAATTTTGGATGCCATTTTTTTTCATTTTAATGACGTTTTTAGGAGTTTTTGGGGAATTTGTAAGGCGTTTTGGATAAGTACCTTAGCAAACTTTTTTTTGAAGTTAAGGGTCAAAGAAATTTTTTTTTTGAGATTCTAAGAAAAAAATTGTTTTTCCACTTTACGAAAAATTTTCTATTTTGCATATAAATTTACAAGTTTTTTCGAATATACAACAATTTAAAAGTGTTGGATAAAAACTAACTAAAATGAGTTGAAAAAACTTATTTTTGGAGTTTTGGTGAATTTTTTTTTGGTGAGTTTTGGATTAAGAAATCTTTCGATAAGTATGTAATAGTTGTTTTGGGCAAAAAAGGTTTTTAGGAGTGAAATTATAAACATTTTTTGAGAGTTTAAAAAGTGTTGATTTTTATTATTTCAGATATGGATAAAACATTTTGGAAGTGGGTAAATTTTTTTTTTGAAGTTGTAGATAATATTGATTTGTTGTTGTTTTGTCGTTGTTTGATAGACAAGGTTGATAGATCTCTAAAAAAAAAATGCGATATTCGGAATAATGAATTGTGGGGAGTCAAAAAACTGTTTCATAATCAAATGGCTTGAAAACTGTCCGCCAAAAAAATTTTTTAGTGCCTATTGGCCTGATACATATAAATATTGGTTTTTCGGCGTATATTCAAAACCGCTCTTCGCCCCGACACCAAACCGAACCCCGAAAGTGAAAAGGGAAACCAGGTAGGTAATAAAGTGAAGGGGATGAGACACATGCTCACGTAACATGATGCAAAAAAAATTACACAAGGGTTAGTTTTTAGGTTAGTCGACATGCCTCCCCGATATTAACTGTACAATTTATTTACAAAAGTGAACGTAAAATCGTCCGAAATTTGCTGTTCTTGTGGGAAGAAATGATGCGAATTTGAATCCTTCGCTGATGTTTCTAGACCATGGTACCTTAATTAGAAAATCAACTAAAAACTAACCTATTTTGGGACGAATGGATTTCCAACCATTTTTCAAATTCACAAAAATGTACCTAGGGTTTTTATGTTCACATGGGTCCAAAACTGCATGAAAAATGCACAGGAAAAAATCGCAATTTCAAAATTATTTGGTCTTAGTTTCAACCCTGTATCGATCATGGGCCATAGTACCACACAAGTACCCACATACGGCCTCACGGTCACATGTGACGTCTGTTTTGCCACATTAGAATTTACGCGCCACTTGCCAAATGCGTAAAAGCGGAAGGTAAATTAGACCGGCGTTGACCCTGATAACAGAAGTTGTCCCGGGCGTGACCTGCCGCCTTCAAGTAGAGGGTCGGGACTGTTATGTTACACGTGCGAAGTGGCCCCATTTTCCCACATGAGAAGTAAAACCTCCGTACCTCGAAGGAAAGCCCGAAATTTTTCCGCATGAAAAGTGACCCCCCTCCCGTTTATTGAGAGATGTGAAAAACTGTGAGAAATTACGCCGTTTTTCGGCATAAGAAACGGCACGCCGGTTTTTCCCCACGGAAAATGACCCCTCTCTTCATTCTATAGCACAGGTATACAGTTACCCAAAATTTCGAATTTATGTTTTAATGTTTTTCCTCGTTTTTCAGGTTGAATTCACGTCTTGTTCACTTTTGAGGGTCACATTTCGAATAATACCTCAATACCATCGGAAGGAAACTCTTTGCGAACAATCTCAAACGAAATTACGTGTCTCGAAAAATTGTAGATCATATCACAAATTCTACGGTCAAATGTCAACTGGCAAATTTTTACTGTGAACGCTCCCGACAGCGGGTTCCAACGGGGGAAAGTGCAAAAAGAGCCGGTTATTACTCCAACAACGGGGTGTAAGGGCTGCGATTTAGTGAATTTCCAATGTACGGTTGGCAGAACTGTTCACTAACCTAGATGAACCTCCCTCGGCTTGGGCAGGTTGGTAACGCAGGTGTGCGGACACAGCAGAACGTTGGCCGGGTGGAGCGTCCCCTCGAGGAAGCGCCGCTTCGATTCCGACAAGTGGATGCCGCCGAGCGGCGTTTTCGGCAGGTAGTTGGGCGGCACCAGTGCCAGACAGTAGATGCCGACCTGGTGGATGGAGTCGACCGCTTGGAGGACGCGGGACATCCATTGGAAGCTCTGGAAATGGGAGAGAACGCATTTTTTCAGTTGATTGCTCCATTCGGTCGTGGAGGAACGGCAAGGCTGAGAGACCTCATCGAGTCGTAAGTCGGATTTTGAGAAAAAAGTACGAAAATGAATTGAAATAACGTAAAAAACAAGCGTTTTGGACGAATTTATGCTTTTATCGAGCGGTGGAAATTATTTCAAAAATAAAAAACTGATTTTTTCCAATCGCTAAACGGTAAGAAGGAAACTGGAGAAGTTAACTGCTTCATTCGGTCGTGGAAGGAACGGCACGGCTGAGAGATCTCATCAAGTCAAAAGACGGATTTTGGGAAAAAAGTACAAAAATTAATTGAAATAACGTAAACAACACGTTTGGGACGAATTTATGGTTTTATTGAGCAATGGAAATTATTTCAAAAATAATAAACTGATTTTTTCAGATTTTTTTCTGAATGAGAAGGAAACGGGGATGGAAAAGTGCTCATACTCCTTCAAGCAAACCCGTAAAACACTAAAAAAATGCGAAAAAAGTTTTAAAAAAAAGGCAAAACTTACCTCCTCCTCGCTGCAGTCGGGCCTCTGTTCTGCGATAACGCAAATCCGCTCGTCCCTCAAGACTTTGATGCTGAAGACGGCGATCCGTCCACGGTAAATGAATTTCATTGGCTCGACAGCAAGAACCGTCGCAATGATGTCGTCGGCGTTATGCTTACGGCCGGTGACGGTCATCAGGCCGTCGCGAGAGCCGCAGACGAAGACGAGGCCGCCCTAAAATGAGACGAAGAAATCAATATTTTTTGAAGACCTTCCTTAGATCGGGCCCGCTAATGCTGTTAAGCATGAATGGGATTGTGGCTTCACCAGTTCAGGATGAAGAGGCAAAAATTTCCTCTCCGGCAGGATTCGAACCTGCACCATCTGCACCTACGCAGACGCAATGTGTCACCTGCACCTTCCAGAAGGTCTGATCCCCGGCTCTCTGTGGCCGAATGGCTTGAGGCGTCTGCCAAGAGAGCAGGAGGTTCGAGTCCTGCCGGAGAGGACATTTTCACCGTTTCCTTCATTTCATTTATGCTTTATATTTTGGAACATCAAGCTGAAATGTCATACATAGCAAGTCAGCTGGCCAATAATCAATATTTTTTTCCACTAACCGGGCCGAGGAAACCGATGAGTCCGCTCCTCGTATACTCAGCATCGGACAACGGCGTCCCATCCAGCATCAACGGCGACACGCGGAACGTGTTATTGCTGACACCCGTGAGGCCCCAGTATTGGCTGCCGGTGGCCGGCGAATTGACGCAAATCTCGCCAACTTCGTCCGTCTTGCAAAGGTAGGAGGTCCCTTCCAATTTGACGACGACGATGCACGCTGGAAGAAATCGAAGGTTGAAAATCCGCTATATAAAAGTCCGATTTTTGACACTTTTTAGTTATGAAAATTCTGGGAGAAAAAATTCGATTTGTAGCAAAACCGTCGAAAAACACTCTAAAACTGAGTTTTATCGGCTAAATGTTGTAGTTGCACAAAATCAGGGCAAAACGTAAAATTTGTCTTTCTCCCTGACTCTTTCATTGAGGCGGGGCTTACAATTATCGGGGGTTGCGATTCAGGCTGACGATTTACAACGTCAACTGACGCGTTGCTTCAAGAGCGTTAAAGTAACCTGACGAGCGCTGTAACCTTCCGTCAGGTTGTGCGTTGTAACGTGAGAGCTTTGAAGCTGGACAGCCAATCAGAGAGCAGATCAAACTAAACTTACTTCTATCCGCCCTCTGATTGGCTGCCCAGCTTCACAAGAAGGACGATTTATCTCGAAGATGATAAGTAACCGATACTTACAGCCGGGCATGACTTGTCCGCAGTCCTGGAGCGTCAGCGACGTCAGGGAATTTTCCTGGTCGACGCGGACGACGCCGTAACTGAGTCCCGACATTGACAGGACCCCTCGACCGGTGGCGTTGACTCCGGCTCTTCCCGGCCTAGGAATAAAAAATGATTTAAAAAAAAAAATTCAATCTTCAAACAGGTAATACGTGCAAAAAATCTTACTTTAACAACAACAACAACAACAAACGGACGGGCGACTACAGGCGAGAGCATCTCGAGTAGGAGAACGGTTCTTGTCAAGTTGGGAGTTTTCTAAACAAATTTTGGGGTTTTCTCGCTGCCAGAGGGGGATTTCGGGGGTTTTTGAGGTTTTAACAACTATTTTATCAGCTTCAATCTCAATTTTTATCAGCCACGCCAGCATTTTTTTAGTTTTGTCAGGTCGAGGGGTTCTGCTGAACTGATTTTGAATTTTCGGGCTCTTATGATGAAAAACTTGTGAATTTGAAAAAAAAAATTTTTGACCCATTTGGGTAAAATTCGAGCATTTTATAAAAACAATTGGATTCCATTTTTTTGTGAGAGGTTTTTCAGGGTTTTTATTTGCATGAACCAAACTTAGATTTTGAGGAGGCAGAAATACGGTCAAAATTGTGTTTTTTTGCCTTTTTTTCATTTTACAGTTGAAATACTGGGTTAGGCAAAAACTGTAGAGAAGGAAATGTCAGCCGTTGCATTTTCTATCGCATACAATTTTTGCGATCCCGAGTTTTGAGTCAAACTGCCGAAGGGACAATAATTGAAATACTGATTTATAAATACTGTTTTTATTCAGGTACGTGAACATTATAAAGGGTGATTCTCCGAAAGCAGGGAAATTTGTGTCCCGAGCTTGTTGAGGCGATTCTATATGAGATTAAGAAAATTTTTTTTTAACCAATGGATTCAGGGCATTGTTAGCTTGGTTTCTATCAGTAAATAACCATTTTTACGCATGCATAAGTATTTGTAAATTGCGTTGAAAGGTGTCATTTTTCAGACCCTCACACGTCCAATTTCTCGGTTTTTCAAGTTTCACACCCCTCAGTTCGAAGGATAAAATTTTAATTGCCTAAAAAAGTGGCAGGTTGTATTCATTTACTCTTCAACTTATGCCTGCTGAAGGGAATTCAAAAAATTTTAATGTTACATTATAAATCAGCTTGAATTTATCATGTCCAGTCATTTTTGAAGTTTTCATTCAGACCCTCACATTATTTAGAAAATGATAATGAAAATGACTTTACACTGGCGATGCAGGCCACAAAGGGGAATCAGGAGTTTGTCTACATCATTCTGCACCCGCCCAGATGTTTGCGACTTGTTTCCAGAACGAGCCATGATGGGTTAACCCTCGAAATGTGCGCCTTGTGCATGGTGATTTTTTTTTCTTTCAGACCCTCACCTTGTCATTATTTTTTTTGAGCGAGTACATTTTTAATTGTCTCACTCACTTGTGTTATGTTCGGCTAGGACTAATCGATGTGCGAAACCGGAATTCTGAATTTTTTATTTTAACCGGGGAAAAAATTGTTTACATTTCGTTTTTTCAGACCCTCACAAACAGACCCTCACCTTTTCTTGATTTTGATGAGGTGAGGGTCTGAAAAATAACTGAAACTTCTAGAAACCTGTGGTGTAGATAACACACAATACTTCCATATTTTGAAACGTAAAAGTGTAACACAGTTTGATCGTATCTTGACTGCTTTTAAGGGTGTTAAGGTCAAAAATATCAAAAAACTCACCATGCAAATTTTAAAATTCGCTCAAAATAAAAATACGCCACATTATCGGAATATAAAAACTATCATATTTTGCAAGGTAAAACAAATATTTCAAGACCAAGAACGCTCAAATCGGTTCATTTTTTCGGCCGTAAAAAAATATAATAGAACACACTAAAAATCCAAATATATCGGAAGTACTGTGCGTTATCCAAATTTCACTTGAACAGGGTGTTACGTCTTGCCGAGACAAACATTTCAGTTCAAGAAATTTGAAAAAAGGTTGAGAATTGAGGGAGCTATGGCCATTTTCGTAAATGACCACAGACGGACAGACGGACACACAGACACGTGTTCGAGAAGTTATTCTGAGTAAATGTATTTAAGTAAAAGTTTTTTCTGAAGCTTTGATAAGGTGTAAAAACTTTTTTTCCGTAAGATATAAAAATATTTTGCAAAGTATATATGTCCAATTAACGTCCAGACGGCTTTTTTTTCAGACCCTCGCCCGTTAACAGACCCTCACCAGCCAAAATGCATTAAATTTGCTTTTTAGGACAAAATATGAATATTTTTCGTAACTTTTTCCAGAATTATCATGCTAGAGGATGTACTCAATATAATGAGACAAAAAAATTGGTTAAAAATAAAAAATTTGAAACTTGAGAAAATGGAAGTCAAATTTCCCTGCTTTCGGAGAATCACCCTAAAACATTCGTAAAATATCCATTTGGAAACATAATACGCCATATTTTTCAGATATATTTCGTTTTACAAAATTTCACTCCACATTTTGATCGAACAAATTTCATTTGTGATCAAGTTTTTTGTATACCAACAATGACGGAATGGCTCATCCCAATGAAGATGTGTAATTTCATTCATTACAGCGAAGGCTTACTTATCACTTGCCTGATATTTTGATTTGTCTACGTCAAATCCAAAAAGTTGACAGATTTTTTCCAAAAATTTTCTCATAGAAAGCGTTTAAATCTGGCAAATTTGAGAAAGAACAATTTCGTGATACTTTAAAAAAATAAACTTCTATTACCGACAGTCCACAACTTGAAAAATGTTATCCAGAAATAGGACTTGAATTTTTGACTACAGCCATGCTCTGCTACCAATTTAGTCAATTTGATTTGGAAGATTAAGCTGCAATACAGACGAACCGGAATTGTTATGGTTGCCTAGGGAACGTGTTTTTAGCATTTTTTAAACAGAATCTTCTTGTACTAAATCAGTAATAACTGAAAAACCGCGATTTTTTGGAACATGTTTGAGTTTTTTGCTTATAACGCGTTAACTACGCGCCCTACAGAAAATTTTACTCAAGTCAAAATTGAACAGAGTAAAATTCTGCGTCTAATGACCTCCTTGAACGCAAAAATCGGCTCAGCCGTTCGGCCGCAACCGATTGTTGAAGTTTGACAATTTTTCTCAAAAAGGTCGACGCTCAGGTTCCAAAGCCTGTGCATCAAAAACGGCGCTCCCAATCCAAAAAGTCACTAGATAAAAGTTTTAGAGAATTGAATTTCATAAAAAGAAACCTCCTAATACAGACAGTAGGTCAACCTCAACCATAAGAGTACCTATGAAGATAGCAAACCGGTCCGATTCGTATTGGACGCATTAGCTATTTTATATTAACAATTATTTACATAAAAAACCATAGAAACTCCGAAACCGTACGGGTAAATAAGAAGAAAAAGCTGCACTAGACTTCAATCTAAGGCAACCAATATGGCTATCTAATTCTAACTTTTATTCTACTATAACAATAAATTTAATTGACGAATGAGGTAAACTCGGTTGTAAAATACAATTCTCGTTGATATGGGTGGGGGGGGGGGTTGATCGAGAGGGGTGGAGGTACATGACATGAGGTTCGAAAACCTTATTTTTATTAATTTGAGATCAACTCTGTCAAAATTGGTCCAGCAGTTCCGGAGATGTTACAGTCGGAAGAAGCGAAATAGCGAGACGAACTTCCGGCCTCCGTATCCCCTGAACTACTGGACCGATTTCTGATATTTCGATATATTCGACAACAGCGATAATAAATTTCAACATTAATAGAGAACGTGGACTTTATTGGGAAAATATTCAGTCGGCGAAGGACAAGTCAATAACGGAAAGGCACTGTGAACAGAAAATATTCGATTTTCCGCGTAAAAAATAGGTAAAATTTGAGAAAATGTCCAAAATCTACAAATTAGAATTATTTACAAACATTATAACTTCGAACAGTATTACAAAATTGCTATTTGGGAAAATAAATAATCAATAACACAACATTATAATTTTGAAAAAAAAAATCCGAAATTTTGACAAAATACGAGTTTTTTGTCGGAAAATTTTAAAATTTCGACAGGAAATCCGCAATTTGAATTGAAATCTGATAATTAATCACTAACAGAAGTAAATGCCAATTTCCAAACAAAAGTTCGTGGGCATCAAATTTTTGCCGAAAAATTCGCATTCTGGCAAAAAAACGCAATTTTTGGGCCGGAAGAAATATTCAAAAACCGTCAGAATCAAGTGAAATTTCGACAAAATCATGCAGTATGTAGGTTAACAGTAATATTGTTCCGGATTCTTCTAGGAATGAAAAAATTCCGGAATTTCCGGAAAAAAATCCAAAAAAATAAAAAAATTCCAAAATTTTCGAAAAAAATAAAAAATAAAATAAAATAATTAGGTAAGGAATTTCCAGGGGAAAAATTCCGGATTTTTTCCACAAAGAAGACTGTGTTTTTTGTTAAAAAATTACATTAGGACAGACCAACACTCAATTTTTGTTCAAAATCTCATTTTCGGTAATATCTTTAATCGAAAAAAAAAACAGGCTTTTAAGGTAGGTGTTGAATCTTTGCCGAAATTGAAAATTTGACAAAGGACGCAACTTTTGCCGGAAATTTTCGACGATTTTTGTAATGACAATACTCAATTTTGACGGAATAAAACAATGCAGTTTGTGAGTGAGAAATATTTAATTTTTGGAAAAATCCGAAATCTAATTTTTGGTACCTAATATCTTTAACAGGAGAAAAAAAAAACAGTTTTTAAGGTAGGTATCGAATCTTTTTCAAAATTCAAAATTTGACGATTTTCCGACGATTTTTGACGCAATATCTGACAATGCTCAATTTCGTTAGAATAAAACCATGCAGTTTGTAAATAGACGATATTTTATTTTTAGAAAAATCCGCAATTTTGCCAGAAAAGGAAACTGTGATTTGTCAGAGAAAATTTTGACAGTATCGATTTTTGTTCGAAACACAGTTTTGATTTTTCTTAATATCCATATAGAATAACAGTTTTCAAGATAGGTATCAAATCTTTCAAAATTTCAAAATTTGACAAAAAAAACGCGACTTTTGTCGAAATTTTCCGACGATTTTTGACCCGAATTCCGAAAATGCTCGATTCTGTCGGGAAAACATCCCAAATTTCACAACAAAAAAAAAACGCGATATAAATTTCGAAAATTGACCTAGTGAAAAACTCGGAATTTAGCGGGGCCGATGGTGAGCGTAGAGCTTCCAGTAGTTCCAGCAGTTGGAACAGACGGGCGAGCGGCGGGACGACGTCGCGAAGAAGCCGCCGGCGGAGCCGCGCCCGCAATTGGCGCAGACGGGCTTCTCGTCGACGACGAGCGGTGCCGCCGAGCGGGCCACGTTCCTGAACCGCGAGAGGGACGGCGGCTCGCGGAACGTTATCGACGTCAGCGTCGACTGCGCCTGCAATCCAGTCGATTGAGGCGATAAAGTATTATAAAGCAGATGAAAATAGCGAAGTAATAAAATTGAAATAAAATATAAAAATGATAAAGTAATAAAATTGAAATAGAAGATAAAAATAATAAAGTAGGTAATAAAATAAAAAAGATAATAAAATTATTTGGATAATGCAATTTTTTATGATAATTTTTTTGCTGGAAACTTTTCAGTTGATAAAATGTGCGTTGAATTTCTCTAGATAAAATTTGAATTTTTGGTCAAATATCAATATTCTAGCGAATTAACGTTTTTAAAAATCATGTTATTACTTATTTAATAATACTTATTTTCTTAAAATTCTTAAAATTTGAATTTTTCATAAAAAATATGAAAATTCTAGCGAATTAACATTTTTTTTCATATTACCTTATTCAATTTCGAGGCTTTCGTCCGACTGTAGCGGTCGGTCGTCTTCCAGAAGTAATAATACTCGACGATCTGCGCCAAGGATTTCCAAGGTAGGACCTCGGCTCGGATCCGGCGGAAATCCTTGCCCAGGCGGCGGAGACAGTCCTCGAATAGGTCCGCCTCCTGCGGGCTCCACTCGTCCAATTGGTCCCGGCAGCCGCCCAATTTCTCCTCCGTGATGTACGTCCTGCCGGGCGGCGGGAGCTCGTAGCCGTTCTCGTGCAGAAGGCCCATCGCGTGGAACTGGTTGCAGTCGCGCGACGCGGAAACGGCGCTCATCAGGAGCGAGCGCCTCTGCAGAGCGCCCGATCCGTACAGGTTTCTGGAGAAGGTGGCGGCGGACGTGGCGTTCTTGAGGTATTCTTTCAACTCCGCGTCGGTCAGTCCGTTCGCCGGGTTCCAGACGGCCGTCTCCAGATCGCCTTCGGTCCGGCCGCCTTCGGAAAGCAGCGCCTGGTATTCCTTGCCGACTCGGATATCGCTCCCTTCGCAATCCAGACCGCGCTCCGTCGGGCAGTAGGTGTAAGTGAAGAAAAATTTGTCCGAGCTGTCGACGTAGCAACGCGCCGACTCGACTTCGGAGAGCTTCTGGACGACGCAGCGGCCGCGTATCGACGCGGCGCCTACAGTTTCCGTCAGATCGAGCGAACTGAAGACTTCGCGATTGGCCAATTGGTCCCGCTCGTCTTCAGTCAATTCGGACAGATCGAAGGCCTCGGATTGGCTCAGATCGACCAGATTCAATAAACTCGAGTGGATTTCGGATCGACGGAAATACGTGCGCACTTTGAGTTCCACTCGGCCGACGGGCGTTTTTCGGATTTCCTCGATCCGGCGTATCTTGTACGGCTCGGAGACGTTCGACTCGACGTAGACGTGATCGCCGACGCGAAAAGTGTTCGCCATCGCGAGGAAAAAGAAAATCTCGAGAAAATTTCACTCGAACATTGCGAAGGAGCGCGATTTACGACGATTTGTAAACACGGAAACGAACGTTAACGTCGAGCTTCGGACAAAGAACTGGAACCAACGAGGTTGGAACACATTAGGCGAGGAGGGACCGAAGGCCGAGAGGATCCGAGGAGACCGAGAAGAGCCGAGGACGGCGTCAAGGGGCAGAAAGTCATCGCGGGAGCCGCCGCTCGGGGACAGAAAGCCGCCGTTGGGCGGGCAACGGCGGCGGGGAGAAAGTCGTCGATTGACCAGGGACAGAAAGCTGGCGCACGCGTAAAAACCACGGATAAAAAACTACTTATAGATAATCAAATAATTTTATCAAATTGTTCAAGTTGTTATCAAATTATTCGTTATCAAATTATCGAATTATTCGTTATTTTATTTGAAATTTTTGATCAAATCGTTCGTTATCAAATTATCGTATTATTCGTTATTTTATTTGAGCAAAACTTATTATTTCAATTGAACACAATTTATTACTTTATTTGATTAAAATTCATTATTTTATTTGATTAAAATCCATTATTTTATTCAAATAAAATTCATTATTTTATCCGAATAAAATTCATGACTTTATTCGAATAAAATTCAATTCTTTATTTAAATAAAATCCATTTCTTTATTTAAATGATATTCATTATTTCATTTAAATAAAATCCATTCAAAAAGTACCTAAGAAGGGATAATCTTCTAGTCGTCAATTTACTGTTTGTTTGTTGTCGTAGTTGTTGTTGTTGTAGTTTTTGCTGGGTTTGGTGGTCAGATTCATCAAAAATCACAAAAGATTACCGATCAACGCTCCAAAAATTGTTGAAGGTTGTTGTTGTTGTAGATGTTGTTGTTGTTTGTAGCGTTACGTCATCAGATTGACCAAAAATCACAAAACATCACTAACATACGCTCAAAATTTTTTCAAAAGTTGTCATTGTTGTTGTTGCTGGTGTCATCGTTTGGTGCGTTTTGTGCTCAGATTGACCAAAAATTACCGATCAACGATCCAGAAATTGTTGAAAGTTGTTGTTGTTGTAGTTTTTGTGGTTTCGTGCCATCAGACTGGCCAAAAATCACCAAAAAATTACTAATTTAACCTCGGAAAATATAAGCTCTTACCTTCTCAACGATACGGTCAGGCATTCGGTCGACGAGGCCGACGGGCAGATGGCGTCGGTTCGCAATCCCTTCGCCTGGAAAACGGCGAGGAACTGATCGCAGGAGGAAAGCGACCAAGGATTGGCCCCGTCGCCGACCAAGAGAAGCCTCAGCGACGACAGGCTGATGTCCTTGTGGTCCTTGGTGGCGAGCAGGCCCCAGTGTAAATCCCGAGATTTGACCACGGCGACGCTCGCTGGAACGAAATGTTTTCGATTTTGGCATTTTTGTCTTAAATTGAAAAGTTGAGACAAAGAAAAAACTCGAATCGTTCCTGAAATCGCAGCCAAATGTGAAGCTTCGATCTTCATTTTTGAGAATTGAACGTAACACGTCATTTTGGTCGGAATCGTTAGTTTCCAAGTCTGAATTTGCATGGAAATTACCCAATTCGAACTTGATTTCGAGTCATAAATCGGTATCACTCACCTCTATACTTGGTGATCATCTGCATCCACGAGGCCGGATTGACCTTCATCAGGGCGTACGGTATGAAGACGACATGCATCCCGTTGAGCACCGAAGTGAGTATGCTGTGCCACAGGCCGGTCTCCCTCTTGAAGTCCAGCACGCACACCATGTTCTCGCCCTCGGTATAGTTGCACGACATGGTCAGCATACGGCAGTTGGACAGCATGGCAGCCCGAGTCACCGTGACGCCCATCACCGACCCGTCGCGATCGGTCGAATACTGGCGACGAAAAACGCAAAATTATCGAAATACCCCCATTTTCGATTGAAAACGTACAAACATTTTCATGCTCACATTTAATGCAAGCGTAAAAAATGCTATACCTCAATATACGCCGGGTTGTCGTCGGTCAGACGGGGCGTCGGCGTCCAATCTTTCGGCGTCTTGGCCAGATGTTCGGTCACGAACCATTGGAGTTTGGGCCAACCCTTGAAAGCGACAACTTCGCCGGTGGCGGTTTTCGGCAGACCTTTCAGACAGGCCTCGCTCGTCAAGGCAACTTGAACGCCGCAAGAGCCTAAGAGAAAACCTATCTGCTGCGAGCCGGCATCCTGCAACATGCAATAATTCAGATGTCTATCGTAGTTTATTATGTAGTAATTTTGGTTAGAATGTAGTTTTCTAAGCACTCCGACCCGATTTAGCAACCTTTTTTCTTAAAAAAAATTTAATTCGTAATAAATGCCAAGGTTTACAAGAGTTTTGACAAACGCGTTTGTCAAATGACGTCAGCAGATAGCCCGTCAAGGATATTGGGAAAGTCTCAAGGACGAGCCCGTCAAGGATATTGGGAAAGTCTCAAGGACGAGCTCGTCAAGGATATTGGGCGAGTCAAATGGGTGAGCCCCTCAAGGATATTGGGCGAGTCCCAAGGACGAGCCCCTCAAGGATACTGGGAAAGTCTCAAGGACGAGCTCGTCAAGGATATTGGGCGAGTCAAATGGGTGAGCCCGTCAAGGATATTGGGAAAGTCTCAAGGACGAGCCCGTCAAGGATATTGGGCGAGTCAAATGGGTGAGCCCGTCAAGGATATTGGGAAAGTCTCATGGACGAGCCCGTCAAGGATATTGGGAAAGTCTCAAGGACGAGCCCGTCAAGGATATTGGGCGAGTCAAATGGGTGAGCCCGTCAAGGATATTGGGAAAGTCTCATGGACGAGCCCATCAAGGATATTGGGAAAGTCTCAAGGACGAGCCCGTCAAGGATATTGGGCGAGTCTCATGGACGAGCATCTTATGGATATTGGGTGAGTCCCATGGAAGAGCTTTTTATGGATATTGGACGAGTCTCAAGGACGAGGCTCTCAAGGACATTGGGCGAGTCCCAAGGACGAGCCCCTCAAGGATATTGGGAAAGTCTCATGGACGAGCCCGTCAAGGATATTGGGAAAGTCTCATGGACGAGCCCGTCAAGGATATTGGGCGAGTCTCATGGGCGCGCTTCTTATGGATATTGGGTGAGTCACATCGAAAAGCTTCTTATAGATATTGGGCAATCCTTATGGACCATCAACTCAAGGATATTGGGAAAGTCTCATGGACGAGCCTCTCAAACGGATATTGGCATATTTTTTATAAAAAAATCTTATTTTTTGAATGAATTTACAATTCTATTAAAAATTTTATTCAAGAATTACAATTCCAATAATTGGAATTGTAATTCTTAAATTAAATTTTGATTGATTTTTGTTGAATAAAGATGATAAATTTTATCTAGTCTGTTTGCTAAAAAAAAGTGGATTTCTAGTCCAGGAAAGCGCGAAATTCGCCATAAACTACAAAAATTCAAAAAAATATGTTGCAATTTGAAATATATAAAAATTTGACAATTTCGACGTACCCTTCGAGTGATGGGAACTTCGATCGGGACCGGCACGATTCCGGCGAACATGCAGCCGTAGAATGCGCACATGAAATTGATCGGATCGTTGTTCGGGTAAACGAGGGCGATCCGGTCGCCGCATTTCAGCGAACACGTGTCGCCGCCTTTGCTGAAATTCTTCGTCAGTAGCGTGTAGGCTATTTTCTGAGATCTGCTGAGAAGTTTTCCTGCAATGTTGAAAAAACAATTTTGTTAATTACTATATTATAGTATATTATAGTAAATTTTTTAATTACCATATTCTAGTTAAGCACACGGAGAAAACGAGAATTTATAAAAATTTTTTTAAATTACCTATTTTTGAAGTCTAAATTAATTTTTTAAATTCAATTTTTTATTAGAAAGAATGAGTTTTTGTACCGTATGTAAGCGTAATGCTGAGCTTTCCGTTAGGGTCGAGTACGGTGGCCACGGGTGCCTTGTATGTCGCTGAACCGTATCGTTGTATGGCCGCTTCGAGGTTTCGCGGAAGACCGGACGGTACCTGAAAAAGAGAATGGAAAGAAATTAGGTATTGATTAAATGAAAATATCGCCCGTCGATAATCGTACGAAATTAAATAAAATTTGATTAAGGCCTGGTTCATTGACATTTATCTATCTGATATCCAAAGAAGCACCCGATACCCATTTACGATGAGATTTTTACGTAAAAATTCGATGCAAACACCTTCGAGGTCAAGTTTATCTGAATCTTCCTTGGATATTGGACAGATAAATAAAATATGAACAGGCCCTAATAAAATTTGGCTTTGTGGGTTGTGTCCCGAGTGATTTGGACGTTTTCGATCAAAATTCGCGCACGTTTTTCACTAAAAGTCAAAACTGATCGAGTTTTGGCGTCGAAAACATCTAGCAAGAAAAAAACTCCTGAAAAATCTCAATTTCAAATTGCCCACGTATTTGTCTATTGTTTTTTGCGAATTTCTCGTACGTCCGATCGGATCGTCGGCTAATTGAACTTGTCGTAAGTTGCCAGGTACGTGATCGGGTACGATGAAAGTTCGGAACGCCGGACGCGTCAGTATGTGATCCTATCGAGAAGGTCAAGTTCCAGTATTCACCCCGGGAGTGAAACTGAGTGAAAGGTCCGATGGAAAGCGATCATGTTATCGTTACGGATCTTCGATCGATTCGACGGGCGACGACAGCGGAACCGATACGGTTACCGGAAATACGACTGTCGATCGGTCGAGAAATTATGATTTCTAGAAATAGTACCTACTTGCTTTCTTTCTTTTCTTAGATAGAAGATGAAATTATTATTTTTTGATGGAAATTTCCAAAAAAATGATTATCTAGGCACCTACCGATAAATTAAAGCGATTTTTTTTCAGGAGTTTCTCGCATACCTAACTTTTGCCAATTTTCAAAATTCGAATTCCCCACTCACCACGAGCTGTTCGCCGATGGCAGGTGTCATGGTCGCCCCTTCGGGCTTAGGCGCGTTCGGATCCTTGGGGTTGGCGGCGAGTTCCAACTCGATGTCGTCGTCTTCGTAGAATTCCGGCAGCGGCCGCCGCTTGGGACGTTTGAGCGTGTTGAGGAGCTGCTGAATTTTCGCCGATACTTTCCACCGGCCTGTACCCGTTACAGTACCTGGAAAAAAGTATTTTTTAGTATTCAACACCAGATGGAAGAACTTGCTAATGGGATGATGGTGAAAATGTTGATTTTTAAAAAAATTTCAATTATTTTCTGATTTTTTGTTGAATTTTTAAAATTATTTTTCGATTTTTTGATGAATTTTTAAAATTATTTTTTGATTTTTTGTTAGATTTTTTATTTTAGCGTGATATACGTACCCATGCCGTCCTCTGACGACTGTCTTGAGCGATTGTATCTGTTGACCCGATCGGCAGGAGTGATCCTCCTCGCCTGGCCGGTATTGTGCGTGACGTCTGGCGGCTGCGAATCTGAAAAATTCGAAATTTGCTAGAGAAAAAGTTCACTCTTGAATCGTTAGTCTGGTCGGTAGTACATTTTCTCGATAATTAACGATAGTTCCGAGCACTTGCGTATGGATAACGTGCAGATTGGCCCTTATGTGTAGATGGCCCTTATGGATATGCCTAACAAACGTATCAAAGCAAGCGGCCGAAGGGCCAATCTGCGCATGGGGAGCGTGCAGATTGGCCGCGTTGGTGTTGGTATACTTGATGAACGTATCGACAACTAAAAAACAAAAGGGCCAATCTGCATTTGAGAAACGTCCAGAACAGACTTTATGTGCAGACATAACTAGTGATTGGAGAACGTGCAGATTGGACCTTTGGTCGCTCAGGTGTTGATATACTTAACGACGAAATTGACGCCTGAGCAACCAAGGGGCTAATCCGCATTCGGAAAACCTGCAGATTGGCCCTTAGGCGAGGATTGGATAGACCTTACGACCAATCGGCACCTGAGCGGCCAACGGCCAATCTGCCTAAAGGGAACGTTCAGATTGGCCCTTGGGTGAGGATATCCTTAACAATATATCGCCCCCTAAGTGGCCAATCTGCTTTTGGAGAACGGGCAGGTTAGACCTTCGGTCGCTCAGGTGTTGATATACCTAACGACAAAATCGACAACTAAACAGCCAAAAAGGGCCAATCTGCGTTTGTAGAACGGGCAGATAGGCTGTTAGGTGTTGATATACGTAAAGACAATGTCAACACTTAAGCGGCCAAAAAGGGCCAATCTGCAGTCGAAAACGTAAAAACGTGCAGATTGGCCCTTAGGAGTGGATTGGATAAACCTATCAACCAAAGACGCCTCAGCGGCCTGAAGGGCCAATCTGCATAGGGAAAACCTAAGCGGCCAAAAAGGGCCAATCTGCAGTCGAAAACGTAAAACGTGCAGATTGGCCCTTAGTAGTGGATTGGATAAACCTATCAACCAAAGACACCTCAGCGGCCTGAAGGGCCAATCTGCATAAAAAAAACCTAAGCGGCCAAAAAGGGCCAATCTGCAGTCGAAAACGTAAAAACGTGCAGATTGGCCCTTAGTAATGGATTGGATAAACCTATCAACCAAAGACGCCTCAGCGGCTAGAGGGCCAATCCTCCGGCTCTTTCCGAAGCAGATTGGCCCTTCGGCCGCTCAGGTATCGACATGAAACAGAGAATTCTACATTATCATGTCAGCATAGCCGTGTTTTTGTCTTTCAGGGGTAGATCTCTATTTCGGTAACACTCGTAACATCCACTCATGGCAGAATCTTTTCGTTGCGTCACTTTAACGTCTAGGAAGCTTTTCCATTTGCCGAGGAGCGACCATTTTCCCCGGTTGGTAACCTCATCTGTCAAAATGGCTCTTGACATTTATGAATTCCAACCTGAACCCCCCCCATGGAATTACGTCACGAGCTCGGTTTTCCCACGAATGTAATCGGACCGACGAATGTATGTGAGAAAAGCGGCGGGATGAGCTCGTATATCGGACACCTTTCTCACGCTTGATTGCTACGTCTTGCAAAGAGATCGAATTAAACTAAAACGAAGATTTAGTTAAATAATTGTTTTCCAAGTCGATAAATCAGCGTTAGATCACAGGTTGGTCCGATTCGTGACAACTTCCAGGTACCTATGGAAATACAGCGAATAATGGAATACACTTTTTTACGTAATTTGGAGGTTAGAGGTCGTTAGACACCGTTATTTACGGTGGAATCAGGAACCAGGAGCTTCTCCCTACCGGATTTTTGACCGGTTCCTTGGGTTGCGTCCATATGCACATGCGGACGCATGCGGAGGAATTTGCGGAAATCTAATGCAAAAATCTCATTGGAAATGTTTACCTAAAGCTTCCTTGGATATCGGATTGATACATTTTTTCGATAAACCGACCCTCAGCTACTCGGACAAGGGTTACTGATAATTCATCCCCCTAGAGCTAGCTCGAGAAGGCACCCAACTCCCAATCCCACATCCGGTCGACAACTACGTCCTTGCCATCCTGACAGCAAGAATATTACTTTACAGTAATTCTAGAGTAAAAGAAAGTAAAGTAAATCGCCGTTTCAGGCGTTGGCTTTCCGCCCGTTATCCGAAGTTGTCCCGGGCGTGCCCTGCCGCCCTCAAGAAGAGTAGAGTATGGAATTCTGGTATTTCGACAACCGCACTCCACAAAGCGGCATTTTCCCCTAATTTGGAGGGTCCATAAGATGGATTCCATATGGCATATGGATGCAACACAAGTAATCGGTCACAATCCGGATGAGCGGTAAGAGGAGGCTCCTGGTTCCTGGTCCCGCCGTATACAACGACCTCTATCCTCCAAATGAGTAATTCCGCTCCGTGGAGTAGCTGTGCTTGGAAGACCAGCATTTCTCACTCTAGACTCACAGTAAAAAATTTTTAATACGATTTGTCGAGAAATGCGTCAATATTTCGACAGCCACAGTGCAAAAGCCTGTAAGTACAATTTTTCCAAAAATAAGGCGTTGAGCATTTCCGGTAAAGTATACCTTCGCATGCTCGTGTCAACAACAGCAACTTGCCATTCCTTCTCTACGACCATTTGTAATAACCTGCAAGTTTGGAACCTCCAATCGAGAAGTCAAATCCTGCAGTTTTTTTCGTCTCCATTTTCAGTTTTTGCACTTACAGGCATTGCGGCTGTCGATTTGTTAAATCACTTACAGGGCCGAAGATTGTGCATAACGTCGGACAAGTCGGTGATTTCCTGTTTGTGCCGCTCCCGTTCTCGGGCCTTTTCCCTTTCGCGGTTGCCCCGTTCTTCGCGCACATGTTCGCTCCGCTCTTCCCAGACGACTTGGCTGGACCCGCCGTTGGGTAACCTGGAAAAATGCGAATAGATCAAGTACTATTAGCACGAATATCCTTATACGGGGTTCAATTTCAATTAAAACCGGCCGCCTCTATAAATATAAGACGAAAAATTTGTCGGCGAACGGTCCACTCTTCGGCAGGACTTGAACCTGTCACCTCCTGATCGCTAGGCAGACGCTTTCGTCAAAATCGCCAATTTTTGTCGAAATTACCAATTTTTGTCAAAATCACCAATTTTTGTCAAAATTACCAATTTTAGTCGAAATTACCAATTTTTGTCGAAATTGCCAATTTTTGTCGAAATTACCAATTTTTGTCGAAATTGCCAATTTTTGTCGAAATTACCAATTTTTGTCGAAATTACCAATTTTTGTCGAAATTACCAATTTTTGTCGAAATTACCAATTTTTGTCGAAATTACCAATTTTTGTCGAAATTACCAATTTTTGTCGAAATTACCAATTTTTGTCGAAATTACCAATTTTTGTCGAAATTACCAATTTTTGTCGAAATTACCAATTTTTGTCGAAATTACCAATTTTTGTCGAAATTACCAATTTTTGTCGAAATTACCAATTTTTGTCAAAATTACCAATTTTTGTCGAAAATACCAATTTTTGTCGAAATTACCAATTTTTGTCGAAAATACCAATTTTTGTCGAAATTACCAATTTTTGTCAAAATTGCCAATTTTCGTCAAAATTGCCAATTTATGTCGAAATTACCCCTTCAACAAGCCGTGAAGAGGCGCGGAGCCAGTCAATGGCTGAGAATTTCGCTCTCCGGCAGAACTCGAACCTGGCACCTCCTGCTGGCTAGGCAGACTTGCAAAATTAATCAGTAGAGATCCCATTTATGATTTTATGGGTGCGTATACCCAACACTCCCTTAGCATCTAAGGGTATTTGAACATTGTCAAGCAGCTCAACAGAAACGAAGAAGTCGTCAACGGAGGACCAAGGTATTCGGGCAAAAACCACCAAAATTGACGAAATATTTCAAAATGTTTGGAATCTGAAGGACCTTTCAAATTAATTCGGATTCAAAGTTTGAAAAAATTAAGAAATGTTAAGAATTGTTAATTCTTTAAAAAATTTTTAATGTTTGGAATTTTTTTCAAGTTTTTTAGCACTTTTGAAACGTTGGGGATTATAGGTAACATTTCAAATGTTTGATTATATACCTATTCCCGAAATATAAGCATTCCTAAATATTGTTAGTAAGTAGTATTTTTCACTGGCAATAAAAAAGGTACGGATTCGAGTCACAAAATGTTTATGTATGCTTCCAGTTGATATTTTTTCATTTCGGTAACTGCTATTTAGGTGAGCTTTACGATTCGAACTAGGTTCGTCCGCTTTTCATTTTTCAATTTTAACACGCATACTTAGTCCGAAATTCGGTCGAAAATGTTATTTGCCGATAGATGGAAGTACTGTGCGTTATCCTCAGTTCGCCTTTAACCGTTCGCAACTCCGAAATCAGGGGAGAATTTGAAACGCGCATCATTTCGGGAATGTCACGAGCAGCTAATGAAATGAGCGGTTTTCATTAGCGATTCATTTCGAACAGGTGGACCGGTCGGTTGCAAAACGGCTATTTTCACCACTTTCGCCAAACTTCGAAACACTGGTTTGGAATGGGCCGTGTTACAAATCGCGAAGTAAAAGTAGTTTGACGCTGAACTATAAATTGTACACCCCCTTATCGAATTTCGACGAATTTTTATTTAATTTTAAATAACTCGCATATGTATGTCGAAATTTGAAATGTAGACAAATGCAAAATCGGATCGGTGGTATAAACTTTGTCTCTATCAATTATACAAGGTCATTTGCTACAATTTTCGCTGAATAGAAATTTTTGTGAGCCCAAGGGAAAGCACAGTTTTTTCGCTTCAAAGATATTTTCGCGTTTTCGACCTTGACCCAGTAAAATAGCCCTAAGCCCATCAAATTTTGGAGTAATCGCCAAAATGAGGATACCGTTGGATAGGCAGTTAAATTTCCTAATAATCGACGATGGAAAATGTTCGAAAAATCGAAATGTTTGGGCAGTTCATATTCATAAAACTCAAAAACTTCGCACAAAACCAATTTTTTCTGCATTTAAACGTCAATTTCTCCTCTAGTGACTGAGCTAAATCTAAAAATTATTATACCGTTGGAGAGGTGGCATATTGGTCCCTTTTTCCCTGGAACGTGTTCGAAATTTTTCAATTTTCTTTCAGTCCTAAACGTACGTTGAAAAAACGGTAATTTTTTAAAATTGAGCATTCCTTGACTTGGGCCCAATTTTCTGCTTATTTATCTCGATGTCAGAAAACTACAAATACCCTAATGTTACGGATGATTTAACGGCCTTTCCAACGGTATCCTCATTTTTGTAGTTATTCTAAAATTTAAGGGACTTATGGCTAATTTACTGAGAAAAAGTCGAATACACGGAAGAAATCTTTGAAGCGAAAAAAGTCTATTTTCCCTTGGATTAAAAAAAAAATGTTATAGAACAAAAATTGTAGCAAATGAGCTGAAGAATCGACCTTCTCTATTGAGCCAGTTTTAGGTGTACACCCTGTTACCTATACGTTGGTCATAAAATTTATCCTTCATTTAATGAAGGTTTAAAAGCACCAAAAACACGTCAAACCGTGGAAAATAATCGAATATGGCCTATTTTTATCTGAAATAATTTAAAACGGTATTACGTTGTTATTTTTAGATGAACTCAACGATATCCGCCCAAGGTTAACGCCAGATTGCTCATAAATGAAAGGCCCTCTCGTAAAAATAATCATCGACGCGAAAATAGTGACAAGACTAGAGACAAATTATCTGGAGTAGAGAGATTGAGTCGCTCTTAAACCAAATGAGTCATTCCGTGAGTCAAAACACTCGCCTAATATTAGACAACAAGAAAACAACAACAATCCGAATTTATTTTTCACTATTTATTCATAACTGCCAATACATTAATAAAAATTATCATTGCAGGTAAGTAATAAGTAGTTGTACTAGTACACTAGGTAAAGGTATTTTCACCTACTGGGGAATAAATTATTTTATTATTTAATACTAGCTAACTAGTTCATCCCAGCGAGCATAGAGCTAACTTAGTCAGTTCAGAAACATAGAATTTAATCCTTCATATTTTTGATTTTGAGAAATTTTTTGATTATTATTTTTGATTGATTGATTTGATTTTTTGATTATAATTTTATGATGCCATTATTGATGTATAGGCCATGAAAAAAAAGCGTAGTCCAATTTAGAAAAAATCTCCAACTGTAACGCTCGATTGCGGCCAAACAGCTGAACCGATTTCAAAGTTTAAGGAGGTCATTCGACGCGGAATTTTACGCTGTTCAAGTTTTGTCTGAGTAAAATTTTCTGTAAGATGCTTAGTTTACGAGTTATAGACAAAAAACTGAAACCAGTGCCGAAAATCGCGGTTTTTCGACCACGACACGTTAAGAACAGGAAGAAGTAATGCCTAAATCACGTTCCCCAGTCACCCAAACGAAAAAAATGTGCAAATTATGGATTTATCGTAAGTGTTATTGGTTAACTCTTATTTGAAAAATATATTTTCCCTTGCAACTAAGAACGAAGTTTTCCCGGCTTATTTTACTCCAAATCATAAAAACCATAGGAGCCCACGGTGATTTCTAAATTTCAACGAATTTACGGCCGATAAATTTTCCGGAGCACGACAAATGTCAACAGTCGTGACTCACTTTTTCAAAGCCGCCTCGAAAGCGAAAGTGCGAATCGCCAATTGGCGAGAGGTGGACGACAAATCGCCGATCGACCGACGGATAAGTTCGTTTTTACCGACAGGTGACAAATCGTCCCTGGATCGTCGCATATGAGGACAGCACCAATTGTCGTCGGGAGGTTCCAACGGCACCATTCGAAAACCTTCGAGGACTCTCATTTTTCGATTTTTCTTCAGACTTGATGTTCAGATATTCGGAAATTGAAAATCGCGAAATTGGCACAGGTAACCCGGCATCGGGACGTCTTTATAGTCTATTAATTTATCGCAAGCCCCTTGAAGCTTGAATGAGCACAGGACACAGTTACCCAGAATAGCAGCTTCAAAACACAACACTGCCAGCACGGTATCGGAAAGATGAAAAATCTTATCAGTTTTTCCGTCTGCACAATAAACACCAAAATTTTTAACCGAATCGTTCGAAAAATAAATTCAAATTTTCCTTTAAAAAAATTCGGTAAAATAAGCACACGAATTTAACTTCACTCCATCTCCACTTCGACTATCGAATAATACGCGTTAAAAATTTTTTTTGCGATTTTTTGAACTATAGAAAACGCGTTATTCCTCTCGAAAAGAGCGACGACTGTGTCAGGCCGCGCCTCGACCGGACTCTGAGTCAAGCGAAGCTCATCCGATGAGGTTGAGTGAAAGTTCCCCACCTGAGCTTCACCTCGGGGCTACCGATCGGATACAGGATTCGATTTTGGTTCGGATCGCCGGAAAAAAATGTTAGTCATACCGAGATGCGGGCCCGATTTGAAGAAAAAACCAATGATCTGCAGGTAACACGCAATACTTCCATATTTAGATGCAAAATTTCGAACCGAAGCATTTCGATTTTGGATTAATTGGCCAGTTTAGGTCAAATTAATTGGTCGATGTTGGATAAATTTTGGTCAAATTAATTGGTCGATTTTGGATCAATTTTGGTCAAATTAATTGGTCGATTTTGGATTAATTGGATTAATTCAATCGATTTTGGATTAATTGATCAATTTTGGTCAAATCAATTGGTCGATTTTGGATCAATTTTGGATTAATTGGTCAATTTTGGATTAATTGGTCAATTTCGGTCAAATTAATTGGTCGGTTTTGGATCAATTTTGATTGATTGGTAGCTACAATGATCAAAAATGTCAAACCAAAGGTGCGTAGATAACACACAATGCTTCCATATTTTAATACGTAAAATTGTGACACAATTTGATCATATTTTGACACAAATTTTGAAGGTGTTTAGGTCAAAAATATCAAAAAACTTACATTGCGAATTATAAAATTCGCCCAAAATCAAAATACACCACATTATCGGGATATAAAAAATATCCACATATTCTGCAAGGTAAATCAAAGATTTTAAGACCAAGAACGCTCAAATCGGTTCATTTTTGTGGCCGGAAAAAAATAAAATAGAAAAAACTAAAAATGCAAATATATCGGAAGAACTGTGAGCTATACGATTTTGGCTTATCCGGCGCTCACAATGATCAAAAATCTCAAAAAAACACAATGCAAATTTCAAAACTTGCCTAAAATCCAAATACATTGAGTTACTGGAATAAAAACGCAACGATGTTCATTAACTTTTTTTGCGGATTTTAGGATGCATCTTCTGTTGTTGACTTGTACCTAAACATAATCAAATTGCTTTGGCTCGAAAATTTACAAATCAAAATATGGAAGTATTGAGTGTTATTAACGCACCGCTGCTTTACTGAGTGAAGCACATAGCAGCATTAAATGCAGCATAGCAGCATTAAATTAAATTTTAATAATAATTTTTTTTTCAGAGAAGGAAACTTGAAATTTTTATGTCAACCCAAAAAAAGGAAAAAGGGCGTGTACCGGTTTTTAATCTGCGGTCTTCGCGAACGATCAAAAACATGAATGAAGCTCCAAACAAGGCAAACCTTTTCTTTAACTTTTCTCTCTGGTTTTTTTTTTTTTTTTTTTTTTTTATCTGGATTACCTAAGTCAAAAAATCTTCTCCAGGTACTTCATTGAACTTGCGAGAGAGACGTTGCGGAAAAAACATTTTTTTCTCGAACTCGAATTGTAAGAAATCTCAAGTTTATCTCATTATTGACGAAGGTTCGAATTCGAGAAAATTTGATTAGACCAAGAAGAGTGATTTCTGCACTGAACTATTGAAGAACTCGCCCACGAGTTGGTTATAAAATTTTACAAGCCACCCGAGAAGAGCGATTCTCGGAAGTATAAAAATCACTGCCCACGCAATAATACCAATGTACTGAATTTTTATAGCGAAAAAAGTTTATTGTAAAAACGTCTTTACTAACCGCCCGACGTGACCGGGGTTAATAAACAAATTGCAAGGAGCCGAATGAAAAGGTCAGCACGTCATGACTGCGCGATGAATTTATGGCAGTGGTAATTTACGGATTTTACGATAAGTGCGCAGCTACCTGCATAAGGGAACGGTAAACAATGCGGAACAATGCGTAATTTTTCTATTTTTTAAAAAATCTCAAACTAGAATTTTAATGGTAAAAAATTAATTTTTGATGCAGGCAGTATCAAAAATGGAGTAAATGCCGGAATTTCGATATTTCTCGTAACTGTAGGTACCTACGAAAATGAAAATTTTCTGAAATTTTTGAGAATGATAGGTACCTAACTATGGGTGTCCAATTTTAAAGCACGAAATTCTCAAAAGCTGTAGGGAATGAAATTTCCAGAAATGGTAGACAATCCAATTCCTAAGAAGTTTTGAAAATGAAATATTAAAAAAATACAATAATAAAGAAATATAAGGGAAAAAGATTTTATACGAAATGTTTCAAAAATTGTACGGAATGAAATCCCATCGAAATTGTAGAGAATTAAATATCCCTCTGAAATTTCAAGTGCCTATGAAATTCCTAAAAAGTTAGAAAATGAAATATAAAAATAAATCATACGCAACGGTGCAAAAATTGTACGAATTAAAATGTGGAATTAAATATTCCTTTGAAATTTTATGAGGTAAAGTTTCTAAAAGATATTAATTCAAGTACCAATGGAATGTTGAAAAACAATTTTAGAGAATGAAATTTCTTAGTAATATTTCAAAAGAAAAATATTTCACATAATGTTTTCAGTCTGAATTTCTTTTCTCAAGTTCGAAACTGGTTTAATCTTCATGTGAAGTTCCAGATACTAGAGAAAAAGTTCGCCATCGAAATGGTGAATGTGTAGAAAGCAGGAGACGGGACTTGGAAGCTCGAAGAACTTGCCGATCTTCGGATATCGCAACGGCCCAAGGGCAAACAGTCTACACGGACCATCCGTGCTAAAGTTAGCTAAAGATGTTTGTCTTATGTTCGATATTTTCGTTCATGTTGTATTTTTCCAAAAGGAACTTCGAAGTTGAGGTGTAATAGGATAAATGGGAATTAGCCTATGCTTTTCAAGTTTCAACCTCCTCAACACACCCTGGGAAATATACAAGGTGACCCGAACTTGGTGTACAAAAATTGACTGAATCTAGACCGAAAATGGAGGAAAACGCCGCCAACCGCATTTTTCTATCTCAAACCGTTTCCGAAATACGATTTTTTATAGATTTTTTCAGGGAAACCTCACCTCGCTTCATAAAAACCCGCATTTCTCTGCTTTATAACAACTTTTCTCAAGTTTTGAGGACATTTTTGAATTCAGCGTTAAATTTCCTATAAGCCCTGTGTACATGGTCGAAAACCAACTCATATTTACTGCAATTGCAGTTCAAAAATAAAAAAATAAAAATTTCTGAAAATACATGTAGGCTAACTACGTTAACTGCGTTCCGGGAAAGCTTGCTAGAATATTTTAAATGTCAGGAAAACTTGTCTATTCAATCAGCTTTTCAGTGGTTTGGTCGATTTTGCGATTATTTTCCGATTTCATGGCGAAATTCAAGTTCGAATGCGGAAAAATAGTATTTTCCTGTTTTCATACAGAAACAAAATGTCCAAAACATTCATTTTCGTGATTTCTCAAGTGAGGCAAGCGTATTCTAAGGTCCTATGATATCGCCCACGTTGATCATCATTAGCCTCAAACATTGACCCGAGCGCTTTCTCCCGCAAGGCCTTCCTCAAGAGCCATTCCCTACAGCGCCCGCACGAGGAATATTTTACCATCTTGAGACCGAAGGGGTAACCCGAATTCTCTTTCGGCGATTTGTCCTTTTTTTCTCGAGTTACAGTTTGACAGGACTTGTCAAAAACAAAATTTCGCGACATTTAGCCGTCTTCAGCGATCAGTAGACCGGCCAGTCTAGCGAGGGAGTTCACCCGGTCATCGGGATTGGCAGACCTGGAGGGCCTTCGGTTAGTGAAAGGATGCTATGCCCCTCTTGAGAAATCCATCTTCAACGAGACAGTCCGCTTGTTGACATTTAGCGAAAATACGAGAATTCCAGTTGAGAGGATTGCTTTTGAAAAATACGCATAGGCAAAAAACCGCTTTCGCCGAGGTCGAACCCCTTCTTAAATTTTCAGTTTTTGACTCTGTACTTGAGAATTTATGACAAAAAACCAAAATAAGATCCAAGATTCCTCGGAACGTCGAAATTTTTCATGGGAATTAAGTACCTGCGACCCAATAACATTTTTTGAAATTTCAGAGTTCGGTCAATAAACATATTTTTCGAAATTTCAAAATTTGATCTTTAGGCACGTTTTTTGACTAATGAAATTCGGTAGATTTTAAATTCAGTTTAAGTTTGAGGAATGAAAGCGCTAAAAACCTTAGAGGCCAATCCAACGAGCTCAAAAAAGTCAAAAAACGGCACAAAAAATCGTTCATATCACCAGAATACTAAAGAAAAAGGAACTACCATCAAGAAACAAGGCCGAAATTTCTTTCAAAATTTAGGAAAAATCTATTCTAATGGTAAAATCGGGGAAAATACTTGGAAATCCCAAAACTGCTGGTACTATCTTTAAAATCGACTTTTTCTATTTTCACAAAAGCAGGCCTGCTGATTTAGAACCACGGGCAAATCGATGAAGCACGAAGGAATTCGACCAAAAATGGCATTCTAACAAAAATTATTTGTCGGTCAACCCACAAAAATTTCCGTTTCTCCCATAATTTTCAATTTTTAAGAAAAATTCTCTATACAGAAAAATTTCGTCTAGTTGGGAACTTAAGCAGCACGCAGCACTTCCAATATAAAAAGGCACTTCTATTATTTTTGTCTTCTTTCTACCTTATCGTTTACAGGCCACCGAAAATAGATAATACCCGGAACATGATGTGGGGTCCAATCAGTAGATCTCGATGAGGCCCCCCAAAATCAATATTTTGGGGCATGATACACTCAGACGCACAGAAGATCATGAAGTGGCGTGAAAGTGATTTTCCCAAAACCTATGATCCGATTTTTTGAAATTTTAGAACGAAATATACGGATTGATTCTGTAAAAATGGGTAAAAGGTAGTAAAAATCGAAGAATTGTCCACTTATTTTGCGTTCAACTTCACGATTGGATGTACCAAAATTGAAAAAAATGAAAATTTTACCCTCGAGTTGGCTCGATGGCCGAAATTTTGGTCACCGTCGGCATCAGAGCGGATCGACGAGGCACAACCGATACCCGGACTATGACTGAATCCTATTTACCCGAGGTTATTACTCGTTATACAAGGACCGACATTATTTCCATCTTTACGAACATAAACAAGAGTTTTTCTGGAGAAAAGAGCCGGATCAGCTGAAAATCGGCGATTTCGAAGAGCGGACCTGCCTCCTGATTGGCTGGCGGAGCATCGTGCGATTTTTGTGTTTTGGTTTTAATTTTAGCCGCGACAGTTTTCGAAAATAGAAAACTGCGCCGAGCCGATCTCGTTGACAGTTGCGCAAGGTTCGACAGCCTGCCGCCAATGAAGGAATCGGATTAGGTAAGTGAGAGTGGGTACTCTATTAAAAAAATAAAAATTAAAAAAAATTCCAGTTTAAAAAACAAAAACACAGGCAAATTTTAAGGGGAAAAAATGTCGGTGATGACAGGGTGTAAATGCCTTGTCATGCAAAAAAAAAATAAAAAAATGGTATAAATTAAAAAACGGAAACTCGCTTTAACATCCCTATGTTATTCTGTATATGTGTATCAAATGTCAAGTGATTCAGTAGTCTTGTGTTTGAGTTCAGGGAACAGGCAGACTGGCAGGCAAAGTCCGAAGCATTCATATTTTTGCAGACATTCCATAAATGTTATTCCTTTGGTATTCACAAAACTTTCATTTTTTCATGTGCGGCAAAAATTATATTGAAATTTTTCCAGCTATTTTTTTTCATCAATTTACTACTGATTTCCAAAGCTGTAATTGCAATCGGCAAAACTGAAAACTAAAAAAAAAGGACTTGAATGAAGTTTAGAAAGTATGCTTCAACTTTCCTACCAACAACGCTCTCAAACCGGACAGTCGAGGTTTCGACGATTCACTCGAAGAACTGTGTCACATTCGCGTTCGGTTTTTAAATCGTTTACACGCTAAATTGTTCACAATTCGACATCTTACGGAATATCGATAACGTTTGAAGTGATAACGAGTCGTCGACAGGTGAATTTTTCGTCGTGACGCCACTCCAAACCTCAAAGTTGGCATTTGGTTCATTGAAAAATTCGGGAGAAATCGGGGTGGAAATTCGAATAATATTAAGGGGTGAAAACTCACATATCGGAGGTAAAATTTAATTTATTGTTGGCGTGGGAGTTAATAGCAGCATGGGAATTGACAGCACGGGAATCGACAGCACGGGTATTGGCAGAACTGGAATCGACAGCACGGGAATTCACAGCATGGGGATCGACAGCATGGAAATTGACAGCACGGGAATAGACAGCATGGGAATCAATAGCAGCATGGGAATTGTCAGCGTGGGAATTGACAGCATTGGAATCGACAACATGGAAATTGACAGCACGGGAATCGACAGCAAGGGAATCGACAGCACGGGAATCGACAGCAAGGGAATCGACAGCACGGGAATCGACAGCATGGTAATCAACAGCACGGGAATCGACAGCACGGGATTTCAAAAAAATCATTTTCGGATTTAGCTTACCGCGTATGTCTGTGAATTTGGGGCGGTGTCTCTCGCGCCGAACCGGTGCTCGACGTGTCCGAATGGGGGGGCAGGGGGGCCGGCGCCCTCACACGTTCACGTTCAGGTGTGCTCTGCGTGTCGCCGCCCCGCAAACTGTCGTCGTCCGAGCTGGATGCTGCTAACAGAAAATGTCGATACGGTATTGAAAAATATCAGTTATGTACGCATAAAAAAAATCAATAAGGTTTTCGGTGGAGAGGGATCAATCGAACATATTGGCCCCATTTCTGGTTCATGTTTGGTTCCTTTCAGTCATATCTCCACAAAAAAATTAACCAATTCGGACGTTTTAAGATCAGAAAATGTATGCTTTGATCAAGATGTGTGGTTGAATCGAAATTAAGGTTCGAAAATTAGTTTTAATAGTGATATTTGAGATTATTCTGTGATGAGCTCTGATTGAAATTGAAACTGAAACAGAACTCAAACTCGAACAGGAACTGATATCGGAAATCAAACTGAAACTCAATCTCAAACTGAAACTAAAACCAAGATGAAACTCAGACCCAAACTGGAACTGAAAATCGAAGTCAAACTGATACTTAAACAAATAACCGAAACTCAAACTGAAACAAAAAATCGAACTGAAACTCAAACACAAGTTGAAACTAGAACTGAAACTCAATCTCAATGTCAAACTCGAATTCAATCAGAAACTGGAACTAAAACCAACCTAAAACCTAAACACAAGGTGGAACTGAAAATCAAAGTAAAACTGAAACTCAAACAAAAGCAGAAACTCAAACTGAAACACAAAATCGAACTGAAACTCAGAGTGATACCTGCTGAAATACAGTGATACAATCTGAAGCTCAAACGGAAATTTGAACTGAACAAAGACTGAAACGCAAAAACTGACAATGAAACTTAACAACAAACTGAAACTGAACCTCAAACTGACAATCACACTCAAACTGAAAATCAATTTCTGACTAAAACTCATTTTGAAAGTCACACTGGAACTCAAACTGAAAGTCAAATTTAAACTCAATATGAAACTTTGGCTCAAACTGAAACCAGTTACAGTTTGACTTTCGAACTCGAGTTTCACTTTGAGTTTCAGTTCCACTTTCAATTTCAGCTTGAGTTTCAGTTTTAGTTTGAGCTTCCGATTGAGTTTCAGTTGGAGCTTCAGTTTGAGTTTGACTTTGAGTTTCAGTTTGACATCGAGTTTTAGATTGACTTTAAATTTGACGTTCAGATTGAGTTTCAGTTTGACTTTGAGTTTTAGTTCGACATCGAGTTTCAGTTTGACATCGAGTTTCAGTTTGACATCGAATTTCAGTTTGAGTTGGGGTTTCAGTTTGAATTAGAGTTCGATTATTAATATTAGTTTTAGTTTCTGTTTGAGTTTGAGTTTGACTTTAGTTTCAGTATGACTTTCAGATTAAGTTTCAGTTTGACTTTCAGATTGAATTAACGTTTCAGTTTCAGAGTAAGTTCTAGTTTCAGTTTGAGTTTGGGTTTCCAATTGAGCTTGAGTTTTAGCTTCAGTTTGAGTTACAGTTCGACTTTGAGTTCCATTTTTAGTTTCAGTTCGAAGGATGTGTTTCAGTTGAGTTTGAGCTTCCAATTTAGTTCCGTTTGACTTTCAGATTGAGTTTCAGTTCATTGTTGCAATATTACTATTACCAACTAAATTTCTAATTAAATTTCAATTTACCCACATTTTAGTTGAACGTTTCTGAGTTCAATTTCACTTTTCTAAATTGAGTTTGTTCCTGACGCGTCCAATGAATTTAGCATTGCGACGGTCCCACAGCAACACCCCGTATCGTCATTTTGGTCACTTTTCAGGAAAGCCAAAACCCTGGTTGTCAAGGAATGAAAAAACTTTAAAAAAAACTATAAAAGCAGTCCAATAAAATCGCTCTTGCGGTAAAATTTGAAGCACATGCGAGGCCACATCGTCTGAAACGGTAAACGATGCCAAATAGCTGAAAGTACAGCTTGTTACCGACACAATGACAATACAGGTTGTCATCTGATACGTGAATTGCGCACATCCTATTGGAATTGCGATGGATCTTCAAATTTTATTGAATCCGTGCTGGAGAGAGCTTTCCAACCATATGCATAACTCATTTTTGGCAAAAATGACGATACGGGGTGTTGCTGTGGGACCGTGGGAACCAATTTGGTTTTTCCAATGACTTTTCATGGTCATCTCCGACTCGCGGTTTCGGAAAAGTCACCAGTCGGTCGGAACACCATAGTCACGGCCCTGGATTTTTACAAATTAGTTAACGCTGCCCAACATTCTTGCGCTAGATGTGCAAGAGACGGCGACGCTCTCTCACGAAAGACGGAGAAAACAGAACTTTCTACCGTTCGGCTCTTGGTCTGAGGGATCTGCGCCAGAGAGCGTACCGCGCAGCTCATCGTACACAATTGGGATTTCAGCCGACTGTTCCGAATTCGAATATTTTGCTATCGTCCAATCTGTCCAACAGATCTGCACCAGAAAGGGATAGCAGATTGGCCCTTTGGCAGCTCACGTGTCGGTATTATGGGGATAACATTGTGGTATCGATGCCGTCATATGATAATCTCGTATCTCAAATTTTGGCCAAATTTTTCATTGCATTTTCTGAATGAAATTCTCGTATCTCATAGGCTAGTATTCGAATTTTGCCCGAAAATACGTTCATCTGCTCTCTAGCGCCCTTTTTGAGAACCTCGTAATTCGATTTCCACATAGGCCCTGTGTCACTGGTAACAGTTTTTTGTCACTATCGAAAAGTTGGGTTTTTCTGAGATACGAGATTATTATTATGACGCCATCGATATTATTCACAGGGCCGTCGCGTGGGTCGCGCCGCTTCCTCAGGAAAATGTGATTTCTCATTACCAGATTTTTTAAAAAGCTGTTTTTACAATGGAACAATTATCGTTCTGCAACAACAACTATAATATTTGCTATCTTAAGCCATTATCTTTTCAAAATTAAGTAATTGAATATGCGTGCTTTTCGTATACATTATCTAAAGGGGCCTACACTGCAGTTGTGCAGTAGGAGTAGTTGTGAAATGAGGGAGTAGACGAGGGATTAAATCCAAATTTTGGTTTTGAGCGTAAGTTGTGGTGCGGTCACCGCATCCATATTCAAGAATGTATGATTAGTATTGATTAAATGCAATACACAACCAATTTTTTGCGTCAGCTTTTTTTCACGTACGCCGAGCCTGAATTTTGAATTTAGATATTTCTGTGAAGTCGAAAATCCTTCGAAAACTGGAGAAAAAAAAATTAAGTTTGAGAAACCGGTGCAAAAAATTTCACACCGGCAATCGAACCCAGCATCTCCGGATACATCTTCGCGGAGATTGCAAAAAGTTTCCATTCCAAAAAATTCCAAAAGATCATGAACCAAAATTTCTTCGAAAAACTAATAAAGATTTTAAAAAACTATTTAATTTTTGCGCTTTTTTTGCCCTGAACTGGCTGGTGAATAGAAAGATGAGAGAATTTCGGGAATTATAAATCCAAAACACGATCTTTGCGAGGGAACAGCTGCGGTTTCCTATTCACGAAAGCTTGAATGCCAGTGAATAGGCGGTGGAAGTCGAGAATGAAAGAAGCTTTTCGGAAACAACCGCAAACCGAGCAACGAAATCAGCTGTTCCTGATGAATTAGAAGCGAAACAGCGAATACGGAATAATCCCGCTAATTTCATCAGCCCCGGTTCTTCATGCGCATTCGAATTGAATCATCTCTATTCATTGGGATAGTTTTTTGAGCAGTTTTTTTTTTTAGGTACCTTCGCAATAGACTGTATTCAGTTTTGTTTCGCTAGCCAGCCTTTCAGAAACGCATTCATCGACTGTTTTTATGAAAATTAAATAATTGACTTTCCTTCGTTATCTGGTTACAATGCGTGAAGTGCGTTATTCATTTTAAGCTCGAAAATCAGATACGTTTTTCCTTTTATTCAAATTTTGCTTAAGGTTGATACCTAGTGGTAGCTTGTTAAGCGAATTCAACCGTTAATAACTCAGAAACTATGATTTTGAATTTGGCTCATTCAGACAAAAACTCATTTCATTAAAAATCCCATACTTTTCCGGCAAAAAACTCAAAATCGGTTCAGTAGTTCAGGAGATGTGACGATAGAAGGCTGCCATCAGCTCAAGATTAATCTCACTTTGAAAACTACCTAAAACCTGAAGGAAGAAAGGGGTAAACACCGGATACTTTTCGTGAGAACGATTTGAACTCAAAAATTTGAGGTATATGGGGCGGAATTTTCGAAACGTGCAAAAATTTCGCAACGATAAAAAATGCGTTTTAGGTAACTCAGATTCGAGATCAAAATTCACAAAATGTGAGACTTTGTCTGACTCAGAGGGTTAGAGGACCCCTCCTAAACCTGATGGGCTGACGTCACCTACGGATTGGAAAATATGTGACCTGAGAAGATGAGATGCTAAGCGACGAAGGCAACCTCGAACCATTTTGATTGGTTGGTCTCGAGTCATCGGCTGTTTTTTTGCTTTTATTCCGAGGGGGTCCAGAATGCTTGAGTCACCTCACTGAGAAGCTATCCATCTCCACGGTATAGCATTTCTCGAGTCAGCATAATAGCAGATTCGTAGCAGAAGAAATTTCGAAGATTTTTTTTTCAATTTGATCAATAGTTTTTGGACAATAGCTGGAATCACACTCGAAAATAAAGAAACTCAAACGTTTAAACGCCCAAACGTTTAAACCCAACGTTTAAAAATGAGCGGGACAGGGAAATCTAATCAGAAGTTTCAAAAATCGCCGCTAGATGGCGTTGGTTCTGAAAAATGTACGGAATGGAGATTTATTGTTGATAGGTACCTTTTTTATCAATTTTTGGCACTTAAGCCCTTTGTACCCAAACGCCTCAATTAATAAAAATAATTAAAACCAGTGGTGCGTAGATAACACACAATACTTCCATATTTTGAAACGTAAAATTGTGACACAATTTGATCATATTTTGACTGCTTTTGAAAGTGTTTAGGTCAAAAATATCAAAAAATTCAGTATTAAAATTTTAAAATTCGCCCAAAATAAAAATACGCCACAATATCGGAATGTAAAAAATATTCACATATTCTGCAAGGTAAAACGAAGATTTTGAGACCAAGAACGCTCAAATCGGTTCATTTTTGCGGCCGGAAAAAAATAAAATAGAAAACACTAAAAATGCAAATATCTCGGAAGTACTGTGCGTTATCCAAATTCCGATTAAACAGGGTGTTAGGTCTTGCCGAGACAAACATTTCAGTTCAAGAAATTTGAAAAAAGGTTGAGAAATGAGGGAGATATGGCCATTTTTGTAAATGACCACAGACGGACTAACGGACTAACGGACTAACGGACACACGGACACACGGACACACAGACACTTGTTCAGGAAGTGATTCTGAGTAAATGTGTATAAGAAAAAGTTTTTTCTGAAGCTCCGTTCCGATTCTCGATTTTAGGACGATCACAATACTTCCATTTACTCTGTAAATATGGAAGTAAAAACGAACCTGAGTCGTGACGATCGCGGTCTGGACTTTTGGCCATGACTGACGTCCTTTTGGACGGCATCGGTAGCGACGGCTTGGGGCGGCTCTGCATGGCAGCCAACGCCTGCTGCACCGCCTCCTGTCGCACCTCTGGAAATGAAAAAATAAAATTTTCATTTTCAATGCCCGATACAAAATTGTTTATAGACAGAAAAAAAACTACACTAGAAAAAATCAAGCCAAGTAGCATTTAGCTGATGCAGCTTTATTTAGTACAATGGCACAATCAATTAGCGAAGAGCAATGACATTACATTATCAATATTAAAAAATGGAGCACGCACCCCACTAAACACACCCTACTATGTGCCAAAAATAAACGAAAAATCATTAATGTAAAAAAAAAATTTACCTACGATTTAAAAATTGCTTGAACATTGAATCATTTACAAAGAAATATACGATTTCCAAGCCGAATTGCGAATTTTCCAAAAGAAATCGAGAATTTTTGAATTCTTTTGAGAAGTCAATTTTTCTTGAAAGATTTGGATTAGGCTTAAGGATTTGGTTAAAAAACTTTTAAATTTGATTTGAAAAAATACCAATTCGACTTAGAAATGCTATTGTACATACGATCAAGTCAATTTTTTCTAAAACATGCAAATTTTCATAGAAATTGCAATTTCAGATGCATCCACACTTTTTCTTGACGTTGATCTAGGTACGTACTATATTCATATAAAATATTGGATGCAGATAAATTTAACCTGAATCGTTTTAGTTGCTTTAAGCGGCGAAACAGTAGATAACGATAGATTAGAATTAACGCACAAAACTCACGAACACATGCAAATAAAACGCATTGATAAATTTTATCAAATTTCGTAAAATCAAAAATATTTTGACGATCAATGAAATAAATAGTCGTTTGGAATAAAACAATTCACAAGCAAAATTCATTCAAACTCTCAAATAGTATCATGCACTTAGTTCTTACTACACACATACGAAACGTTCCTTCCAAAGAATATAATTGAAAAACATTTTGATTTTACAACGATTGTCGAACTTGATAATGCTCGCATCCGATGTCGACGAGATGGCAAGGGAGTAAAATAAACCTGTATACTCGGAATGCTGACACTGGACTAATTTTTATCGCCGGTTCAGGACTCGCAGGAAAACCCGTTGCGATTGCAAATTATGAAAAACGAGATGCGACCGGCAGGTGGCTGGAGTTCCATTTTCCTCATGCGACAATCAGCTTATGCAGAGTAAAGAATTGGTACCTAACAACTATCATTACGAAACCAAAATTGAATCACCGTAAATTGTGAAAAGGTGAATCATTCAGCACCTCTTAATGCTTTTGCTTTACTACTTTTTGAAAAATGTCTGCACGACCCTTTTCTTGAGGGCGGCAAGGCACGCCCGGCACAACTTCGGTCATCGAACAAGCGGCACTGAGGAATTGAGCTATCCATTCCGTCGAATTTATCAAGTCCTCCGAACAACTCGACCAAGGAGACACTCCTAATGACCTAATCAGATTCGACAATGCTTTTTTTCGAATCCATATTTTTTCTTCCGACGAAACAAACATTTCGGTTCCCAAGTCAGGACGGGCCTTCGCAGAAGTTGGCAAGAGCACAAAGCGTATCCTTGCCAAAACAACATTTTGTTTGATTAGCTCATCCAATCAATATTGTCAGAAAAGATTGAGAAAAGGCCCTCCAATGATTGCTACGGCTTTAGCCAAAAGTAACGGAAAAGAAGGAAAACTTTTTCTTCCGGTTTACTGAGTCGGAAATACCTTCTATCCGAATCGTTGACCCATCCGTGTAATTAGGTTGGACCTTCAACCCCTCCCACTCAAGAAATCATTATCCTTTTCCTTCCCTTTTCTTTATTGGAAGTTAAAAAGGCGAACAGTTGAAGAAGAGAAATCGGCTGAAATGACTGTTCGCTATTGGCCGAATTGGTTCTGTTCCCTTCTACCAGTGTTCAACATGGCTACTACAGTACCTGAGGAATCCCCTCTCAGGTGGGGTGGGGTATGTTGCACGTCTACCATATAGGGACAAATTAGTTGAAACAGCAACAACAACTTCAAGCTCCAGCTACCTCCTCGCTCTGCTTCTTCGATATTTTACTATTTTTACGCTACCTTTACACATCTGTTACTGTTTTCTAGTTTTTTTTTTTTTTGTCGTCAGTTCAAAGCGGTAAGTTAATTTTGACGTTTCGGGTCCTGAATGTTTTACATTGATATCGCGGATTTGGCACAATATTTCTCATACCAAAATATGGACGCCTCGAGTGTTATCAAGCACTAATAAGTCAAACACTGATCAGGTCGTGATTTCCCCATACAACACAAAATCTTGCTTTCGGTTGTACGCTTTGAGATCCTCAACGTTTTACGACTGAATACTTTTCGGTTTCACCCCGCTTTAAAAGGAGCAATGGAAGACATTGTTTAGCCTCAAGTGCATTGAGAAGGGAGCCGCTTCTTTGTCGGAAAGAAAAGCGCCACCGAAGGCACTCAAGGGTAAAACGGAGGAAACAGCAGCGGAAAACGTAGGAGGGGTGAAAAGTTTAGTTAAAAGCGTGCACTTCGTCTATTCCAGATTACAGCTCTTTAACAAAGTGCTTTCAGGCCATCGGCTTTAGCGTTGCGCCAATGTCGCGCTTGTTACTCAAACCGTGTTGCCAACTCAATCAGGTCGACATGAGAACGGCTCAGTCTGCTATCAACTTCGATCAACCGTCAAAAAGTTTTCCAACGCTCGATTTCACGGCGATGGGTTTTCTGGCGGCCGGTCAAAGGCCATCGATCAGTTTTATTCGCTGTTTTAACATTTCTAGGATGTGCTGCAGCTTGACGAGGACTTTGAACAAACCCAAAGTACGGTGACAGTTATGGCCCATAAGACGCAGATGGTCCTCTGAGCCCAGTTGTCATCAAAGGGGTGGCAGCCAGATGACATTCAGATTGGAATCCATAAAAGGTCTTCTCGGCTCTTGGTCATTGGTTTGCTCTCTTGACGTCGAACCATTCGAAGCGTTAGTTTCTCGTTTTACTGTCAGTAGATCTGCCGAATGATTTATGACAGACAATGTCAATATTGTTTGGTCCGGTCTGATGGTGAAGACATGATAACGAGGTAGGCCACAGGCTCTGGAGTCCTGAAAACTTCTGCGATATGAGCGATAGTTTTGGAAGGGCAGGTGAACTTGATATGCAACAATAAGTTGAAGAGCTTGGATTCGACGGTCATGACGTTGGGTCACATAAAATACTGGTGGATACCAATTGAGGTAGTCGAGGTTGATCGTTGTCGATAATTCATTAATGTAATTCACGGACTGAGAAGAAAGCATACTTTCCAGCAGGATAAAGGGCTGCAATCTTCAAGAGGAAGTTATGGAGTCGCAAGGCGTTGGAGGAGTAATGTAACCTTCAGAGGTTCAGAGTGCAACGGCCCTATGATCGATAACTGGTCCAATATTGGAAACCAAAAGATCAATTTTCTCCCGGTCAGTAGACAGGCAGAGTAACGAACTACGGTTTGCAAACAGTTTACCCACTAACCAGCAGAGAGCGTTTCACATCGGCAAGGCGAAAAATATCTCGCGGAAAACAACACTAGTGACCTCTACCGGATGTTCGAGGACTGGGATAGTTTTGCTTTTTGCCCCTTGAGAGCGCCACGAGTCACATCCTTGCAGAACTTCCAGTCGAGCGGACCTTCATTCTAGTTTTTCCATGATGTAGACCAATAACATTTCAACGTATCCATGACGTTTTCCGAAAACCCGACTTTTTGAGGTTATATCCCAAGCGTCAATTCGGCACCCCCTGAATAATTCTCATAATATAAAAATCCTCGATTCGTGTTCGGGGCTGCTGAATATTGTGAATTTCCAGGTGGACATCGATCCGAATAATTTCCTGGCCGGCGGAGGAAAAAAAGGACTCAGTTTCAGACAATCAGGATATCACTTTTTGTCGAGAGGCTGGCGCTGACGTTAATTGAGCCCCTGGACTGGCGACTGGGGGGGGGGCAAAGGTTCAGCAAATCATCGGATGAGAGCGACAAGGTGAAGAGGGTTAATAAGAGCAAGCAGAGAGATGGTGTCAACAGGCAATGTAAACTCGATAACGAACCCAGTTAACTTCATTACCTTTCGAGCTAGCATCTCGGGAGACGACCATAGGCTAACTATTGTAGATACAGAGGTTGACGGTCAATGCAATTCGATGAATAGTACGCAAGTTGAACATTTCATTCATAACTAGGGAAAGAAGGATTTTTTATGGTATAGGCCGGTACTTCGTTAGCACACCAGGTGACACCTAAAACGTTAATGGGAATCGCACCGTCGTAAGAGAAACAAGAAAATAACATTTTTAACTCGTCAAATGACAATTCGAAACCATGAACACTCGAATCCGATCACAAATACCGTACATATAGCTATAAAAGTTTATGGTCTCGAACGAATCTAGCTTAATATCTGACTGGACTTTTTCAAGGCACTTGAATCCTGCAGCCTATGCATTCCACACTGAGTAGGGGGAGTCATTTGTGCGTAAAAGCCATAAAATTCAGTACCAGGACGTCAATAATTTGGTATATGAATGTGATTTTTTTTTCAAAGTAATAACTTTATTTAGGACCCCGATAAAAATGTCATAAAAATTTTTACAGCCCGTATAAGGATCGTGCCGGTAAAAAATCAACTTCGAGCAGCAGGTAACTGAGGGATTTCCGATTTTTATGATGTCAATTAAGCATTATACCGAATCCTACGATTTGGCGCCTAAAAAAATCGCAACTTAGCGCTAGGCGCGTTTCTTGCGAAATTTACCAGAGCGCACCGCAAAATTCAGTTAGAAATTTTCCAACTCACTGCAGGGCTCACGGATGGGAACCCGGATGGGAGTTATGGGTTCGATTCCCATAGATGGCATGGAAAATTCGGCCCATACCCTCAGGTTTCTGGAAATGGATTGCTTAACCCACTTATTGCCTAACTTATTGTCAACCTTATGAGGTATCACAAAAAATCCATCTATTTTTTTTTTATTTTTTTTCCAACTTACTGTAGAAAGGCATTTCCGACTTGGGGGTAATCCAATTTTGAGGCATCGGACACTCGCGCATTGAAATTATCGCGTACGAACAGACGCGTCCGTCAGCGACATGTCGCCACAAGCGATTCGCGGGAGGAACTGAATCATCCGATGTCTGGGCGGACACCGTGCTACTCGGATCACAAGTCACGCCTCTCCACTCGACAACTGATACTATGGAACGGGGCTCTGGAGAATTTCGAGGTGTGAAACCAGCCCGACTTTCCTAACCTCAAGATAAGTGAAGGATTCAATAATCATGTCTTGCCAGAAGTTTACCATTTTACCTATTTTGGAATTAATTGGATACCTACCGATGACCAGAAACACCAACATTCTAAGAAATTCCAAAATCATCATTCATAAAATTCCCGTAAAAAGTCATTGTACTCCAAAAATTCAATAAAGAATCATAAAATCCAAAAAATCGGTAGGCGAGTGAGTAGAAAAGAATTTTTATCATAAACCATAGAAAAATTCAGCAACCTAGGTTCCGACTTATCCAACAATTCTTGCAAAACCTAACCCTTCTCGGACTTTTTTCTTTTCGAGGAATTCCACCGAGACACCTTGCGCCAATTTGAGTCAGGCCGTCCGAAAATCAGCTCGACCCCCGGACTTGTTAACTCTTTTACGGCTTTTTGCGCGATCTTTTACAGCCACTCGAACAGTTGTCCGCGCCGTGAGAAAAAAAAACCGCCACTAATCGCAACTCTGGATAATCACAACCCTGGGTCTCGACCCATTTTATTCTTTTGTCCATCTGAAAATTGGACGATTTGGCGACATGTGGACGCGAAATGATTTTGAGGCCTGCAATCCTGCTCGGAAATTGCAGTCTCGAGGTACACTCAATTTTTAAGTGGAAATGGACACATACAAAAAATATAAAAAAATCATTTATGGAGTGGATTGTCCCATTTTTGATACAGATTCACCAATTTTTACGCCAATATGACGCAAAAGTTCAAACGCTAATGTTAGTTGTACCACGAAAATGGTTTTTTTTTATTTTAATTTCATTTAAGCCCAACTTGAAATATTTGATTCTCTTCTTCAACAGCTAGCTGATAATGAATAACACATTGACGTAGGTAACTAGTTTATTTCGGAATATTGCGAATACACCGATGAGGCGAACGTGTATGACTCACGTGGCAAGGTGAAAATATCATAAAAGGCAGGAAATTATGGTGCGATAGAACCGAACGCTGGCAGGGAAATGAACATTCTGATTGCAGGATGCGTCGCTTGTAAACTTCCTGGACTGGAGGTTTTTCGTTGTTTATTGGTTTCCCGGACACGGCCACTCAGGCGGGATTATTTTCGTCCGAATTCGAAAATGGACGGCATTGAAAAGTCGTAAAGTTCGGACGGGGCCAAATATTTAGTTTGAGCGCGTATGTTGATTTTGAGAGAAATGGATCAGTTTGAAAGATGAAAAGGGCTTTACATACGGTCAAGTTTCAATTTTCACAAGCATACCATCGATAAACATTTTTACGAAGATTACCTAAATAATAGCAGCGAAATTGTCAGTGGCACGAATTTCAACGTTGCCATGATGAGATGCTGGGTTCACGTGCGAGCGATGAATCGTGAAAAGTTAAAGCAACGCTAGCGTGCGGGACAGTGTTGCCAAGTTGGAGTTTTCCCCCGATTTTGGTACATTATTTCCAGAAATAATGTACCTATGTAATTGATCAAGAAAAATTTTTTTACAACACCCCCTGAAAATTTTTTCTTTCACGTTTCAGAGGTTTTAGAACACGAATCTGCAATAAAAATTTTTTGTCCGTCCGCCGTACGCCGTACGCCGTACGCCGTACGCCGTACGCCGTACGCCGTCAGCAGCAAAACGCATAGAAGGAGTGGTCCGATTTCAAAAAAAAAAAACGAGCGTTTAGCAAATTTTCCTGTGACGTGCACCTCCTATAAGGGAATCCTCTGAATCAACTCTAGACTACTCAAAAACGATCAAATGTAAAAAAAGTCATGATCTCAAAAACAGTTTTTTTGGGTTTTTCGACCTATTAAATTTTTTGATCGGATTCCCCTGACAATATGCCTCAAGTTGGAGCAAAACGCAACTTTTAGGACCAACCGCACCAAAATCGGATCAGCGGTTCGATACGAAGTGGACGGACGAAATTTTGGCCAAAAATTTCGTCCAGCCACTTCGTATTGAAATACTGATCCGATTTTGACTAAATTAGTCTTGAAAGTTGTGGTTTGCTCCAACTTGAGGCATATTGTCCGGGCAATCCGATCGGAGAAGGTTAACGGGTCCAATTCGGCATAATTAGGGTATATTTTTGAAAAGACACAAAATCTCAATTTTGAAGGTGATGCCGTGGGTTTAGAATTTTTTGAGTATTTTTCCCGGGTTTCTCGCTTGATTTACCATAAGATAGGGTGGTTTTTCCGAAAAAATTCGAAAATTTTGTTGTTGAATCGGTTTGGCTTGAATTTCTTAATGCGATTTCTGCGTTTTCGCGTTTTTGGCAATTTGAGGGAGTCCTACTGAACCGATTTTGAATTTTTTGAGCTCGTTGGATTCCTTGAAGGTTTTTACACATTTTTCACTCCCTATAAGTCAAAATTGATTGGGGTTTAGTAATCAAAAACTGGTTTAAAGACTAATTTTTGACCTAAACAAAAAATATTTTTTTGACCCTTTAAAAAAAATGTTAAAATTCCAAAAAAAAATATTTTTGAGTAGGTTTTGGGCAGGTACATGACACAAAAAATTTGCAATTTTCTACAACTCTCCAGGACTAAGAAAAATGCAAAAAACCGATTCCAGCTGGAAAATCCAAGGTCCTAGTCTAGGAAAAATTTCAAAAAAATGATGGATTGGACTTCGGGGTTTTTTGGCGGGAATCTTTAGATATTGACTATGAAACATGAAATTTGGCATTTTTTCGAGATTTTGGTCACCAGGGTCAATTTTTTCGCTATTTTCTTGGTTTTACGGCCTAAGCACCTATGGGGTTAAGCAAAAACGTGATACAGGAGAAAACGTCGGGTGATTAATTCCCTATCAGATGCATTCCCACCCTTGATAACGACTGCTTTATCCGAGGGCGTCGGTTTATAGGCTTGGAACTGCAAAACTGCGATTCGGCTATTAGAAAGTGAACGTTATTGGGATTAGTCAGTCTCGCATATTAATAGGGTGGACAGATTAATTAAGGGAATTTAAAGCGCTATGCGGTGAATAGATGCGATCCCGAGTCAGGCCTTCTCGGAAATCTCAGGTATCAATACCGTATATGAGGGACCCGCAGGGACCTGGTTTGAGTCCAGGTATAAGGGAAGGGATTGGGGAGGGGCATTGTCCCCTCGTGATGAGACCTCGTCAACGGGTCTTGTTTAATCGCTCAGTGGTTTTTCTTCTTTTTATACCTATTTATTCATCATTGTGAAAAAGTACCATTTAAGCATCATTGAACTCACCATTGACCATTACTCCACAAATGATATGATGATAAACCTACCTACTCCAACTATTTGAACTTTATTTTCTGTGATACCCAGACAAATAATGTACCCATGTCACTAATCTACTTAGCAGCGTTTTTTTTTATGCCCGAGAGGGATTTTGGGGGTTTTTACGGAAGTCAGGGGGACTGGGACTTGAAAAATGAAGAAATAACAGCTAAGCACAGCAGATAAATGCCAGCTAAGACTGCCACTGCACAACTACTTAGTTTGAAAGAAAGTACTCAAATAAAGGCCGTTTAGGGGGTTCCTTCATACCGGACTTGTATTGACATTTTGTCAGACTTTGCTAGCTACACTTGTCAAAATAATTCGTCATGTTTACAGGTTCGTATAAAACCTCTGAGGACAGCAGTTGATAGAACCTTGACTTCCGGCTGGCCTTATTAGGGCTTCAAGATCGGCTTAGTCATAATCCAATTGCTCCGCCGCAATCGACAGCCCAACTACATAAAGCGCCCTTTCGTTACAATCGTAGGTCAGGAAATTTCTATTCATTCGGTAATTACGAGATTATTCATGCCGTCAATAAAAACGTCGCCGGAGCATGATGCAGAAAATTCTCATGTGGGCGGCATCGGCTTCATTTCCATAATACATGGGACACAATCGCAAAACGTGTCCGTCGCTCGGGTGACGTCATTTAGCCGGCCAATTACGATAGTCGAAATAAGGACTCATTGCGCATGCGCGGCCGAATGTCGAGGATGAGCATGGGCGACCTTGGCTGGCCCTATTTTAACGGCCGTCGTCGGTATTCGAAATTAATTTTGTTTTGTTTAGATACGGGGCCGGATACGCGATCTGAATTGGAGAGAAGCGTTTTTCGCTCAGCTGTGCATCTCAAGTAGATGCGATTTACTGGGGCGGATTGGGATTTTTACGGTCATGGCGCAAGGTGGATAAAGGTTGATACTTTCATATGTACGGAGACATGAACACAACATCGTCACATAATTTTTTTACATTTTTAGTCAAGATTTGTAACCTATAGAAGGGTCTGACGTGGAGAGGGGGCTTTATTTACAGGTATAGCGTAGGGGAACACTTCGAAACAAATATTACCATCCATTTTTCTAGTCAATGTTGTATTGGTATCGATATCGTCGGCACCACGCCATAACCACGAAACTGCTCATTATTACTGAGCAGTTTCGCGGTTATGGCGTGGTGCCGACGATATTTTCCAGCAAAAATCGATATTGATGTCGACATTTCCTTTCGATACTTCATTACTAAATCGCAGTATCATTATGGTCACGCAAGATTGATGGTGATGGTGGTTGGGGGGGGGGGGTAAATTATCCTAGCAGGTGTAATAGGTATAGCGCAGGGGAACATTTCAATACCAATATTATCCATTTTTGTATTCAATGTTAGATCATTATCGATATTTTTTAGCAAACATCAATATTGATGTCGATATTTCCTTTCGATATCCCATTCCTAAACTGCAGTATGATGATTTTATGGTCACACAAGATTGATGGTCAATAAATACGTTTTTTTGGGGGGTGGGGTGGTAAATTATCCTAGCACGTAAAAGGTATAGTGCAGGGTAACATTACGAAACCAATATTATCCATTTTTCCTATTAAATGTTATATCGATAGCGATGTTTTTTAGAAAAGATCGAAATTGATGTCGATATTTTATCGTATTCCATTCCTAAATTGCAACATCATGATTTTATGGTCACACAAGATTGATGGTCATAGATACGTTTTTTTGGGGTGGGGGTGGTAAATCATCCAAGCAGGTGTAATAGGTATACCTAGCGCAGGGGAACGTTTTGAAACCAATATTATCCATTCTTCTATCCAATGTTGTAACGGTATCGATACAACATGATTTTTTAGCAAACATCGATATTGATGTCGATATTATCTTCGATATTCCATCCTTAAATTGCAGTATCATGATTTGATGGTAAGATTGATGGTCAATAGATACGTTTTGGGGGGGGATGGGGGTGGTAAATTATCCTAGCAGGTGTAATAAGTATAGCGCAGGGGAACATTTCGAAACCAATATTATCCATTTTTTCTATTCAATGTCGTATCGGTATCAATATTGATGTCGATATTTTTTTTCGATATCCCATTCCTAATTTGCAGTAGGTATCATGATTTCATCGTCAAACAAGATTGATGGTCAATAGATTCGTTTTTTTGGGAGGGGGGTAAATAATCCGGATAAATAATCCCGCAGGTACCTAAAATATGCATGTTTTCTGTTTGGGTCCAAATTGGTTCATCATGACAACACTGTTATCGCTACCGGCTTTTCAATAGCCTCTGTGAAACGATACTTGAAAAAATACCATAGTGCAACCTCTTTCAAGTCCGTTTGAATAGATCAACAGTAAAACGGCCTTGATCTCGAACGACCATTGGGCCGGTTACACTCCGTTGTTCGGATCGGACAATGGCGGCCCCGAACCCTCGCAAAAGGAGCCCCCGCATAAAACAGAAGAACGTAAATCTCCAATTTGAATGCAGGTCGACCATTGAGTATTTGAATGCAAATCCCTGCGGGGGAACACGAGCTAACAGAATCGGTACTTTCAATGTTGTAACAGCAGAAGAAACGTGTCGGCATAGAAACTCAAGGATAGGCTCGCAAGAGGCTGTACGAAAATAACAATTTCGAAAGATTATGGTAGTTTTGCGACTTTTTCGATGAAAAATAATTATAATGAAAAAGAAATTATTTCTGAATATAGAAACTTGAAAAAGTCGAAGATATTCGAACTAGTTGATTATTCCAAGCTGACGTCGAAAAACAATAATTCAAAAAACCAAAAATGCTCGTATCACGTCCCAATGTATTGATTTTGAGATTTTGGTGATGAAAGAATCTGCTCATCGAGGCCTTTGGACCCAGTATCCCAGAAACATTAACCGGCGTTTCCTTTTGTGGTCAGTAAAAAAAGCCAGAAAAAAACTTGTGTGGCGCTACAGCCAAAAATGTGGTGAAAATTTAGAAAAATAATTTTTTTTCAATTTGGAATTTAGCGTCTGGCAGCTTGTTTTTCGTTTTTCACCTTTGTTTTTGTAGGTAGGTATTTTTTTTCAAATGTCCGACTTTGAAGGTGATGCCGCAGGCTCAGAATGAGGAACATGCATGAAAAACGAAATCCATTTTTTCCGCCAGAATGATGCTGTTTAGGATGCGAAAACGATGTAGTGATGGTCTACAACGAAAAAACAACATTTTTCCTGGTGAAAAACGCTAATGAAAAGTGCCCTTTTGAATGTGGCGGTTAACCGTATGACGTCACAGTGCGGACATGACTGCCTGTAGTTTCTTAACGTAACAGCAAAAAATCCGTTATCGCCGTCTTATCACAGCATACACACATGAACTCGGATGAGGTTGCACTGGTGTTCACGGGAAGATGACATCACACTGTGTAACCTTGCGGCTGTCGATTTTCCCGCTCGACTTCAAATCTGCGATTTTCACTAAGCCTCCCTCCTCTTTTAATTACCTCTCTTCCGAACCGTCATCCACCATAACACCATTTTCGAAGCCTAACAAGGAATATTATGGCAAAAAAACAGTTTATTTTTTTTCATGCATGTTCCTCATTGTTTGAGCATTTTTCTCGAATTTTCCGCTTAATTCACCATTGGTTTTAGAGTTTTCCCCGATATTTCAGGAAACGTCTTTTTTGGCCATAAAATTCTTTTTAATAACAAACGACCCCACGGAGGCACGATGAGAGATTCCATGGAAAACTGTATTATTGAAAATTCCTTTTCGAAAATTACGCTTTCGGCTACATGGAAGTAAGTCGCAGACGACTCCGAAACCTTTGCTTCAAAAGTTTTTTTTTCTTCTTTTTCTTCTTGAAATTGGTTTTATTCCTGAACGCCCGCCTCACTTAAGCGTAAGGAAGTAGATCAATTTTCCGCAAAACGGAAGGCAATCGGAGCGATTGGCAGTGCGGTAAGCCCGACGGATCAGTCCAAAGGATTAGCCTTTCGAGCCAATCTCCTTTTTATCTCAACTCTTTCAAACCTCCTTTCCCCCTCTTCATCGGATTTTTTTTCCAAAGAAGAAACTCTTCTGCCACTTCGGCTTATTTCGACCGCTTATTTTCACCGGCGTTTCAACTTTTCTTTCGAGTCCTACTTTTCTTTATTATTAATCTTCGATCTGAAAATGCCTTTTGGATGGTCAAATATTTGGCCACTGATCGCTACTTCGAAATACCATTTGCCGGAAAAGGTACATGTTATCTATGTGCAGGTCTTACCATTGAAGGCCCCATATGAGGGGGCCAAAACAATATTTAGTCTCCAATAACTTAAAACCAATGGGGTCAACTCACAAGAACAATTGGAGCTGGTCACAAAATCTAATTTTGAAATTCATCAAGTCAAAATCGGTTCATTAGCTCCAGAGATAAGGTGCTAGATGGCTGCCGTCATCATCAGATAGGCCTTTCATCGAAAAATACCAAAAACTGAGGTAAGGAAGGTTGAGATGTGAACAAACTCGATATGCGTTTTTGGTCGTAAAATCTTCGTTTCACCTTGCAGAATACGGTTATATTTTTTTTATTCCGAAAACTTAGCGTATTTTTATTTCATGTCGAATTTTAGAATTCGAATTTTGAGTTTTTTTTTTTACATAAACAGCCTCAAAAATAGTCTAAATACGAATAAATTGCGTCATAAAATTTCTCGTGTTCAAAATATGAAATTATTGTAAATTATCTAGGCACCATTGGGTTTAGTTGAGGAGGGAATTTCGGGTAAAATATTTATCCCGCTCAAAACTAAAAAAAATCTACTTTCCCCATCTGTTCGAACAGGATGAATTCAAGCTCTGGCAACCGAATAAAAGCGAACCGTTCTACTTCAGAACAACACTGGAGCCCGAACACGCGAAAACATCTGTTCGCCCGAAACAAAAGTCCTCTCAACTGAATTCGAAAGACTGCTCGTTAACAGCGACGCCAAAAAGCGCTTAACGTCCAATTCTGAATGCCATTCAAGTGGTGTTCCACGTCGAGCCGGCCAAGTTTCCCCGAAGGATTACGGGGAATCGAAAATCGAGCCGCGGGATAGGCAAAATGAATACAGGAATCCGGAAAACCGAGAAGATTCGGGGAAATGCTCGACGACGGCACTCGAAATTGGCAAGGGTTCCCAAAACAGATTCAATCGTGTCAGCTCCATTGTCAAATTGACTATAGTCGAAAGATGAAAACGCTACAAAATTAACCATAACAAACGTTCGGTGTCGATACATTGGTATAAAGTCCAACATTTCTTCAGGGTTGCAACATGTGAAGAAATCGTGCCGTAAAATCAACCTCGTTCGTATAAAATGATCAAAGTCAACTTCGAGTTCAAACTCAACTTCAAGATCAAAGTCAACTTTGAGATGAAAGTCAACTTCGAGTTCAAATTCAACTTCGAGATCAAACTCAACTTCGAGATCAAAGTCAACTTTGAGATGAAAGTCAACTTCGAGTTCAAATTCAACTTCAAGATCAAACTCAACTTCGAGTTCAAATTCAACTTCGAGAACAAAGTCAACTTCGAGATCAAAGTCAACTTTGAGATGAAAGTCAACTTCGAGTTCAAATTCAACTTCGAGATCAAACTCAACTTTGAGATGAAAGACAACTTCGAGTTCAAATTCAACTTCAAGATCAAACTCAACTTCGAGTTCAAATTCAACTTCGAGATCAAAGTCAACTTCGAGATCAAAGTCAACTTCGAGATCAAAGTCAACTTTGAGATGAAACTCAACTTCGAGATCAAAGTCAACTTCGAGATCAAAGTCAACTTTGAGATGAAAGTCAACTTCGAGTTCAAATTCAACTTCGAGATCAAACTCAACTTCGAGATCAAAGTCAACTTTGAGATGAAAGTCAACTTCGAGTTCAAATTCAACTTCAAGATCAAACTCAACTTCGAGTTCAAATTCAACTTCGAGATCAAAGTCAACTTCGAGATCAAAGTCAACTTTGAGATGAAAGTCAACTTCGAGTTCAAATTCAACTTCGAGATCAAAGTCAACTTCGAGATCAAAGTCAACTTTGAGATGAAAGTCAACTTCGAGATGAAAGTCAACTTTGAGATGAAAGTCAACTTCGAGATCAAACTCAACTTCGAGATCAAAGTCAACTTTGAGATGAAAGTCAACTTCGAGATCAAAGTCAACTTCGAGATCAAAGTCAACTTTGAGATGAAAGTCAACTTCGAGTTCAAATTCAACTTCGAGATCAAAGTCAACTTTGAGATGAAAGTCAACTTCGAGATGAAAGTCAACTTTGAGATGAAAGTCAACTTCGAGATCAAACTCAACTTCGAGATCAAAGTCAACTTTGAGATGAAAGTCAACTTCGAGTTCAAATTCAACTTCAAGATCAAACTCAACTTCGTGTTCAAATTCAACTTCGAGATCAAAGTCAACTTCGAGTCAAAGTCAACTTTGAGATGAAAGTCAACTTCGAGATGAAAGTCAACTTTGAGATGAAAGTCAACTTCGAGTTCAAATTCAACTTCGAGATGAAAGTCAACTTCGAGATCAAACTCAACTTTGAGATCAAAGTCAACTTCGAGATCAAATTCAACTTCGAGATCAAAGTCAACTCCGAGTTCAAAGCCAACTTCGAGATCAAATTCAACTTCGAGGTCAAAGTCAACTTCGAGATCAAATTCAACTTCGAGATCAAATTCAACTTCGAGTTCAAAATCAACTTAGAGTTCAAAGTCAACTTCGAGATCAAAATGAACTTCGACATCAAACTCAACTTCAAGATCAAAGTCAACTTCGAGATCAAATTCAACTTCAATTTTTTAGTCTTTTCGTAGTTCTGTCCTTCGGGTTTTGTTCCGTTGCTTCAGATTTCGAACATGAACTCGTATAATGAAAACACAGCAGTTGCCGGGTTCTGGGTCATATCTGGCAAATATTCATCTTCTCGAAGCACGAGCTGTTATGATTACAGCTTTCAACTCCCTCGGATGCGTTGCTTATAATGAAGCATGACTGCGAAAACTGGTTTCCTACCTCTCAATCTCCCTTGGCTTCTGCGGATCTTGGCGCTTGTATCTCTCCAAAACACGTCCCGCCAGCCTCTTAATTCAATTGGTATAATTTTCGGTTTCATGGTTGATCCCCGGCGAAAGGGTGAAGTTAATGAGTTTTGAGGGGGATTAGCTAATACGAGCCAACAGCTGACAAAAGCCTTCAGCAGAAGTTAACGGGCCAAGGCCTCGGCTGAATTATGGAACGGTCATTTCGAAACGGGTCTCATCTTGTGAGGAGCGCTTTTCTCATTTTGAAAACCGTCCTGCCTTGAAAGTTCGGATGCGTTCTGAAACCGCATCCGTTTGCCCAATTTTGAAAATTAAAACTCACAATAGTTCAATATTTTGACACAATTATATCATGTGTTGACTGCTTTTGAGGGTGTTTAGGTCAAAAATATCAAAAAACTCACTATGCCAATTTTGAAATTTGCCCAAAATGAAAGTACGCCAAGTTATCGGGATACAAAAAATATCCACATATTCTGCAAGGTAGAACAAAGATTTTAAGACCAAGAAGGCAAAAATCGGTTCAAGGACGCTCCCTATCGCTCCCTCGGACGGTCTCTATCGCTCCCTAGGACGATCTCTATCGCTCCCAAGGACGCTCCCTATCGCTCTCGAGAACGGTCCCTAATGCTCCCTCGGACGGTCTCAATCGCTCTCAAGGACGGTCCCTATCGCTCCCAAGGACGCTCCCTATCGCTCCCAAAGATGCTCCCTATCGCTCCCAAGGACGGTCTCTATTGCTCTCAAGGACGGTCTCTATCGCTCTCAAGGACGGTCCCTATCGCTCCCAAGGACGCTCCCTATCGCTCCCAAAGACGCTCCCTATCGCTCCCAAGCACGCTCCCTATCGCTCTCAAGGACGGCCTCTATTGCTCTCAAGAATGGTCTGTATTGCTCCCAAGGGCGGTCTCTATCGCTCCCAAAAACGCTCCCAATCGCTCCCAAGGCCGCTCCCTATCGCTCCCAAAGACGCTCCCTATCGCTCCCAAGGACGGTCTCTATCGCTCCCAAGCACGCTCCCTATCGCTCTCAAGGACGGTCTCTATCGCTCTCAAGGATGGTCTCTATCGCTCCCAAGGACGGTCTCTATCGCTCCCAAGGACGCTCCCTATCGCTCCCTCGGACGGTCTCTATCGCTCTCAAGAATGGTCTCTATTGCTCTCAAGGGCGGTCTCTATCGCTCCCAAGGACGCTGCCTATCGCTCCCTCGGACGGTCTCTATCGCTCCCAAGGACGGTCTCTATCGCTGTCAAGGACGGTCTCTATCGCTCTCAAGGGCGGTCTCTATCGCTCCCTTGGACGGTCTCTATCGCTCTCAAGGGCCGCCTCTATCGGTCGTAAAAGGACGCTAGCTATCGCTCCCTCGGACGCTCCCAATCGCTCCCGCGGAGGCTCCTTAATTCCGATCAAACAGGGTGTTAGGTCTTGGCGAGACAAACATTTCAGTTCGAGAAATTTGAAAAAAGGGTGAGAATTGAGGGAGCTATGGCCATTTTCGGTAATGACCATAGACGGACACACCCACACTTGTTCGGGAAGTAATTTTGAGTTAATGTGTATAAATACAATTTTTTTCTAAAGCTCCGTTCCGATTCTCGATTTTAGGACGATTCCAATACTTCCATTAACTCCGTAAATATGGAAGTAAAAACGAGTTTTTCGGCAGATGGGGGTTGGTAAACCGAGAAAATTTCAAATTGAACGACTTTTTCCCGAACTATAAAAATTTATTTTTTCCCCTGGATAGTCGACTCGTGCGGCAGATTCCTATCCTTATACACGCCGAATTTCGAGCCCGACGCGAACAAAAAAGGACGCACCGTTCGCAGAAATTATGCAATTTCTCACTGACCCCGTGTGCAAGGCACGCATAAATTTTCACCAGACCCCCAAATAAGGCCTGCCGAGACCTTAGTCGCCTTATCGGGCCGTTTAAGAATAACGCCGGTGATTCAACCGGATTTCTCCTTTATCTGATATAATTCGAACATTAAAATAGATTTCACTCGCACTTGATCCGATAAAACAAATGGTTACAAAATTATAGAGCAGCGCCTCCTTATCGGGCCGATTTTTTACACCGGGATCACAAACTGTAGGAGGGGAACTGAATTTAATTATTGGAGCAATTTAATCCACGCGAAGGGCCTTATGGCTAACATCTACTGCTACCTTAATCTGACTTTACTCCGAACTTGATAAACTTGATTTATTATTGCTATTAAACTTCTATTTATTCCCGTCTATTAGGTCCTCGATCCGGTTATTTCCTTACAAACTCACCATTGTAATAATTTTATCACGATGACAGTAGGTACCTAGTCCAATCATCGTTTTCCTAAATCCGCTCCACCAACTAGTCAATATTGCTTCAGTCCTAATTATCTTGAATAATTAACCCATACGGCTCAGCATAATTCAATCCGACCATCCGTATTTGCCTGATAATTATTAGCTAATAATAGAACAATGCTGGTATTTACCTATTAACAACTGCCCGCCAAGACCTTGTTCCCACAGATATCAGCTCGAGTGAAGGCTCCCATAGTTCGAAATATTAAATATTTTGTGGAAAAACCGTAAAAAATTTCACTCCAATAACTTGGGCTCTACAAGAAAACTAGTGCTGATAACACACAATACTTCCATGTTTTGATATGTAAATTTTTGACACAATTTGATTATATTTTGACTACTTTGGAGGCTGTTTGGATAAAAAATGTCAAAAAACTGACTATGCTAACTTTAAAAACTCAAATCAAAATAAGGTGAGTTATTGGAACACAAAAAATAGCCAAAGCAAAACCAAGATTTTGCTTCGTAAATATGGAAGTAACAGGTACATAAAGTATGAAAATTTCATAGTAGGTACCTAAGGTAGGTTTTTTCACGTACAATCAATGAGCATTGAAATTTAGCTTGAAATATTGTAGGCGTACACCAGGGTTGCGTCTTCGGTCCTCTACTATTCAGTCGATAACAGATATGATCGCTATACGCCACCTCTAACTACGATCACTCAATCGATTTTGGTGGCTCTTTGTAAATTTGTTGATACCACAGCCTGGTAAACCTGACAAACTTGGTTTCCCATTAATTTAGTTCAGAACGTCGGTGAGACCAGCTCCAGATCGCTCGATACCCGCGTCAACTGTTGTTGGTGTTCTCTCCAACATAAAACTTCACATGGAACTCTTTTTGAATCCGCCATTTTTTATTGAAAAATATCTTCTGTACTCACCGGAATGGTAGCGGCTTTCGTTGCGCGTAAGACGTCGGTTGCCTCTCCGTCGAGCCCGCGTGTTCGGACTGGCGGATCCCTGAGCGGCTGGGCGGGCTAAACGAAAATTCAAAATCCTAAGTGAAAATCGCCGATGAACTTTCGAGGAAGGGATCGAGGAAATGCGGGGAATAGTCGAATATATAAGCCTGAATCACATAAATCACGTTGGGGTGGGGCCCAACTCAGAGCAAGGAACGTAGAAGGGTTATGTCAAGGGATCGTAATGGCTCCGATTCTGTTCTGCTGTTTTTAGGCCCGATAAAAAACTAACTTGTGGTTCAGGCTCATAAGGGCAGGGACTAATTTCAATTGGAAGTGCCGAGGAAAGGAATAGGAGTATGGATACTGGATAATTATTATGCGTGATCCACAATGCTGTTTTTGCACCTCCATATTGCATCCGAACATAATGTAAAATTGGGAAACTAAGCCGGAAATGAAGTCGAAATTTTTTATCGAAACGCGTCTCCTAGTTACGATTTTTTTTCAAGAATTTTCCAGTAAAAGCAAAATAAAAACCACTTTTTCTTCTCGGCCTCAAAATCACATTTTCCAACTTTTGACACATTTTTATACGCCTAGAGTAGGTGCATTCACAATAAAAAAAAGCAACGCCGAAAATAGAAAATAACATTTTCCCCGAATGTTAACTGATTTTCAAAAAACGTGCTGAACGTTGTCCAATTTCAGGAAAACTTGGACATTTAAGTAGCCCCTTAAGTGTAAGGTCGACTTGACGATTCCTTATCGATTTCACGGTGAAATTTGAGTTTAAATGCAAAAACGTAATCCTATCTAATTTTTTATTTGCTGAAAATATATAAAAATCGGAAAATTTCCAATAAAAATAAAAATCAACTGGAAGAGGGCAAAAACAGATCGGGTCAAACGCAATAATTACCAATATTTCAAGGAGAAATTCGAATCCGAGTTCGGGCGAAGGAGGCGGCAAACCGTAGACTGATTTCTGAAGCTCCCAGCGACCTGTGCGTATCCAAAGTAGACGTGAAGGAGAAGAGGAAGAAGAGCACAAAAGCCTTTTTGTTGTAAGTTAGAAGCGATAAGGAGAAACAACCGACCACCAGTAGACGGAAAGCTGTACAAAAAGCGTGTAGACAAACCTTTCTTATCCGTTGGGATTGTTTTTTCTGCCCGAAAGAATACTCTGGTGACCATGATTCCTGATGCTTACCGAAGGTATCAAAACACACAATGTGCCTACATGATTCAACATTATTATTGATATTTTTACCAATTTAATTATAACCATCATACAGTTTTGATCCGTACGAATGAAATCCGAAGTTGCTGTACAAAATGTCAAACTGCACCACAGTGAATAACTTTGCATATTCTTCGCCACTATGACGAATCGAGTTTCTTAAAAGTGCGATAAAAATTCATATTCGGCCCGGTTAAGTCCCGAAACCGAAGTGGCGGCGAAATAATTCATGAAACCACCACCTGATGACGCGAGAGTTGAAATTTATTTTTCCCACCCGACAATATTTGCATAGAGCTGAGAGGGAAAATAAAATAAAAGCAGACACGGAGCTGTCGCTTGAAATCAGTCGAAGATCCCGCGAATCGACACGAGTCCGACATCATTGAATATTCATCTGAATACTCGGATTTTTCAGATTGGACGGATATGAAAACCTTAGAAGGCGAATTCGCAAAAGGAACGACGACTATATTTTCAAATCAACGGCCAAGTCGCTATGCATTTGAAGAATTGTACGCGAACAAGTCGTCGGCCTTCGTACAGACACCGACGTAATTGTGCAAATCAAATTCGCCTTGGCAGGGAAAATTTTCAATTCAAAACTGAAAAGGTCAGACATCCTATAACGTAGGTTGTTGATATTGTAGACCCTTAAATAAAACTCAATTTTTCGGGGGAAATACATAGATACGTAAAAATATTATAGGCTTTGAAGTGTGAAATATTCAGATACAAAGACTTATTTATTTTACAGATACAGGCATCCTAATTTGTACATAGGCTGATGAAACTCTTTGGAAGGAAAATTCGTCAATAACGATAATTCAACCTCATCGGTAACATGCAAAAACGCAAACGCGCATGCGCCAAGATGGAAAAAATGAAGTGTAAAATAATGAATGAAGCGTGCAGGTCGTGCTACCTGAATGGTAACGCTTTTCATTGTGCGTCAGTCGTCTTTGCGTCCTCCTCGGCCTCGTTTGCTGCCGCTCTCTCGGAGGAGCTGAAGAAAATACATAACCAATTGCGTACACCGTAACCGCACACACCGTAAAACAGGTTAGTCAGCATGGCTTACTTTTCTGAAGAATTTAATCCGAGAATTCAAAATGAACAGAAAAATTCAATTTTGAACAAAGCCCTGCACGGGGAGGTCTTCAAATTTGATATTGGTACATCTAGCATTATTTGATCTCAAAAACCTAGAAATTGAGGTTTTGGGTATTGAAGTGATGGGAATTTTCAGTTCTATCTGCCAGCTAGCCCGTTGGACTATGGGTCAAAGGGCATAATTAACTGCAATTTCATCATTTTTTATTTAGAAATTCTTCTTTTTTTTTTTGAAAAAAATTAGTTAAAAGTGAAATTCGGTTCTGCATTCCTGGGTTAGTCCATCTTTGGGACAGTAGGAAAATTTAAATCCATCAATCCAGACCCTAAAAAGAAAATACTCGAGAATATACTTCAGGGAAGTAAGCAATACCTTCAGTCTACAGCATATTAGGAAATTCCCAAAGCAGAAGAATTTTGTGACAATGGCACAATAATTCCATCACCCAACCTAGACATTTTAGTAGCAATACTAGAAAGCTGTCAGTAAGCAAGAAATCGTCTGTGAGGAAAAATGGCGATGAAAATCGAAGGATTTCGGAAGAGAAATGAGAGGATTGGAACAGAGGACTGTGAGAGGGAAACATTTCATTTTGGGTGAATTACAGCATGAAGTAAACATACGGAAAATTGAAATATTACAATTATTATTGGGCACATCAAGGTGATTCGTGTAATGAAAGGCTTGAAATATTTTTAGCTTAGAATCCGCATTATTCGCATAAAAATGAATGTCAGAATCATTTTCGTTTGAAATGGATTACGAGGGTAGATACTGCGATGAAAGGTAATCCTACTCCCGTTTTTACCAGTTCTTGAAGTCACAGTAAAAAAAGTATGAATGGAGCCAGAATATCAGATGAAGATGAAAGAATGATCAATAAATTATCATAATTCCCACATCAGCTAGAATGGTAGGACCAACTGAACCCAGCAGTTTAAAATACGGAATTTATAAAGCACATGATAAAGTCTAGAATCAGCCCCCCTTTGAGCTAGATATTGGGAACAAAAAAGCATCGAATTTTTTGTGACCGAGGAAGCAATTTTTTCAGAATCTCCTATCTCTCTTTCATTTTCCGACTATCGTAATAATATCGCTTTCAAACCTACTTACTATTAACCCTGAAAGTAATTAGGTGAAAATATAGGACTAGTAAAAAACCACTATAGACTGCCACTTTCATTGTATAAAAATTTTATAGCTATTTTATAGTATTTAATACTCCATTGTAAGCTATTCGAGGCAAAGGAGCCATTTCGGAACTCCCAAAAAAGGAAGAAGAAGAAGACACTAAACTACGGGGAATCAAACATAATCAGAAAACTTGGTTTGCGACTGCATGATGCATTTTGATACAGAACCAACGAACTCCTCCAACAATTCAACGAGGTCAGTTGCGAATTCGTGATTACCTCGGGTCCTAAATCTGTTTGCTGTTCGGAGTGAAATTTCTCATAGATGACCCTAATCTGCATCCATAATTCTTATCCGGGCAATATTTTACGTAACATTTCGCCGGTACATCACCCGGGGTAATCGGGTACTCGACAAAGTCTCGACTTGAAAAATATCTGCAACCATCCGGACGAACGAGTCCCCCGGGGCGACTCTCGTCACGCTCTGATTTGCTTGGACATGAACTGTTCGCCACTTGCAGAGACACCTTGTGACCTTTGCACGAAACTGCACAACGGAGGGTGCAAGTTTATTCTAATTCACTGGCTGACCGATACCACTGACCGGTAAAGCTCAACAAGAATTTCACGGCTAAGTTGAACACTCAAGAAACTACCAGAGCAAAAGGATCCAAAAGCTGAAGTGGAGAATTTAGCAAAAATCGGAATTTCAAAGACCCTCGAGCATCACATGGAAGATCAGCCAAACTCACAAACAGATCGTCATTCATCGGTACTTAACAACTGCTGAGGTACACTGAGAAATATTTCTTAGTTGCATAGGAAAAAGAAAAGTGAAAGGATCACTTGAATAAAGGCGAGAGTACCACGTACAAGAAGGTTCTGTATATAATTCCTATCGCTAGTAGAAAGTAGGGAATATTGTACAGGACACAACCGGTACTTTCACCTTTCACTGAGGTTGCCCTTTCACCTTGGTAGTACATTCATCTTTCACTTTACATAATAAGCCTATTTCTGCTATCATTTTTGAGTTTTCATTTGGGTTGTAAAGTAGAGTGGCAGATGGAAGCCAAGGTGAAAGTGCTATATAGGTAAGTGAAAGTACTGCCTGAGCAAGTTGAAGGTACCTGTTATGAGACCGTACAATGGTACTTTCTAATAGAGATGGGAACTATGCTCAGGGCTGGTTAGGGCAAAGTTCATGAACGTGGTCCACCTTTCACTTAGGCAGATATTACACTTTGTACTTTCGCCTTTTGATTTGGTATTACTTTCACTTCGGGGGTACTTTTACCTTTCAGTTAGGTAGTACTTCCACCTTTCTCTTAGGAAGTACTTGCACCTTTCAGTTAGGTAGAACTTTCACTTTGGTATTACTCTCACCTTTTACTTTGATACTACTTTCACCTTTCACTTCGAGAGTAGTTTCACGTTTCGCTTTGGTAGTACTTTCACTTCGGGGGTACTTTCAGCTTTCACTAAGGTAGCACTTGCACCTTTCACGTAGGTGGAACTTTCACTTTGGTATTACTCTCACCTTATGCTTTCCTTAGTCTTTCTCCTTTCCATCTGGTAGTACTTTCACCTTTTACGTCGGTAGATATTACACTTTGGTACTTTCACCTTTCGCTTTGGTATTACTTTCACTTCGAGGATACTTTCACCTTTCACTCAGGTAGAACTTTCACTTTGGTATTACTTTCACCTTTCGCTTTCCTTAGTACTTTCACCTTTCTATCTGGTACCTAGTACTTGCACCTTTCACTTAGGTAGAACTTTCACTTTGGTATTACTCTCACCTTTCACTTTCCTTGGTACTTTCACCTTTCCATCTCTTAGTGCATTCACCTTTCACGTCGGTAATACTTTCACCTTTCACTTTGAGAGTAATTTCACCTTACACTGCGAGAGTACTTTCATTCTGGGAGTACTTTCACCTTCACCTAGGTAGTACTTTCACTTTTCACTCAGGTAGTTTGACCCCCCCCCCCCGTTATCCTCCTTATTGGTGTGTTCGAATAAATTAACCAATTCAGAATTAATATCCATGGAACAAATTTCAAATTATAGTCAGCTTATTGCACATCTAACTCATCAACCGGTTCTTGGACATCCCCAAAAATATTTAGACAGAAAATGTCGAAAATAATGATTCTCCGAAGGACCCGGGCAAAGCCCCGTGGAAACTCAGTGGAAAATCGTTACCACGAACCTCCAACTAATCAACCAAAGGAGAAGTCATCAGTATGGATGATAATGAACATTTCTAAGAAAGGATTTAAACAACAGCTTCAACTTGAGTCGATCAATTCGACTGGTGACGACGGGCGGTACCGAAATTCGAAACTACCGTCCCACTCGAGTAACTTTGGAGAAAACAATTTGCGAACTTGGAAACGAGTTGGTCGGTTATGAGGAGCATTAGCGATTCAACCGAGTTAACCTGCGGTTAAGCCGTGAAATTCACTATAAAAGCCAAGGAGCGTGGAGCGGCAAACTACACTTATCCGAGTTGACATCAAGCCAAAACAATGGAATCCTATTTATACCCCGGGGGGATTGGATTTAATTAAATAATAAAGCGAAATGGGTTCTGAGCAATTTAGCCACTGTGCCAACAGTTGCCTTTAGATGGAAAGTAAATTACCAACTGGTCCTGATTGGAATTTGAAATTGACCGACCGATACGAGATTCCGAGGGAAGCAAAAAATAATGTTGTTTCCCTCGCATCAGCGTTCCGATAACCGACTGGTAAATTTCTAGGGATCTATGAAGATGCCACTACTGCTATCTGCCAACATATTGGGAAAAATTCCGTAAAAATCCCTACAGGTAAATTTTCTTGGGATATTTGCGATTGGCAGGTTTGTCTTCATTTTTGATTGGGCAGTGGTACTAACAGCATGAATCAGATCGAATGAGACCGTATAAGACACGGTTAAATTCCAGTCTCCGGTAGGTCTCGAACCTGGTACGTTCTGCCTCAGCAACAGAGGGTATGAGACAGTCTGGCTGCTCACTCGGCAGGAGGTTTCAAGTTCAAGCCCTGCCGGAAATACCCATAAAAAAGGTAAAACTATTTCTACAAATGATCACTACTGAATCTCACGTCCTTCCTGCGTTCTGGAGGAAGCTAATTCGAATGCAGACGATTTTTCGGGGAAATTATCCTATTACAAAATTCAATTTTATTGTACAATTTTACCTACGTTTTTCTATAGAATTAAAAAACTTGTTATTTCAATAAGTTTTTGTTGTTTTCAATGTATTGTTTTCCATTCTGTTTTACCATTCTAGCTGATGATGGTCCATTTTTTGAAAAAGTGCGTTCACCCAGAACTGAAGTCTGCAAAAGGGTAACGAACGTATCCTGGCTCAGAAATAGAATAATATAATCAAGGATCTGGCAGTTTGGCTCATAAACTTCATAGAAATAATTCTCTACGAGAGGACACCAATAATTTTTAGAACCTACGCTTCCGTGTTTGGCTCTAGTCATAAAACTCATTCAATTTTGCGAAGGTGAAATGAACATGAAGCGAAAATGAGTTTATCGTCAAAAACAATCAACAGTAAAAAATGAATTACTACAAAAAATTGATTGCAAATGGGAAAGCAGCTTGCGGTCAAAACGTGTCAATCCAAATCGAACTTTCAATGAGCGAGTGGATTTGTCAAATTTGATTGGCGCCAGTAAATGAAGCGTATTACTTCATATTTGAACGGACAGAAGCGTGAATTTTATCGTGATTAATCAGTTATCCGAATTTCAGTAATTTGAAGCGGAACCGTCTTTATTTCGGGTGAATATTAACCGATAAATAATTCTGAATTACCTTGCGTCTGCTTGGGGATGTAGGGCGCCAGAAGTCTTGTCCTCTTCTTTTCATATCCTTTCTGCGTTATATCACCTGGAAACGATAGAAATAAATTGGTTAAAAAATGATAAGATACGGTTGATTTTATAAAAGTCATAGACTGAAATGGGGAAAATATTAATAGGTATGGAATAAAAATAATCGTTAATTTTACAAAACTCAAAAAATAGCATTTCCACGTCGAATTGGCAATTTTCGAAATAAATTGAGAATAGTTCGAGTTGATTTGAGAATTTCTCAAGCCAAACTGAACACTTTCCAAACCGAATTGGCTTGAAAATTCGTAATTTGATGTGAAAAATTTTCAATTTAATTTGGAAAAATTCTACATTTTACGAGGAAAATTTTTAATTTGATTTGGAAAATTCTCAAAAATTTCAAATAACTAACAGCATAGAGCCCTAAATTTGTCAAATTTTGTCAATCATCGAACCGTGCCTACGTAAAAACGTCATGGATGCTTGATTGAGTCTGAATCAGCTTGATTAGGACTATGAAAAACCGCTCTATGGCCTATATCTATACTAAACGGAGGAGTTGTGCTAAACAGAGGAATAATATATTGTATATTTGTAGCCACAAACCCTCCCTATCAGGGGAGATAGGATCAAAAGCACGGAATGAACTCAGCTCGGGCTTAGCTCATCGACGGATCCTGTTGCTCAATCAAGTTCCACCGAGGCTAATCATCAATTGAGGCGTTGATAGCCAGAGTGGACCATTCCACACAGGTGTTGAACTGAGAAAATCGCATTTGAAAATTTCGACTAATTTCTTGTAATTGATTAAGGGCCTTGTTATGGTGTTTTGAAGAAAAAAATACAAGCATTCTTGGGTGAAAAGATGACTCATGAACCATAGGGACATTTCTACAAGCCACAAAGTCCACTCTGGCCATCAAAATCGGTGGCCAATTTGCAGACGGACCATTTGAAAAGTTGCGCTCTCTCTTAGCACATTCGAGAACGAGTCAAATTTTAATAATAATTCGATAGATAGAGCAACCACAGACCCATTGCACTGTATAACTCATTTTTGGACAGTTTGTGGAATGGTCCACTCTGGCTATCAACGCCTCAATTGAGAAGTCATAATCGAGAATGAGTCATGTTCATGACAGGATGTACAAAACCCGGTATATTAAACCGGTATTATCGAACCGGTGTAACAATAGGATTGCAATACCGATACAGTATTCAACTGCTGAAAAAGCTATAGCAGAACCGTAGGGCCAATATTTGCACATAAAAGCTCGATAAAATCTGGCCAATTTCTTAAGAAGATATATAAGTATTTAAATGAGTTAGACAGGTAAATAATCCCTAATTCGGTTGTTTAAAAGATGCAAATGCAGGTGTTTTTCTAAGATCGTCCATAATGTCATAGAATCTATGACACGTTTAATACGTGGCTTAAAGAAATTCTTATTCTGGGCAGAAACCACAGGATATTTTGTTTTATGCATAATTTTAATGAATTCTATGCAATTCATGCAGCATTCAGTCGAAAAGAGTTGCCCTAGCAAGGAAACCTCTTATCTCTTGTTGATAAACACCCAAAAACACACAGAACATAACACGTAACGTGAAACACATAACAAAAAATGAAAAGGCGCAACACAAAAACACATAGTTCACACAGCCCTAAGCCACACGCACATTCACACTAGTACCCACACATACACCATACACAATCATACCTAATCACAGTTTAAAAACGGCAATTATGTCCAACCTAGAAAACCATCTAGTCATGAGAAGCTGTCTGTGTGATATGAGCTGGAAGCTGATAGTGTGTTTATCTAATGTTGATGTCTATGATTGTTCAGTTTGTTCTTAATTACTTAAATTATTTTGTTACGATTTTTGACTAATATTAATTTTGACTAATATTTCCAATATTAATATTCGACGAATATTTTCTTCATCTGCAATAGTTTTAGGGTAAGTAGGGGCCTGAGGCACAACCAAAAGAATTTTGCTACTTGTTAGTGTTGACCATAATCTTGTTTTAAATCCTTGTTAATTGTTTAAAAATGTTTGTTTCTAGTTTAAAATGAAGTACTTCAACAAAAAGGACGGTGGTCATCGGAGGAGGTGGTCATCGGAGGCCATCACATAAATACCGTCTCTAAGTATGTTGTTAAAAAATATTGTTGCTCTTTTTTTGTTGGATAATATTCGGTGTTAATATCCTTACCTACCCTGTTTTTTTTTGTAATTTTTAATAATATGCCAAAACCTACAGATGAAATAAGAATAGTAAAAATCACATTTTTCTATTTCCCACTGAAGATGAACGTACAATCGAATAAACCCACTTTGAACATGCCAGATAGAAAAAGCGAAGAATGCTGTTTGAACAAGTCAAAACACACAAGTGGCTTTTTGTCTGATGGTGAACTTTCCTATTGAACCATCATTTTCCATCGCCTTCTAACATAGATAGTTTGCTCTACTTGTCGAACGACAATCTATTCGTGATAAGAGCCATTCCTCTCAACGGTAGTTCCATTCTTTCGTTTTTCAGCTGCTGGGAGGAGAATATTGTTAGATTTTTAGCTGCATCGAGTCTGCATCTTATTTTGCTATTGCTGTTATCATAATAATGAAAATTTTGAGGGAATTCGGATTTAGTAGATTCAGGTAGGTGCTCCGAAAGTAAAATAAAGCTTATTTTATATTTAAGGGACATAATACTGGCCATTTTACTTAATCTGAGTTGAAAACATGAAAACAAAAAATTTCGAATTATTGGTGATACAACATGTGGCTTTGAAACCCTCGATAGGCAAAATTGGGTATATTTTTATTGAAATATTTCCATTCGATAAATTCGTATTTATTCATAAATTCAATTGAGGTCAACTTTTATCAATGATTTAGCGAATTGACAAGCGGGGGCTGAAAGGCCAGTGCGGCTGAAGGAGTTTCACAGGCATAGGATTATCCATACCAGTGGTTAGGGATTGGGCCCGATTTGGGTCTTACACACTTTACTGACTATTAAAGGGTCGCAAGTGGTCAGTATCATCGGCCTAAAAGAACTAGGTCGTCGGCCCAACGACGAATTTTCGGAGGGCAGAGGGAAGCTTATATTTTTACCTAAAATGTTAAAGAAACGGTTATAAATATTTTGGCCATAAATGATAAGTGATTAACACTAAAATTGCAACTACCATTTTGTTCAAATATTGAAGAAAAACTACCATCATAATATGTAATTTTCGATTTATTCCTCAGCTCTTCTTGGGTGGCATTTTTTTGTCTCCCTGTTGTCAACGGACATCTTGACATCCGGGCACCCGTATAATGGGATGTTATGAGAATGATGGAAGAAATAAGATGCCAAAGGTTAGGTCAAGATTAGTTTATCGGTTTAGTTACGAAGGCAGGTTTTTCTCAAAAATGTCCAAGAATAAATTCCCACAAAACGACGTTCCCACCTCATGAAACAATAGGGTTAATATTTTTGGTAAACTGGTAAACTTTTCCCGAATTGAAAAACATTTATGTTGGTCATGACTCGCCGAAAAGGGAAGAATTTTACAGATGAATTTTGTTTAGGGGAGCACGGGGTAATGGCGTGCAACGGGTAATGCCGCCCACCTCGGTTTCGGGTACTACAATTGATTCAAAAAGGGCGGGAATGAGCGGGAACCATACAGCAATTCCGCGCCAACTAACATCTACCAAGAACACCTGCTTAACCGTAACCTTCTTGAAATTACAGCGTCGAGTGTTTTGCCGCATGTTTTGATGTTATTTTCGGGTGCGAGGAAATAAGCAATGTAAGTACCCTTTTTAATGTTCCGTAGATCAGGTTGCCATGGATCGAAGCAGAATTTTATCATGATTCTGATGCACTAATCAAATTTTAGTTTTGTTCATAAATGAAGCCAGCGTGAGTGAATTACGAAAAATGAAAACATTGGGGTAATGCCGCCCATCGTAATGGGGGAATGCCGTGCACTTTCGGGATTACCCCAATGTGTTATTTTTGGGCTTTCTGCACTTTTTTCCTCCTTAAAACTAGCCCAAAACCCTGAACTCTGCTTGTAGATGCCAAGAAACAGATCGAGGAAGACCAGCAAGGGGTCCTGGACTGAAGAAAACTTGAAGGCCGCAGTTGAATTCGTCAACGTTGGGAACAGTGGCCGATGCGCTGCAAAAAAGTTCAACATTCCCTACTCCACACTTCGTGACAGGTTGAGGAATGGTAAACTTTCGAAACCCAAACTGGGGAGGTTTAGCGTGTTTACTAGTGAACAAGAAGAAGAAATAAAAACACGAGTCAACTTCCTTGCTGACGTATTTTATGGGATCACACCAATTGAACTTCGACGAGTTGCATACAAGTTTGCTGAAAAATTGAGAATAAAGCATAATTTCAACTCCCAATCTCAATTGGCTGGACAGGATTGGCTAGTTGGGTTCATGAAAAGGAACCCTAGCGTTTCCCTGAGAAAACCAGAGGGCACATCCATCAATCGAGTTTCAGCCTTTAACAGAGAGGCCATAAAAGTGATGTTTGACAACCTCGAGAGCGTGATGGAAAAGCATGAATTTCCCCCGTCCAACATCTACAACGTTGATGAGAGCGGAATATCTACCGTCCAAGACACCGTGAAAATTCTTGCGCCAAAAGGAAAAAAAAGGGTTGGTAGTGTGACGAGTTGGGAGAGAGGGAAAAACATTACTGTGATCTGTGCTATGAGCGCATCTGGCACATTCATTCCACCAATGTTCGTGTTTCCACGGAAAAGAATGACCCCGCTGCTGGCCAAGAATGGTCCCTTGGGAGCTATTTACCATTGCTCCGACAATGGATGGTCGAACGAAAATCTGTTTGTGATATGGCTACAGCATTTCGTCAAATGTTCAAATGCCAGCAAAAAGAATCAAGTGCTCTTGATTCTTGACAATCATGTGAGCCATGTGTCCCTGGAGGCGTATGACTTGTGCCGCCAAAATGGGATTACAATGGTTTCCCTTCCCCCTCACACTTCACATCGCACTCAACCTTTGGACGTGTCATTTTTTGCTCCTTTGAAGGCTGCCTTCAAAAGAAAATCAGATTCTTTCATGAAGAGGACAAATTGTGGACAGCCTGAAATGAAGGTCGTCACTCAAATCACACCCTACGATTTGGCGGGGATCTTCAATGAAGCCTATGTGGAGGTAGCTAAAATTGGCTTAGCAGTTTCTGGTTTTAAAAATACCGGAATATTCCCTTTCAACAGAGAAATTTTCACCGATGAAGACTTCAAGGCTGCAGATACCCTCAATTCAAGTGGATTTTCACCCAATGTTGTCGTTGTTGACATGAATGCCGAAATAAGCCCACCTCTCAACCAAGCACAAGTCCACAATCCTGGGACAAGTCCAGTTGACCAAAATCTCGAGACAAGTCCCACTGTCAATCCAGCACTTGATGGATTGCTTCCTATTCCAGGACCAGCTCAAAAAAAACGAAATGCCCGAAAAAAACAACAGTCAGAAATCCTAACTGCAACGCCAAGGAAAGAGGCTCTGATAGCAAAACGCCAAAAAAGAATGGAAAACGGGAGCAAAAAACCTTCCAAAAAACCTAATTGCCGAATTCAGCTAGATTTCGAACGGCCATCTTCGAGTGCTGGGGCTCAGAAGTCCAAGAAGAGCGAGAAAAATAAAGAGCCTCAGAACAAGAAAGTGAAGCGCAAAAGGACCAGAAGAGAGAGCAGCGACAGCAATGACTGGGGCGATATCTCAGAAACCGACCTTGTTGATGACACCGACGACGACGACGATATCGAAGAATTTATGTCTTCGTCCAAAGTTGATGGCTTGTGCATTATATGCCACAAAGAAGGAAATACTTCACCAATGTGGACTTGCGAGCAATGCAACCACAGCTGCCACTCGTTGTGTTCCATGGGGCGGCCAGACGATGGGCTTTGTGACCTATGCAAAGCTATTTTGTGATCTCAAGTCGAAACCAAGTCTGAGTGAAGAAATATCAATAAGGGTACGAAAACCTAAGTCAATATTCATTTGAAGTTTTACCGTTCTACGTCAGTTTAATTCTAGCCATTTTTTTTGTAATAAAGTTTATCGAAAGTTCCCATGTTTTTTTATGTTATAATAACATTCAACCTCTTAAGTTCTAGAAAAAAGGTCAAATGCGAGTACAATATTCAGTACACGGTATTACCCCAGAGGTGCACGCCATTTCCCAAGGGGTGGGCGGTATTACCCCACAGTAAGGGAAATGCCGCCCAAAGCACGTTATTGACCTTTTTGGTTGTTTTTCTTCCAATAATAACTTTGGGCGAAAAAACTCTTACACACTGAAAATATATTAAATTCTGAACCCATCCATATAAAAAATTTTTTTTAATGAAGTTCTCCCCCCCAACTGTAGACTTCCAAAGTTAGGTGCACGGCATTACCCCTCTCTCCCCTACTTCCGCAGGATTTGAATTTTTAGAGTTTTATTTTTCATTTATTTTTTCTCTCTGCGAAAAAGGACGAACAGTCTCCCAACATCTTGGTCTCAACATGTCGGTTTTTACCTTGTAGAATCGGTTTTTTCAAAATTCCGTACTGGTATCTTGATTTTAGGCGGGTCATACACATTGGGTTTCCGACATTTTAGTCTTAGCATGCAAATAGGTCAAAATACAATCAATCAACTTCGAAAATTTACGTGGCAGAATACGGAAGTGTGGGTGCCAATGCTAACAAAAATGGACATATTCAGACAGCGAAACAAAATAACAAAAGATATAACCGGTCGGAGGTAACATAACGTGACACTAATTAGCGTGGGCCACGTTCTTCTTCTTTTCTTCTTCAAATCTTATCTTTTTGAGCCTATGTGCCATATAGTTAAATGAAACACTTTTTTATCGTCGGATACGGCCCTAACGTTTTTATATCCTTTAGAAGTATTGTGTGTTATCCGTCAACAGTTTTTTGCGACCGCCTTTTGAAAATTTGTGGAATTTCCAGCAATTTTAACAAGTTGGGCTTCATGATGTCCTTGGAAATCTTTCCTTCCTCATATTCTTCATACGATAGTGGTGGTTTGTACTGGAGGAAATTCTCCTTCCCGAAAAGCCAAAAAGCCGTAAAAGTTGACAAAATCGCTTCCCAAGCTCTGGCGCACTTAATCGTCGCCGGAATTCTGGCGTTTCTCCGCCACTGAGAAGCGCCCATTCCGTTTCCCACAGGAGATTCTGCGACGTTACGTCGTTCGAGGTTTTCCAAATCGATTTCCCACAGAATTGCGCCAAAATCCCAAGCCCAGTGGGCCTTTTGTTGCCATGGGAAAACCGCTCAAGGATGCTTTTCGACTATTTGTTACGGCCCTTATAAAAACAAATAGCCGCATTTTGCAACACTATTGTCCCGCGGAAACAAGTGAGAATTTCCCGCTGCGAAATCCCGTAGGCCATAGAGCATGGTCAGATTTCGGATAAGGACGCATAAGTCGAGATTAATTTCCTCATGTGACTCCCCGGCCAGATGAGACTTGAGACAAGTGCGGGTACGTGATCATCTTTAATTTCACGGCCTCCCGGTACGTGCAAATGTGCCTTTTTTACGATTAAAACGGCAAATAACTGTAAGTCGAAATTCTTAGCAGTGGGAGCGAGCGAATTTCAGAGGAAAAGAAACAGCTCGAGGACTTCTATGTTTCTTTTCTTCAAGCCCATCCGGTTAAGGAGCGTACGGCATCATAATAAGCCCCCCCTGCATTACTAGGTAAGTCTCAGTACAAAAATACAATTCAGCTTTGAGACCAAATCCCCATCACTGTGACAAGGAATCACAATCGCACAGAACCCCACTGTTTTCATATCACCAAGAACTTGAGTAGTGGTAGCAGAACATGGTTATTGGTCATTTTTATTTTTCATAATTCTTCAGCACCTTCCGCTTCATGTTTTGGTCCTTTATCAGGTTCTTGAAAGTCTGTGAGCTTGAACATCATTCTCCGAGCAACATTTTTGCCATAAACGACTTTTAGCCTTTCAAGATCTCATATCAATTTTTTCACAGGTTGGCGAAGGGAAATCATTTTTTCCAATCGGAGAAAACACACGTTTTTTTTCCGAATATGATGCAAAGAAACAAACAAAAAAGAACAATGTCGTTATTTTTACTGCTTTAATAATTTATTTCCAGAAACGACGAAGGATCCGAATATTGCCTAATCGAGTGAAAAATATAAACACACCTACAATCGGGAGGGAAAATATTTCCCAACAAAGGTCCCGAAATTCGCTATCGGGATTAACATGAGAAAAAAAACATCGTCCGACAAAAAAAGCGCCAATCTCGATTTTATTGTGAACGGGCACAAAAGGAAGCATAAACGGGAAGAACGGCTTTTGATATTGATGAGGGCATTGTAATATAAATACGATTGCCTCCGCTAAAACTCCTCTTGTAAAATACTGTTGTTTTCCCCCGGGGCTCGGAAAAGAGTCAAACCGTTCCCCTTTCAACCCGGGGCCTTTTACGGTTTATACTAAATCAGGAAAGAGCCCAGCCTATAAGGATTCTACTATGGCCACATTCGCAGTCTTCTAAATCGTCTTTACCGCGAGGCGGTTTTCCTGAAACCCCAACGAGCTCACTTTCGACCCTGCGATCCGAGGAAACGAATTTATTTGCAATAATAAACGAATTTTCGAGGGAAAAGTTTGAATAGAAAAGCAATTCTAAATGAAGCCCTCCAATCATTTTTCACAACAATTATTTTTTATGATTCCTCACTTAGAACTAAGTGACGTATAACTTTATACCTCTTCGAAGAAGGAGCTATACATTATATTGTTGTTTGGTAGTACCAATTTGGTACATACTACATACGCAAACCATCAATTAGGCTACAGACTTCAAGATGGGGAATTATCCCAAAAAAATTGCCGCAAAAATCTTTTTTTTTTCCAAAAATTGTCTATTTTTTAGTTTTTTCGGCTTCTTTTTGAAGTCGGTTCTATTTTTCTTTAAATTCGAAAATTTATTATGAAACGGGAGAATGATTTCAGCGAAAAACGAAGACACGTAAACCTGACATGTTACGCTTCCTATTTTAGTTGAACATGTGGCAAGAACGTGTCCGCCGTGTCGGGCAAAGGCGGCAAAACGGCAACAACTCATTGTTATCGCATTTCGTTCTCATCGTTACTTATCTCAGTCAACTTCAGTTATTGTCAGTCCCCGATCCTTTGAAAGACCTTGAAGCTCGAACGTTTTACGTTGAGTACGACTTATCTCGACGGCGGCGCAATAGGTTGGCGCTTTTAAAGCTTCGGCACGTTGTCGTGTTTATCTCCGATGACGGACATCTGAGCTATTACTATTGTTTCGACGACACGCCCAGAACTTGACCGGAGTCGGTTCTTAGGATAATTTATCAGAAAACGATGGCTAAATAATTTGCATGGAGGGCGAGAAAGAGGGAGAATCACGCCCGGCAATTCTCCATTCTTGTTTGATTGTAATATGGGCCAGTGGTGACCTCAGTCTTCAGGCAAAGTAGATGAACGCATAGGTATATGAAGACAAGGTAGGCAAGCCATGAGGCCTTTTGGAGCAATCAAATGTCCAATGTTTTACCGAGCCCAAGGGGAAAACACTTTTTTTGCTTCCAAGTTTTCGACTTTGTTTCAGTAAATGGGCCATAAGACCCTTACATTCTGGAGCAATGACAGAAATGAGGATACCGTTGGAAAAATCGTTAAATTTTCCATTTTATGAGATTATTTGCCGAAAAAGCGAAAAACAGGGCCAAAGTCGAAAATCTTCAAATTCGACAAATTACCGTTTTTCAAAGTGAGCGTTCAGTGCCAGAAAAAATGGAAAAATTCCGCCCACATAACAGCAAAAAACCGTACCAGAATGATCTAGCTGATATGCCCCAGTTTCAAATTCTGTTCCATGTTAACAGCGGAGCGGATAGCGAATCCAATAAAGCGGGTTCTCATGAATTCTCCAATAAGGCACCTCGTTTCATCTTGTTTTCGCATGTGTCAACATATTTACAAATAGTCGGACAAGACTAACCCTTAAGGTATAAACTTGCTACACCATTACGGTTCTCCGGCTTTCAATTTCCAGTAACGAGACGGGGGCGCCGCCTTGGGGCAAGAAATCCTCGGCTTCCCTGGACCGGCTAGACTCGAGTCTTGTTTACAAGAATCGATGACGCAATTTCGACGTGTGAACTGGGTCCAATTTTTCAACTCCGCTCCCCGTTCTGAAAGGAGCGCGAGATAGTAACGAAATAGAAAAATATCTATTTTTTCGATAAATGAAAAAATCCTCATTTGTTAACGACAAAATGAATCAGACATGCAATAAAACAAAGATCGACGTAATTGAAACCAAAAGAAGGTCGTGGAGCCAAAAGGACGTGAAGAGAAACCAAAACCTTCAATATCAAACGAGATTTTTAAACCTTCTTCTTCTTCTCTTTTTGATGTCTTGTCTAGACGACATGGCGGACAGTGTTTAAGATTTTTAATCCTTGAACGATATTTGGCCTCCCTTAACCAAACCCAATCCCAAATCCCTCCTACAGTTCGATCGGTGCAGTCCCAGATGCAAATCACTGTCATCGGCGTTATTGCAGTGTCGGACACGATTTTCCTCGCCTCGCTCGGCGCCTAATTGAAGGGCGGCTGCACCCCGGAGGCGCCAAACGCAATATTGAATTCCTGATTGTCAAATCTTGACGGGGGAAAAAGGACGAAAAAACTGTCGAACTTCGAACAAAATGAAATACGACGGACCGTCTGAAGTTTTTGAGGAAAATTAACAGTCGACTCTCGAGGAATAACGGTGATATCGGGACGGTAAATCAACTCGAGCCCCTTGAGACTTCGGGCTGGGGCGTGAATTATGGCTTAATCTTCAAAGGTGATTGGTGGAATTGAAAATTTTTATTTCGTCCGAACGAGAAACGAAAATTCTATAATTCTTCCGTCGGAATTCCAATTTACCCAGATCTAGCTGTAAACTATCGGGAGGTATTCCTCATTTGAAATTATTAAAGCCGATTTCATACAAACGCAACAGAAGCGTTATAGGCCCATAATTTTTTTTTCAAATTTTCGACATTGAACCCAGTATAGGAGATTCAATTTCAATCAACTTTTGTTCCTGGGCATTTTTGATACGATGCTTACTTGAGGCGAAAAAACGCGAAAAGTCAAAATTTTCAAACTACATCCTAAAATATTACATGCATGCTTGAGCGTTAATGCGATTTTTGACGATTTTTTACAGGCCCTCTTCGTAGGGCGGCAGGGCACGCCCGGAACAACTTGTGTTATCCGGCGATCAGCAACGCCTGGAGCGGCGATTTACTGTACTTTTAATTAAACATATACCTGCTCAAGGATTTAAGTAGATCGACGAGAAAAACTGGAAACGTCACGGCCGATGAGAATTCTAATATTTTTCCAGCGGGCAATTTACCGATAATTTGGAACAATCTGGGCCGGCATAAAGTAGAATTTCTATTATGGCGAGTTTCCTGTATGTAGGTCAGGTGTAAGGGATTTGGCCAGAGAAATATTGAAGGGCATTAAGGTTCTGGAGAGGTCTCATAATTTAATACCCCCCTCCCCCACCCGTAGTATGGTACCGATAAGTTTTTACCGTCTCAGCTCGGGTTAGCGGAGGCCAATACTTCACGGCTTTTCTCACCTCTTAAAAACTCATCGCCTTCCCGTTAAGGTTCCCTTGAGAAGGCTCCCAATTTCTTAAGTAGGGCTCGTCGGTAAAAAGTGAAGTATGGCTCGGGTATGAATTTGCATCGTCCGTTTAGTAAGCCTCTTTTTACCAGATTTATAAATTGGAGTTTAGTTAGAGTTATAGTCAAATGCCAGTCAAAAAACTAAAAAAAAAAAAATAAGCTAAGACACTTGCCCTACCCCAAGATACTTTCAGGTGCGTTTCCAGAATTCCAAAGCATATTCCTTCAAGCCCTCACCCTCTCGGAATACGCCCTACGAAAATCAGTTTAGTCAGTTTACTCCAGTCATAGTCAAACTCACAATGAAACAGAAATTCGAACCCACGGTCAAACTCTCAATGAAACAGAAACTCAACCTCATAATCGAAATCGAAGTCAAACTCACAATGAAACAGAAACCCAAACTCATAATCGAAATCGAAGTCAAACTAACAATGAAACTGAAACCCAAACTCATAATCGAAATCGAAGTCAAACTCACAATGAAACAGAAACTCAAACTCATAATCGAAATCGAAGTCAAACTCACAATGAAACAGAAACTCAAACTCATAATCGAAATCGAAGTCAAACTCACAATGGAACAGAAACTCAAACTCATAATCAAAATCGAAGTCAAACTCACAATGAAACCGAAACTTGAACTCATAATCCAAGTCGAAGTCAAACTCACAATGAAACCGAAACTTGAACTCATAATCGAAATCGAAGTCAAACTCACAATGGAACAGGAACTCAAACTCATATTCGAAATCGAAGTCAAACTCACAATGAAACAGAAACTCAACCTCATAATCGAAATCGAAGTCAAACTCACAATGAAACAGAAACTCAAACTCATAATCGAAATCGAAGTCAAACTCACAATGAAACAGAAACTCAAACTCATAGTCGAATTTGAAGTCAAACTCACAATGAAACATAAACTCAACCTCATAATCGAAATCGAAGTCAAACTCACAATGAAACAGAAACTCAAACTCATAGTCGAATTTGAAGTCAAACTCACAATGAAACATAAACTCAAACTCATAATCGAAATCGAAGTCAAACTCACAATGAAACATAAACTCAACCTCATAATCGAAATCGAAGTCAAACTCACAATGAAACAGAAACTCAAACTCATAATCGAAATCGAAGTCAAACTCACAATGAAACAGAAACTCAAACTCATAGTCGAATTTGAAGTCAAACTCACAATGAAACATAAACTCAACCTCATAATCGAAATCGAAGTCAAACTCACAATGAAACAGAAACTCAAACTCATAGTCGAATTTGAAGTCAAACTCACAATGAAACATAAACTCAAACTCATAATCGAAATCGAAGTCAAACTCACAATGAAACATAAACTCAACCTCATAATCGAAATCGAAGTCAAACTCACAATGAAACAGAAACTCAAACTCATAATCGAAATCGAAGTCAAACTCACAATGAAACAGAAACTCAAACTCATAGTCGAATTTGAAGTCAAACTCACAATGAAACATAAACTCAACCTCATAATCGAAATCGAAGTCAAACTCACAATGAAACAGAAACTCAAACTCATAGTCGAATTTGAAGTCAAACTCACAATGAAACATAAACTCAACCTCATAATCGAAATCGAAGTCAAACTCACAATGAAACAGAAACTCAAACTCATAGTCGAATTTGAAGTCAAACTCACAATGAAACATAAACTCAACCTCATAATCGAAATCGAAGTCAAACTCACAATGAAACAGAAACTCAAACTCATAATCGAAATCGAAGTCAAACTCACAATGAAACATAAACTCAACCTCATAATCGAAATCGAAGTCAAACTCACAATGAAACATAAACTCAAACTCATAATCGAAATCGAAGTCAAACTCACAATGAAACAGAAACTCAAACTCATAGTCGAATTTGAAGTCAAACTCACAATGAAACATAAACTCAAACTCATAATCGAAATCGAAGTCAAACTCACAATGAAAAAGAAACTCAAACTCATAGTCGAATTTGAAGTCAAACTCACAATGAAACATAAACTCAAACTCATAATCGAAATCGAAGTCAAACACACAATGAAACAGAAACTCAAACTCATAATCGAAGTCGAAGTCAAACTCACAATAAACTGAAACTCAAAGTTCATTGTGAGTTTGACTTCGATTTCGATTATGAGTTTGAGTTTCATCGTGAGTTTGACTTCGATTTCAATTGTGAGTTTGTGTTTCTGTTTGATTGTGAGTTGGACTTCGATTTCGATTATGAGTTTGGGTTTCAGTTTCATTGTTAGTTTGACTTCGATTTCGATTATAAGTTTGAGTTTCTGTTTCATTGTGAGTTTGACTTCGATTTCGATTATGAATTTGAATTTCTGTTTCATTGTAAGTTTGACTTCTAATTCGATTATGAGTTTGCGTTTCTGTTTCATTGTGAGTTTGACTTCGATTTCGATTATGAGTTTGAGTTTCTGTTTCATTGTTAGTTTGACTTCGATTTCAATTATGAGTTTGAGTTTCTGTTCCATTGTGAGTTTGACTTCGATTTCGATTATAAGTTTGAGTTTTGGTTTCATTGTGAGTTTGACTTCTAATTCGATTATGAGTTTGCGTTTCTGTTTCATTGTGAGTTTGACTTCGATTTTGATTATGAGTTCGAGTTTTGGTTTCAATGTGAGTTTGACTTCGATCTTGATTATGAGTTTGAGATTTTGTTTCATTGTGAGTTTCACTTCGATTTCGATTATAAGTTTGAGTTTCTTTTTCATTGTGAGTTTGACTTCGATTTTGATTATGAGTTCGAGTTTTGGTTTCAATGTGAGTTCGACTTCAAATTCGACTATGAGTTTGAGTTTCTGTTTCATTGTGAGTTTGACTTCGATTTCGATTATAAGTTCGAGTTTCAGTTTCATTTTGAGTTTGACTTCGATTTCGATTATGAGTTTGAGTTTCTGTTCCATTGTGAGTTTGACTTCAAATTCGATTATGAGTTTGAGTTTCTGTCGTATTGCGTGTTTGACACTTGACAGTTTGTAAATGAAAAATGTATCGTGTTTTTGTAGTGCTTATGTGAAGGGATTCCAGAACATGGCCATGCCCCCTTCGGGAAGGGGCTTGGTCCTGGGTTTTTTCGGTTTTTGTAATATTTTCGAATACGCATCGACCTTTATGTAACCGTAATTTTCGATAACCCGGAGAGAAACTTGGCCGCACTCAGTTTCCACGTTCGGAGGCGCGTAACTTTTAGCGTGACTCGTTTTCACTAGATAACCGAAAAACCGCGAAGTTCGCGCCTGCGCGGTATTGGCAATTGGAATCTACCGCAATACCCGAGGTATCCAGGTTGTTGCAATTATTTGATACACGCTTTATTGTATACTCGCGTTCGGTAACCTGATTTCGAGTACTTCTGGTCTTCAATTGAGTTTCTAATTGAATCCAATGTGAGTGCGGCAGAATGTGGACGCAGCAAAACGTCGAAAAAGCAGAATGTATAATCAGAGCAGAGCGAAGAACGCGATTATTTTCAATATCGATTATTCACCGCTAATTTAGTTACCACTGATCTTCATGAAGTGAATTTTTAAGTAATATTCTTCCACAGTTCATTCTCACGTTCGTATTTTTATACGATTTGCCGTGACCTCGATTTCTTACGGTCTGGTTTGACGTTCTGGTGCACGCCCTGGAATTTTTTAAACGATCGACTCTTATCTATCAGGAAAATTGTGTTTGCAATTGCACCTGACACATTTCCTAGAGCTGACAATATCGTAATAATCATCAACAGAGAGTGGGCTGTGGAGTCGATCAATTTCCGTCAAAATCCTGACATCACGTGTGCCATACTCTAATGTTAGCATTGCCTAATTCGAACACAAGGCCGATTGCAGCCTTCGAAATACCATTGGCAAGACCGCTCAAACCTCAAACGAACTGATTCTACGATCCGTACTGGACTATCCCACATATTGTGTGGGTTCTTCCTCGAATGATTGATGATGGCAATCGTGTGGATTGAGCCAAATCAGCAGCCACGAGCACGGTAAAATGTTTATTGCAAATTACAACCCCCAGAACGCAAATATTCCTAAATGGTGTTTGTGAAGTAACCGAATCATTGTTGAGAGAGGGAAATTTGAACAAATTTTTTTGATTCTTTGGGTGCCTCATTAATTCCCAAGGTATAATAAATCAGTTTAAAATTTAAAACGTATTTTCATTTCACTTTTTCTTTACCCTGGGTACACTGCAGCAAGTCACTGCATTACTAAACCCTGGGGCAATAATTTGCAGTATTTTTGTTGTTGTTATTGTTATTTTGGTACATTTTTCAACAATAAACTACTGTAGTTGCACAAAAAAAAATGTTCTTTTCTAACCCCCTTCTTGAAATGTTTATGGTTTACGTTCCGAAGGGTATTTTATCAAAACATGCAATGTAAAAATGTGTTTCCTCCCTAACGTCTGAAGATTTTTTGAAATTTCCAGGAAAAAATCAACTTTTGTCTAGCCTTAATTCTTTAGCCAATCCAACACTCACAGTAAAAGCTTCTACAAAAATTGTTGACATCTTGCTGTTTGAAAACGATGTTGTTGAAAACATGTTGTTTTTGCTACGAGTTCGTAAAAAAAATCGAAATAAGCCAGAGTCCTTTAATTATGAGAAGAAACAGATGCTTCGTTGTTCTCAAGCTGGAACGCTTGGAAATCAGAATTGAGCCGAGTGCGAGGTTGGAAATTTGAATTCCGAAATCACTCCATCAACCTATTTCGCCTTCAATCGGCCGGCTAAACGGAGCAAAACAAAGGAATCGCATCAACCGCAGCCTCGAGGCTTTCGAATTCCTTTTGAAAACGTTCCGTTCCCATTTACCTTTTCGCTTTGAACCCTGTCCCAAGTCGATAACTATCATTTTCTCGCGGATTATCGACACTCGGCAAAAACGACGCCTACATCGAACGTGATTCGGCACATTGGGAACCTCGATTTGTATAACGACGCCGACACGCTTCAAGTTTGCCGATTCGAGTGTCTGCCGAGTCCTTGGAGGACCTTGGACAACGAAGGACATTTGACGTCCTCGATTTGACTTGGCCAAATAATGGGCATGCCCTAATTTCGCGGTTTCCCCGACTTCCCGGAGTTTTTCTCGGGTGATTTCCCGCCTTGGCGGCTCGCGATGTTTCGTGTGCAAATGGCCGCGTTCCGAGGCCGAGAGTCGCGAATGAACAAATCGTCAAACGGGGTAATTTGTAACGTGCCGTGCGATTTTAGCCCAATTACCAACACATTACACAAAAGGCGGTAAATTCGAATGGAAAATTCCCAGCGTTAGTTTCAGATGTAGGTAGTATTCTATCGATCGCTCAAATACACAAGTAGGTACTTGCAGATCAAGAATATTTGTCCGAGATATTAGTTACTAACGAAAAACTTTCGCCTATTATGTAAAATATCAACTAAAAGCTTGATAAATCGACCAAAGCGCTTTTATGATACTTCACGGTTGAAGGATCAGCGGGAAACTAAAACGGCTAAATAATACGTTACCACTTTCGGCTATCATGCGTGTTTGGACTATAGCGGTCAAGGTCTTCTCGCAGGCGTGAACATCTCAGACAGGGTGGACCGAATCGGCCGACAGCTGACATGTAAACATAGCCGAAGTTCGAGCCCGACGGGCGACTCACACGAACGACTTTGGCAGGAATACCTGGCTTTGTGGGCTAGGTATCCCAGACGTAAGCCAGCCTGACATGATGACATATGGAATGATGACATGATGGGATATGACTTGATGGCATATGACATGATGGCATATGGCTTGATGACATGATGGCATATGGCATGATGGCATATGATATGAGGCATATCACGTGATGGCATGTGACGAGATGGCGTATGGCATGATTGCACATGACATGATGGCATATGACTTGATGGGATATGACGTGATGACATGTGGCATGATCACATATGGCTTGATGACGAGATGGCATTTGGCATGATGGCACATGACATGATGGCATATGACTTATAGGATATGACGTGATGACATGTGACATGATGGCATATGGCTTGATGACATGATGGCTTGATGAAATGATGGCCTGATGACATGATGGCATATGGCTTGATGGCATATGATATGAGGCATATCACGTGATGGCATGTGACGAGATGGCATTTGGCATGATGGCACATGACATGATGGCATATGAGTTGATGGGATATGACGTGATGACATGTGACATGATCACATATGGCTTGATGACATGATGGCTTGATGACGAGATGGCATTTGGCATGATGGCACATGACATGATGGCATATGACTTACCTATAGGATATGACGTGATGACATGTGACATGATGGCATATGGCTTGATGACATGATGGCTTGATGAAATGATGGCCTGATGACATGATGGCATATGGCTTGATGGCATATGATATGAGGCATATCACGTGACGGCATGTGACGAGATAGCATATGGCATGATTGCACATGACATGATGGCATATGACTTGATGGGATATGACGTGATGACATGTGACATGATCACATATTTCTTGATGATATGATGGCTTGATGACGAGATGGCATATGGCATGATGGCACATGACATGATGGGGTATGACTTGATGGGATATGACTTATAGGATATGACGTGATGACATGTGACATTATGGCTTGATGACATGATGGCTTGATGACGAGATGGCTTGATGAAATGATGGCTTGATGGCATATGAATGAGGCATATCACGTGATGGCATGTGACGAGATGGCATTGGGCATGATGGCACATGACATGATGGCATATGAGTTGTTGGGATATGACGTGATGACTTGTGAAATGATGGCATATGGCTTGATGACATGATGGCATACGATATGAGGAATATCACGTCGTGATGGCATGTGACGTGATGGCTTATGGCATATGATATGAGGCATATCACGTGATGGCATATGACATGATATTATTATGTCGTTCTACACGCCACATCTGCAACATGCTGCCTGGCCAACTGTCGGTCGTGTGAACGTCCACGACGCCCCGGACGAGCAAGGTTCCAAAAGGTCGTTCACGGTCGGAATCCAACGTGCGTCTTCACGATTGAGACGAAGGGCGTCCCGAGTTGTTAACGACGGGTTGTCAAGAGCTGGGAAGGATCTGATCTAATGATCGTATGAGATCATCGGAGTTCGGCAAGGTTTCGAAAAACAGAATCGCCGGTCGTGATACTTGTCAGAGTGCTAACAGTAATTAGCGAGCCGGACCGAGAGCCAGCCGATTCGAACAAATTTTAGCACCAGGGATGAAAAATAAAGCTCGATATGCTTAGATAATGTAGGGTGGTCCTAACGGACGCGCTAGTGGTGCCAAATTTGAAAAACCAAAATTCCCTATCGGAGAAAAATCTCTGGGAACCTTAATTTTGGGACAAACCTCGTACCTACCCGCAGAGAGACACTTTTTAATTAAATGGGCGTACTGTTGTAAGGGTGTACTCATTCAATATGGATCGGATGGTCATAAAAAACTGGCGTAGACATGGAAAAACCCTAATTTCTGCTCAATGCGAAATGAAATGGACACTTTTAGCTGAATTCAACTTTTTGGGCCAACTTGTACGATGAGGGGACTGGATGGAACGTTGGTCTGATCGAAATTCATGGTTAGCCCAGAATCAAGGTTGGCGCCCAACAAAATTATGCTGTGATAATGTTCAGCATAAGTCCAACAATAACTTGAGTAGGTAGTTCATGCAAGGACATGCTGTATGTTGCGAAGCGCATGTTACGTGCTTCAATATTGAGACTTCGAATCACGAAAAATTGAAAATCGTTTACCCACGGCGAATTTTATCGGTAAATTAATAACATTTCTGACTCAGACTGATCGAATAGTGCAAACATCCTCAGAAATCGGGACAGGCAATAAAAAAGGTTATATCCTCGAGTACCAACTGCAAGGAAGGAGCCGGGCACGTGAACGTGATGGACTTAACATACCGCTCAGCTTGGCTACGTGACCGAAATGCACAAGTCGACTGTCCAAGCTTAGGAATCTCCCATCAGTTCCAGGCAGCGATGAGTCGGAGGATTTTAAAGTGGCTACCCTCAGCAGCATTTGCTACCTGCGGTCCGAATCGTAAATCACACGGAAGCGCTACCTGGCGATAAAGGGTCTCCAAAGTCATATAAGGGAAACATTGGCGTCTTTTAAAAGCCCCGAGAAATCGGCTATGCCTTGGAAATTTTCTCGCGTCTTCGAGAACAAAGTGACACTGTCGTTATGTTGAGCAAGAATCCGTAAATGTTTCTCATCCTGCGCCAGCTGCGCTTGATCGAAAGTAAAAAAAGATTTATCGATGAGCTTGGAAACATTCAGGAATTGTTTTTTCTGTAAGAGGCCTGAATCAAATGTTAAAGAATTTCCTATTCCGGCTGTTCTAGGAAAATGTAAAAAATATCCTCGTTCACTCTCTCAGAGAGTTGGGATTTTCAACTCGGAGCTCCATGTTTATTTATCATCGACCCCAAAATTACGCCACTTAACAAGAAAAACTATCCCACTCTGTATACAGATTGTGGCCATCTGAGAGGTTTGTTTCGAAACTACGCCAAAAGCCTTTCGAGCGTTACTATGAAGGATGCCCCTTGTTGCTGGGGGCGAAACAACCCTAACATTGGAACAAAAAGACTACTGTCTTCGTTAGGGTGGCCACCCTCATCCGGAGAGGCGATCTCAAACCTCTCGTTCAACAACTTTCAAGCGCCTCGGTGTTGGTTTTCCTTTTTTGTCCTGCATTTTTCTGCTTGGAGTTCATTATTTCAACTTTTGATACCGGAAATTTTGAGTGTTTTGCGATAGGCAAATAAAGACTTGCTGTACGATGTCAGGATCAACGATTGCAGGACATTGTTTTGCATTATAGGACATTGAATTTTGAGTGTTTCGCCATAGGCAAATAAAGACTTGCTTTATGTTGTCTGGATCAAAGATTGCAGGATTCGTATTCCAACTCATGAAGAAATTATTACTTTATAAGCATTAATTAAACTGATAGGTATCGGGTTTTAGCGAGAAAAGTATTTTCTTCCGTATTTTTTATTCAATGAATTTCAAGTTATTGAAACCTTGGATCAGCCTTGGATCGCCTTTTGTGAATAGAGAAGTGTGCGCATGCGCATTGATCGAAACGTCCGCATCCTCACGGACAACAATGCTTTGTCGATTCTCTTTGTAGCCTCCATCGAACAGATGAGGACAGGTGGACGGGTATAATTGAAAAGTAGATGAAGCCTGGACAGAAGCCCAACATACAATGGACGTCCTTGATAGGTGAAGAAGTGGCTGGTAAATTGACGGACTTATCGGAAGGGCAGCAATCCGGGACAAATGTCAGTTGGACTAAATAATTTATATATTTTATCTTTCGCCCATGAAGCAATTCAAGGAACCGGTCCTGATTCCTGATGAGCATTATGTGGGGCCACGCTGCCCTCGCTCCTAATTTATAAATTTAGCCAATTTTTTACGGGTATGTCCCACACCAGTAAGCGATGAAACGAGTTAAATTTCGATATTTTCGGTTCCGCACGTTGCGACCCTAATTGAACGAATTTCCGGATTTCTTTCGCCCGAATCGGCTAATGGGTATTAAATCCTTTTCCGGCATTTCTTCAGAATGCGTTAGTATAAGTCGGCATTAATTGCCAGAATGTACCGTTCCTTGGAACAGCTGCGTCCCGATGTTCCGAGTCCCGAATATTTTTACCGCCGAGGATTTTTCGCTCTTAATTGGAACTTTGTTGAAAAAATAACTGTTACGCGTCCGAGGGTATCGCCCTGGCCTTGGTTTTATTGCGTAACGGAAAACGCGAAATCTCAAAGCGTGGGATAATTTTTTTTACAGGATGGAAATCTCGTACGTTGGAAATTGTTATCGATCGCCAATTTGTTATCGGCGGTTATTGGGGCAGTTCTCACGGATTCCTGTTTGGACGGCTGACAGGAATCCGTTCGTTGGAGCTATGAATGGAATTTAAGTTACGGTTTCGATTAATTATTTCGAACGTTGATTCAAAATTTTTTACATCATCGAGAAAAAATGAAGTTCCGTTCTAATTTTAACATAAGAAGCATTTTATCGTGGATACATTAAAAAATATTTTAAAAATCAAACAAAATTGGTTTATTCGTCGTAGGTTGGTGTTTTGGTTGGGAGGGTTAGGGTGCTTCAACGTTGTCTTCATGTTAGATTATTATAATTATATTATAATGGGTTAAGACCTCGTCCTAATATCATTTTCACCCGTACGGCAATGGAGAGCTGAAAAATTAACACCAAATTAACGATGACCGTACTCGATAACCTAGCGCCCTCGCACTCCATCAGGTGGAAAGGTTCAACGTATCCCGTACGGTACACAATGAGAAAATTGGAGAAATTCGTGACCGTTGCCCAACGGAAAGTCAAAAGTTACCCGGCTCATTTCGCCATTCGAGCCCATCCTAAGGCTAAAACGGTACTATAATTCTTTCCTCGGAGTTCAGGAGGTCGTAAGTTGAAAACTATGACGTCTTCGGAAGAAAATATGTGAGTCGCGGAGTTCCCGAGCATTCGAGGCCCCGAAATCGTGTTCAATTAAAAGCGCCAGACAGTCCAGATATATTTCGTCTGCCGGGTCGTTAAGTATCCGCGATGCTGGGAATCGGAAAATTGTTTTCGACCTCTGGTGTGAGATTGAGGCGAAGAAATAGACGAAGTGAGTCAATAGTGATAGTTAACTGAGGTCAGCTGACATTTTCCTTGCCTCACCTCGTTTTCTTTCCTCCATCCATCGATCAATTGCTCCTTATTTCATCACTGGTAAATTTACGTTCCGTAAAATTCGAAAAAATGAGCGAAAGAGGCGTTATGACTGAATTAGAACTAACCTACAACCCAAATCAATGAATAGTTTGACTCAACTATCTGTCAACTCCTGAAAGTATCAGTTCATCCCCCTCCGACAGCCTGCAGTCGGACAGTGAGTGGGCAAAATGTAATAATAAACAATCAGGAGCAGATTGAAGGTGACCGTTCACATTAGCACCCGCGACTGAAGGTGGCGCGACGGCGTTTAGTTGACATTTCCCACATGACACTCGGTAAGCACTGTAGTCAACATTTGCTCATTTCTCATCTTTCAGGTAGTATTGATCACGCTTGCTGAAGATTACTCGCCTCTTTTATTACTCAATTCTTCACAGAGCACATAAATCGGGGAAAAATTCCCTAAGCGATATTCATTTGACCGGCCTTGCCGGCTTCGTTTAGAGCGTGACTGCATCTGCGGCCGGCCATAACTCACGGCGCACTTAACGTTTGTCCTCAAGGCAAACATACTATCCCCAAATGGCAAAGAGGTTTTTACTTCGATATAAATCTTCGTCGAAGTGAAGTACGTGAGGGGAATCTTGAGCTGCTAATGGTGGCTTTTACGTTCGCGAATAGCGGGAAATTGGTGAAAACCGGTGCAGTCGGTATTGGCGCAGTTGGAACACGAATCATCGATAGTAGGGTACGGCATAGTGTCACATTAAAATGACGATTTAAGACTTGGCAAGCAGAAGACGCGTTTTCATCCCTGCAACTCGGCATAAGCTCCGTTTAAGAGATTTTTGAAAATTGCAAAAAAAAATTTCTCGAATTTTTGACCCAAGAAAGGACAAAATTAATCCAAATACCAAGAATTTGGTTCAAAATTGCAAGTATCGAAACATGGAAGTACCCATGGCGTATCATCATCAAACAAGCGGATTTCATTTGCCTTCATATTTTCCTTGTGAGAACTTTAAAAAGCGTTGCCCCTCTGGTAGCTCCTGATGCCTAAACACGTTTGCATCATCAAAATCGACAAGAATGCAGTTGGGCTCGACCGGCGGGTTTTTTTCATCTTTAAGTCGCTCGAATGAAGACCGGATCATGGTGTAACGGCAAAGGAGCTCCTCTCCATTCAGGGACCTGAATCGCTTAACTTACGAGTTGTCGTCGCCTATGACGTTAACTTTATCAGATTTTATTCGATTTTCGGACGAGAATTCATTCGTTACGGTAAATACGGCAGTTGAATGTCCAGAATAAATTTAATGACATTTTCAAAGGACAGAGCTGCGATCGATAAAACCTCACTTTCTCACCGAATTCCGGTTAGAGGGCCATGAAAATTGAATAGATTCTATTAGAATCAAGAGCCCAATCTACGGGCTTCTCGATTCACCAGTATTCATACTCTCGAGTTCCTAGTTCATCGGGCCAGGTTATCGCGGCTAATGGCCCGTAACGAAAGCACATCTCTGGGAATTTCAGATCCCTGGCCGTGGACAAATTGCTTTATCGATCCTCCACTTCTTGCACTTGACCCATTTGAACTAAACCGGTCTCATGGCGGCATTTAAAATACGGCCAAGATATCTCAGCCATAAGTTCATCGAAGTTCAACTCAAGGTTGGCAGATGGAATCGGAAAAAATCAAGTATGCCAAATTTCGATGCTAAAATCCAATGCGGAGTTTTCGACATTTTCATCTATTTCATAACTAGGAAGAATAGACTAGGGGAGTCACCAAACAAATGCTGGAAAATCCCTCATATTGAACTCGAACCGAATAAGAATAGATGCTTGGAGCTTAAAGTATCTCAGAGGGAAAATCTCACGAGATAACAGTTTGTAAAGGCGACAGTTTGTTCGTACGATCGTTGACGCACCGCACGTTCGATCCCAGACCAGATGTTACGTGACCCGACGGAGCAACGAAATAAATCAAACTTCCAGACAGAGTCAAAAAATAGGAGAGGTCGAGAAAATGTGAAACGAAAAGAAAAGGATAACGCAGAAGCCAAACAAGGATAGGAGTTTTGCAGTGAAGGAGTGCAAATACTGACGGCGGAAGATCGACCTACGTAGCGGGCGAATCAAGCCCACGCTATCGAAAATCAAGAGCTCTACTGTATTGAGTATCTGGCCTGAATTGGACGCAGAGCACACCTAAGTACCAATTTCTTGAGCAGCATTTCATGTTTTCAATAGCAAATTTGAGATAGCACCTTTGAGATAGCACCCGAAGTTCAATTTTCTGAGCAAGATCACGTCTTGTTGTGCCGAGAATCGAAGAAGATTTTGGGACGTCATACGATTGGTGCGAGTGAGAGGGATTGAGCAGGAAGGTCATCGGATGGTAGGTATAGTTCGAAATTCGCGAGCAGGCACCAACTTTTTACGATTTTGGAGCCCTTACAGACGAGAAAGTCGCTTTGTTGGCCCAAGATTGGTGTCTCTGATATCTGGATGTTAGTGAAGTGATGGCCCAGAGGCTTCCATTAATTGTCCCATATATTGCAGCATGAGGCCGGAAGTCGACGAGGCAGATACTCAATGTTGCCTTTCCTCAATGGCAGCAAACTAACCATCCGGCTGCAAGAAAACGGCAGAGTGACGTATTTGATACAGCAGTGTTTTTCCTTATCAACAGCTGTTTCTGGCATTAGAGATGAAGAACTGGCGGATGGAGGTCCTAATCCATCATTTACCAGGATTCTCCAGTGGGTAACTCAACCATTAGCGCTCCAGCTTGGAGCCTGCAGCTGAAGGACACCAACCAAATCCACGCTTCAGCAGTCTTCATGGATCGTGAGACTGGTGTCACTATTCTTGGTGTCACTCTTGGTATCCCTGGTGTCACTCTTGGTGTCACTCTTGGTATTCTTGGTGTCACTCTTGGTATTCTTGGTGTCATTCTTGGTATTCTTGGTGTCATTCTTGGTATTCTTGGGGGTTGTGGTTTCCACCGACGTGGGGCTGGTTCGCCATTACGGACGGTTCGCCACCATTACGGACGTAAAAAGGCAGGTGGTAGAAACCATCTGCAGAAAAGGCGCAGGGCGGATAATGAGACTGCAATGTCGAGGCAGCTTTTCCATAGTGGAAATCTGAGAGAATTCAATGCCAATATTCTTGATGAGACTCAGGCGCTGACTTTGGTCTGCAATTGCATGGTGCAGCAGGGAGTAAAGGCAGAAACTACAAGAATCTTTCGTTCCGTATTCCTCAATAACCTCCTCGCGCCTCTTTACGCATGCCACTCCCCAAAGCCAATCCTAACCTTTTGGTCCATCGCACGAACCCACAAACTCTTTGTTGAGAGTTCTCGCCCTCAAAACAGTCCTCCTTGACGGATAACTAAAACCCAAGTATTGTACCAACAGTGTCATTCAGGGTTACCTGAAGGTCGACTGAGGAATTCAGTTCTTTACGCCAACTTACCACCAGTTCAGCAAATCATGGCTCAATTACCTGCAACAAAAACAGAGCAGTATAAGAATACTATCGATACATAATGAGCAGATCTATGAAAATTAAAAAATTTAAACTCGTAACCTTTAAAAGTCATCAAACGCCGGTAATGATACGCCACCGGCGAAGAATTCATTCGACTCGGGTCCCCCGGTCTGAGTGATTCGAGCGAACTAATAAAAATGCAAAACATAAACATTGCACTCGGCCATTTTATCATCCGAAGCTCGGCAATTCGACTATTTAACGGCCAACATCTTCGATGCGATTTGAGATAAAACGGAGAATTTATCACTTCACAATGGGCCATTACGCATCGAAACCTTTCCTTGCTCGCGGGCGGGTGAAATAACGGGCGTTGATGTAGAAAGACCATTTTCTTTACAACTCGCGCCCTTCGGGCCTCATCACGAGTTGGTCGTAAAATTTTATTCTTCAGAGTAAAACTTGAATGCGAATGACGCAAGTTTTAAAAAGAATTCGCAGGTTCGCGCTTTCGATGGGAAAATAGGATCCTGAAGTGAGGAGAACATAATGGAGAACACCTGTTGGAATAGCGGAGTCGATAAAATTTTTTTCATCGTCAAGGACGAATCGCGTAAGGACCTTGGAGGCACGTAAAAATAATATAAAAAAATAATCACTCGAAAAAATTTAATTTCCAGGAAAAAAGGAGTGAAAATTGTGAAGGGTAGACCAGCCGAGTATGGCAAATAAGTGTCCTTATTCGAAGGAACGAAAGAAAATTTTAGTTCCTCGAGGCTTGATTTAATCTAGGGTTTTTTTCATGAATAAAATATTTCTTACAGTATCTAGGAGGGTAGCCGTAACACGATTGTAGCCACTGGGCTTAGGAGAATCTGCATAACGACCAGCATCTTAAATATGGAAACTTGACGACGCATCGTTCACTAACGCCTCAAGGAGGATTCGCCAGACTATGCCTGCCAAGTCCTGGTTCTGGCCACACGTGCGACAATGGAAAAATTGAAAAATTTTCCTGCCTGAAGACCATGAGTTTTGGGCCAGATATTTAACATCTACACGACTAAACCCGTGACGAATTAGCAGTGGTAACCCTGGAAACTCCCATAAAATTGAATGGCTTTAGGGGTCTATAGCAGACAGGAAGACCCGCAGACACCAGGTAAAAATTGACGTCGCGTGAAAATGAACGAGAGAAAACGCTTCTCCAACCTCTGATCCGATTTTCGGTTTTTGCAGGACCGCGAAGATGGTAGCAACAATTTCATAGGATACCAGACAGAAACTGTACGTGTGGATCGACTCGAGGGTCACGACACGGGGTCCCTATTAGCTCAATCCTACGACTCCTCGGGAGTCTTCCTCCCTCATTTTCGTAATATAAGTCCGAGAAGCTGATGAAAGGCCAGAACGAGCACCAAAACCCGTAATGGCCGGTTTCTGTACCGCCTTCTTCTTTCAATTACGATAGGAATCATCTCGTACATACGTGACCGGAATGAGATTGCCTACCCGTCGTGAAATTCCCAAATCGAATTAACGATGGCGTGGGGGGCGATACCCGATCGCGAATCGATGGCGACGGATAGATTTCGAGTTTAAAATGTTTTATTGGCTAACGATGATTCTCAAACTTAACCATTGTAAACGATTGTCGAGCTTGCACGCATCGGCAAATCACGCGATCGCTACCCTGCCCATACTTTAGTTATGCTCTAAGGTCATCGCTCTAAGGTCAACGTCTCTGGTCAGTACATCCATCAGGGGACACAATATGCTGTGAGCAATAAAAGCGGTTCAAATATCAAAACGCTATCGTATCGTCGTTTTTTTTTTCAAAAACATTCTACTTGGACTACTTAACAATGCATATATGTCTGCCACGTGTTCTCATATGGACGCTTCACGTCAAAAAGTCCGATGGAACACGATGCATAACCTGGTACTGTTAACCTACTGTTTATTTTTCCTCAGTAGGAAAACTATATATTTTTGTACTCTACTTAATTCAAGGTTCAAATTTGTCAATTTCTAAACTTATAGTTAAAATACGGTTTTCTTTTCCAATTCACTGATATGTAAACTCAAAAGGTAGGTACAGACTTAAGGCCCATTTAGACGGACAATGCTGGAACAATGGAAGGCTAGCATTGTCGAACTCATCTCACTGATTGAGGGTAGGCAAGTAGAGATTCGTTGGCACCTGATGTTTCGTCTCAAAATGTTGTTATCACGTATTTTTTTATTGATCGAGGGTATCCGCTCTCCGGCCTAATACGTCACGTTTCTCGCTTCATTGCTCCAAGATTCCCATGTTACACGAATCCTGTTAAAAAGTTTCGCCCCGGGTGGGTGTCCTGGGCAGGTAAAAAGGAAGTCCCATCGCGTGCTCATTTTTCCAAGTTCTCCTCTCGAAGTTTTTGTATCACTTCCGTTCAGGGCCAGGGTTACTAAAAATGATCACATCCTCACATATCTTGAGATGGTGCTGTACGGATAAAAAAATCACCCCGGGTCATCGCTTGAGCTGTTAGGCTTCTTTCCCACGTTAAAAACACAATGGCTCACACTAAACGAGGATCAACAATCTTTTTTACGCTTCATCGCATAATTTTATTCGAGCTTAACATTTTAATTTCGATTGTTACCGTTCCCACAAGTGCAAAGTCCAATTTCACCAAAATAATAACATCTATAGATTAAGATCCCAGCTGATGTAGTACATATAATTTCTTTTTATCATCAAAGAAGAATTTTAGCAAGTTCAGAATTTGGCTGCATTTTGACAGTAAAACTAGAATATTTGATTAATAGTAAAAAGGAAAAATTCTCAATAATATTGATTCTTAATATTATTAAGCAATGCAAAAAACAAAATTCGATATTATGCTGAAACTCTCAAAGGCAAGCCATACAATTTTTCTCACCCACAAAACTTTTCTATTTGATTTTTAAATTGCGGCAGTGAAAAATCGAGAAGTCGAATCCTTATTTTGACGATATTCAAATCGGAAAAGTATCGACCTTATTTCGTCTTATGAAATATTCATCGACACACTTTTCCCTTTACGGCTAAAAGCCTTTCTGAAAATTCCCGTTCGCGAAACATCCAGGAAGCACAACAACAACAAAAAATTCCATAACACCTCCCATTGGTTCAGAAAAGGTCCGGCGAACGGATCAATCAATCTGGTCCGTGGGAAGCAATTGGAAGAGTCCGTTATCGGAGATATTCCATTCTTTCGAAAGTTCTACCACCTACGTTGATCTTTCCCGTAGCAGTGGAATAGCCTAAAAAACACGATAGAATAAAACACCAGGCAAATGGACGGTGAAAAAATTGTCAATTTTTTTCCGTCGAAAAATATCTTGTGTTTATCGAGCACTTTGACTTGGATACGTCCGTACTTCCATATTTTTTCATACCTAATTTTTTGGAACAAATTGATCGATATTTTGACTAAATTGAGGGCTATTAAGTCGAAAACCAAGGAAAAAAAAATTATTTCTTCAAAATAGATGGACCAAAACCGTCAGCTGCTATATTAGCATATAAATATGCTAAACATATAAACACTAAATTAGTGTTTTATTTTTTTTTCTGGCCACAAAAATGAACCGATTTGAGCGTTCTTGGTCTTAAAATGTTTGTTTTACCTTTGGTTTACCTAGATATTTTTTATATTCCGGTAACTCAACGAATTTTGATTTTAAAGAGGTTTTAAAATTGGCATAGTGTGTTTTTTTTACATTTTTGCTCCAAACCAGTCAAAATCAAATTTCTTTGGTCCAAAAATCTACGTGTGTTATACGAAAACGTACATTTTGAACTTAGGGATAAAATTTGCAAATAAATTAGAGCGGCAAAAAATTGTTTAAGAACCATTTTTTTCTGGAAAATAGCCGTGAAACCTAATGCGGTAATATAACGAAATTTCTCTGTCATATGAGACGGGGGTGTGGACTAGATAAATTCAGAGTGGGAAAATAGTGAAATAAGCGGAGGAAAACACCGCAATAAAATCATCCCTCGAGAGTTTTGTCACATATTGCACAATCTCGACAGTTCATGTACAGAATGGAGAGGAGGGCGACATTCATGTAAAGAAACGGGTCGTCCTAAGGGTTTCCCTTGAAATGCTATTTCAAACAGATCCACAATGCCAACCTTCAACATGTTGACTTCAACGAATTTGTTCCGTGACAGATATACGACGGCTAACTCGCGAAAGTCTAAATAAAACGGGGGAAAACTGAGAAACAAATATACCAACCTGAAGGGTTCATCGGAAAATGTCATATCCGGACGAAAGATGAACGGAAAGCTGCCGAGACGGAATATTTGAAATCCGATCGGCTGCGAGGTTATAAAATAGGTACATATGTGCGCGTTTTTTATCAATATGAAATTCCCATCAACGGGGGCACATAAGAGACGATTTGGAGGAAAATATTCGAGTAGAGTTTTTATTTCTATTAAATAGAATAAATTACCTACCTAATAAATTTTATTTACCTATTTAGTTAATTAATTCATTTTATTAAATAAAACAAATTTACAATGATGAAAAATGTAAAAAAAATTAGATAAAAAATCAAATAAAATAATAAAAATAAAATAAAATTTAATACATTTTATTAAATAAAACAAAATTTACAATGACGAAAAATGTAAAAAATTAATTAAAACATAAAATTTAATAAATTTTATTAAATAAAACAAAATTTACAATGACGAAAAATGTAAAAAAATTAATTAAAACATAAAATTTATAAAAATAAATTTATTGCAAATTTTTGTTAACCTATTTAAGAAAAGAGGTGGTTACTCAAGTTGACTAGTGTTTTTATTTTATAATTATATTTTTTTACATTTTACATAACATTTACAATGATGAAAAATGTAGGTAAGAAATTAATGAAAACAAATAAATTCAATTTGTTTTAATTTCGTACATTTTTCATCATTGCAAATTTTGTTTTAACCTATTTAAAAAAAGAGGAGGTTACTCAAGTTGATTAGTGTTTTTATTTTATTATTATAATTTTTTTTTTTAGTTTGGTGATAAATCCCGATTTGAGGGAGATATCCATAGAGGGAGATAGCCATCTTTAAAAGATTAAAATTAAATACATACACACGGCTCCCTACTAAGAAATAGATTTTGAATAAAAGGGTATGGATAAGATTTTTAATTTTATATCAGTTACGATGCATACATGTGGTCTGTAAATATTACAACCATATTCACAGAGAAAATAGAAGTGGAAGCTTTCTGACAAAGATTATTTATCCAGTATTCACCGATTGGTGTTTCGTTTTCCAAAAATTTGATAAAAGTAGGTACACTCAAAAAGTTTTGAATCTGATCGCCTCCAATTTTGGAAAAACAAAATTATTCACCTGCAGCGCCTGGAAAACTGTGCGTTTCCGGTTTGTTGTAGCGAGGATCTTCGAGCTGTTGCAACCAAGCGTACAGTTCTTCCAAGTCGATCAGGCTATGATTGCGTTGTTCCATCGCACCAAAAACCGGATTGAAATTTCGGTAATTTCCAAAAAATCGAAATACGCTAGTAACGCGGCGGCGGAAAAAATCTATCAAAATTTCGAAGAATATTTCAAAATTGAGTATCCGAAAAATCCGAAGCGGGCGATCGGAAATCAGGACATAAGGGCGTCATGGCGCTCCGGAGTGCGGATTGCCCTTAGGGCAGTTCAACGTTGACTGAGGTCCTCGAAAGGGACGCGGAGGTTCGGCAGGACGAGCGGGCGCGGGGGCGTTCCTGCACAAAGGATAGGAAGACTGCGCGCGCAGGGTGCAACAGGCTGGCTCGGGGTGGAAGCCCTTGCACTAAGGGCACATAGGGGGAGAAGGGACATCCGCGCTCTACTGACCTTGAGGGAATCGGAGCAGACGGGAAGAGATTTTCATTGCGGGAAAACCGCCTTGGAAAAATCCTTCACGAAAATTGAACGAATTAATCGAAAAAATCAAGAAAAAGATCGGAATCACAATCTTTGAGTTTTTAATTGAATTCGAAAATTTAGACTCCAAGGAGGGTTACACCATTGGCGTGTACAGAAACCAAGAAACCAAGAAATAAGCAGTAAATGTAAAAATCCTAAACTTCAAAAGAGTCTACCCTTAATATTTCAGGTCAAAGGGATCAAAATTACTCAAAATGAATCTCTTTGTAACCCTCCATGGAAAGCTGGTAACGTTCCATGCTCGGTTTACGGTCAACTGTAACCCTCCGTGGTCAATTGTAACCCTCCATGGGTATAAACTAAAATGTGGAGGTTACAGGTTTTGCAGCAGGGAGGGTCACATTTCAACTTTGCTCCTCAATTATAAATCAGGATTACTGAATGAAATCGTTATGGGACGTTAGGTTGACAGAGAACTTTGATATTCTATAGGGGGGAAGGAGGAGAGTTGATTGAAAAAATTATGAGATACTCACATGGATGTTACACTCAAAAACCAACAATCCACGCGATCATCGTCCAAGGCCACAAATCAACTGGCTTGAAGTGGAAAGGGTAGTTAGTCGACCAGGGTTGCCACCTCCTTTCTCCCCTACTCCCATCAAAATATCCCGACACGGGAAATGTGTACCGTTCTTTGTAAAAAGTCCACGGATGTTACACAGAAACGAAAAACTGACTTTGTGAGATCACTGATAGCACACTGCGCGGGTTTTTGAGCTAAAATCTTCATCACACACTCCATCACAATCTCTGACCACAAAACAGTCGCCTTTTTGTTTCTAGCATGTCATAGGACATTTCCAGGAATTTTTGAGTTAGAAAATCGTGGGCTGGGACAGCCATGGAGCGTTACCCAGTTAGTGTGTTTGCGCTGGGTTTCACCTCTGAACCAACAGGTAGCGTTCTTATTTCATGGTACCTAACCTAACAGAACACACTTATTATTTACTGGAAAAAATTGGAAAAAAATTCAAACACGTCTGAGTAGGGTGTTACTGCCCAGGGACAAGAAATTGACAGTTTTTTGGGAATCAACCATATGGTAAAAACCAAGGCCCCATTTGAGCTATGGATTTTTTTAGATCTCTATTTTTTGGAAAAAATATCCATGCTATGTTTCCGTTCCCGATCCTGCATTACAGAACATTTTACGGCTCTTTACCCGGCTTGTCTCTCGAACGGTTCTAGATCCTTAAGGTCACCTATTACGAAATATGGACCAGAAGGTTCGCGCAGGTCGTGAGGGGGCGGGCAACCGATGAAAGTGATAGATTAACACTGGAGCTAAACCAAAACGACCTTCCTTTACCTCCGTGCCGGAGACTAATAGTATTTTTAAAAGTATGCCAATCTCGTACAATTTATTCTTCAATTCGACATTCCGCTTACTTAAAATACTGTTGATTTGATTTAACATGATTTTTTCCCATCGAAAAAATTATTGTTTTAATCCTGTAAAATGATAAAATGATACCTACAAAAACATGGTAAAACGTCACTTCGCATGATTTCAGGATATATCATCACTGCCAACAGCCAAAAACGACATCGTCGAATTTATTCTCTCATTTTCCAGCTCTTTTTCATCGAATAACAAAAACCATAAATTCCGAAATTCCACCAAAAATTCCACTTTATAGCGCTAAAAAATGCGCCAGAATCTCAGCTTTTCAGCAGTAAAATTAAAATTATTCGTACAGAAGAATTCCGCGGAGAAAATTTCGTTTTAATGCAGAAAAACATGGATTTTCTGAAATTGGAATTGACGTTTTAGAAAATTTAGAAAATTAAAAGTTGACTTTCTAGCACTCTGGCTCTAACATCAAAATAGAGTAATTTCCATGGCTGAATGTATGATGAGCAAACGAGCAAAATAGGTAGGGTGAGAGTGGCCATGGTAGTAAACGGTCACTAAATTTATACTTATATATTATCAACTAATTTCAATATAGGTACAAATAATTATCCATTTTTTAATAAAAATAAACATAAAACATAAGTTAAATTTATACTTATCTACTATTAATTAATTTCAATATAAAAATAATTATCCATTTTTGATAAAAATAAACATTAAAAATAAGTTAAATTTATACTGAGCTGTTCAGCACGTTGTGCATATATGTTTCATGTGCGATGTTTCATTCATCGCAGCAACTTTTTTGGGTCGATTTTTATTTCCTCAAGCGTGTTTATTAAAGTGTTATTAAATTTTTGAGTATAAAGTCATACCTGACTGATTTGAAAAGTAAATTGATTGAAAGGTAGGTAGATAATCTTGCAACGTTTAAGAATTCTCATTACCGCCTGCGCTTCTCATTACCACCACCGTATCAATTTTATAAATTCCAGTTCGAAGGCCTAATATTGAGATTGAGTTGCGTCTTGAGTTGATAACTCTTTTTTATGATCACACGAAGCTCCGTGAGTTTTTTGAAATTTTTTGGAGAAGGTTCGCTTTTTCAAAATTCAGACCTTGGGATTTTTTTTTTTTTTTTTTTGAGAATCGCCCTTATGCTGACAATTTCCTTCGTACATTCTGGAGAAAAAAAATTGCAATTCCAACAGCAGGCAGGCCCTAACTCAAAATTGAAATTGCCACAGTTCAATAACTAGAGCTCCGGACGATTTTAGTTGGCGTTTCATGCTAATAGAACGGGGAGGCAGATATAATAAAACGGGAGCTTAACTGCCCACGTGTGCAGTTGTAAAACCAGTCGCTCCTGGTTTTCAATCTCGACTTCCTATTACTCAACGTGAAGAAATTTTTACGAGATCGAAGAAGTAGTTATGTGGAGAGGTAATTTAGATCATTTCCGTTCAGAGGGGTTTAGCGTAGTTAAAGTATAAATCAAGTAGGAAGCAGGTAAGTAAATTCCAAATAGCCTTCAAGTTTGCAAACAAAAAACTTTAAAACTAATTTATAACAATTTTAAAAACAAAATTTAAAACAATTTCAAACAATAATTTTGAGTTGTGAAATTGATAATTGAGCTAAATGTTAAATAATTTTTAAATTTTTCCGCTGATAGGTTGGCAATTCTTAAGTAATTTCACTTCTGACATAATTTTCAAAATGTCCTAGAATTGTGAAATGTTCAAAAATTTAAAAAATTCAACGAAATTTTAACATAGGTAATCAAGAAGTGTTTTACCTTTATCCTGATTTCACAAAGTACTTCAACGCTATGAACTGTACGTATGTTTTAACACAAGAGCCTGGCATCTTCTAGATTGTAGTAGGAAAAAAAAATAACATCATACGCCGAACAACGACCGATCATGGCATCTGACGTCCATATAATAGGATTATTGACCTAAAAAATTGTTTTTGCTGAAAACTACCAAAAACGTTGTTTTTCATTAATTTTAGGATTTTTGTCCGCTACTCTGACGATTTTGCAAAACCTACAACACTTAACCGAGCTTACAAAATTTTCCCATTGATCTTAAGATCAAAAGATCCATTGATCAAAAGATTTTGAATTTGATCTCGAAGTTGAGTTTGATCTCGAAGTTGACTTTGATCTCGAAGTTAAGTTTGATCTCGAAGTTCATTTTAATCTCGAAGTTGAGTTTGATATCGAAGTTGACTTTGATCTCGAAGTTCATTTTGATCTCGAAGTTGACTTCGAACTCGAAGTTGACTTTGATCTCGAAGTTGAGTTTGATCTCGAAGTTCATTTTGATCTCGAAGTTGACTTTGATCTCGAAGTTGAGTTTGATCTCGAAGTTCATTTTGATCTCGAAGTTGAGTTTGATCTCGAAGTTGAGTTTGATCTCGAAGTTCATTTTGATCTCGAAGTTGACTTCGAACTCGAAGTTGACTTTGATCTCGAAGTTCATTTTGATCTCGAAGTTGAGTTTGATCTCGAAGTTGAGTTTGATCTCGAAGTTGACTTTGATCTCGAAGTTCATTTTGATCTCGAAGTTGACTTTGATCTCGAGGTTGAGTTTGATCTCGAAGTTCATTTTGATCTCGAAGTTGACTTCGAACTCAAAGTTGACTTTGATCTCGAAGTTCATTTTGATCTCGAAGTTGAGTTCGATCTCGAAGTTGAGTTTGATCTCGAAGTTGAATTTGATCTCGAAGTTGAGTTTGATCTCGAAGTTCATTTTGATCTCGAAGTTGACTTTGATCATTTTTTATTCGTATTTTTTAATGTTGGAGTTAAGAACACAATTTTTTGTACTTGGTAGGTACATACCAGCGTCGAATGCGATTAACCGCACCCTGGTATGTGCAAAATCCGGTTTTTGGCGACTGTTCGAAGTTTTTTTTAGAGTTTGTAACGCCAAACTCTGTTTTGAGTTACAATTTCAAACAGCCTTAAACGCCTAGAACAGGCCGCCTCTTGGAGTTTTAGATCGATTTTTCTTGCAGAGCCGTGTTACCATCGAAGAATGAATTCGATGTGAAGAATTTTCAACTTTTTCATATCAGAGTTCACGATACGCATGAAAATATTAAATTATTTTTAGCTAAATGTGACGCTGAATATTAACGCAGTTAGTACAGTATTGGTGTCGTTAGAACTCCTCTCTGTTTCCCGCAGATTTTTTTCCCCGCAAGCAATAATTTTTTCCTTTATCCAAAAGAGGGGAAAAATGCGAATAAAATTCTCGGGAGTTGAATCATAAGCAAATACGGCGGAACCTTAATAGAAAATAACTACTCTCGTCCCTAACGTTGTCTCATGATGAAAAACGCCGATTAGGTTAGGGGGGTGAAAAAAATTCTTCCCCAATGAAAATGAGGTCTCCGTTTTCCCGGAGTCGGTTCCGCATAAATAAAGAAGAGGCGGATATAAATCACGGGAAATGGAGGAAAATTCGTACGAAGACAATGAAAGCCAAAAGCAATAACTCTCCAGTGGTGATAGGAACGGAGATATACCCTAGATGGCGTCGCGGTCAGGAGAAAGAGAGACAATCAGGGTTAAGAGGGCGAGAACTCGAATCCTGAGTTGTTTTTCCCCCTCTCTTTTTTTTCAAATGAAAAACTGCTCAGTTTTATTCGACCGAAAGGGTTTCGATGGCAATTAATGCAAATGGCTCCGATGGTCAGTCGCAAATCGACGGTTTCCCCTTGCCCGTTTTCCACTCAACCACTTGAATTCCGGATTTCGAGGGTTTCCAAATCGGAATTTTCGCTTTGCCGCGGACGATGGATCAGAGTTGAAAGCGGAAAATTGTTTGAAAACCTAAAACGACTGCGGGAGAGCGCACGTTTTTCGTTCCTGGCAAAAATTCGAATTTTATTTACCCTGACTCTAGAAATATTGAATTTACTATATCAATTTAATCGCGATAATTCCGAAAGGAATTTTTTCCTTAAATCCAAATTTAATCGAATTAAATTTAACTCAGTAAGCTTTAAGCTAAGTATAACAAGGAGAAATGGTTTGGCAATTTTTTGTGATATTTTATGTAATTTTTCAAGTTTAAAACCTCGGTTAAGTAGCCCATTTTCACATAAAACGGAAAATTTACAATTTTTTTGTATATTTTTTTTTAATAAATTGTCTAATTTTTTCTTGTTTTGCAAATATTAGCAGCGCGTAGAAAAAAGTGGTAGAATCGTGGCCGAAGAAAGTGCCGATAGGCGCAACCTCGGGCGCCTAGATCCAATCTTGAGGCCTTTGCATGGTAATACGCTTTGACCTCCCTTTACAACAACAACAATAACAAAGAAGACGCCCTGTAACGAGGCCTGACCCGGGTCAATGGGCACGACTTCTACGTGCGAGCTTTCATAACGTTGTACACGTATTCGGTTGCGTAACCGACCGGAAGTAACTACGGTTATTGGTGAACTGACATAACGAGCCGATAATGGATTTCGAAAAAAATGAAAGAGCGAAAAAATTGAATTTTTTCGAAAACAAAAATAGTTGACCTCATTTGGCAAATTTAGTAGTTGGTACCTGCCTGAAACAATTTATGTATAACGCACCAATTTTTTTAGATTTTTAAAACTGTTTTTACTTCCATATTTACAGAGTAAATGGAAGTATTGTGATCGTCCTAAAATCGAGGATCGGAACGGAGCTTCAGAAAAAACTTTTTCTTATACACATTTACTCAGAATCACTTCCTGAACAAGTGTCTGTGTGTCCGTTACGTCCGTTACGTCCGTTACGTCCGTCTGTCCGTCTGTCCGTCTGTCCGTCTGTGGTCATTTACAAAAATGGCCATAACTCTCTCATTTCTCAACCTTTTTTCAAATTTCTTGAACTGAAATGTTTGTCTTGGCAAGACCTAACACCCTGTTTAATCGGAATTTGGATAACGCACAGTACTTCCGATATATTTGCATTTTTAGTGTTTTCATTTTTATTTTTTTCCGGCCGCAAAAATGAACCGATTTGAGCGTTCTTGGTCTTAAAATCTTTGTTTTACCTTGCAGAATATGTGGATATTTTTTACATTCCGAAAATGTGGCGTTTTTTCATTTTGGGCAAATTTTAAAATTTTAATAGTGAATTTTTCGATATTTTTGGCCTAAACACCCTTAAAAGCAGTCAAAATATGATCAAATTGTGTCACAATTTTACGTTCAAAATATGGAAGTATTGTGTGTTATCTACGCACCACTGGTTTTTTTTTTGTTTAAATGAAAAAAAAATTTATTTCTAAAACCATTTTTACAAAAATTCGCCCAAATGCCGCATCAAATTGGTGAATTCAAAAAAAAAAAAAAATACACCACTATTCAGTCTTTTTACGGATCTTCAGGTACCTGTTCAAAAACAAAGGTAAAACATATGTGGGTACCCTTTTCCGGTTACCGGTCAACAAAGCCGGTATAATGTGGAGGGTTTCGATTTTTTAAGCATGTTTACCTAATCATTTTCACTAGCGCTCAAATTTATTTCATGATGAGGGCTCAGGTCGAATATCAACATTGACCACTTCAGCAAAGTGATGCCGCATTAATAGCCAAGTTTTGACTTCAGTTTTCACTAAAGCTGACAAACGAGCTTAGCGGTTGAGTGACACTGATCCTAAAACGCGGGCTTAGAAGCTTCCAACTTGGGCTTGACTTCATTAATACCGGCTTAATTAAGTTCGAAAACCCTCGGCGAAGATTGATATTCGCACGGCGTCTGTTTAATAATTATTTCCCTTCGAGCCGATAGTGGACAGATGGCGTCCCGATGACAATGGGACGAGTTGGAAATTTCGACCATTCATCAAAAAAAGGAATTCCAAAGCCGGAGGACGTCCGAGGCGTCAGCGTCAAATCTGATTATCGGACGTTTGCGCCATGTTTGAAAGAAAATTCGGAAAATCGAAAATTTCATTGAATTGTCGACTAGATTCCTAATATCTAACTTCATGAACCTGAAAAATCAAATTTTGATCTCTCAGGAATCATGTGTGATTATCCTGTACCTTCAGATTTACCTATTTGAAAATTGATGTTGGGTTTGATATGTTTTGTGTTTTTAAATATACCTGGATTCAGTTCCAAATGATCAGATTTCTCGAAAGAGCAGCACCTGTTCGTCGACAAATAATGAAATTGTACGTCGCATGAGTTTTTCAACATGGGTACTGTACACAGGAACCTCAAGGGCCAAAACGAATTTCGGATGAACCCCCTCGAAAACCCCCAACTACTATCAGACGTATTAAAAAAAGAGATTTTTCCTTCTTTTGTACAGCAGTGTACACGAGGAGTTAACAGTTTTATCCTGGGTCAGCAGGAAAGTCAGTTTTGGGACAGACCTAGCCAGCGTAACAGAGAACTCTTGCGGTTTAGGCTATCCATCACCCTCACTTTACACGCTCTGCATAGAATAATGTACCAAAATTTATACCATTTAATGGAAGATAAAACGACAGAACAAAAAAAAAAAAAAACAAGAGTTCGAGTTATGGTCATATCTTATGTGTTTAAGCACGCCCCAGTTCGAAAAACATGTTTCCAGCCTGTGCAAGGAGGTCTGTTAGCAAAATTCCAGGTGAACGGCTGATCCGATTTGGAAGTTTTTTAGGAATTTGATATTATAGGTTTTTGAACCTTACCAACTTACAGCTGATTGGGTACTTCATAATACTTGAATTGACGTTTACCTGAAACAATAAAAAAAACATTATTAACAATATTACAGGCTAGCTGTAGAATACCCTGTTGAAAATTACCCATCAATTTCATTATTACTTAATAAATTTTCAAAAAAGTAGTTTTTAACCGGAGAAATGTGGGGTTTTATGAAGCAAAAAGCGGGTTTCCTGGAAAAAAAAACTTAAAAATCGTAGGCTGTAAACAAATTGAGATAGAAAAATGCGGTTGGCGACGTTTCGTAACTGGTCTAGTTTCACAAAGTTTTTTTTACACCAATTTCGGGATACCCATGTATACCAGTCAGTATATCTGAAGGGTAAGGGGAAAGAACAGAAAATGTCAATTTTTCCCGAAAACAAGATTAATAGCGCCTTCTGTAGGAATTCAAAGGTACTAACCGTATACTGAAACTCCAAGGGGGAAAAGTATAAATGTCGCAATGAGAAGCAACGAAAGATTCGGTGTAAGGGGAGAAAACGAGGAGTTTAAAATACAAAACCTGCTTTTTCTCTAAAAGTACTTTTTGTGACATTCCTCGTTTCTTCCCCTTACCCTTCATCTAAGAGAACATTTCAGTAAGCATAAAAACACATCATGTTATTCACTTCCATGTAAATAAGAAATTTTGGACCGAATTGAAGATATTCGGTTTTTCGATATTTGGACGGGAGTAACAATACTCAAAACTCCCATTTCAGTCTAAATAACAAATGTAATTTTTACCAGACATATCGGAAAAATGCCGAACGTTCGATTCGTGCGCCCACGGCCGAACGCACGAAATGTCGAGCCGGCCACCCTCGGCCGAGACGGGCAAAAACTTTTACAACCCTCGACCGTGTAGTCATTATCGAGTAATTTGCTCGACTTTCAAAAAGCCTGTAAAGCCTTTTTTCCACCGTCGTAAAAATACGTTTGGAGTCACTCAATTATCGTTCGCCGTTGAAAAATGGAGAGCGACCGATGCTATAAATTAAACGAGCTCGAGAGAGTCGCAGTGGGAAAATAAAATTGATAATTCCGACACGGATAATTCAACAGTGCACAAAAAGAAGGTAGTACGTAAATTTGATGATGACAATTACGAAAATACGAGGGAAATTGACACGGTTCTCACAAGCAGCCGGATTTTGGTTGAAAACATTGAATTTTATGGAGTCAGAAAGTATTCATAATGTCAAAATCGTCCGGGAGTGATCCAGGATATCATGGAGTGAGCGGAATGGAATGAGAGGAGGGAACGGATTGAGTGGAGTGATGAGAGACGATTAAGAGGAGAGTGGAGTGAGAGAAGAGAACGGAATGAGTGGAGCGAGAGGGGAGTGGAGTGAGTGGAGCGAGAGGGGGGAGGGTGGAGTGAGTGGGCCGAGAAAGGGGGAAGTGAGTGGAGGGAGAGGGGGATGGAGTGAGTGGAGGGAGTGGAGCGAATGGAGTGAGAGGAGGAAATAGAGTGAGTAGATAGTGGAGTGAACGGATTAAGAGAAGGGAGTGGAGTGAGAGAGGGTTGGAGTGAGGGGCAGTGGAGGGAGTGGTGCGAATGGAGAGCGTGGAGCGAATGGAGCAAGAGGAGGGGATGGAGTGTGTGGATAGTGGAGTGATAGGAGTAAGAGAAGGGAATGGACTGAGAGGAGGGAATGAAGTGAGAGAGGGAACGGAGTGAGTAGGTAGTGGAGTGAGTAGGTAGTGGAGAGAGTAGGTAGTGGAGAGAGTAGGTAGTGGAGTGAGAGGAGGGAATGAAGTGAGTAGGTGGTGGAGTGAGTAGGTAGTGGAGTGAGTAGGTGGTGGGGTGAGTAGGTAGTGGAGTGAGTAGGTAGTGGAGTGAGTAACTAGTGGAGTGAGTAGGTAGTGGAGTGAGTAGGTAGTGGAGTGAGTAGGTAGTGGAGTGAGTAGGTAGTGGAGTGAGAGGAGGGAATGGAGTGAGAGGAGGGAATATAGTGAGTGGAGAGTAGAGTTAGAGAAGTGAATGGTGCAAGAAGAGTTAGTGGTGGGAATAAAGAGAGTGGAGTGGATAGAGTGAGAGCGGAGTAAGTGGAGAGTGGAGTGAATGGAGAGTGGAGTGAGTGGAGCGAATGGAGTGATGGAGTAAATCGAGTAAATGAAGCTAATAAAATGAAGGTAATAAACCAAAAAAGCTATTGCATTATTAGGTAAGTATATCAGGTCAAAAACTAATTTTGAATAAATTTTTTAATTAATTTGAGCTCTTGATTGGAATTTTCAAATTTTTTGAAATCTTCAATGTCCTATGCGTTGCAAGTATTTAAAAAAACAGTGAATTTGTCATCTCAACTCAAAGTAGAAATAAAACCATGGTAAACATGGTTAACAATTTTCCAGGTTTTTCAAATGAGGAAAAAATCTTAAAGACTATACGAGGGATAACCGCCAGGACGAGGGGAGACCATAATTCCGCTATCTTCTTTAGACTGGCCACTAAAAACCCACACGGTCCAGGATTGCCGGGGCGAACACGATCCTCAAACCAAACACTATTTCACGTTCCCGTCGGTCAGTCATGCCGGGTTACCATCTGCCGGCGGAAACAAATAACTGGAATCCGAGGTTTAATAATATCGTTATGTACCCTCTTGTCGGGTCGGTTGTGCAGACCGCGTCTCCGTTATTCCCATTTCCAAGTTACTTGACCTCCCGATCGGGTCCCACAAGGTCGGGGTCTGAAAGGAATGGGAAAATCGTCGGATATTGGAACATTCGACGATCCTTACGCCTAAGGACCTTTTTCTGTACGATGTCCTCGATGCAGGAAAAGGAGCGACTCAGGGGGATGAAAGTGCTGAATTTCAGAGAACGGTTGTATAAAATATAATAAAGATTTTATTGAGTTTTGAGTTGACTCTAAAAAGTTCACTCATATAAAACAAAAATGATTAAAAAATTCAGAGAGACGAATTGTGCACAATAATGCTGAATTAATTTTAAGACAATGTCAAAATGCAAATTTAGGAGAATTTTAAAATGAAAATTTGAGCGGGATTCTAAAAAGGTTGAGAATTGAGATATAATATATCTCAATATATTATACCAATATATTATATTGGTACATGGTATCGACGTTTTACACGTTTTTAACGTTAAGAATTCATCAGTACGACAAACACTGTCAATCCGTCATTTGGAAAACTACGGAGAATTTGATCAATAATAATCTTTTTACCGTTCTCAACTAAAACGTAACGGTAGATATTGGACTTCACAGAAATCGTGCGGAGGGACAAATATTTGAACTGTAATATTGAAAAGGTGTATTATATCAGTTAGATTAGGCTATAGATAGCGGTCCATGGCAGAGATCTATTTTGTGTGGGATACGAGCCGATCCCACGCTGTCCTAGGAAAACATTGAATTATTCATGCAACAGTTGAGAAAAAGAAAATGAATCAATCTTTTCCAACATTGACATTCGTAGAGTTCCATTATCGAAAATTATTTTTATCCAGTTATATTCTAAAGTCTTTACGCCGCTATTTGCAATAAAAAATCAACAATAAATTTTCAAGCGTTGAAACACGCCAAAAATAATCAATTTTTGGGATTTCATGTCTCCGCAGATGATATTACAGACTAAAATCGGAAGAATTTCTCGAAGTAGAATTTACTGTATTTATGAATTTTATTGCCACATAAAAATTGCTGAGATCACCCAGGGGGGGGGGATCGTCATTCTCACTCTCTTCACCCAAAAAAACTAAAACATTTGACAAAAATTAAAACTGGCCAGGCGCAAATATCAAACGAAAAAATCCCTTGGTCCAATAATATATTGTTAAGGGATATAACTTAACTAATATATTAGTTTTGCTACATTTTACAGTCTTTTTTGTTGAATTTGTGGAGGACCACCAAGACGAGCAGTTTTTGTGATGAACCTTTGAAGAGGCCGGAAATTTCGAAAGCGCTCGGGAGATGATTATTGAGAGTGACGAGAAAACTTCGTACTTTGATTATGAGAACGTTCAATACTAGGTAGAAGTTTTTTGAAATACCTTTTTCGGGGTATTCATTTCTTCAATTCAAAACCCTACCATCGTACAATCGATTTTTCCCGCGATACGCCATTTCAAAAACAAAGACTAGTACTAAAAAAAATCGCTACAAGGCTCAAACAACGTTCGGTTTACCGCATATTTTCTTAGTTAACCCGTACACGTTTCCTGACCGGGCAAATGGCGGATATAATTTTGAACCGCGCCCCTGCCCTGTTTTTTATTTTTTCTCCACTATAATTCCTATCCCGGTTTTCCAATGTCGACCAATGGAAGAAAAGGATCGAAGAAAAAGGAACACGTACCGTTTCCACTTCAATACGTACCGACTGGCCTTGAATCTTTGACCCTTTCTGCGTTACTTTCGCGTTTTGCACCGCAGTTAAGGCGAAGAGTAAAAAAAAACAGCGGGGAAATAAAATACGCAGTTACCCGTTTTTATAGGTAGCCCTCGGCAGCTGGCGGGATCATGCAAATGCTCGCACAATGAGAAGCTAATGGTTCCCTCGTTACTACTCAAGGACGTTAACTTCGCATTGTTTTAAACTATTCGCTCTCTCCTGTTCTTTTTTTTTGGGCGTTAATATTGTGCAAGGCTCGGAAATAATGTACTTACAATCGCTGTGAAAATCCCCCTATTGTGGTAATTGCTCAATTGCATGGGAAACGATTCAAATCCTCGGAGTTACTTCGAAATCATAAGTTGGCGCGTTGCTTTTCTCTCTTATGTGAAGTACCTATAAAACCTCCATTTTAATTTTCGCGTTGATTGAGAAACACGCAACACCTTCAGACGTAAACTTTTGAAACGTATAAACAAAACTTTAACCGATTTAGGTATCAAAAATGGTAATACGTGAATTTATGACTTTTAAATAAATTTCTGACACTAAATTTTAGACACTAGGAGGCTAAACGGGTAAAAACTTTTTTAAAATTTAAAACAAATAAACAAAACTTTAACTAATTTAGGTATTAAAAATGGTCAAAAACCAGTGTTGCTTCGTAGATAACGATAATCCTATACTCTGATACGTGAATTTTTGACGCTTTCCGACGGTATCCTCATTTTTGCAATCACTATAAAATGCAGAGGGCTTATGGCCATTTGACTGAGGCTAAGCCTAGAACACGGAAAAATCTCCAAAGCAAAAAATGTACTTCTCCTAAAAAATTAATAAAAAAGTTTTAAAAATTAAAAAAAAATATTTAAAAAAATCAAAAATTTATAAAAAAATTAAAATCTTTTTATAGAAATTAAAAATAAATTTTAATTTAAAATTATTTAAAAATTCAAATTAATTTAGTTTAAAAAATTTTATATAACAAAAAATGTAATAAATAATTTTAAAATTTAGAATTAAAAAAAAAATATAGGACAAAAAAATTTAATAAATGACCAAAAGAATATTCAAGAAAGACAATCTCAAATGTGAACACCCTGGGTATCCCTCAACAATGTGTTAGATCGAATGTTTAAAGGAAAACAGCTGATTCAGTCCGTGCATTGCAGAAAGAAGACGCCGAAACGGCACGCGCACGATTGGTCGCGCTCCAGTTAACGTGAAAACGAGGAGGAGTCTCAATGACTTGAAAAGTATGCGTTTTTCAAACGACAATTCGAGGGGGCCGATTTGTTTCCAATTTCACGGATTGTCATTGTTAGGCAAATTGGGTTAGGATGACTTGATTTTCAGTTGACCGCGGCCCGAAACGTCAGGTAGTTTTTCATTTTTCAGAAAAAAACCGAAATACTCAGGAATAAATCTGCATGATGACGAGCTAAAAATGTCAGCTGAGTTCTTCAGCGATACCGGTATTAATTGGGAGGGTGTCGGAATTTTGCCTTTTTGACCTCGTCATAGCTTCAAAAACGTACTTAGCAGCATTTTCGAAAAATTGAATTTTTTGAAAACTACATCCATTTTTGGCAAACTGGTTGTTATTGGCATTTGAGCCCTAAGAAGCCCTTTTTTTAGCCCTACTCAACTCATTTCGACATTTTTTTAAACGAATAAATTAAATTTTAACGACCGTAGGGATTAAAAATGGCAGAAATTGCCAAAAAGCAGTGGTGCGCAGATAACCCGCAATACCTTCTTTTTTTATTTTGAGGTACTTCCATACTGTGATTTTGGGGTACGTTTTTGAACAAAAGCCATTTTGATTAATTTGATGGCTAAAAATTTCAAAAATGTCAGAAAAAAACTGTATGCAAACATTAAAACCCACCTGAAATCAAAATACGTCTAGTTACCGAAATGTAGAAAATATCCACGTATTTTGCAAATTGGATAAAAAATTTAAGACCAAGAACGCTCAAATCGGTCCATTTTTTGCCAGAAAAAAATAGAATAGAAAAAAAATTGCTTGACCGATTGTTTCTGGAAATAATGTATCAAAATAGAAATGTATGCTTCAAGAGCGTGATTTTTGATTTTTGAAAAATATTGCTGAGTGAATCAAACTAGACCTTCGGAAGCTCATTATAACCTACCGTTAAAGAGATCAAGCAAAAAAACCTGTCAAAAACAATTTTGAATTTTTCTGGGATCGGGGACCCAGCGGTTGGACATATCAAGATAATTCCTCTCTATCTCTTGATCCTGGATAACGGAACGGCCCATTATCCAGGTAAGACTGTCATATCGGACTGGTGCCTTTTCAAGTTCAGAGACTCGGCGGTGTCGCTCGTATGCAAATCGCGTCTTTCGTTCCCGTCGCAGTCGAATCGAGTCGAGTCATGTCGGAATAATCGTCCCCACCCCCGAAGGAACAATAGGCGGAGGTCAGGGGTCGAGGCTACGTGGGTGTTCACCTCAGCCGCATAACCGACCATGTACCGACATGAGACGAGGGCGATTCCGTTTTTGCGTCTAATATCTCAATTTTTGAGCGCCAGCGCACCATGAATTTTCCCAGGGTTAATATTCCACTTTTTCTCGGCATATCCGATAAATTGGGTCTAATTTGAGCGGAAAATGTAAAATCATCCGACCTTTTACAAACAAAAAAAAAAAGATATGAAAAACGCAGTAACTCCGATATGCAGTAAATAATATATATCTAATATACTCGTATATACTAGTATATTATACTCCGATATACTCCTCACAATACCCGCTGTATCAATCCAAAAATTCAATTATTTCCTCAAATACAATCTATAAGGAAGAGGGAAGGTAAAAACCCGCACGAACTGTCTTCACAGATGCCTTGAAATAGTTACCTACCGTCGACCATCTGGAAGAGCAAGTTCATCTTCGATCAGCCATGAGACATTCGCTGTTGAACGTAGCGGTTAACGGCGCATGCGCGGGCGAGATGCGAGATTCGTATCTGCGCACGCACGTTTCGCGCGAAAAGGTCGACCGCGAGTACCGCGGTTCCTTTCCGCCTCGAGGGTTCACCTCGCTTCGAAAACCAAAGGTCGCTGTTGCGTTATATAGGCGATACTCGAGCTCATCCTTACAATGTTATGGAACACGGCCTAGAAAATGTCACTGCGCTATGAAAATTCCGAAAAATGGTCCTCAGTGAAAAAACATGGATTCCGGCGAAACTTTTGCTTCATGTAATTAGTAGATGAGAACGAAGTGGTGCGGAGATAACAGAGCTAACTTCCATATTAAGACACACCAATCCAACCGTGGATGCAAACTCAACTGCCAAAATCACCAAAAACACTCAACTGACAACCACGAGAATCGAACGCAACCCTCAGACCCAACTAACAAACTGAACCCACATACTCAACTCTCAAGCTCAACTCCCAACCTCGACCCACAAACTCAACTCTCAAACTCAACCCACATACTCAACTCTCAAACTGAACTCACAAACTCAACATGCAAACTCAACTCTCACACTTGACTCACAAACTCAACTTTGAAACTCAACTCTCAAATTTAACTTTTAAACTAAACTCACAAAATCAACTCTCAAACTGAATTTTTAAACTAAACTTACAAACTCAATTCACACACACAAACCTCAAACTGAATTCAAAAACTCAACATGCAAACTCAACTCTCACCACTTGATTCACAAACACAACTCTCAAACTGAACTCACTAACTCAACATGCAAACTCAACCCACAATCTGAACTTTTAAACTCAACTTTCAAACTGAACATTCAAAGTCGACTCACTATCTCAACTTTCAAACTCAACTCACAAACTGATCTCACAAACTCAACTCTCACACTTGACTCACAAACTCAACTTTCAAACTGAACTCTCAAACTCAACTTACAAAGTCATCTCTCAAAGTAAAGAATTAAAAGTTGAGTTAGGAAGTTCAGCTGGTCAGTCGAGTTTATGGCTTAAGTTTGAGAGTTGAGTTCAAAAGTTGAGTTTGTGGTTTGAATTTGAGTGTTCAATTTGAGGGATGAGTTAGTGAATCGAGCTTGTCAGTTACGTTTGAGATAAGTTCAGTTTGAGTGCTGAGTTTGAGAGTTGGGTTTAAAGGTCCAGTTTGTGGGTTGAGTTGAGTGTGTTGTTGAGCTTGAGAGTTTAGTTTGAAAGTAGAGTTTGTGAGTTAAGCTTGAAGGTAGGCTAAGAGTTGAGGCTGTGAGTTCAGTTTGTAGGTTAAGTTTGAGAGATAAGTGTGACAGTTGAGACCAAAAGTTTAGTTTGAGGGTCGAGTTTGTGGGTTAGGTTTGAGAGTTGAGTTTTGGGTTGATTTTGAGAGTTGAGGGTTAGAGTTAAGTTCTTAAACAAGTTTGTGTTTTGATTTGGTAGGTTGAGTTTGTGATCTGAGTTTTTGAGAGTTGATTTTGTGAGTTTAGTTTGTGGGTTGAGTTTGTGAGTTTTGTGTGTATGTCTAGTTTATTAGTGTTTGTAGCGGGTTAGGTTTTAAGAATTGAGTTTGTGGGTTAAGTTTTAGAGTAGGTATACAATAAGGAAAAGACGAGATTGAGAGGTGAGTTTTGGGTTGATTTTGAGAGTTGAGGGGTGGAGTTGAGTTCCAAATTAAGTTTGTGTTCTGATTTGGTAGGTTGAGTTTGTGATCTGAGTTTTTGAGAGTTGATTTTGTGAGTTTAGTTTGTGGGTTGAGTTTGTGAGTTTTGTGTGTATGTCTAGTTTATTAGTGTTTGTAGCGGGTTAGGTTTTAAGAATTGAGTTTGTGGGTTAAGTTTTAGAGTAGGTATACAATAAGGAAAAGACGAGATTGAGAGGTGAGTTTTGGGTTGATTTTGAGAGTTGAGGGGTGGAGTTGAGTTCCAAATTAAGTTTGTGTTCTGATCTGGTAGGTTGAGTTGTTGAGTTTAGTTTTTGAGAGCAGATTTTGTTAGTTCATTTTGTGGGTAGAGTTTGTGAGCATTGTGTGCATGTCCAGATTGCTAGTCGAGTTTGAATTGAGCTCGGAATTTTCCTTAGAAATCTTTCATAACTGATTCAATTCCGATTAATTTTTTGTAATTGATTTCAACGTTGATTAATTTTGTATATTGTAACAGGCGACTCAAAGAAAAACTCAAAGAAAAAATGTCCCGTGAAAAAGAATAGAGAAATGTACAACTGTAGCGCACAAATGCCTTTAGATGGCCTAAATAACAAGCTGCTGATTCCCAGCCGAGAATCTGAGAGAGTCGAAATGGTTTCATGCATTGAGAAATTTCAATTCTGAATCATACAGGGAGCAATAAAGTGGCTGATTTGTAAGAGGACAAATTGGCCTGAGTGGTTTATGAGGCTGGTAGACTTATTTATATACTAGAACCTTCCAGTGCGATAGCTAACACTTGACTAATCGGATGGCTTCGACAATATTTCAATTTCCAACGAGGCATCCTACGCTTCGGGACAAGGCATCTCGATATTATATATTTTGTTATCCCGATAACGTACATGTGTCTTCTCGCTAGAGATAACAATCTAGGACTCCCTAGGGTGTGGGAAGAGTTCGGATTTCGCCACTTGGATCCCACAGTTCGGTTTCGATGTTGAAATAGGTGAAATTACATCATCCCGTGGTGAGTACATGAGTAAATCAGTCCTGATTGTCTTTCCTTGGTCCAGAGTTTTTCGTCACTATACTCGAGGAAGAACTCCCATGTAAATAGAATATGAAACTTTTTCCAGGACCTTCGACCGGATAATCATTCCAAGGATTGACCCAGCGTCGTAGTTAACTGCACCAGCTGTCCCGGATGAGTGATGTGAGCTGTGTGTAGTCCGTGGTGCTGATATGAATGCATGACTCCTCTTTGTTTTGTACTTAGTGTTGTTCCTAGCGATTGCTTGTAGTTGGTTTGTTGATATTTAATTAGTAAACAGGTAGGGAGTTTATTGAAAATTTTTGTTAATTTTTAAAAGAGCTTTATTTTTGTATTTTGAATGACACATATTTTTTTATGAATTAGTACTAATTCATAAAAAGATTTTGATGTTGAGTTTATCTTAGTTTTATCTTGCCTGAAGGGTTAATGTTTCTAGTCAATGACAGGGTAGGTTCAAATGTGACAGGTGGAGGTAATTTCCGAGTAAGCGGTTGTTTAAAAATTGTTTAGTAAAAGTATATGTCTCTGCCGAATTGTGATGCATTTCCGTTGGTTTTCGAGGCCCTGAGGAAGGTAATAAATTTACAGAAACGTCGGCAAGGAAATAGAGGAGTTTTATTTGAGTGGCCCTATTCCCAATCAGCTGGTGGAGTTGAAGATTATCATTCCATGGACATGTTATGAGTTTTTGGACATGTTACTCAAGCGCAAAGTTGTCGAATAGAAAACAATTGATAGAAATCTGATTGAAAAAAGGAAAATTTTTCCAGTTTTTACATTGGGCTTGTTTTTTATTGTATTGTTATAGGGAAAAACGTTTAATTAATGTGGCATTTCTCTTGCAGGAAAATTCTCTAGCTTCCCAACGGTGTCCTCAGATTTGAGTTTACACACAAATTGAAAGAGTTACAGCCATTTATGGTGAGTGAAGCTCGAAAAAACGAGAATGGAACTAGATAGGGGCTTCTAGCGGGCTGGAAAAAGTGAGATTTGATTAAAATTTGTCCCGATTATTCCCCATCAAAGAGGTAGACACTCTAGATGTTAGATTACAACGTGTAAGTAGGTACCGTGCGGTACCTAACAAATATCGTTTTCTCATCGACTAACAAAAATGCATAATTTACAACATTGCACATACGAGGGATTTCACGGCGTGCGAAAACAATTTACAATTTCCTACCCGTCTCTATAGAGAAATAATGGTACATTGTAAATCCCCGTAATTGGAATGTGGGAAATTCGATAGTTCCAACGACCGTGTACCGTTGATCGCCGTAGATCCTGTTCGATGTCGTATACGGAGTCACTTCTTTTTCTCCTTTTGTTATATACGCGGCGAGAGAGAGGAGTTATTATTTTTCAGTTGGCGAGCACTCGAGAGAAATATCGCTTCGGAAACGTGAGATCCATACTTCATCGTTCAGCAGCCGCTACCCGTTACCCGACTGTTTGTTTCTTTACGTGATGAGCCGGTTTTGAATTTCCAATGTGCGAAACGCCTCGGCCGACATTAATTTTTCACACCGTTACGATAGAGACCGGAGGTAACACACGATACCTCCATATTTCGATACGTAAATTTTTGAACCAAAGCAATTTGATTTTGACCGATTCGGAGGCTAAAAAGATAAAAAATATCAAGAAACACTACGCAAATTTTGAAACCCGCCTAATATAGTGGGAGTACTGTGAGTAATTCGGATTCCGGTTAAACAGGATGATAGGTCTTGCTGAGAGGAACATTCCAGTTCAAGAAATTTGAAAAAAGGTTAAGAATTGAGGGATCTATGGCCATTTTTGTACGGACACAGTAAGGACATACAGACACTTGTTCAGGAAGAGATTTCGAGAAAAATTGTGCGAGTAAAAGTTGCTGCAATTTTTGAATTGTAGGCCCAGCTGACTGTGAGTAATGTGATATCTACGGTAAATGGAGGTTTTTTCAGAAGCTCCGATCCGATTTTCGATTTTAGGACGATTATACTTATTTTATTATTTTTATATTTTAGGACGATACTTCCATTTACTTCGTAAATATTTGATATGGAAGTAAAAATTGATTTTGACGATGAAATTATTTATTAGTCCCAATGTTTGGCCTGAAATCAATTTTTTTTTAAAATTAGGTTGTTGGATAGGTACCTCTTTATATAGAATTTTTAATTAATAGCATTCGGGAAATCAAATTCGACGAATTTTCTTTCAGAATATTTTCAAGATTTTTTCTCGAAATTATTATATTAACGAGTCCCTTCTGTCAAATTCGATGACTCCAATTATGGCACTCGGAGGCCAGCCTGTCGGATCTGTCGGAATTAATTGAGTTTTCAATGTTCCATTATACGGTCGCGTGATTCTGATCCTTTCCTGACGCCAAGGGCGGCCTGATCACGAGAGCGATGGTTTTCGGAAGTGGTACCTATTTTTCGGGACTGATTTCCGCCAGATTCGACTCGCGTTTCAAGGATTGAAGGAACGGGGGGGAAAAAGTTGGTTTAAAACCTATGTAGGTCGAGGCTACATTAAATGTAGCCCATAATTCAAAAAGTTAACTTTCGCAGTTAACAAATTTGTTTACTGCAAAAGTTAACTTGTTGCATCGGAAAGTCGAAATGTCCCGTTGAGATCAACATGTCAATAAAAAATGTCAATTTCGTCCGAAAAACTCGCTAATTTGATTTATATAAATTTCTCAATCAGCTTCGGAAAACTCTCGAATACATTTAGAAAGCTCTCCATTTGGCTTTGACATTTGAATTCTCAAAATTCACAATCCGCCTCGAAAAAATCCCAAACTAGCTTAGAAAACGCTCGAATTGATATGAGAAATCCTCAAATTTTCGTGGAAAATTCTCAGCTTAATTTGGAGAATTCTCAATTTAGTTTAGACAATTCTCAAACTAGCTTGGAATGTTCTCAATTTAGAAAATTCTAAAACAAGCAACAAGTTTCAAATTCAGTTTGAGAAAATTCTCATTTTCTTATTTTGAAAAATTTTTTAATTTCATCTGGTACATTCTCAACTGGATTTTGAAAAACCTCAGATTTATTTTGAAAATGCTCAATTCGACTGGGTAAGGCTCCATAATTTGACAGATATCGGATTCATTTCCCGATGAAAGATATGTTACGTACTCGGCGAAAATTTTCACGCCTTTTCCGGCCGTCCGAACCCGAAGCCATTCGTTGCGGTCCGATTTCTATCCGACATCTTCCAGCACCAATTGACCCTCATTTCGTCCAGTTTAACCCGATCCGTTGCCGTTCAGTTCCGCGCACGTCCGCCGACGAACCGTTTGCGGTCGGCTTTCCTAATGAAAAAGCGCCAGTTACCCGAACGTCGAATCGTCTCGAATAGCGATGATAGATCTAGTTTAGCTCCTCATCCACTTTTGTGTATTGGCCCTACGGCAATGAACACCTAAATAGTTCCACAGGAATCCTATCAGCTGCTAACTGCAATATTTGTTGAACAGCAACTTCTAACACAATTCAACAACAACCTTTTGACCTCGAAAAAGGTTGAGTTGGTGTAACACTCCCGGCTCAATTTAGGGAGGAACGTCGGGCGCTTAAATCGATTGTAACATCGAAAGTGACCGATAAATCGTCCCTCCACAATCGGTTATCATAACCGTCAAAGAGATGAACGCTTAGGTATGAATAAATTCGAGCAAAATGACAAACGAAATAAAGGAAGAAATATAAAAATGTGAATAGTAAAAAATCGATATCGATATATCGAGGGTGTCACTCCATCACCACATAACGTCATTTTGGCTACTTTTCAGGAGAGCAAAAAAACCAGTGGTGAATGTGTCAGACTGACGTTGCTTGGTGATGACTAGGGATCGGATTTTTATGTATTTAAAAATGCCAAATATGTGACATATATATGTATTAATTTTCATAAAATATGTGGAAAATATGTAAAAAGGTTGAAATATTTGCAAAAAATATGTGGAAAATATATAAAAAGGTTTAAATATTTTCAAAAAATATGTGGAAAATATGTAAAACGGTTTAAATATTTTCAAAAAAATGTTTAAACCCAATTGAACATCAAGATTTTGTTAAATTATTTCCAGAAATAATGTACCTATGTAATCGGTCGGGTTTTTTTTTTCATCGCACCCTGAAAATTTTTCCTTCAAGTTTCAGAGTGTCTAGATAAAAATCTGCAATAATTTTTTCCCGTACGCCGTACGCCGTCTGAAGCAAAACGCATAAAAAGAGTTGTCCAATTAAAAAATAAAAAAAAAAAAAATTATCAAAATTTGCTAAATTTTTTTTAAATTTCATTCATTCTAGTTGTGAACCTCGGGAAAACTACCCAAAATTAGCAAATATGTGTTTTTGTGGACCAAATATTTGAAAAATATGGATTTATAGTGGAATATGTCAAAATATGTGAAATGAAAGTGGGCTTAAACGGTTCAGAAAATGTCAATATGAACACGCCTACTTGAAAAACATCAGTACATTGCCTAGAAAAAAATATGTGAACACATACGGATCCGATCCCTAGTGATGACTCTATACACAATTTTCGCGACCTCTAGCAATTTTCGATACTACACAGTTACACAGTTGCTCCGCTAGATGGGACGTCTATTGCGATAAAAACCTCATTTTCATGAAAAATGACGTTATGTGGTGATATGTACATATCTACATCTACATATGTAGATATCGATGATGGATAATGAAAATCGATTTTTGGTTGGGAAGACCATGCACGAATTACAAAATTGATGGTCGATTGTGGGGATCGATAGTACGATTAATGGTAAAAATGTTAACAGTAATAACCGATAGTAGATATCGATTAGTGATATTCAAAATCGATGATTGATGGAGAAATACCGGTGATGGGAAAATATATTTGAAGCAACAATATTTAATCGATTCAAAGTCCACTGCGTGATGAAAATTGATTAATATTGTTGCTTCAAATAGATTTTCCCATCACCGGTATTTCTCCATTAATAATCGATTTTTAATATCACTAATCGATAGCTACTATCGATTTTTACTATTAAAATTTTCACCATCGACCAGAGATTTTTTAAACGATACATAAGTAGGTAACCAGGCTGCCTGAGTTGATCTCTTTTATTGACAAAAAAGTAGATAGTAACGCGGGCTTTCCAAAAAGGTGCAGTGTGTTGCGTTCCAAGCTATTTCTCTACACAACTGGCTCGAGAGTGGATAAAGTTTCATCAACCACCATAAGTACTGCTATTACAGTAATCTATAGTTATATATTGTATTCTTCTTCAAAATATTTTTCCCCAGTCGAAAAACAGTCACACCGCAGGGCTCCTAACAATTACGCGTCCTAACGGTAGCGCCCATTTCCGGAACGGGTTAACGAATGGGAGAACATTTTTCGAGTGTGTCCGTATTTCGATAGTGTTCACTGCTGATGTGAGCGCTGATGTGTCCAACCGAGTCACAATGGGACACATTGTTCTCCAGGGCGGCACCCGGAAATGCCTTGTCCGCTTCCCCTGACCTACAGGTGAGAAATGGTTTTGGCTCCGAATTGTCAGCAGTTTCAACACTTTCGGTTCTGCTTTTGTACTGTTTTCTCTCCACTGCCAACAGAATTTACAACTATCGGAATGGGAATTAATTTGAGTTGGCTTAAAGCAGCAATCACCATTATCTCAATGGACAAATCACTGTAGAACGAAACCAAGAGAGACCAAAACCAAGCATTAACTTCGCCTTTTCCAATAAAGGGATTTTCTATAGGTTTCGCTTAAAGTTTCCTATAGCCGCATTTTTCAGCTGCATAGACAGTTTTTCGTTCTTACAAGCGGCGATTTCTCATCTCGAAGGTTCAGGACCGGTAGAATATAAAGGGAGATCATCCTTGGCAGAGTTCACTGTTCTCCGACCGTGTCAGTCACTAGCGATTAAGAAAAAAAAGAAGCTAACCCACTCGAAAAAACTGGGACCGAAAGAACGGTGGCAGGTGTAAAGAGATGGGCATCGGAAAGGAAAAAAAGTCGAACTAGCTTAGCTGAGATAGAGCTTCCATTTTACAAAGGATACACAAGGTCAATGTTGCATTCGTTTCATAAGTCTCGAGAAGCGTGAAAAAGTTTTTTTAAATATATAAAGAAAACAGAAGATGGCCCTTGTAAGATGGAGTCAACTTTGAAATCAGCATGAAAATGTCTAAATCAAAACATCGCCCAAAAACCGGGATTTCAGCGGAAACACGGTTTTCAATCAAAAGTCGGCTTCTTCTACTAGGTATAATCGAGATAATTCAGAAACAAATTTTACGTTTGAAGCTGACAATCTAGACGAGATTTTTCCTGTAACGTGCGTGGGATTCGTCTATTTTTTCTAGTCCTAAACCCACGTTAAAAAACGCTGCTAAGTAAGTAGATCAGTGGCATGTGCACATCAGTTTTCGGTATATCCGAAGAACTCTGCAAATTTTGCACAGGGGTTCATTTTTCGATTGCAAAGACAAATCTTACGATACATAGGTTCTCCTCAAACACGGAACTTAGTTGTTATTATTCTAGAATTTCAGTATAAATTGGTAGATATTTTAGATGGGGATTTAGAAAAACGTTTTTTCAACCCGGCAAAAAATAATCATCCTCTTTGCTTGGTCCTTCTTGCTTGACCTGCCTATCTATCTTTTCAACGCAGCGCGTCGTTAATTTTTGTTGAAATCATCATTTAATCTATTCTTATTTACCTTCATAACTAACAGAATAATAGATTAAATTATTAATTAAATTAAAAAAAAAAAACAGAATAATAGATAATAATTATTAAATTCTCTGAATAAAGAAATTAAAAATGCCTCAAGAATGCTTCAGAACCTTTGTTAAAGCCTGTCTCGTTCTTATGTTGCCAAGCGCAACTGGTCGTAGTGTGAGTGCGTCACCTTGTTGTTGTAATAGGCTAGTGGTCGTAAGTAGATCAATCAACCGTATCTAAGAGCCGAGGCCAAATTCTCAAGTTTTTCCAATTTTTGTTTTGCTGATTTGTGTAATGCGACCAAATTCTTTAAATTGAAGATATCGGGAGGACAGAAGTTTTTGTGGGGATTCCAACGAGTGGAAAACAAATTTTGTAGCTCGAGTAGTTTTCGAGTTATTAAGAATTGGGGAAATTTTGGAAAACTAAAAAATGCCTCACTAAAACTGCAATAACTCCGAAACGGTTAAAGCTACCGGCGTGGCGATGGTCTCATTCGATTCAGCATAGAAAAATCTATAGAAAATGATGCGTCACATGCCTATGTTTCAAATTTCCAGAAAAACACGAATTTTTTCCCACTTCAACAGCTGTTTTACTGGCCTTAAAATTAAGGTAGGGTTCTGCCGAGACGTTAGGACCAACTAGATACGGAACTTGATTTTTGGTAAAAATTTCAAAATTTTTCGATAACTCCTTCCCCCTGAAAAACCCCGGACGGCGGACGGCGTACGGCGGACGGCGTACGGCGGACGGCGTACGGCGGACGGCGTACGGCGGACGGCGGACGGACAAAAAATTTTTAATGCAGATTCGGATTCTACACCCCTTGAAACGTAAACCAACAAATTTTCAGGGGGTGTTAAATTTTTTTTTTTCCTGACCGATTACAAAGGTTCATTTCTATAGAAAAATGAACCAAAAAAAATATTGTTTAATATCGAGCAATGCTTGTCTTTGGCTCAATTTCTCGCTCTCTTAATCAATTGTTGGAAATTTGAAAATACCGCGAGTTTATAGATAATTTAACGGCCTTTCCGACGGAATCCTCAACTTTGTAATTACTCGAAAATTCGAGAGACTTAGGGCCGTTTTACTGAGACGAAGTCGAAAACATGAAAAAACCTTCGAAGCGACGAATCCAAAACCTACAAAAACAAGGGCAATGTCAATCGCGTACAGTTAATCTCGAGGGGTTTCGGCTCTGAAGTAATTCCGTTCTGGTTCTGACTTCTGGTAACCGGAGAGAGTAACTGACACTGAAAAGCTGCCGTGATTACAGCTTCCGACAGCTGAGCGAACGGACATAAACGGCCGTGCAATAACCGACCGAGCACCGCGGACGCATGACCGGGCAGATAAGGCGAGCAGAACAGCAACAACAAAAATACAACACACTCGGAGGGCAGACCGTTCGTCCGCTTATCTTAAGCGCAGAATCGGTTTCTAGCTGTTCTTCTCTTGAACTCGAGTCCCATGGAATGTTGCCAATCCCATACGATGAGGTAGGAAGAAATAATTGCCGTTTTTATGGCAACTTGCTCCGGGAGAAATGAGATTTTTCGGAAAACTTTGATTTATGGACGGCAGTTCAAACTTATCCGACGGCGACGGTTTTGCAATTGAGGCAGCTCGCGAGTCATGTTAACTCCCACTGTAAAATCCGGTGAGCAATCATCACAACTTTCCTTCTTTCAGTTTTTATGCAACTATAAATCTATAGGTAGGTAATTTTCAAGACTAGATTCATTCTAAATGCCCCATTCCAAAATGGACTAAAATTCCAGATAATTCAGCAATGGTTGAACCGATTTTGGTCCTGTTATCAGTTTTTTACTTCCATATTTACAGAGTAAATGGAAGTATTGTAATCATCCCTAAATCGAGAATCGGAACAGAGCTTCAGAAAAAACGTTTACTTATACACATTTACTCTGCGGGGGCTTTACGGGGGCTTGGCTTTCCAGAAATAGTGCCCGGCTTCGAAGAATACAACTTGAATTTTGAAAAACGGTCGGTTTGGACACGATTTAAGCTCAGTCGAAGCATAATTGTATCGAAAATCGAGCGCTTGTCCCAGGAAACTTGGAAAAACGACAGCAATACCTGGAACTTTCTGTTATTCGCATGGTAACTGCTAAAATATTCCCCCCTCTTCCAGGCGGGGGTAGCTCTTCCTCGAAAGGAAGGGCACTGTAATAGACTGAAGGCTGGGTCTGAATCCCAAGTGGTCTGATTGCTCCAGAAACGCTTCGGGGAACTCAAACCTAGAACCATCCTAGGGACATTACCAGGACTGGAGGAAAATGTTTTTCTAGAGACATCATCCTGGAAAATTCCCAGTCCTTTGAAGAAATAATTTCGAAATCCTGCGGAGACTATGCCTGTCAATAGTATTCAGGACTGGTTTCAGCCGAGATGTCACACAAATGGCAAAAGTATGCAGAATTTCTCCCGTAGCTAAAGTATTACGTTTCCGTGTGTCCACTTGACTTTCTACTTCCATTGAATGAATTCTTAGGGGAAAAATACAAGCAATACACGAACGGCAAACACGTAATACGGAACCGACATCGATGGGGAAAGTGTACGAATCCAATACAAGAATGAGGTTTGAGGTCTGCACAGCACATCCCATCAGACGGTATTGTTGACTAGCAGTTACACTATACCGCATTTTGACTACGACTGGAGAACGCCACGTATTAAGAAACAGTTTCTCGAGCCTCACGTTCCCTCGCAAAGGTTTGTAAAGGTGAAACGAATAAGACGTAGCGGGATCGATCTTCGATGATTGACGCAATAGATCCATCTTCATACGTACGTGTGTTCCCATGTCATTTTGGTAGGTACAGTTGATTTCTCTTATTGGCAGACATAGGTCATCTCTCGGGAGAGACGTTGGATTTTTTTACCATCGATCATCGTTCAACTTGACACAATGAATATATTGGACCGATGCAGATAGTTTTCGAGAGAAGAGGCACTGAGTCTCAGGTGGTTTACCTGCAGAACCTTTTGAAAACGACTTTTTACGGGCAGAGAAGATTAGCAGGTAAATGTAGAACAAATCGTGGAAGACATTTTCCGGGCTCACTCCCAAGCAAAGACTGAAATCCGAAAACATGCGTTTTTTAACTCAGCGGTATAAAAATAAGAGATTTCTTTGAAAGTATCGGCTCAAAATTTGAAGTAGGTAGCAACAAGCAGAGGAGGCACGACGAATCCGCCTGACAAATGCATCAGGTTATAAAAAAGCATTAGCACCGTCTTGAGGAAAGAACACCACCAACATGGAACATCAAAAAAAAATCAGCACTTCAGCTCCTACAGCTTTATCCATAAAGTTGAAACTAAATCAATGATGATTTCAGCAGAAACGCTTGAAAATACAAATAATCGAATTAATTTTTACTTATGTTTGTAAGTACTTACTTTCAGTAGGTTTGTATCAATATTATAGTTTTCGAACTCACCTGGAAAAAAATAAGAATGGTATTAGTCTATAAATTTGGAGAGTTTGAATACAGACCATCAATTTCTCAGCAACGAAATCAAACAAAATGTGGAACAATAAACTGAGCATCCTCACGAACGCATGGCGCATCAAACAGTGGTCCTGAATAAGTGATAACTGATAACCCGCAACGTGCGAGATAAGAAAATATCAGGGTTGCCAACAGTTGTAACGAAATATCCCACCAAAACGTGAATCCGGTCAATTTTGATACGCACTTACAAAGAATAGGTAAATCTAGACATTTAAATTTTTAGAAAGATCAGATGGTAACCGCAATTTATTCCAATTTAAATGTTATTTTTCAAAATTGCAGATTTCATTTCACGTCCAAAATGGAAAACTCTCATCTGTTGTCCATTGGTAACAAGGAGCCAAGAACGTGCAGGAGTTTGGCCCTTTTGATTTGAGATATCGAGCTATCTCTCTGGCACTATCTTGGAAAAAACCGAACCTCGGTGCAAACCAGTTTTGGGATATTTCCTGGAGCGATATGAACTCGAAGCAAATAAAGCAGGTATTCTTTTTTGTACGGGGCTATAAAGATTTTTTACCACATAAAAGGAGATACGGGGGACACCTGGTAAATCATGGAATCGCTGAGATTCGGGCGGATTTCTCGGAGGTCAGTCTTGTCTTGGCCCGCTTGTCGGCAGATGATGATTGCTCACGATTTGACACAGTGGCGCTGAAAAGAGCCTTAGTTTATCTATGTGGAGGAGGCGATTTGGGGTAAATACCTCCAGTTAACCAAGATGCTGAGTGAGAATTCGTCCGATAACGGTTAGACGATTTTTGAGAAAAAATGTTCACCATGACATGTGCAGTAGTCGAAGAAGTGCTTCCCAATGTAGCTATGTACCAATTTTACCTTACTTTTACCTCTACTTTATTTTTTATAAATTATTACCGATTCAGTGTTGAGCTATTTGGTCGAAATTCGAGCAATTCTGGAGATCTCGTTCGGGCTGTAATTTGAATGACAATGTTTTATGGTGAAATGCCTATTTTTTTGTTTTTGTTTTTCAGGGTACCTACCTAGTCAGAAATTGGGAGACTTTATCTTGAAAGGTGCATTGCGAGGTATTAGGTGAGAAAATAGCAAAAAGGATCCAGATGATCCTGAGCACCCCACCTCGCACTATTACCTGCTCCTAGAACAAACTCCCGGAGGACACGGTCCACTTTTAGACCTAAATTGAACCCAGGCAACTGGCAGTTTTCCGACAGAAGCCCCGATTAAGGCCTATTGTTTCCAACATGAAACTGTTAAAACGGTTGTCAAGTCACCTTCTGCTCTAATTGACTTGTCGACCACTGGAAACGTCGGCCCGAGGCGGAAATTCGGTCGACCGACTTTCTTGCAGAGACCGAGCAGAAAATGTCTTCAGTAATATCAGCAGAATACCAGTTTTCCGCGTTTCTTCCGACGGTACAAAATGTAACGAATGGGGGAGACGGCCGTTCAACGGACGTTGACAAGATCAACTGAGCTAAACGGAGTCGCGGAGTGACTTCATCTCAGCTGTCGTATCTTGCCCACTAACCGGTATAACTGTACGTGCTGTAAGTAGAACTACTTGCAGTATATACGCGTATGTTGCGGACAGGATGATAACTTTTGGACTGAACCGAGGGACTGAAAATGTTCAAGAAAGCGTTGGCGATTTATTCTTAATTTTCTCTATACCTCGAGCCACCACCGAAGGTAGTTTGGGAGGACAGGTACCACATTTCGAGACAGGGTCCTCTCATACGTTTAGGTACACGAAAATTTAGAAATGGTAGATACTCATTTTTTGAAGTGCTACTCCAAAAGTCCTACTTTTGGAAGTTCAATTCGGTGAGATATGTTGATTTCCTCTGAATACCTCGAGCCACTACGTGCTGTAAGTAGGTACTCTTTTTTTGAAACAGTGGTTCTGTGTATTCGGTACCAACTGCAGGGCTGTTTCTGTTTCACACGACCGTCTACTTTACGGAGGCGGAATGCTTCGCCAGTTTCGAGAGTAGAAATTCATGCTGCACGTCGATTTTGAGATTTTCTGAGCATTCGTGCGAAGCTTTAATGAGCCTAATCAACAGAAGCCAACCTAAGTAGCAAATATACGGATTACGGATTATTGGCGGGCAATTTTCGGAATCCATTCTCTCCCAGCGTAACATTCAATTAACCTAACGCCCGTCGGTTCAAAATCGGAACCGAACGCCAGGATTCCAGGTGCATTCGCACACGTCCAGGCCGGTTCTCTCGGAGGGAAAAGTTACGTAAAGGTTTAAGGATCGTGGGGCCCCCGACGCCCCACTGCAACCTCAACCTTCGGTCGACTTGGGGCCCCGGAGCCCGCAGATGCGCGTCCTACGTAACAACCTCTGCCCTCATTTTATTGATAAAGCGCCTACCAGCCGCTGCAGCTTGTCCCTTCGGCCAGATTTCAGTTTCAAAAGTCTCTAAATAACGATATAGAATCCCAAAAGTTGATATATCGACTGTTCCAAGCCTGATTCGTATCCCCCGAACAGAATTCACAATATTTGATGTTGGAATTTCAAGGCACACTCAAAGTCAGAAGCTTCGGAAAAATTGCGAGTGCGATTTTACTGTTCTATTTCTTTTTTGTTCCTTGGATCGAACCTGTATCCACATGGTCTTTGTGTCTCTTTCACAGGAGATTAATGACCACAATACCTCAATCCAGTAAACCGGTACCAATAAATTCTGGAATCCGGATGACCAGTATGGGAACCCAGCTTCCTGGTCCCACCAAAAATCCGAGAACACGTTGGCCTCGCTCCTCAAAAATTTCGACTGTTTCGCTGCAGGACCAAAAGAGCCCTACAGCGCTGAAAAAAAATCCACGATCAAGAAGACGAGTTTTTGAAATTCGCAAAAGGCTCCTCAGCTGATCGTGTCGAAAACCCGATGAAGCAATTGATTCCTCGTGTTACAGAACCTCAAATCAGCCGTCGGGATGCCTCGTTTCGCTTCCTGTTGACGAAACAGTCCGAAATTTTTCGACGTACAATTGTGAAGCTGCACTTCCACTAATGATGAAACTATTACGAGATTCTCTTCTTATAAGAGGTTCATTATTTTTCGTCTTCTTTCCCGCGGGGGCGGTCACGATTCGCCGTGACGTGACCCGGGCGACGAAAATGGTTTGGGCCGCTTTTCGAGAGTAAGAGCCTCCGGACTATGAGACTTTCTCTGGGAACGTCATCCGAACCCTTCTATTCTGTTTGGTACATATTTACTTTCACCCGTTGGAAAAATACGTAATCGAATACGTAGCGTGTCGCCGATCGTACAAATTACGGGGTCACAAATGGCCGGGCGGCCGTTCATTACACGAATGACTTCACAAGTGCGGCCCGAAATTCGTAACATGTTGAGTCATGAACCGGGGCTTTAAAAGCTGCAATTACTCCGAATTGCAGATTGTCGGGGGTGGCTACGAATCAAATTATTGCACACGTTATTGAACACGTTCGGTAAGCATTGGGATGGCGATCCTTTCGCGAATTTTCTGCTTGAACCGTTTTACATGTCAGATGGTGGGTACATTAACCTATTTTCACGTCACAAAAGAAGCAATCGCTCTCGAGGGAGGCTAGCTCATGAATTCGTTCACAAAAATGATACAAGTAAAATTGTCAATAAGCATTTATGCTACAAAAGATGAGAATAATTGCTTATCCAAGCACTGAGGCTAACATAAAGGACATTAAGCAACATAAAGGTCCTCAGTGCTCGGATGAGCAATTATTCTCCTCTTTTGAAAACTCGTAGAAATTGAGTAGTGGGTACCTGTATACATAACCATGATCCAAAAGAGAGTGAAACCGTTCGAATCAGCTTGGGAAGATGCATGCGGAATAGGTCAGTGAAAAACGGGCCCAACACCCGATGAACGAAAGGCCCCTGGCAAAGCAGAACAAGTTCACTGACCAGACTCAAGCGAAGTCGAGTGTTTATAACGGATCTTGAAGTTTATAACGTGGCCTGGGCCAAAGTCTGAAAGGTTCGAGTCGGGTCTTCGGCAGATGAATAAAATCATTTAAAAATCCTCCCACGACCACCCACACGAGGTCCTTGATGACCTATTCCTTCCAGCTGCGCAGAAAATCGCTCCGTTGTAAATTATTTTTCGTTCGTTGTTGCTCTGGAATTATTTTTTTAGTTTTGATTCAGTTGGAGTCGTGACAATTTTGGAGGAGCGTAGGGGTAAGGGGCAACCAGAAACAGACGCCTTTTTAGCCAAGCTTTTGTTCAATAGGTGTCTTCAGGGCCTAAAACAAATTTATTTCAATCAACTGGCAACAAGCAATGGACACTATTCATAAAAAAAGAAACCTACTTAAAGGCCTCAATCAGCTGACAGCTAAAATCCTAAGAAATAAATAAATAGAAAAAAGTCTAACCTATAGGAAGTTCTGTGAGGATGTCAATACGGCGCTCTCGAACGGAATACAAGAGGAACAAGCTTAGTTCTCAAACATCCAGAGGTCACTAGTGTTGGTTTCCTTTTCTCGCAAGAGCGGAAATCAACAACCGAAAGGGGTCAGTATTAGAAATGTTATTAAATCCCAAAGGTAACGTGATCACTGAGTCTCATCAGCGCCATCAAGAACTAGATAAAACAACAACAACAACGTGATAACTAGTGATAACGTACCCTCCTCTCATGCCAGGGGAGGTCCTAAGGTCAATCCTACGCCAGACCATAGTAATTTTTGTCTTGGGGATGTGAAACGCTATCTGCTGGTCCGTGAGTAAACTATTTCCGAAACGGTTAGTAGTTTGAATCATCGAGGGCAGTGTTGCCAAGTAGGGGGTTTTTTAATGCTCGAGGGGGTATTTCGGGGGTGACATTTTTGGGGGTTTATAATATGGAGCTAGGTCCTATTTCATGTGAAATCGTTAATTTTAATTCCTCCTCAACTTTTGGGGAGTTTTTGTTGATTTGTTTTTCTTATTTGGGAGAATTTGGGGGTTTTCTGACGTTGACTCGGCGGTTTTTGACGTCCGCACCTTGGCAACACTGATCGGGGCAAAACATACCCGCACGTCCTTCCAGTTCTTCCATGATTGTTGCACCGTGTTTTCAATATGAAAAAATAATTCGTTCAGCGGTGATATCGGGTCAGCCGAAGGTTGCCGAGATCGATCTCCTACATGTTCACCAATCAGCTCACCGAAGTAGAAAGTACAGAAGCGGTTCGGAACATGAAAGGATCAACCTTCATGTAAATGAAGATTGCCTAATCAGAGTTCGAAAACGAGAAGATTGCTCAGGTGACCTGAAGTGAACACATCCACCTTGGTTTTGAAAGTGATGCAACGATCCACCCGCTCGCTTGCGTTCTGATAAGGAACACAAAAATGCCACAATATATCCCCAGTGTATAAAAATATTCTATGATTATACCTAGGAAAATTATACTGTTCCAACTGTGAAGAATCGAATTTCAACCGCAAGGATCCTCTAGGGTGACGTGGTGTAACTGTATACGTCAACGTAGCTGACCGGTGTTGTGTTTTCCGCTCTGTTAACGCAAATAACTCAACAACGGCCTGAGATTCATCACAAGGAAGGGCATTCGGAGAGTTGACTCTCAGTACTGTCCACTCGAGAGTGAAGCAATTTTTGCATTTTTTGAATATATTTGACAGCCATGACCATAGGAATCAATATGGAACGTAATCAAGACATGGTAAGTATTTCCATATTTTAATAAGTGATCGGGGAAAACCAAAGAGTTTTGATTTTTCAATGCATGTCTTTGCATAAAATTGAGCCTAGCAGCCACAAAATCAAAACCAAATTTAAAATAAGTAGATACCATTCACCTTGATAATTAATTTAAAAAAACTTCAATTGCTAATTGCTGGAAACATTCGAGGATTTTGCTCGATTAAAATGACTACACCTCCAGTTCAATCTTTATAAGGTAGTTTGTGGCCTGGTTTGGTTTTATCGTACTTATAAATCAGCCGAGCTGATTGCCAGATGCTTGTTAGCTTCGCGATTAAATGCGAACAGATTAACTACAAATTCCTAGTCGAATCGCGAAATTCTAGGTGATAAACGGCTTCGCAGTTGATTGGTAAATGTCAACCGGCGAATGTCTTAGTGACGATTTTCGCTGATTCCCCTGCTATTCAATCATCTGGCATTGTGAGGCGTTCAAAATTACGTCGACGTTTCCAATTCATAAAAGGCATCTGGCTCAAGGCGAATGCACCAAGCGAGACATTTTTCGGGAGTGAGATATTCTAGCAAATCTCCTACGAAACCTTAAGGCTAAAAGTGCACAAGGGAGAGACAAGGTGCTAAAAAGTTTTACCTGTTTTCTCAAGAACCGATGAAGCGATTTTCGAATTTTTAAAAGACTTGGATTTTTATCAACTGAGGGAAATTATGTTATTTTTGTGAGCCCTGATTGAGTGGCAATGGCAACACTGACGCCAGGTGAAATGAGGCATTCTATTCTATGCTCAGCCGGTGTCCTGCAGTGTATTTATTTCCCTTTAGATTAATTGCAGTGCAATTAATTCAGTGGAACTTCAAGGTGAAGCTATTTCATCGACAATCCTCGCAAAGGTATCACGGCAAATTTTTGACAAATGAATCATGTCCTTCTAATGTCCGGATTTAAGACGATTTATCGAGAATCAAGACCATCCGAATGTTTATATGTTCAGCGGTTGCTTCGGAAAGTGAAAAAAAGATTGTTGAAAAACAGGCACAAATTTCATCCAGGTATTTGTAACGCGCTACGACACGAGGGGAGGTTCATTTATAGTTTGCAGTGAAGAATATAAGGCTATTTGAAAAATTATCATCTGAGTAATTGTGGAACAAATCGTATAGAAATTTCAATATTCTTTCTTCAACAGTTGACGCTAGAGAGAGGTATCGGCAAGTTCCATGCATCGGATACCCCGCATACTGCACCTTTTTGGAGAGCCCTAATCACGATCTACCATTCGGAGCACAAAAAAGTTACCCATACAGGTAAATATAAAGGTAGATATCAAATAAAAACAAAAAAGCGAGAAGTGTGAAGCGATCCGTGATTATCGAGATAGGGATAACAATTTTCAGCTTGTTTTCCGAACTGTTCAAACCTCACGATACCGTCCGGTCGATTTTGCTTTCCTTGTTCGAGGAGTTGGCCGTTTCGAGTCTGTCCTTTGACGCTGGGAGGACTCGGTGCCCGAGCGAGTGACCCACTTTGCGCCCTGTTACGTCGCCGTGTCCTCCCGCGTTTAAAGGTTGGCGTCTGAGCTGATCTGCATTGCATCCATTGGTTTTCTCCGCAATTCCAAGATAGGAGCACCACTTGCATCATTGGGAAGAGGGTGAGAAATCGATCGCCTGAGAAAGAGTTTGCTGAAGAACGTTGGAAATATTTTCCGTTTTTTTAGTTCTCGGATTACCTTTTTCCCTGATGAAAAATTCAAAAAACGAATTTTCGTTTCGGGGTTTGTACCAATTTACGCCAAACCGGAGAGCTCGTTGCACGAAGGAGGAGGATATTCGGAAAGTAACATTGTGGCAGAATTGTGTTTTCATTCAGGTACCTACCTGAATAGAAAATAATTTTCAAAACTGCATCCGAAACTCAAAGCAATACTTCTTCTTAATTTCTCAAACCGCTGAAAATGCCGGAAAAAGTTTTCACAAGATTCAGCATCGAAAATGATGCCGAAGTTGGTCTCATCTGACGAGCCGATCAGCCGACTCAGTAATTGCTCGTTAGACGAAACTATCGAAACCGTCGAATAAGATCATCGCTTTCCCGACTACGAGTTTCCCGAGAATCGACGAGCCGGAAGTCGGCGTTCCTAATTTGACCTCGCCCGATTGTTGACGTCAGACGCGCGATGTTGACTCGGAAGATAGAAGATTCAGCGAAACCGTCAAAAGAGAAAATTCGAATCAAGGACCAACCCCCTAAGTATTGAGCTTGATTAGAAGTTGGATTTTCGAATGTGGGATAAGTTATTACCAGAGTTGCCAACTCGTCGAATTTCTTTCCCTCTGTCGAGCACCGAAAAACCTCTGAATTCGACTGAAAACCTCTGACTTTCGAAGAGTTGTGTTCTTAACTCCAACATTAAAAAATACGAACATAAAATGATCAAAGTCAACTTCGAGATCAAAATCAACTTCGAGATCAAAATGAACATCGAGATCAAAGTCAACTTCGAGATCAAAATCAACTTCGTGATCAAAATGAACTTCGAGATCAAAGTCAACTTTGAGATCAAAATGAATTTCGAGATCAAAGTCAACTTCGAGATCAAAATGAACATCGAGATCAAAATCAACTTTGAGATCGAAGTCAACTTCAAGATCAAAGTCAACTTCGAGATCAAAATGAACTTCGGGATCAAAATGAACATCGAGATCAAAGTCAACTTTGAGATCAAAGTCAACTTCGAGATCAAAATGAACTTCGGGATCAAAATGAACCTCGAGATCAAACTCAACTTCGAGATCAAAGTCAACTTCGAAATCAAAATCAACTTCGAGATCGAAGTCAACTTCGAGATCGAAGTCAACTTCGAGATCGAAGTCAACTTCGAGATCAAAATGAACATCGAGATCAAAGTCAACTTCGAGATCAAAGTCAACTTCGAGATCAAACTCAACTTCGAGATCAAAATGAACTTCGAGATCAATCTCAACTTCGAGATCCAAGTCAACTTTGAGATCAAACTCAACACCGAGATCAAAGTCAACTTCGAGATGAAAGTCAACTTCGAGATCAAAATGAACTTCGAGATCAAACTCAACTTCGAGATCAATGTCAACTTCGAGTCTGAAGTTGGCGTTTGAGTTTGGGGTTTAGGTCTGAGGTTTCAGTTCGAGGATTGAGTTCAACGTTTCAGTTTCAGGTTGGAGTTCGAGGTTTCAGTTTCGAGTTTTTGTTCGAGGTATGAATTTGAGGTTTGTGTCTGAGGTTCCAGTTTGAAGTTTGAGTTCAACGTTTCAGTTTCAGGTTGGAGTTTGTTTGAGGCGTGAGTGTTAAGTTTGAGTTCAACTTTCAAGTCTGTGGTTCCGTTTCGAGTTTGAGGTCTCAGTTTCGAGTTTTAGTTTGAGGTTTCAGTTCCAGGTTTGAGTTTGAGTTAAAGGCGTGTGATTGAGTTTGAGTATGAGGTTACGGTTTGAGTTTAAAGTTTCAGTTTCAGGTTTGAGTGCGAGGTTTCAGTTTCGAGTTTTCGTTCGACGTATGAATTTGAGGTTTGTGTCTGAGGTTTCAGTTTGAAGTTTGAGTTCAACGTTTCAGTTTCAGGTTTCTAGTTTGAGTTTGAGGCGTGAGTGCTAGACTTGAGTTCGACGTTTGATTTTGAGGTTTGAGTCAGAAGTTTTGTTTTGAGTTTGAGGTTTCTGTTTCAGGGTTGAGTTTGAGATAAAGGCGTGAGTGATAGGTTCGAGTTTGAATTCTAAGTTCCAGTTTGAGGTTTGAGTTTAATGAGTGATTGTTAGGTTTGAGTAGGAAGTTTGAGGTTTTTAGTCTGAGGTTTCTGTTTCAGGGTCGAGTTCGAGGTTTCAGTTTCGAGTTTTAGTTTGGGGTTTCAGTTTTAGGTTTGAGTTTGAATTCGAAGTTCGTGTTTGTGGTTCCGATTTGAGGGCTGAGTTTGAGTTCGAGGTTTCAGGTTTAAGTTTGGAGTTTCGTTTTAAGGGTCGAATTTTGGTTAGAGTTTATTTCTGACTTTAAGGTGTGAGTTTGAGGTTTGAATTTGAGGTTTAAGGTGTGAGTGTTGGGTTTGAGTTTGAGCCTGAGGTTATAGTTTGAGGTTTGAAGTTTTGGTTATAGTCTGAGATTGAGGTTTGAAGTTTGAGTTCGAGCTTTGAATTTGAGGTTTGAGTTTAAGGTGTGAGTGTCAGGGTTGAATGTTGTGATTTGAGTTTAAGGTGTAGTTTGAGATTTCAGTGTGAGGTTTGAGGTTTATGTTTGACTTTTTTTCGACGTTTGAGTTTCAGGTTTGTGTTTGAGGGTTGAGTTTAAGGCGCGAGGAATTATTAATGTGTAGCAGATGACTGCGAAGGTAAACCTATCAGAGTGAGAGAGGGAACCTCTCGGGATTGGGCAGATGCGAGCTGTCATACCGTAACAGCGGTAAGTCACAGCGTGAAGTTGCCATCTGTTCTACGTTATGTGCGCTTTCATACCAATGGCAGACGAGGGGAGGCCAATGTGGCAAACTGGCATGTACCAATCGAGCAGGATGGATACGGGATAGATCTGGGAAAGATTAGATATCATCGGTGCGACTGGCAAGATGTGACGAGTTGAGTAATCTCCATTAGACGCCCACCGGTCGAAACACTATCAGCTGTTATTGTGAGACAATGCGTTTATGTCTACCATGGGTACACTATTGTGCCGATTTTGATTCTGCCTGAGAGGCGAGGTCAGTTGTAGGGATGAGCATCGATTGGAAATTATCGATAGTCACCATCGAATCATCTATCGAAGGAAACCATCGATTGTTAAAAACTATTGGTACAAAACTATCGATACTTCTTTGTTCAAGTGAAGAAGTTTAAAAATTGAATAGATGCCAAGGATAATTCAAGTATCTATCTTTGCAATTTGCATGATACAAATTTCAGTGAAACCACTGGTCAGTTTAGTCAATCAAAATCAACCAAAAATGAACAAAAAATGCAATGACGGATTTTCCATTTAAAAATGGGCTCAAAAGTGGGATTCAGATTCAACTCAATCGATGTTTGATCTTGGCACACCTCTCTCGGACTATACTAGGGCCTGTAAATTAGCTTGGTCATGATCCTAATACTCCGGTGCAGCCGATAGGTAGCTTTTGGATCGCAATGTACCAAAAGGATGTTGGATTATTGCTTTCAACGACTGTTCATTTTGCACCTTACTTCGTGGGATCCTTTGAGAGCGATTAAGTTTGTAGTTTTCTCATTTAGTGACCGAAAAACGCCGTCACTGCCATGAAGCAACAAAAAACATAACTTTTTTCCTCCACGAACTGGTCCGAAGCTGTGGCTTCCTGATCCCACTACAATTCTGAGGCCGAATCTGCTCCGCGCCTCCGTTTTTGGTTTGCACTTTCTGCCAGACCTTGGATTTTTGAACTTTGAGTAGATGAAAAAGGGGGATTCCATGTATCAGTAACGATCACGTATCAATAAATACGGGGGTAAAAAAAGATTTATGTACTCCATGGCTACCGATGAGGACAAAAACGTCATCAGCTCTCAGCTGTTGGCGCCACTTTCCTGGAAGGAAGGTTACGAACGGTCTGGGTATAACCTTACGGCTGGAGAGGAGGGTCGAGGCACCCACAGCTGATTGCGGCTGGTCAGGAATCGGCGGGTGGGAGGGGTAGGGGATGACGTCAGTGATAAGAACTGATACGCGAAATCCCCCTTTTTCATCTACTACTTCGCCTTTGGACATGATGGAATCAGGGTTATCTCCCACGTTTGGCTTTTTTACGCTCAGAGGATCGCGGCTCGAGTCTTTTACCTTTTCTACAATCCTAAAATCTCCTTTTCCTAAAATCGAGGAGATGGAGGCGCAACAAGAGGAGATAACTATCACCGAGATCGGCCGTCGGTTTAAGCTCGCGATGATTGAAGATATGCGAATCAACAGCCACTTATACTGCGGAAATCAAGTCGAAAAGGCAGCGTAGATAACGAGCACGCACGGAAGACGAGGTCTGCCAGCACATTAATCAAGACTGGAACGAGATTATGAGGCTCACTGACACTAGTCGAACCCCTAACGATATTGTCAAGGCCGCATTGAAGCCATTAGGAAGATATTGAAGACATTGAAGGGATAAGGTCCATTTGCCAACCGAACTGGCCGAGGGGGGGCCGGGGGTGTGGTATGCCCCAATAGAAGAAAGGATCTAGGTCAATAGAGGGACAAAGACGGCGTATAGTGTGACATTAGGGTTGGGCCCATTAGGACGGTACCGATACCTACACTCAGACAGGGGCCGGACTATCGGAGCAGGAAGATGTCACGATCAGGCACGTAGCCTCGGCTGGGTCGCCAGTCTGGCATAATTTTCGGACCGCGATTCTCCATTTATTCTGGTTTTGAAAGAGTCCAGCTAACGAAACGAGTGGCGCGTAGATAGCACACTGGTAGTATTGTGTATTTTGATATGTAAATTTTCAAACCGGAGCAATTTGAATTTGACTAATTTGGTGGCTACAATGATAAAAAAAAAACGCCAAAAACACACTAATAGGTATATTGGAAATAGTGTGAGTTCCTGTTAAGCAGGGTGATAGGTCGAAACGAACATTCCGGTTCAAGAAATTTGAAAAAAAGGTTAAGAATTGAGGGAGCTATGGCCATTTTTGTAAATTAGAAAAGACAGAGACATGGGGACACGGACACTTGTTCGGGTGATGGGTGATGGGTGATGGGTGATGGGTGATGGGTGATGGGTGATGGGTGATGGGTGATGGGTGATGGGTGATGGGTGATGGGTGATGGGTGATGGGTGATGGGTGATGGGTGATGGGTGATGGGTGATGGGTGATGGGTGATGGGTGATGGGTGATGGGTGATGGGTGATGGGTGATGGGTGATGGGTGATGGGTGATGGGTGATGGGTGATGGGTGATGGGTGATGGGTGATGGGTGATGGGTGATGGGTGATGGGTGATGGGTGATGGGTGATGGGTGATGGGTGATGGGTGATGGGTGATGGGTGATGGGTGATGGGTGATGGGTGATGGGTGATGGGTGATGGGTGATGGGTGATGGGTGATGGGTGATGGGTGATGGGTGATGGGTGATGGGTGATGGGTGATGGGTGATGGGTGATGGGTGATGGGTGATGGGTGATGGGTGATGGGTGATGGGTGATGGGTGATGGGTGATGGGTGATGGGTGATGGGTGATGGGTGATGGGTGATGGGTGATGGGTGATGGGTGATGGGTGATGGGTGATGGGTGATGGGTGATGGGTGATGGGTGAAAATTGTTAGGTGGTGTTGAAAGAATGAACGGAAGGACCTCTTGAGAACGTGGGATCCAGTAATCAGCTGTCTATATGGAGTTGCAGCGCAATTCTAAACCAGCCTTAGCTCAATAAAAAAATCTGTTGTAATCTGGTTTCGGATTTCTAGAAATAATGTACCAATGTATTTTTCAAGCGTTAAATATCATTCATTGCTTCCTGGAATACCCTGAACTTATGGGGCCAAGGCCTCAGGGAGAGGCCTATTAAAACGGAACACTATTTCTACGGATTTCTATGATTTACGATGATTCGTCAACATTGCGTGATTTCCGCCTGAAACTACGTTTGCGGCATTCGAAGACAGAAGTAGTAAACAGCCTGGAACCGATGTCAACAGATCGGCCGTCATAAATTTTTCAAACGAGGTAAACCGTCGAAGCGGGTTAATCCCAAGATACGATCAGATTCAAGATAACTCGCGTATCGAAATTCCTAGGTACCGGGGAAACCCATAGGCGACATCTGACGCTCTATATCGATAATTGTCGCCCGCACGGTTTTAGGGCCCTGTCTGGCACGGACTTCCAATAGCGACAGCTCGTTAGCGGATATGGGAGGGGCCACATCATTAATGCAATAGCCCATTACAAGAGGAAGGGTATGTTTACACGGTTTACCATCTCGTGGGAGCTACGCTGGACGAGACGTCATCTCTGCCAGGGGAGGGATCGATCACATGGGCGCAGATAATTGAATTGGTAGCGCACATCATGCGATTCAAGGTAGGAACTGAAAATTGGGGTAACAATATTTTTTTCACACAGGGGTCAATATAGCATTATAATTATTTATTTAATATTATTAATAATTCATAATTATCTTTATTTATTATTTCGTCGTTTAAGAAGCAACATAGCGTAACCCACTTTCCACTGGAAGAAGAGTCCGATTCTTTGGTAATTTTTACGCGCAAATTCATTGATGATTCCCCCCTGGTAAATTGATGCAGGAACACTCAGAATTTCAGAGCTCGCGCTCCGAAAATTCGAGGATTTCAGTCGACGGATTTTTTTTCTTACGGAATTCCCCGAATTTTCAAACTGTTCCGACGGCGTCGTGACTTGGGCAATGGGGATCGATTTTTCGGCGTCGGATCCGATAAGGTCATGTTCGACAAGACGTGATCCGCCAGTTCGTTGCTCATTTGCCTGTTCGCCAATCAAATCCGAATATTAACGGTATCGATCGTGTACCCTCGGCTCGGTTAACTACCTGTTCTCGAACTGCTCTGGGCCGTAGTGAATCACCGGCGATGACTTCCTCTCAGGAGCCGGCAGGGAAATCCTTCGGGTAAGGTCGACGGACGAAATCGTGATCGACTAGGTCGTTCTCCTATCGGCCGAGATCCCATCGGAGACAAGAGATTTGAGACAATCAGAGGAATCCGATCGATGTCGAGATTAAACGATCGACATAGGAGGACTTACGTGGGAACCGAATTTCGAGCCGTGGGAGTCCGGTATCGTAATGCGACCTCAACACAGGAGCCGATAGGTATTGGAAAAACGGAAAATGGAAAAAATGGAAATCAACTCGAATTACTTCCGTATTTCCGTTGATTCCAAGCCTGCCATATCAGGCGAAGGCTAACATTGAATTTTCGACAACAACAACAAAGTGTTTTTCTATCAAGTCCAAATTTTTGAGATAAAGGAGACTTTTCGTTGTTTATTTTACTTACTCCAGTTCAGAAAAAAAACCAGTGGTGCGTAGAGAACACACAATACTTCCATATTTTGAAACGTACTTATTTGAAAAAAATTGATCATATTTTGACTGTTTTTAAGGGTGTTTAAGTCAAAAATATCAAAAAATTCACTTTGCAAATTTTAAAATTCGCAAAAAAAAAAAAATTCGCTACATTTTTGGAATATAAAAAATATCCACATATTCTGCAAGGTAAAACAAAGATTTTAAGACCAAGAACGCTCAAATCGGTTCATTTTTGCGGCCGGGAAAAAATAAAATAGAAAACACTAAAAATGCAAATATATCGGAAGTACTGTGCGTTATCCAAATTCCGATTAAACAGGGTGTTAGGTCTTGCCGAGACAAACATTTCAGTTCAAGAAATTCGAAAAAAGGTTGAGAAATGAGGGAGTTATGGCCATTTTTGTAAATGACCACAGACGGACACACGGACACACAGACACTTGTTCGGGAAGTGATTCTGAGTAAATGTGTATAAGAAAAAGTTTTTTCTGAAGCTCCGTTCCGATTCTCGATTTTAGGACGATCACAATACTTCCATTTACTCTGTAAATATGGAAGTAAAAAACAGTTCGAATGCGTCATCAAAAATGAAGGTGAAAAATGCAGGTCGAAAATGCTGCGAAAAAACTTTCTGCTGAGGAAAAATTATTCTTGATGGGAATTTATCGCTGATTCCGAATATATGCATGACCTGGGGTCTAAAACCACAAAAAGACATCTTGCATAAAACGCCAAAAAACGCGGTTTTTTCAATACTAAGTTTTTAATTGTGTGCTGCAGATTCTAGCAATACACACAGCAAACTAGGGTTCAGGGGTTTTTGATGCTGAATCTAGAGTTTCACTTTGACGAAATAAATTTTCGGCTGAAAAGTTCGAATAAAAAAAATCTCGAGTTACCCGATTTTCAGGCATTTTTGAGAATCCTTGGAGATCTATGGATGAGAAGGAGGGGGCGGATGAAAGTCCAAAGACAGCTGGCCGTGACAAATGGAGTTCCGTTAACTTGGAGAGTGGGATGTGCCGATAATCGGCGATCGACGAGATTGGCCCTATCATCAAGTTGGAGTCATCTTCGGTCAAGGTCCCGTACTCTAACTGGTACCATCGTACCTGGCTGAGTTACCATTGTGGCATTGTCTTCCTTTGTATTCGCGAAGTCGATTTCCATGGTGCGAATAAATTATATTGAAATACGGTCCCAAAATATAAAAAAAAAAACAAATATAATTTTTATTGCGAACAATGGGCCGAACAAACATAACAAAAAATAGGGGTCAATGAAGAAAACAATAATGCAAAAATAACAAAATACAAACGAAAGAAAAACTTCGAAAACGAGGGTCCCAAAATATTGATTTTGAGGTTTCAGTATCAAAAGTATCAACTCAACAGGACTTATCGATCGCACAAAAAATCAATATCCGGTAATTCATTTTTGTGGGGCCGAAAACCAATAAAATAGAAAAACTACAAATACTTTAAAGCTTTTACCTTGGTGTGCTATCTCGACTGAACAAGCATTTTTTATACAGAGAATTTTTTATAAAATTTAAGATTATGGGGGAAATGGCAATTTACGTAAATTGGCCAAAAACGTGTCTTGCATTTTTCAAAATGCCATTTTTTGACATACCTAGCCTCTTTAAGCTCTAATTTACCGTATTTATAAGTTATTAGTATTTTTATTCACGCAAAGTTTTATTTATTTTATTTTAGGTGCCTATCGAAGTACAGGAAACAATTTTAATCATGATGTTCCTCGGGTATACTCCTCAAGAAAATAATACATAAAATGTAACGGAGGTACTATGAGTAATTCCAATTACGACTAAAGAGGGGGATATGCGTTGATGAGACGACCATTCCAGATCAAGAAATTTGAAAAAGGTTAAGAATTGAGGGAGCTATGGCCATTTTGGTTCATTTTTCTTAAGAAATGAACCTTTGTGGTGAGGAAAAAAATTTTCAAGACCCCCTGAAAATTTGTTGGTTTGACACATATTAATGATTGATATCGGTAGCGAACAATGTAGGTACTTTGAACATTTTCGAAACATGATTTTTCTCAAATTGAATTTGTGTTTCTATTTAATAGGTGATAATGAGGAACAATAGTTTTTACGATAAATCGACTTCCATTGTCCGGCCATTCGGTTTATTCGTCGGTTCGGTAAAATTATCCGCCGGTAAAATAAAAGACGGGGATCGTGACATTTCCAATCACTTCATCTCGGATGGATATTTTCTGTGCTCAGTCAATCCTGACGCTATCAGCCTACGCCAGCTCGGCCCGAAACTCATTCTTCGCTTGATTTATTCGGTTTTCCGCTACTCGGGAATTTCTTCCCTCCGACTCGGGATCCCTAGGAAATGATTCCTTTTGTAACTTCTCGTCGGATCTTCTCATTCTATTATTTGCATACCGATCGGATCTGAGCCGGTCCCTGGTCTATAATCAGCCAGGTATTTCCTTCCTGAGGGCAACCTACTTTTGGGCGATTGGTGGAATCACGAAGACAATCGGTAAACGGCGCGGAGCAAGTGCCAATACGGAGGATGCGATTATGGCATTTTCGAAAAATCGCCGAAATTCAGAAAAGCCGTATCGCGCTCTTGCACCCTTCTTGGAGCTTTCTGAGCCCACCTATCGAGCTGCACGATAGATAAGAACAAAAAATTTTTCTTTCGAAGAATTTCGACTTTAATTTTTGATTTTTTTTTTTTTCAGGACAAAGTTGGAGTTTTTTCAATTACTCAAACGTCCCACTTAGAATACGGTGCTTCCACTGCATCTGCAGATTATAGGTGGGTACCCTAAAATTCATGAGGACAGAACTTTGTAAGATGTTCAAGAGAGGAATGTCCTAAAACATCGGTTCATTTTTTTAAGAAACATTTTTCTCAGTTCTTGGTGTTGTATCTTTCAAACTGAAAAAAAAAACACCGAGAAAAAATCGAGAAAAGTATGGAAGTACAAAAACCAATGTCAGACGCGAAAATTCAAATTTTCAAAAAATGTTCACTTCCACAATTTATTTTCAGTGTGTACGATCATTTCAGAACCTCAGGTACCGGAATCGGTCGGATCTGTTCCGGCGAACAATTTATCTTCGACTTCTCATCGGCACGCAGGAACTTTCGGCTCGTGACTATCGGTCCGGCCCTCGTTTCGGAATTAATAGAACGAAATCTCGGCCGGTAAATCAGTTCAAATGGATTTCCCTCCAAGGATTATATTGTGTTTTCAGTTATGTAAGCATTGTGCAATAGGATCAGCTTGAAAAATAACATGCCGGCCGATTAGAGAGGATTCGAGGGGATGAACAACTTTTTGGCCCAATGTTGAGCACAAAAATTGATAAGCCGCGTTATCGAGAATTAATTCTAGACGACTCTGGTCGTAAATTGTCATTTTGTGGGTATTAAGAAATTCGAGATGGGGCAACCAAATCGAATACGTTGAAATGTGACCAGAATCGCAACACATTTTGTAAAAGTACTTACTTAGTTCATTATTTATTTTATCATATTTTCTCATTATTGAGAGATATTCCGAGATAAGAGATGGCAAAAGCTCTTTTTCTCAGCAACGAATGGGCCGATTTTCGATTTTGGAAAAAATTCTAGCCTTAACACTGATAATCGTAGTTTGCTCAAAATAATCCACCTATACCGGTACGTATTATTTCAGAGGAGAAGATCTCGAGGGAGAACGACAGGTTCATCATTAAGGATGATTACCGGGGGATCAACAATCTTTTATTGAGCAATCATCTCCAAGTATCGTATTTTGCCATCGCCCGACACGATTTTCAAGGCCGCCGGCCCGCGTAAACAGCCGAAAAATACGAGATATTGACATTACCCAAGGTGAAGATCGCCTGCCAATTATTGACGACCGCTGGAAGGAAGGCCACCCTCGTTATGTCGGGATGGACTCAAAATCGAGGCGAGTTGTTTTATTCTTCGATTCTAGCAACGTCTCCCGTGGGCGAGGGCAGTTCTATCGAAGGTTGTTCAAGGATTTCTTGAATAAGTTTCGAGTTGGCGTATAATGGGCACCTCCCAAGTTCTACGAGGTTGTGCTACTTGAAACAGTCGCTTCTGGACGGTCGGCTGATTTACTGGTACATTATTTCCAGAAAAAAATGCGAGAAATAATAAAGAGACGGCTTTTCGTATCGAACCGCTGATCCGATTTTAGTGGAACTAGTCCTATAAGTTGGGGTTGGGTCCAACTTGATGCATATTGTCCGGGGAATCCGATCGTAAAAGGTTGAGGGGTCCATTTTTTAAAAAACACCAAAAACTCAATTTTGAACGCGATGCCGAGGGTTTAGAATTTTTTGAGTATTTTTCCCGAGTTCCTCGCTTGATTTACCATAAGGTAGGGGGTTTTCTCCGAAGATTTTTGAAAATTTTGTTTTTTTATCGGTTTGGCTCGAAATTTCTTGACGCGATTTCTCCTTTTCACGTTTTTGGCAATTTGAGGAAGTTCTACTGAACCGATTTTGAATTTTTTGAGCTCGTTGGATTCCTTCAAGGGGTTTACACCTTTTTTACTCCCTATAAGTCAAAATAAGTTGGGTTTTTCGACTTTTTGGCCTGAATTAATCAGTTTTTGTGGCCAGTTAACATGAATTTATGAAATTTCCATTTGCACCTATCCTGTTTCGCAAGGTAGGTACACAATGTGTATTACACGTCGAGCACTGTCCATTCCACCACGTCTGCGCGAGTTGCACTTGATTCCAACTGTGGTTTCCTAATGGCTCAACTGGCCGGAATCCGAGTCAATATTCCCTTTAGGATCGACCGGGCAGACGTGAGGTTCTATAGCTCTCCTAATCTCACCACAATACGATCGTGTTTAAAAATCCGTTAAAATAAGCTCACGTACATGTTGAAAAACATCGATCGAACATTATACTATTTTATTAGCGTTCCTCAACGCTGCCGGTGCCTATTAGGGTACAAAGAGCGGATTCAGTGCCGAATATGGGACGAGAAGGAGCATTTTCTATTCGAGTTCGACAACTGGCGTATAAAAATCGACAGCTGTAAACCCCGCGATAGAATTATCGGTGTACGTGTCTGATCCAGGCGATTGTCAGCAAGTTAACCTCCAAATGCACTAGTTCGGTGAATTGGTGAAGAAAAAATACGAGCGGCGTCAAATAAAATTGCAAAAAACCTCGAATTCTTCGACTTTTTTTCACTAAATTGCTTGTATCTCTGAAACGTTTTGTATTTAGGGAAAAATATAATCAGGTTAATTAAAGATGACTAAATTTGTGACAATTCAAGGGTAACCGCAGCTTTCTAGCTTCAATATGTTCCAAGATATGGCTCGTCGAAAAATGGTAATTTTTCCAAGGAGTTGCTCTGTCGAGTTTGGCTCGTATTACGAGTTGACTGCCGATATCAAAATGTACAAAAACATGATACCACCCGCCATAGATCTTCATCAAACTTATTACCATCAATTTGAGGCCAAAAAGAGGTCTGTAGCTTTAGAAAAGCTCGACTTTTCACAAAAAAACGAAAAAGTGTTAAAAAACGAAAAGGTTGCTCACTTGCTACCTTAAAATTGGAACCTCGAAAATCGTGGTTGCGATTGACAGTACCTAAATTGCTAGGATCGTCTCCATACCATGCGAGTTTTATGGAAACGGAATGTTTGTTTTTTTTGAAATTGACCAATAAAATGTGCAAAGGAAGTGCTGGCGCATCGAGCGCCCCTTATGCCTAGGAAGTGTTGTGAATACGGGCCTTAGGCTTCTATCAAAAAATGTAAACATACATTTTTAGGCTTTGGTGTGATACCGAGGTGCAATCCATTAGATGTTTTCCTGAGATGTGGCATGAGTCCCGATATGAACGAAGAAAATCCCATTTCGAAGGCGAAATTTTTCCTTAGAAAATCGCATTTCGCTCTTTGAAATTCGGCTCCGTCGAACCGGTGGAATCCACACGGAAGGCCGTAACGGTTCGATGAGTCGACCGCAGGTACGGCCTGGGATTCCTCGAGCTCACCCGAAGCATAACCGAAAACCTTGCTGAAGACGAGCGTGATTTTTTATTTTTTCAGATTTTTTCGGGTTTCGAATAATATGTGTATCAGTAGGTTTGCGTTCATTACGAGAAACGCGAGAAATATAGGGAAATCTTTTTTCGAGGTACCTGATCTGGAGATTTTCAAGGGTACATAACAAAATCTTGATTTTTCAATTCGCTCCCTCGCTATAGTTTTCACGATCACTCCAATGTACGTGCATCAGAACCGCAAACTTGGCGCATTCCCAACTGCGGAACACCTGATCCGATTTTCCGTTAGTTCAAAAACGGATCCTCGAGGCCAGTCCGGTGGGGAAATTTACATATTTTAATTCGCAATGCGATGATCCGCTGCGAGGGAGGCCTACACCGTAATCATTGGGTAACGAGTGCTTTGAGCAAAGGATCGACCGAGATAGGAATCCACCCCGGGCAAGCTCACGATTCCCAACCTGGTTCGAGTCTAAACCCAACAAGACGAGGTTCTCTTTAGCCGGAAATTTCAAGGGTCGGCAAGATGTCCGTCATTGGCGGTGAAATTAGTCAAAAATAGAGGCTTGAAATGCAATGAATCACGCTGCTCCGAATTTTCAGGAATCTGAAGGGGAAGGCCTAAAAAAAGACAGAGGCCTGGCGCAAATACCATATTTCCTGTTTCGAGAGGAAGAGAATTTCCAAAATCGAATCGAAATCTAATTTTCAAGATCAAATCTTGGAGCAAGTGGTTTCGACAGGTGAAACACCCTGCGGCGCAAGATGACACAATTTTAACGAAATGTCTGTATCTGCCCATTTTACCAGAAATCGCATTCTCAAAAAAAGTGAAATCACCTAAAACATTGCATAATAAAAATATCACTACGTCTGAATAACCCGTAAAAATTCAGTACATCGTACGGCAGTGTAATAAGTGAACTTTCTCGTCAATTTGAATAAAAGTAAACTCCTAGGTAAGGGACAAGAACCTATTCTGCATTACAAAGTGCTTTACCAGTATACGGGGCACGATTTTTCCGACATCAGTATGCACCACGTTCCAACCCCGTATATGTCGGGATTATTTAAATAACAAGAATCAGGGTACATCTTCAGCCCAGATGACGCGAGATGATTTCACTCGAATCAGGTCGCAGCCAAGGTCGGCGAGTTTATTATTTCATACTATTTCGTCATGTTCTATCAATTCTAACCGGGAGAATCGTGATTCGACAATAACATCTCGAAATGCCGAATTGAATCGAGACCGCGTCATCTTCCACCCGAGGCGACCGCTGGCATTTTCCCCTTCGAGCCCCTTCACTCCCCGAGCAGAAGATACAGCGATGTCTGAATTGGACGAAATTAGGTAAGGAAATAATGCCGGAGCCACCCAGGAAGTACGAGATTTTGCCATGGAAGAGTTTGGAAATTAAAAATAATACCGAAAATCCGAGAGGTTCGCAGGAATCGTGGTATCTAAACCATCAAAAAAATGGTAACTGTTGAGATCCCGCCGTAGGATCCCGAGGAATCGAAAATAATATAACTGGATGAATAATAAGCAGTTCTACAGTTGCCGGTAGAATAGAAATTACATTATTTTTCCGATAACAGTAGATAGGTTACCTTTCGAACCAGTGTTGCCATACATACAAGTAAATCTCCCACAGTAGGTAAAGTAGACTATTTTGGTACCTGCATCGCTCAAAAATCGGTAATTTAGACAATTTTGTTGCATACGTCACCAAACAATTGGTGATCTAGATCATTTTTGCACTCAACTAGCCAAGACATCGGGATTCAGTCAATTTTGGCACATACATGTCGGGAGAATCCCATATTCACGCCTCCATAAATAGTTCATAGTTCTGCCGAGGTGGCGCTAGCGTCTCACTAGTAGGTACAGTTAGGGGGTTCGAACCTGGTACCTCCTGCTTGCTAGGCAGACGCCTAAACCCTGCTGTCCAAACAAAATTTAAAAATAATCCCAAAAATACAAGCGGTCACGGGGCCACCCAAAATCTTCATTGGCGATTCACTTCTCAACCGAATTTCAGCTCCGAAAAGCGTTTCAAAAATAGGTACAATCTTGAATTAAAGTCAAAAATATAAAATCATTACAACCTCAAGAAGAAAATTTTTCACATTTTTCCCCTTGATTATTTTTCCTCGTTCGATAATACCAAAACAGATGTCCACCTCAAGCATTGCGGGAGTCTTGCAGGCGTGAAAAGGTGGAAGACGCCAATAAATCCAAGGGTGGACTGGCGATACGGTCGACACTGTCAACTGGCCCCTGGCGCGAGGGGGTCAACGACCGATGCGGAGGGGCCCAGGGCCCCCGGACCCCTCCCGTTGGGCCTCAGGTCGTATGGAGCAGGAGGACTCCAGGACTGGTTCCTGAACGATTGTCTGCATACTCGCGCCTCCAACCCCGACCGAGACCCGAGTCGAAGAGCGAACGGCTTTTATATAAATCTTCTCCATTCAACGGCCTAGAAACTCGCGGCTCAATAGTCGGATAAAAGCGAATTGAACTGTCGATGGCGCAGATTACCAGAAAAAGGCTTGTTTCTAGGAAACGCGAGAAAAAAAATTTCTTGAGCGTTTGGTATCCTGCAACACATTTTCTTGAATGGTTTCCGGTCGAAAACTAGAACGTTAACTTTTTGTGACGCCATGGAAATAGCAGACGTTCTCCAAAAATCCGATGTGTAGCATCAAAGTAAGAGAACATAGAAAAAGTTGATTTTGAACATGATGAACATGATTTAGGTTTGGAATTTTTCCCCGGGGTGTTCGTTTTACAGAATTTTCGCTAATTTGAGAAAATGGAACGCCATGGAACTAGCAAACATTTTTCTGAAAATCGGATGAGTAGCCGCAAAAGAAGGGGAATCAACAAAAATTAATTCGAACAAAGTTGATTTTGAATATGATGCTATGGAGGATTTAATGGTTTTGGTATCGGCGTTTGTCGAACATTTTCCCATGGTTTTTGTTCTATAGATTTTGGTTCATTTTTCTTAAGAAATGAACCTTTGTAATCGGTCGGGGAAAAATTTTTTTTAACACCCCCTGAAAATTTGTTGGTTTACGTTTCAAGGGGTGTAGAATCCGAATCTGCAATAAAAATTTTTTGTCCGTCCGCCGTACGCCGTCCGCCGTCCGGGGTTTTTCAGGGGGAAGGAGTAATCGAAAAATTTTGAAATTTTTACCAAAAATCAAGTTCCGTATCTAGTTGGTCCTAACGTCTCGACAGAACCCTACCTTAATTTTAAGGCCAGTAAAACAGCTGTTGAAGTGGGAAAAAATTCGTGCTTTTCAGGAAAAAAGCAACATAGGCATGTGAGGCATCATTTTCTATAGATTTTTTTATGCTGAATCGAATGAGACCATCGCCACGCCGATAGCTTCAACCGTTTAGGAGTTATTGCAGTTTTTGTGAGACATTTTTGAGTTTTTTAAAAATTTTACAATTCTTAATAACTCGAAAACGACTAGGGCCACAAAAATCGTTTTCCACTCGTTGGAATGCCCACAATAACTTCTGTCCTCCCGATATCTTCAATTTAAAGAATCTAGTCGCATTACACAAATCAGCAAAATAAAAATCGGAAAAATTTGAGAATTTGGCCTCGGCTCTTAGATACGGTTGATTGATCTACTTACGACCACTAGCCTATGACACCAACAAGGTGACGCACTCACACTTGGACCAGTTGCGCTTGGCAACATGAGAGCGAGACAAGCTTTAACAATGGTTCTGAGGCATTCTTGTGGCATTTTTAATTTCATTATTCAGAGAATTTAATTGTTATTATTCTGTTAATTAAGTATGTAGGCGAATAAGAATAGATTGAATGGTGAATTTAACAAAATTGAACTATGAGCTGCGTTGAAGAGATTGGTAGACAGATACCTATCGGGATAGTAAAGTGAGCAGCGTAGCTTTTTTTCGCCGGGTTGAAAAAAAAGTTTTTCTAAATCCCATCTAAAATACAAATTTATGCTTAAATTCTTGAATAATAACAACTAAATACCGTGTTTAAGGAGTACCTATATAAGTATCCCTAGGTTTGTCTTTGCAATCGAAAAATGAACCCCTGTGCAAAATTTGCAGAGCTCTTCGGATACACAGAAAACTAATGTGCACATGCCACTGATCTACTTAGCAGCGTTTTTTTGTTTTCGGCTGCGATCTCCGAATTCACTATTGACAATGGAAGCACTGATATTCACGGGGATTTTCCTTTTCGGAGAATTTTCCCAAAGCGACCATTGTCCGACTCACTTCTGTTCAATTTCAGGCCGACGTGAAGCGGATGCTGTTCCAGATTCGCTATCGGTCATTCGCCAGCCTATTCGAATGGCGTCTGCACCGAAATGCCGAATCGTCCTTTTCAAAAATCGATTTATTCGTCAATCGGCCCAAAATGAATTGCAGACACTATTGAAAAACTAGAAAAAATTTTTTGAATTTATTTCAGAAATGAAAGTTTTTCAAATTTTGAAAATTGAGAGAAAAATATTGAAACTTGAGTGAAAACTATTGAAACTTGAGTGAAAAATGTCGGTTGCTAATCCCAGCCAAGGGGTGAACAATTTGGAAAAATCTGGCAAAAAAAATAATTCCCAATTTCGGATAGAACTAAAAATGGAATTTATGACGAAAACGTGATTTAAAAAATAATTATAACGAAATGCAAGCATAGCATGCACATAATCCAGCATACCTCAAAACAAAGCTAAAACTGGATGATGAATTTTTTTATCTTGATCCCTACTCATCAAGCCATACTGTTAATGCTTCAAAAATCCCTAAGGTATTCGAGCTAATTTTCGAAATTTTTGAAAATCATCGTAAATAGTACTTTTAAGTACCTACCAACTCATATAAGCTCCAAATCGACGGAAAATAAGGGTGGAAAAGTGTTAGTAGAAGAGCACAGTTAGTAAAACAAAACACTCGACGTCTATAGTTAACAATAAATTATATTTAATTTTTTCTCTCGCAATTTTTGTCAACTCACAAAAACAAAGAAAAATTCTGGTACAGTCGAGCTAATTGGAGCTCTCCATAAAATCACGATGGCGTCTTTACCTACTTTAAAGCACGTTTTTCACTAATGAATTAATCTAATTTTTTTTCTGTATAATATTTATAAAAAAATTTTACAAATCAGTTCAGCCTTCGAGTCTTGGCGATGCGCGAGCGTGCGATGCGCGAGGAGACAGGATCGTGCAGGCGTGGGTGGGGGGTCAGTAACGGGACACCACATGCGGCCACCTACCTGCAACAGACAGAGAAAAAAATCATTTTAGTTTTATTGCTATGGTAAATTGCGAGCGAAGAAGAATTGTAAAAAAATTATGAGAGCAAATTTACACATAAAAATCAGTCAATTTTGCAAGATTTTTCAAAAAAAATCAACAGGTACCTCAATAATACCGATTTTTTGGCTTAAATTTCACGCAACAAGTATTGGTGGAGCAACGATTCGAAAAAAGAAACACTTAATGGCCCTGATATGAGGAAGTGAAGATAATCTTTCGTCCATTCATCATCTCTGGCTTTGCAACAAAAAATCATCCATCATTCATTTGGCCGATTCAACAAATCGATGAGGCCGGACCGGGTGAAATAATCGGTAAACGAGATGGTGAAAATCTGTCTGAATTGATTAATGATCCGTTCATTTTGTTGTGAAAGACGAGCAACTAAAACAGATTTAAATGCGCGTGGAATTTTTTCATATTATAAAATTTTGAAGGCCTGGTTTTCATCGGATTTTTTATACCTTCATACATAAAAAGTTAAAAAAATTTACTCGTCGTTTTTGTTAGTGTTTTGTTTGCATAAAATTACAAAAAATAAAAATAAAAATTCAAATAAAATTGAACGGAAAATCTAAAATAATGTTCGGTAGCCTCTGCATTCGCTGATTTGGTTCACCGTCGAAAAGGGCTAAAACACTCGCTCGACAAAGTTGAGCAACGCACGGCCGTAAAAAAATTATAGGCGCTACCGGTATTGCAGCTATAAAATCGTGATTGGGAATTTTAATGGATTCTAACGTTTTCCAGCTGTTGCATCACCGTAAAAAGCGATAGTGCGTTAATTTCGAACTGATAGTCAACACCAGGTCACCGGGTCCCGCTAATACTGGGAGGTCCGATTGGTTCCAGTTAGCCGACTATCCTAAAAGTTGCCTTTCGTAATCTTCGAGCGAGGAAAACCGATTATTTATGTCATACGATGAAAGTTCAAGCAATGGCCTGCTTCATATAAGACTCTGCAGTTGGAAATGTCTACCGTAGGTCAAGGATAATTGCGGAGATATCCTAGGTGTCGTAAAATCCTTTCATCTCTCGAACAAGAATGTCCTGAGCGTGAAAAAAGAGCTGAACAATTACATAAACATATTACTCTTCTAGTACAAAATGAATATGGGTTTTTTCATTGAATTGAGCGGGAATTGTTATAATCAACATTCAACCTCTTTGATTTTCTCATCAATAGGCGAAACAGTAGGTAAAAAACAAAAGTTTTTTTAATTACACGAAAATATTACTCGTATAGAGTAAATATCCGTTTTTTTTTTTTTACTGAATTGAGTGAAATAGTTAGCCTCTTTGATTTTGGCTTAGTTGGTAGACTCTTTGATTTTCTCATCAATAGGCAAAACAGCCGAATTGTAATAAGTAAAACAGCCAAACTCGTGTAATATTTGTACTTTTGTGATACTAAACATTAGGGGTTTTTGCTGAATTGAGTGCAATTGTTTTATTCAACCTCTTTGTTTTTCCCCACCAATAGGCAAAACAGCCAAATGCATTTTTTCCAAATGCATTTCTCACGGCCGCTTCACGCGCGATTGTCATCTGCAAAAGATAGCGACATCTCCGGACCCGATGAGAGAGAAACTCCGGTGAAAAGCCTCCATGTTCCGTTGTGCGCATCATCGAAAGAGAAATTGACTAAGTGAGCGCCTCGATAGAAACAAGTGAAGCTGTCTCAGGGAAACTGGGGCGTGTAGCAGGCGCACGCAGAAGATCGAAAGGCCTTGAAAACAGCTGGGGCGAGAGGATGTATCGAAATCGGTTCAGCGGTCGTCAGCATTAGTGATGGGCGATACCACAAAATATTCGATACCTGTACTCGATACTAGTATCGAAACAAATATTTGATACTTCTCAGATATCGAAAGAAAATATTCGATACTGAAGAGTATCGAATCATATGAGTACTTTTTCATTTCACACACCGAATTGCATGTTAATAAAATGGAAATGACTGATTAAAAAAACTCTATTAAGCCCTTACGTTATTTATTTTACGTTATATTACTTTTCAACAAGGTTAACAGGTCATTTCATGTGTAAAAGTTATTTGTATGATCAGACGAATGTCGAAGAAGTGGTGATGGAGATGGAGAGGAAAACTTTACATCACCGGTGTCATTCACTCAGTCAAGTCCCAGAAATGCTTCCCTACTAAACGCAGGAATGTCAATTTGTCAACCATAGCTGGCGAGAGTCGGTTCCTTTTGTAAATTTTATTAATTAGTATGAATAGAGTAGGTAGGTAATTTTGAGACTATCCATTTGAGTATTTTTTCTGTCGGAAAAATACTCGATACCTACACTAGTATCGAAACAAAATATTCGATACCAAATGTACTTGGTATTGAAAGAAGATATTCGATACCATACTCATATCGATAGGTATCGCCCATCACTAGTCAGCATTATTGCGAAGGAAGCATCATACCTACGTGCACGACAGCCACGATGGTAAAGTGCTGATGCGTAGGAAGTAAAGTGTGTGATCGTTTTTTTTTTGTTTTTTGGTTTTTATGAAGGTGAATTCTTTTGAGAAAGATTGAAAAACGTTAGCAATGGTGGGAGATATGCTCGAACCGGCAGACCCATGGAAAATGGTCGAAAAATGCGTTGGAGGGGGCTAATAACCGATCAGAACCGATGTTGGGGTTGCACTTGTTGTTGGTGGCGTTCCTTCTTTTCGCATTCGTTTAGCTCGTGAATCAATGATGAAAAACAATAATCACAGTCCTTCATAATATACCATTTTCATAAGATTGTTATAGAAGATGGTAAGAGTTGACTTGTGAGTGGTGCGTAGCGGTCACGGCCGGAAACATTGCCCCGCGGTTTGTTTACATCTTTCCCCAACAACAACAACAACTCCGCCCGTGAATCTTTGTTTACCTTTTTGGACAACTCGACTTTGAAGCAGTTCTTACGTTTGACTTTAACTTTCTTTTCTTTCCAGCACACAGCAGTCGTCCTGAAATGGAAATTATAATCCAATCGGGCTTTAGCCAAATATTAATTCTGCCCATTAAGCCATCGGCACTCGAAAGGGCGACCAAGTTGGTAAAAAGTGGACATGCGTCGGAGCGATCAAGAGGCGGAAAGACGGACGGTCAACAATCGAAGGAAGGTAACGAAAGCCCCGGTTTTCGTCAAATTCAATGTGTGTACAGTAAGACAGCTGCAGTATTACTAATACCTACTTAATAAGTGTGATTATTAACAATTTGTAGGCTGATAGGTACCTAGCGGACAGTTTTTTTTTGGCAGTTTAATTAGGATGGTGTCAATGGTGAAAACGCTTAAACACTTATTTTCTCACATTCATGCATTCATGGTCGGACTACCGGCAGGATTGATTCCTCAAGGAAACGATGGAGAATTTCAGTTCACATGCTCAAAAACTCTTGTCAAAAATTTTGATTCTCAGAAATTTTCGGAAGCCTGGCCAGGAATCCGACTTCAGAGCACAGGTGCGCCGACTATTGTATGCTGAAGAGCGGCAGGTCCGAAATGGCGAAGTCGCGTAGCGCATAGCCAGAACAGCGAATCGAACGAACTCAAGATGAGAGAAGATGGCACGCGAGAATTTGAAAACCAAATTCACTAAACCAACGTTGAACTTCTGGGAAAACGCTGTGAAACAGGAGGAACACTGTAAAGCGGCATAGCATTATGATAATACGCCCTCGGATCTGCATCTTACACCCGCGCTGAGCATCGCCCCGAGCCAAGGAAAGTTGGAATCCTTTGCTGGAACTCGCCTTGGCGCATTCGAGACGCTGCAAAGGGAATAAGACCAGAAGGGACTCCCGCGCAGCAAAAAAGGTTTTAAAACCGAGTATGCAAGATGGCCAAAGTGGTATGGGTAGCGCAAGAGATACGCGGGCATTGTCTCGCCGAGGTCGGCTAACCCTGCGGAGGACGGGACGAGGCGAAAGACAAAAACGAAAAAGTTCCTGTTCACCGAGAGGAATGAAAGGGGCGGCTGGGGGAGGAGGGAGTGGGGGCTAAATGTGCTAGCAGGCGACCTTGGAGATGAGCCCTTTGCGAACCTTGCGAGTCTATTGCACATGATTTTCATCCGCAGGATGTGCGAGCAGCCAAAATCGAAAATCGATCTTCGTCCTTCAGGGCTTATGAAGACGTCACAGGCTTATGAATTATTCATGTCAATACTCAATTACCAAAACTGGGGCCTGATTTTTTTTTGAACCGGTGACGACAATTTCAACAAACGGCATCGTTCGGGCATTTTGCTTCTACATAATTGGATCGGATGGACTCGTTGAGTTAATTTTTCGGACTTTGGTAGAAAAAAATCAAAATAACAATCTCATAGCTTTCCAGGCAGACATTCCCGGGTATTCGCTCTGTTTCTTTCGCCAACGGCAATCGTACGGAACTACCGAAATCGATATTCTTGGTTTTTGAAGCAACCGAACGTACTTTCGAGCTGATGGTCAGAACTGCTGATAGTCTGATCTGCCGATAGTCTTATCTGCTATTGTGCTATTATTTCGGGTAGTCTGATCTGCTATTTCAAATCCTCCAGCCCTTTCTCGCTCGTCTTCCTTCTGCGACAGAGACGGGCGAAACGTTAACAACGAAACGTTAAGTTTTTCCGCAAAACTCTGGAAAAAATGGCGAAGCGTGCTGCAAATCCGCCGGCCTCTGTTCCAGACGTTAAGCTAACTTGACAATTATTGACGACGGAGACAACAACTTTGCGACATTCCCGGAGAGAAATTATCGTGCCAAAAAAAAACGCACCGCGTTGCGCTATTCTGCGTTGTGAAAATGAAGAGGACAACTAGCAGATATCAATGCCAGTTTCGCAAGAATAACACTCGACGCCAGCTGCAATTTAACCTCTGAACCAAGGACCTCAGGAAACCCAATTTGCTAAAAAATTGGGAGTTGCCAAGTCCCAAAATTTAGGAGTAATAATACTGAACCTATGACGACTATTTGAAGAGGTTAGGAAGTCAATGTAAACATAACCTCAAATAGCTAATAGAAAAGGGCTCGAAAACAAGCCAAGGATTAACAAAATCGCCAAATATTTTGAACTTTTTTTTCGAGGTTATGCTTGCAGCGACTCTTTAACCCTCTCAACGAACACGCCTTTAAATACAATGTAACGTACCGGGAACAATATTATAGTAGGTAAATCAAACTTTTAAAAACAAAAAAATTGAAAAAGTGCCGTCAATCTAAAGCGAAAGCAACAAATAACAAACGATCAGACAGCGGACATGAAACAAATCAGCGTCTTATTACGTCTCTGTCTTCTTCACTTGTCCTGGTAATGTTTCATGGCTAGCAAGATTATACCAGCAGGTCCAGTTGCGCCCAGGTGGAAAAAATTACCCGCTCATGATTCCTACTTCGAATCAGGAATTCCTAAAATAGCATTTTTAAGGGGCTGTAAAAATTCTTCAATACAGCCCCAAGGGTATCGTTCACCTTTCGTAGATCCTGCGGGAAGCTGAATATTTTTACGACTTGCCACGTCCTTTAACGAGGGGATAGAATTTCGCATTTGAAGACGGCATCGAAGAACTAAAAATATTCCATCGGTTTCCACGTCTCGGTACGACAGAACTCGCGTGACGGTTCAAAGACCCAACGCCAGATACGGCAGTTCGGAATTCCTTCCTCGAGGCGAGGCCCATCTGCTATCCAGAATCCTCTAATGTTTCTTTACGTCACAGAATGCCCACCGGGCAAAGACGTATTCAGAGATACACGGTGTTCCTTAGCTCTTCTTAATACGAAAGCATCAAAAGAACTCGCGGGGATGCCTCCTAATATTCTCCCGGGGACTTCATGATGTACGAAATCTGTGGGTGGCGTACATGGCTTTCGCCCGGGACGCCATCGTACGGGGGGGGGCATCATTACAAAAGCCAACCTAATCTTCCAGGATGGCTCGCTTTAGTAATGGTTTGTACAAACATTAGGAAACCACCTCGCTCGTTTCGATCTGCCGGCGAACGTCACACCTCGAATTTCCAGTATTTCGACTCCTCTAATCTACACTAATGAACTCTCATCCAGCAGCAAGGATAAGGTTACCGCGGGATTTTTTCCCTGTCGAATCTCCCTCGTAAACTTCGCATTTAGGGGATCGTCGTCCGTTTTAGGAGCTCATTTTCCGGTACGCTCAAAAAGATTCGGCTCCAAGGATTTCTAATTCGTCGGGGCGATTAAGCCGGCTCGTAAAGTCTTAATTGACGAATAACTGCCAGGACGAAGCGCGGAAAACGCTCGGTGGTCTTTCGGTGCTTGGAAAAATACTTGACAGGCGCATGTCAGAAGCACAAGATCTGGACTTGACAAAAATTATGAACCACAGGGACAAATCCATTGGAAGTTTTGTAGAAAAAAAGACTTCTGAAAATGTCAACAGATTCTGGCACGTTTCTTCTGGTAAGAAATTCTAACAAACTTCTCCCAGGAAGAGATTCTGAAAAACTTCTTTGGGTAAGAGATTCTGACAAACTTCTTCCGGTAAAATATTCTGAAAAGTTTCTTCAGTAGACGATTCTAACAATTCCTTTGGTAAGATATCCTGAAAAATATTTTCCGCCAATAAATTCTGACAACATTTTTTTCAGTAAGCGGTTCTGACCAATGTCTGACGGTAAGAGATTCTGACGAGCTTCTCCACCAGGCGATTCTGACAAATTTCTTCAAGCAAGAGATTCTGATCAGCTCCTTCCGGCAGGAGATTCCGGCAAGTTTCTTCAGCAAGCAATATTCTGACATATTTCTTCCGGCATGAGATTCTGACCAGTTTCTTCCCAGAAGTGATTCTGACAAGTTCCTTCAGCAAGCAATTCTGACAGATGCCTGACAGCAGGAGATTCTGACGAGCTTCTTCTGGTTAGAGATTCTGACTAGTTTCTTCAGCAAGCCATTGTGAAGAATTTCTTCCAGTAAGAAATTCGGACAAGTTTCTTCACCAATCGAATTCTGCAAGTCATAAATGCATAGAGCTAAAAAATCCGCTTATTTCGCTTATCTTGTTACGCAGTACGCAAGCAAGTAATCACTGACCGCAAACAGCTGCTATACGCATGAGGATCCCACTGGGCATGCGTGGAAAAATCGCCATTATCCGAATACACGTCGTCAGCGAGGCAGTCAGTCGGACAGAAGTAGGTGACCTCAGAAAGTTGAATAACGCATCGCGATCTTCGGCCTAATGGCTGGGAAAATATGTTCGACTACTCATCTCGGAATTCGCTTTCGCTTGTTAATCATGCTCACGAAATTACAGCAAAAAAAATCGTCCATAACACTTCATTAACGGGTGCTTCTTTATTTCGACAAGAGCACTAACGAGAGTTTTTCGGTAGGATGGTAGTTGACCTACTAGCGATGCCATCCTGCTACTGCGTCGAACCCGAGGTAGTGAAACGGAAATTTCGCTTCGCTATTTATTTCAACGCAGAACGACTAGTAACGATTTTATTCAACTTTTAATTATTCAAAAACCAAAATTTAAATGGCTTTTCGACTTTTTTGTCATTTTTTTGCAGGAATTTTCTCGTCAGTTTGCAATCTTTCGAAACTCGGATGACATCATTCGCAAATTCGTCGAGCCCGTTTTCAAAAAAGAATCGATTTTTTTCTCCGGCAACTCGAAGATGAAGCATAATCGGAACGGGAAATGGGCAGTAATATGCAGACCAGTAAAAAACATCGGACAAAAAGCTGTTTCTAATCAGAGGCCGAGTTTAAACCAGTTTGCAGGGGGAGCCGGTTCTCTGTGGGAAGCTCTCGGGGCCACGGGCTTGCGCAGTCGTGAGAACAATCGGCGGCCGGCGATTTGATGAATCCGAAGAAAATCGGATTTCGTTTTCCTTTTTGTCAACAATAATTGCGAGCGTGGTTCGGAATTACGGGTCAATTTCGGCAATCGGAGGCGGATTTTACAAAATCGAAGTTCGGGATTCGCGTCACTTTTGGAAATTAGTCTCCTTTTCCTCCTGGAATGCCGGTCATATAGGTGATTTTAAAAAAAACGCAAACGGATACTGCTGGTAATATGGACCCCTTGACAAAGTGGCGACACTGAGCGTTTGGTCAATGTTTGGCGGGAGTGAGTTGAAGGATGTGATAACACTGTCCGCCATGTAGTCTAGACAAGACAACAAAAGAGAAGAAGAAGAAGAAGTTGAAGGATGTGATATACACTGTCCGCCATGTCGTCTAGACAAGACAACAAAAAGAGAAGAAGAAGTTGAAGGATGGATGAGGGGCTCTAATCCCAGCTGTGTGTGGAACGGGCTCTTTTAGATTTCTCCGGAAAATGATCAAATCTGCATAGGTAAACGCAACAGCAAACAGGTTGGTAATTAATGCAAATAAATTTCAGTCATTATAATTTTGCAGTCCGAAAACAAATAAGTTTTTGAGGAAAATTTGCTGTGTCCATACTACCATTAGTTAATGGATGGAAATTTTAATTTTTCTCATTCAGTCTATTTGGTCCATGGCAAAAATTCGTCTATATTTGAGTGAATGTCAAGTTCTTATGCCACTGAGTGCGACGATAAGGGCATAACAACAAAAAGGGGTCCATATTACTCTCCACTTAGCTCTTTCTTATCAGAAATCAGGTCTCATATCGCGAGGAATATTTTCTCTCTGTTTATTTCCGGGTCGGTATGAAAATGTTAGAAAGCGAACCTCCATAAAACAGCCCTTGACATGTCGAGACAATATTTCCTCGCCGGTAATTGCACATCGCGGTTATTCTGGCAAATTTTATTTCCCCTTAAGAATCAGTCAACGACCTCAGAGCCTTAAAAAACTCGAGTTGTGCCCTCCTGGTCGCCAAGGCACCTCATTACTTCTCCTTTCACAACCTGGTAAATACCTTTTGGAGCGGAATGAAGGCGAACCTGCCTGACCCTGAGTCTTATGCCCTTCAAGAGTTGTGTCCTTTTTTGTTGGCTTTCTTCAAAACCTTTTTTCATTCAACCGCGACCTTTAGAAGTGAGGATACTTGATGCGAGTCCTTGACAACAAAGCCTCTCCTTCGGGATCGATAGAAATTTCGCAGGGGGATGAGGGTGGTAATTTTTAGCTGAAAATCCAAACCGAAAACAGGACATTGCAAATCCGAAATTGAATTTGGTGGTTAGCAAGGCACGTCCAGGACGTCAGTTATCAAACCTTTATATTTTTTCGGATTTTTTTCTGTCGAACCGCTGATCCGATATTTCTGAAACTATTTCAACTGGGAAGTAAAACGCGAAGGTATCTCGAAATCATTGTTGACCCGAAAATGTCCTCCAGCTGTTGATGACGCAATATTGCGGTCAATTGTCCAACGAGTCGGTCAGATTTTTTTCTCAGCCATTTTCCAAAAGGCAAACAAGACAATTCGCGGTCGTTTCGGCCGGTTGTAAAGGCGTGAAGTTGGTTGAAAACCGCGAGTTAAATTGCTTCTTTTGTTTCGCACTCATTTTTTTCCCAGCTCAATTAGACACGTCTGATACACTTTTGTTTTTCGAAGTTCGTTACGCAATTCGACGGTTTTTGGAACCGGCGATGCGTAAATTCTGCGAATCCGATGGGAACATTTTGATGATTTTTCTCTATTTTTGACAATGTACTAGGTTTTAAGTTAACATTTTTATCTATAAACTTCAGAAATCATTATCATAGCTGCAAGGGTAAGAACAGGGGGCCTATTCTGTAAAATTGAAGCAATATGTCTTGGCAGTCGCTATCGATTCATTACGCAAATTGTCATACGTCGTCATTAGATTTGCCATGGCAAATCGATATTGATTTCCAAAGACATATTGCTTTCAGGTTACAGAATAGGCCCCCAGGACTCAATAATAAAACACTTATTATATTTTGACCCTTGTAGCCAGGATAATGATGGAATGCGTTTATAGATCAAAATTTTAGCTTAAAACCTGGGTAGGTACATTTTATTCGGTGTCGGATGAAGGGCTATGTTAATTTATTTTTGTACGTGATTCAAAATCTGAGTAGAGAAAATATGAAGATGATGCGTTCCAACAATAGTTTCTTCACCGGTAACCTTATTTCTATTCTATTCGAAAAATCAAATATTTATTCGACTCCTTAACAGCAGGACTTCTCAGGTCGTTATTCCTTCTGAATGAGGAACATGCATGAAAAAAAAAATAAACTGTTTTTTCGCCATAATATTCCTTGTTAGTGTTGTGAAAAGAGGTAATTAAAAGAGGAGGGAGGCTTAGTGAAAATCGCAGATTTGAAGTCGAGCGGGAAAATGGCCAGCCGCAAGGTTACACATCTTCCCGTGAACACTAGTGCAACCTCATCCGAGTTCATGTGTGCTGTGATAGTGATAAGACGGCGATAACGGATTTTTTGCCGTTACTTTAAGAAACTACGTGCAGTCACGTCCGCGCAGTGACGTCATACGGCTCACCCGCCACATTCAAAAGGGCCCTTTTTATTAGCGTTTTTCACCAGGAAAAATGTTGTTTTTTCGTTGTAGACCATCACTACATCATTTTCGCATCCTAAACAGCACCATTCTGGCGGAAAAAATGGATTTCGTTTTTCATGCATGTCCCTCATTACGAGTTACCGAAAAACCGCCATAATGAGGCGTCTCATTTCGACGATCATCTACTATTCCGTTTTCGTCGATTCCAATTATACCTACTGAATGATTTAAGGTTGAAAAAGGGAGCAAAAACTTCAATATTCATCGCCTTTCGAAAACTTTTCTCGGCTCTTTTTCCATTGGGCCCGTGGAAAGGTCGAGGTGGACGTTTCCATTTGTTTATGACCCCGAGACGACCCCGTGGTTTACGGCTTTTACCTCTCATGTTTACGACCTTCAGATGGAAGAGTTCGTAAGTCTTGGACTTATTTCCTTACCGTCTCATCCCGTTCGAGGGGCCTTTGTTCACGAACACGTGTGCCCGCTTTTGACTTTACTGGGAACAGATTTCGACTCTCTTTTTTTCCACTTTTTCTCTCCTCCTCTTCGCCGTGTTACGAAGAAAGTTACGATCCTACTATAGAATAATACACAATGCATAGAATAATATTAATCTACCGCGCATAACTCCTTCATTTTCATTGAATAATTGGAAAGACTTTTTTACTGTTTTATTTATTTTCTCGAATTAATTCGGGAAATTCTCAATTTGGTTTGGAAAATTCCCAATCTGACCTTGAAAATCCTGGAATTGGAAAGGAAAACACTCAATTCGGTTTGGGAAATTCTCGTTTTGTTTTAGGAAAATCTCAATTCATTGTGGAAAATTCTCAATTCGGCTTGAAACACATTCAATTGCAAAAAATGTGCAATTTATTTTAACTATTCGATCGATTTGAGCCTAGATCTTCTTGAAATCGTGTCTAGGTCGGTCACCTTGCCCCGATCGATATGGGGTAATGAAAGTTCAAATGAGACTTGAAACCCGGTCTGAGACCGAGGGCAGGGCCGCGGGTTTCATGTCTTGTCTTCATGTCGTAATCTCGCGGTGTTCGCTCCTTCTGGCCATACTGACCTACATCTCATCTCGAAAATCTTGAGTTACCCGTTAGAGATATTCGAGAAGGACGTTTCTATATTCAAGGTTGGCCGAACATGTATTCGGACCATAAAAGTGAGTCATGTAGGTATTTACCGCGAAAAAGGTTGATGGGAAAGTTGAACATTTTTGGGTCAAATTCCTCATTAAAAGTGATTTTTTTTAAATTTCTAGCTGAAATTGATTTTTCAATACTTGACAACAACAAAATTTACGCGTTTTGAAAATTGTAATTTTCTGACATTTTTGGAAAATCGAAAAAAAAAATTTATGCTCCGCAAAAATCTTTTAAAATGCTCTGAAAATATGAGGATTTTTTATGCAACTTGACTATGAAAATTTGTATTTTTTATGGGTCTTGAGTATGAAAAATATGAAAATTTGTATTTTCAAGGATCTTGAATACGAAAAATATAAAAACTGCTTGGCAATAATCGACTTTGTCACCAATTCGATATTTCGAACGCGCTTTTCTCTGAAATTTTCGACCCCAGCAGCCTCCCATGTATCCAAATATGGTTTATTTAGTCTTGAAACGTTACAGGGAAAAATATCGCGTCTTCCCCGCTATTTTCTAGGTCGCCCTAATAGCCGCATACATCTCAGTTACTAGACTTAAATTGCCCCACCGTGCGCATTCTATCCGGTCGTTTCTCAATGTTTCCCCCTCTTTTTTCCCCTTGTTTTTCCCTCGTCGTAATTTCGTTTTCATCGGTCGACTCTGCAAAATGTCCTTTTACCGTTTGCCCGTTCCGGTCGGCCCGTTTTCCGGTGCGATACTTTATCTCCAACTATCGCCCGAACTTGTCAAACGGTGTGCCATTAGTCATGTTGTCTAGCCACCTACCCGTCATTATCATCAATTTCACAAAAAAAGAAAAAATGAGTAGGTAAATAGAAAAAATTAAAAAATAGAAAAAATTGGCATTGCCAGTTGATCCATGGCCTCATTTTGGTACATTATTTCCAAAATTCCAAATAATGTACCTATGTAATTGTTAAAAAAAAATTTTTTACGACACTCCCTGAAACTTTTTTTTTCACGTTTCAGAGGTTCTAGAACACAAAGTTGCAATAAAATTTTTTTGTCCGTCCGCCGTACGCCGTCAGCAGCAAAACGCATAAAAGAAATGGTCCGATTTCAAAAAAAAAAAATAGCAAATTTTCCTGTGACGTGCACCTCTTATAAGGGAATCCTCTGAATCAATCCCTTAACATTTTTTGATCGGATTCCCCTGACAATATGCATCAAGTTGGAGCAAACCACAACTTTTAGGACCAACCGCGCCTAAATCGGATCAGCGGTTCGATACGAATTGGCTGGAAGAAATTTTGGCCAAAAATGTCGTCCAGCCACTTTGTATCGAACCACTGATCCGATTTCGACGAAACTAGTCCTAAAGGTTGTGGTTTGCTCCAACTTGAGGCATATTGTCCGGGCAATCCGATCGGAAAAGGTTAAGGGGTCGCAATCGGCATTAGTATGGTCCCATTTTCAAAAAAACACAAAAAATCAATTTTGAAGGTGATGCCGTGGGTTAAGAATTTTTTGAGTATTTTTCCCGAGTTTCTCGCTTAATTTACCATAGGATAGGGAGGTTTTTATGCAATTGTTCGAAAATTTTGTTTTTGAATTGGTTTGGCTTGAATTTCTTAATGCGATTTCTGCTTTTTCGCGTTTTCGCCGATTTGAGGGAGTCCTGCTGAACCGATTTTGAATTTTTTGAGCTTGTTTGATTCCTTGATTCCTTCACCGTTTTCACTCCCTGTAAGTCAAAATTGGTTGGATTTCAGTGTTTGATTTATTTAAGGATATTTAAGAAGGTATTTAATGCCTTCTCCAAATTTTATAACAACATTCTGTAGCGGGTAGCAGGCGTTATATTGCGAACTTTCTCGTACTTGCTAAACTTGTATTACCCGTACTTTAAAGTCCCGACTAACTCATAAGTCCCTTGGTTTGCTCTCGAGATTTAAGCGCATTTGCACGAACAAATGACCCCGTGCAAATTAATGCCGTCATCCTATTAGAATAAAACTACCTAGAAATGACAGATGTCGTATTTTCCGTGTAAACTCGGCACGGAAATATTAAATTTTTGAACATTTTCCCTCAAGCTGCTTATTTAAAAAAAAAAAAAAAAAAAACTTTAGCGTCCGAATTGAGAAAAAATAATTCCGCTACCTAAATCATAAGGAAGTATCGTGTGTGACGCCAGTTTCGCTAAGGAATGCCGTCGACTGCTCATCGCGTGATTAACGTCAATTAAGGATCGTTAACGCATTCCTCGTCAAAAAGTCAACAGGATAACTTGAAGTTGGAGGAGCGTAAAATGAGGAACGCCACTCTCTCCTCTCATTCATTTTTTGTTATCGGAAAAAAATTCACGTAAGAGAAGACCGAATTCGAACAAAATGGTAGATTTTAGCTTAAAATGTTCATATTTTTACTGCCTATTTCCAGAGCATTTTAAAAGATTTTTGCTGAGTTTCGTTTTTTTACACTTTTTCAAAAATGTCAGAAAATCACAATTTTCAAAATGAGACGAATGTGTTTTTGTCAAGTATCCAAAAACCAGTTTTAGCTAGAAATTTAAAATAATAATAATAATACGAATTTTCAAATTTACATGTTCAAGACACATGAAAACAAATTCTATATTTATCATAATTAAGACACATGAAAAATACAAATGTTCATATTTTTCACGTCAAGACTCATGTAAAATAATAGTTTTTATACTTTTTTTTTAATTTTCAAGGCAAATGAAAAATACGTAATTTATACCCAAGACTCATGAAAACCAGTGGTGCGTAGATAACACACAATACTTCCATATTTTGAAACGTAAAATTGTGACACAATTTGATCATATTTTGACTGCTTTTGTAAGTGTTTAGGTCAAAAATATCAAAAAATTCAGTATTAAAATTTTAAAATTCGCCGAAAATGAAAAAACGCCACATTTTCGGAATGTAAAAAATATCCACATATTCTGCAAGGTAAAACAAAGATTTTAAGACCAAGAACGCTCAAATCGGTTCATTTTTGCGGCCGGAAAAAAATAAAATAGAAAACACTAAAAATGCAAATATCTCGGAAGTACTGTGCGTTATCCAAATTCCGATTAAACAGGGTGTTAGGTCTTGCCGAGACAAACATTTCAGTTCAAGAAATTTGAAAAAAGGTTGAGAAATGAGGGAGTTATGGCCATTTTTGTAAATGACCACAGACGGACAGACGGACACACGGACAGACGGACACACGGACACACAGACACTTGTTCGGGAAGTGATTCTGAGTAAATGTGTATAAGAAAAAGTTTTTTCTGAAGCTCCGTTCCGATTCTCGATTTTAGGACGATCACAATACTTCCATTTACTCTGTAAATATGGAAGTAAAAATACAAATTTTCGTAGGTATTCAAAATTCATGAACAATAAGAATTCTTATAATTTTCAAGGTTTCATATTAATCATATTTATAGCGCACGGAAAAAAAACAAATTTCCACATTCTTCATACTCAAGACACGAAATAAGCTGAGATGAAAAACCTGAAATTATCGAACCCATAAAAAAAAGCCGAGGGACTCGTTGAAATGACGTTTTAACCGTCACGTTCTTATGGCTGTCACCGCCTGCATAGTTGGGCTTTGAAAAGGTCTACGAACTATAAGCAGCTTATAGCAAGAATGTTATCCCAGTCGACAACTTCCGGCTAACGACTTTCAATAAACTATGCCCGTCGTAACTTGCGGTATTTTCCACCGGTTGGGAAATTAATTTCGAGTAAGCGCGCCTGTTTTTGCCTGCCTCATTTGACAGGATTCATACTCCAATTTCTCCCAGGTGGGGTGGGAAAAATGAAATAAGTTCATTTTCGTGGACAGTAAAAATATAACACTAAATTTTCTAGGGTTTTTTCAAAATTTGTCAAGTTTTTTCAAATTAAATTTAAAAAAAAGTCTCCATTCCCCAAAAAACTACAATTTTTCTCGAATTCGGCAAACTATAACAATTCCTGCACCTAAAAAAACTAAAATATTTCAAAAAATTTTCTCAATTTGTTTTAAATTACAAAAACTTCTCAAAATTATTTTAAAAAAATATTTTTCAAAAACAATCGAATGTTTTTGTAAAAAAAAATTTGAGAAAATTCAGGGAGATATAATACATTTTATAAAAAATACTATCATATTACAATATTTTTTTTGTGAATGCGTACACAGGCCACAGACAGACAGACCAACGGACAGACAAGTTCACCAAGGGCGATGCAATAAACGAATATTCCAACATATTTTTTTTCAACTTCATAAAATTGACTATTTCACGAACCGATAAATGTTCAATCGTGCGTCAAATAATGTTTCGATACCAAACAATGGAATGCCTAGGATGGAAATTGTTTAATAAGTGAGAAAGTTTCATCGGAGTCAGTGAATAGGAAAATTACGTGTTAGTGGCCGGCGATTTTATCGCGGGGAGGAACAATGCTTAGTTAAAGGGGAAGATCGTTTAGCCGATGTCAACAGAAAATATACAGTCATATTATCATCATTATTAGTGAAAAATATTCAAGCGAATTTCCGACGAAAAATGTCGACTTCAATCAAGCCTCGTTTAACACCGATTTTACGAAAAATTCGCAGAACGAAAAAATTGGAGATAAAAAAATGTTTTTTCGAAAAATATTCTGATGAATTTCTGTGCTATAATTTGTGCGCCAGACGTCTGAAATTGACGAAATGAAAAAAGGTTTAATTGACATTTGGGCGACAGGCGTTTTGCATGTTGACAATTCGAGGATTTATCAGACAATATTTTAATTTATGGAGGATTTCTCTTTAAATATCAATCTTACGAAAAATTCGATGGAATACAAAATTGAAGAGGGCAAAATTTCCTACAAGAAAGGTCCTGTAGAGTTTTGCGGTAGGTGCCATATTTTGGGCACCAGGCGCATCTCCAATTTTTCTATTCTCGCGACGTCTCTTTTTCAGACGGTAATTCACTTTTTCGATGATATCTCCCAAAATATCGATCTTACGAGAAATTTATGTGAATACTAAATTAAAGAGGATGAAATTTCCTACAAGAAAGTTTCTATAAAGTTTTACGGTATGTGCTAAATTTTGGGCAACAGGCGCTTCTCCAATTTTTCAAGTCTCCCGACGTCTCTTTTTCAGACGGTCTTTCACTTTTTCGATGATATCTCCCAAAATATCGATCTTACGAAAAATCTGATGAAATACAAAATTGAAGAGGGCAAAATTTCCTAAAAGAAAGGTCCTGTAGAGTTTTTCGGTAGGTGCTAAATTTTGGGCAACAGGCGCATCTCCAATTTTTCTATTCTCGCGACGTCTCTTTTTCAGACGGTAATTCACTTTTTCGATGATATCTCCCAAATTATCGATCTTACGAAAAAGTTGATGGAAAACAAAATTGAAGAGGGCAAAATTTCCTACAAGAAAGGTCAAGTAGAGTTTTACGGTAGGTGCAATATTTTGGGTACCAGGCGCTTCTCAAATCTTTCGATTCTCGCCACGTCTCTTTTTCAGACAATAATTCACTTTTTCGATGATATCTCCCAAAATATCGATCTTACGAAAAAGTTGATGGAATACAAAATTGAAGAGGGCAAAATTTTCTACAAGAAAGGTCCTGCAGATTTTTACGGTAGGTGCCATATTTTGGGCACCAGGCGCTTCTCCAATTTTTCAAGTATCGCGACGTCTCTTTTTCAGACGGTTTTTCACTTTTTCGATGATATCTCCCAAAATATCGATCTTACGAGAAATTTATGTGAATACTAAATTAAAGTGGGTAAAATTTCCTACAAAAAAGATTGTCTTGAATTGCATGGGGAGAGCTGTTTTTTAGGCGCTAGGCGCCTCTCAAGTTTTTCAATGCCGGCGAAAAAGTTTTCAGGAGAGATTTCACTTTTTCGATCATATCTCCCTAAAAATCGATCTTACGAAAAATGTTGGTGAATAAAAAATTAGAGAGGGCGAAATTCCGTACAAAAAAGGTCTCAGTGAGTTTTAAGGTAGGTGCCATATTTTAGAGCGTAGGACCTTTGCAAAATTTTCAATTCTTCGATTTCAATTTACTTTTTTCGGACGACTGCATACTTTTTTGATGATATCTCCCTAAATCTCGGTCTCACAAAAAAATGTCCGAATACAAAATTGAAGAGGACCAAATTTGCTTCAATAACGATTTCATTGAGTTTTAACGTAGGTGCTATATTTCAGACACTAGGCGCTTCGAAAATAAATCAATGCTAGCGAGAATGTTTTCTGACAATATTTCACTTTTTCGACGATATCTCCCAAAATATCGATCTTACAAAAAAATTATGCAAATAATAAATTGAAGAATGGAATTTTTTCTACAAAAATGATTTCATTCGAAAATGTCGTAGGTGCTATATTTTAGGCGCAAGGGGCTTAGGAAGTTGCCACGAAAAAAATTTTGAGAAAAATCATTAAAATTCCGTTTCAAGAATTTTCGGAACGGGACGAAAATAAAAACGAACATTTTTCCAAGTTCATCGCCCTCGATAACGTTTCTCTTTCGAAACTGGGCCAAACTCGTAGGCCTAATCAGGCCCGTCGCTCGTCAACCCGGGAAATGACTTGATTAGAAACTGTACGGCTGGTTACCGTCTGTAAAGTGTGACTAATCTTATCAAAAAGACAAGAGTTCTACAGCCCATTTCGATAAACTACTAGAACGGTAATAACGGAACAGTTTTTTTTTATAGTACACATCCGAAGTGCCGTTGAGGTGCTCAATTTTCGATTCATTCGACTTTCTCTTCGAAAAAATAACAGAATGAGAACGTTTTCGGAGGAAAAAAAATTTCGAAAAATTAAAAAAAAACCTCAAAACCTGAAATATTTAAAATTTTGTTCGGCGAAAAATTGTAAAGTTTATTCCTAAAACTCGGTAAAATAATTTACCAACAAGTTTTCACAGTAAAAAGACGTAAAATTGGCAGGAAATGTAATTTTCTCAAAAATTAAAATGAACAAAAAACTAATTTTGGAAAACCACGATTTTTTTTTTTTGGAAAACCTCGAAAATCAAGACTTTTAACCCGAGAAACCACGTGAAATTTTTTTTCGTAAAACTTTCAAATTTTCCGCTCCCGAAAATTTCCTTACAATTTTAGGAACAGGATTCCAAATAAACATGAAAAATTGTCAACAAAGTTTGTTAAACAAACTTAATTTCCCCCCAATTGAAAAATATTTTTTAAAAAAATTTGAGAAAGCTGAAAAATGGGGTTTTTCCGCCGAAAATAGGAAAAATTTGTTCCAAAATTGGACAATTTTTTGCTCGTAAATTTCACTCACAACTGGAAAAACTCACAATTAAAATTTTCTCCGAGTAAATCGCATTAAATAAAGAAAAATGCCGGAAAAACTGAAAAATCAGAAATTTTCTCCCGGACAAAACATGTGAAAATTCGTTCCCAAAAATGTGAAGAGTTTTGTAAGGAATTGTCACACTCAACATTTAGAATTATCTAAAAAAAAAATTTTTTTTCTAAATTAAAAAAAATGGAACGCCAAAAATCGTTTAGGGAAAAACTTGATAGCCGTGAATATTTTCCCGAATAAAACACGTGAGAATTTCGTTCGCAAAATTTTGAAATCGTCAAAAAATTCTTTTTTTCCAAATTAAAAAAAATCTATAAATATTTTGAACGAAAAACCTGGAAGAATAAAAGTGTAGAATCGTCGAAAAATGCGATTTCCTCCGAATAGAAATCCAAAAATCCAAAAATAAATTCCGAAATAAATTTCACCTTTTTTGAGTAGTTTTTTATTGCGCTTGAGCGTAGATGGCGCGCGGTGTATCGACGGGCGTGCCACGTACTTGACCACCCCCTTCTTCACGGACTTCTTCCGCCTTACCGGCACGCGGCGGCCCGAGACGTGCGAGAAGATGTCGTCCTCGTAGACGGGCGCGTACTCGTCGTCGTCGTCGTCGTCGTCGGAGGCGGTGAACCGTATGGCGGAGCGGCGGGGCGGCTCGATCTGCCGCCGCCTGATCCGCTCGTCGTCTTCCGAGATGCACTCGTACAGGCCCTCGTCCGAGTCGTCCTTGAGGTCCGCCGGCGAGCAGTAGTCGCGGATCTCGGTCACCTCGTAGCGCTTGTCGTTCCGCCGCGTCCGCCGCTCCGGCGGCACGAAAATCATCGGGTCCAATTTGAGCGAGTCGAGGCTCCGCGGCGGGCGGCCCACGACCACCTGGTACATGTCGTTGCTCGTCGTCGTGTCGACGGATTTCTTCCGGTTTTTCTTCTTCACGCTCCCCCGCTGTTCGACGTACTGCGTAAAGTTCGTCGTCCGTTTGAAATAGTTGAATTCCCGCGTCGTTTTGGGCTGTTTTTTGTTTTTCGAGAAAAACCCGCCCCCGCTGCTCGTCGGGGAGAGGTCGGACAGGCGGGGGATGGAAATCGAAAAGGAGAAGCCCGAATCTTTACTGGAGCTGAGCAGCTCGTGAGAGCCGCGGGACGACGTCGTCTTCGAAGTGGACGTCGTCTGCGTCGACGACAATGTCCGGCAGACGGCGGTCGGGTGCATGAGCGGCTTCTGGTGGAGGTGCATGAACCGCCCGTCGTGGCGCTCCTTGAGCGCGGACTCCAGCGAGCGGTGCACCCGCCGCCCGGACGGGTCCGTCTCGACGGCGGCGTTGCGCGGCAGCTCGAGGCTCCGCGGGGCGTTGGCCATCGCCAGCGGCGCGTCCATCCAGACCCGCCCGAGGCTTATGCTGAGGCCGGAATCGCGGTCGGGCGCTGGCGGCGTCGACTTGCGGTACCGCCTCCTCACAGGCGCCGGCGAGGTGTCCAGCTTGACAATTTCCAAGGACGAGGTGTCGTGCTTCTTGCGAGGCGGCGGCGTCGGCGGCACGTCGCGCTTGAGCTCCTTGAGCGCCTCGTAATCCTCGGCCTTCATGCACTTGATCCACTGGCCGTAGCCGATGACGAGCGACTCCGGCACGTCGATCTCCTTCTTCTCCTCGACGACGTCCGCCTTGGGCGGGTGCCGCTTCTTCTCGGCCGGCGCATCCCGCCCGGACCGGCCGCCGCCCCCGCGGTTCTCAAGGTAGTTCCGCCTGATGGAGATCCGCTTGAAGGAGTCGCTCCGCTTAAACGACGACTCCTGCCGCTCCTTCTTCCGTCCACCTCCGACGAGGCGGCGCAGATTTTCGAAAGTGATCGGCTTCATTGCCGACGATCGTCCGGCGACGACATTTTCAACTCGTCGCCGACGACATCGCCGTTTTTTCGTCGATTATTTCCAAAAAAAAAAACGTTCAAAAACGAAAAATTCGAGAGATTTTTTATCGGGGAAAAAACACTGAAAATTCGATATCGAACACTGAAAATAAAATAATTGTTGGGTAACACTGGAGCGCGCAACGGACTCGATCCGCGGACAGACTCGACGGAGCGCGCGCGGCTGGAGTTCAGCGTCGACTGGCGGACTGACGGTCCGCGCGGCTTCGCGTCATTCCGCCGGCGGTGGGGACGAGCGGTTCCTTCTCCGAGTGCCGGACCGGCGGACCCGTCTGCGGCCCGCGAAGCCTTGCGACCCGCCGGAAAAGTAGACGAGATTTTTGGAAAAATTTCGAATTTGAAAAAACCGAAAAATTGCGTTTACCGTCGGTTTTATCGAGCTGCCGATAGTTTCGTTCGATTCAGCCCGAAAAGACACCTACGTAGAGCGCACGACGAAAAAATGGCAATTTTTGACAAAAAAACTTCATTTTCAAAAAAATTTTTTATTTTTTTGAAATGGTCCCATTCTTTGATTTTTCCAGTCTTACACTAGAAATGGCCATGTTGGCAAATTTTGAACTGAAAATCGAAAAACTCAAAAAAGCACAAGAAATTGCCATATTTTCTTCAAACCTCGATAAAAACGTTTCACCTTTTTCAAATTTTTATATTAAATCGAAAGATGTTTGAGTAACTCGAAGTCACAGGAATGACTACCTGTATTTAGATTTTTCCTCTCCTCCTTTTAGATTTTTACCCTCAACTTAGATTTTCCTTAGATTAAACTTTTTCCACAATTCTGTACAAAAATTGCCATATTTTTATCGCATTTTTTTCTCAAATTTTTCCCTTTTTCACAAATTTCAAATTAAAAGCTAAAAAACTACAGAAAAAAACGTTTCCCTTAAACCTCGATTTAAATAAGACAACTTATTTCACGAAAAATTTTCAACCCAAAAAATACAAATAATTGCCTTAAATCTCAATTTAAAGAAAAATCATTTTTTTCGCCAAAAATGACCACTATTTTTCTCAAACCTCGAATTTTACGAACAACTTTCACGTTTTCCACGAATTTCAAATTAAAAATTAAAAAATTACAAAAAAAAAACTTTTTTTAAACCTCGATTTAAAAAAGCAACTCATTTCACCGTTTTTCACAAAATCGGCCAAACGTTCTGAAATTTTGAGTTTTCACAAATTTTGCACGAAAAATTGTAAACTCAAAAAACACAAATATTGCTTCAAATCTCAATTTAAAAATAAAAAACATTTTTTTTTTGGTCAAGAGTGACCATTATTTTTCTTAAACCTCAAATTTCCAAAAAAAACTTACGTTTTTCACAACTTTTAAACGTCCGTTATTGCGAATTCGACCAAATTATCGCTTTTTACGCTCGATTTACCAACTTGAAAATAGCACGTTCACTTTGCGCAGCCCAGACAGGAGCCCGGGTGCATCTACGTGTGCATGCGTGGAGGGGGGCCGGGGCCCCCGGGGTGGGGGAGGCGGAGAAGTCGCGACCGGAGGCCGATCAACCTTCGGAAGTCTGCGCTTGTGGTCGGGTCGTCGCAAGGACACGCTTCATAGGATTTCTTCAAAGTAAAGGCCATCCAAGGGTCTTTGGAGAGGAAATTTGAAAGAAAAAAATTAGTCGAGTAAAAAAAGAAATTTATCATGACCTTTTCGCAATCATCGAGAATCCCTTTTTATTTTTACTCGAGGATTTTTTTTTTTCAAATTTCCTCCGTCGTTGCATGCAACAGTGATTAACCCGATTTTTTCGAATTTCCAGGCAGTCCAAAATACTGATCCAAATTTAATAAATTTACTAATCGCCTGGAAAATTGAGCAAAAAAAAAGTTGAGCGTTGTTGCTCAAAACGGTTTCTAACAGCTATTTCTTCCGAATTTGCGCAAACCAGTGGTACCATCGGATTCCCCGTGGAAAAACCAATCCAGTGAAACCGATGACTCATTTTTGCCAAAAATCGAACTATTGCATGCCGAATGACGCTACTTAATAGCTGATGAACCATGAAATGACCGGGCATTTTTGTAAGAGGAATTGTTCATAATTTTTCAGGGACTTTCATAATTTTTCAGGGATTTTTCATAATTTTTTTAGAATTTTTCATATTTTTCAGAAATTTTTAGAGATTTTTCATAATTTTTTAAGAATTTTTCATATTTTTCAGGAATTTTTTAGAGATTGTTCATAATTGTTTTAGGGATTTTTCCTAATTTTTTAGGGATTATTTATACGTTTTAGTGATTTTTTATAATTTTTTAGGGTTTTTTCATAATTTTTTTTAGGGATTTTTCATAATTTTTTAGGGATTATTTATAATTTTTTAGGGATTTTTCATATGTTTTTAGTGATTTTGTATAGTTTTTAAGGGATTTTTTATAATTTTTTTCAGGGATTTTTCCTAATTTTTTAGGGATTTTTTATAAGTTTTTAGTGATTTTTTATAATTGTTTAGGGTTTTTTCATAATTTTTTTCAGGGATTTTTCATAATTTTTTAGGGATTATTTATAATTTTTTAGGGATTTTTCATATGTTTTTAGTGATTTTGTATAGTTTTTAAGGGATTTTTTATAATTTTTTTCAGGGATTTTTCCTAATTTTTTAGGGATTTTTTATAAGTTTTTAGTGATTTTTTATAATTGTTTAGGGATTTTTCCTAATTTTTTAGGGATTTTTTATAAGTTTTTAGTGATTTTTTATAATTGTTTAGGGACTTTTTACAGATGCTTAGTTTTAGAAAAAGAATCATACCCGCTCGAAGAAGAATACGCTTCTTAGCAGAATGCACCCACCTGCAACATAAACGAAATATTGATGATTAGTAATGAATAACTAGCAATGACAAGGGTTCATTATTCAGGGCTAGTAATAGCCAGTGATGACTAGTGATAACTAGTGATGACCGCTGATCATAAGTAATTCATAGCGTTGACTAGTAATAAATAGTGATGAATATTGACTAGCGATGGCTAGTGATGACTAGTAACGAATAGAATCGATGGATTGAATCACTAACAAAATTTGTCATTTTTGGTCAAAATTTTGTCATATTGTCAACATTTAATGCGAAAAGTGACGCTATTTACGGATTTCAATTATTTTGCACTTTCATCATCGGCGCCTGCAAGGGATAGGGTGCATTGTGTTTATTGTAGGGACTAGTAATAACTAGTGATGACCGCTGGTGATGAGTAATGAATAGTGTTGACTAGTATATTATATTACTGTTAAATGTTGACAAAGTGACAAATTTTGACAAAAAATGACAAAATTTTGACCAAAAATGACAAATTTTTTTATCGCTAGTGATTCAAACAAGTGATTCTATTCGTTACCAGTCATCACGATGGATTGAATCACTAACGATGACAAAATTGGTCATTTTAGGTCAAAATTTTGTCGGAACGTCAGAATTTTGTCATTTTTTGTCGAAATTGGCCACTTAATGTGAAAAGTGACGCTATTTACGGATTTCGATTATTTTGCACTTTCATCATCGGCGCCTGCAAGGGATAGGGTGAATTGTGTTTATTGTAGGGACTAGTAATAGACTAGAAATAACTAGGTACTAATAATGAGTGATGACAAGTAATAACTAGTGATGACCGCTGGTGGTAAGTAATGAATAGCGTTGACTAGTAACATAATATAATATATTAATGTAATATTATTACAGTTAGACGTTGACAAAGTGACAAATTTTGACAAAAAAAGACAAAATTTTGACATTACGACAAAATGTGGACCAAAAATGACAAATTTCACTATCAAAAATCACTAACAATGACAAATTTTGTCATTTTAGGTAAACATTTTGTCGGAACGTCAGAATTTTGTCATTTTTTGCGAAATTTGTCATGTTGTCGACATTTAATGAGAAAAGTGACGCTATTTACGGATTTGAATTATTTTGCACTTTCATCATCGGCGCCTGCAAGGGATAGGGTGAATTGTGTTTATCGTAGGGACTAGGGAGGGTCCAGTCCAGGTCCAGCGGGCAAACCCCGGCCCAGTCCAGACGGCCAATGACCTGACCGGTTCGTGATGTCTCCGAATCAGGTTCTACCGCCTGTTGGCCTGGCCATCTTCCCTTGCCAGCGTCCCAGCACTATCGGCCAACAGTTGAGCCACGTTTGAAAAACACACACATCCAATGGTTAAGTGAAAATTAGGGAAAAATGAAGAAATTCCAGAAAACTGAGAAAGTTTCTCCGAATCGTAAAAAAATCTTTCGAAATTCATTAGCGATATTGCCTACTTATTTGCCATGGGGGGCCACTTATTTGGTGATAGATATGTTTGCTGGTACATGTTTTGATCCTAGGTAAGTCAAAAGCTCAAGAAACTTCAAAATTGACTGAATTGTAGTGGGTCAAAAGCGTGCGGGAAAATTAGAGCAGGAAAAAAACCGTTTTTACCGTTCAAAAAATCTAAAATTTCAACGAAAAAATTTATGGGTAGCTCTTGAGCAGGTTTATTATAGGAAAAATCGGTAATTTTCAACAAGAAGACCTCCTGGGCGAAGAAAATTACGAAAAACTGACTCCCAAAACTGACATTCGGAAATATTCGAATCTTAGTCCGTTTTTTTGTAGTTATCTTTAGGTAATCACATCGATCACCATTTTGAATGCATAAAAATCTCATTTTTTCCAGTTTTTCTGCTTTTTTGGCCAAAATACGGGCCTTAGGCGTTTTGGAAGCAAAAAATATTGCTTTGACACAAATTAGTCGTAGAAGGGATCGAGATTTTCAAAATAAATCGATAAAGGTAGGATTTAAATTTCGAACTAGCACCATTTTTCGGAAAATCAACTTCAATTTTCAATTCACAAAATTTACGGTCTACCGCTCCCAAATTATGATTTAAACGTTTCTCGAATTTTAATGCGTTCAATAGATTCGTGGTTTTCCTTTCGAAAATTGCTCAACTCATAGGCGTCCTTGCACGGACGACCTTCCGAATGAGAAGATTTTCCCATCAAAACAAAGCTGGCCGGGTTCCCAAGATGTTTATCGGCAACAGTGAGGAATGCGAATTGGTGTTCCATTGGGGGAATACGCGCGTAAAAAAATATTCCAGTTAAATCTTTGAAAATTAAAAAAGTTTTGCGTAGATAACACACACTACTTCCATATTTCAAAACATAAAAACGTGACACGATTTGATCATATTTTGACCGCTTTTAAGGGTGTTTAGGTCAAAAATATAAAAACTCACTATGCCAATTTTGAAATTCGCCCAAAACTTGATTTTGACAACTTAATGTTTGTTTCCTCGACGCTCTTCTGGGTAAAAACGACAGTTCTAACATACCTATGTAACATATTTCGTGAGTTTTCTGAAGAAAAAAATTAAAAATATATTTTTATCAAATTATTTTGAACGATAGGTAGGCAGGTAAATAATTTTGACTTTTTCTCGTAAAATTTGTAAATTTTCAAGTAAAATTAAGTACTTTTACTCTTAAAACTGAACTGAAAGCCTATCTTACATGCAAAAGTCGATTTTTTCGATGATGGTTTAAATAGGTCTGCCAGGCAGAAGGCGAAGATCGTCCAATGAAAAATAATAATCTACAATTGTCAATTCGTAGACCTTTCGAATTTATTCCTATAGCAGTAACCGAACAACACGAACGAGCGGCTCCACGTGTCCGCCCACGTGTGCTCGGCGGTGGTCCGAATCCGCTAATAGCCACGAGCGGCTCCACAGATTGTTCAAGGTCGAAATCAGAAAATAACATGAAACTATCGAAGGACAAAATCAGACATATTGATAAAAAAATCAGAAATATTAGTAAAAAATCTATTCCTTTTCGGTTTAGGCAAAAATAAAATAAATAAAGGCCTGACAATTTTGTTATAATACGAAAATAATCGTTTTTTGAACCAAAACGATGTTAGAGGTTAACATTTTTCAATTTTGAAATCTACGTCAAGATATTTTCTGAGGGAAAAATTAGTAAAAACAGGTCCAAAAAATTTTTGTCTATAAGTAACTGTATTAAATGCACTTTTTATTCCAAAAGACTTCAAAAATTGCATTCGTAATTTTCATCTTAAAAATTGTGTTCTTAATTCTCAGCTTGAAAATTGTGTAAAAATTGTAATTCGTTAACTTTTTATTCTAATTTTGTCCTCACTTAGTCCAACCTGGTCCCAGTCCTAAATTAGTAAGCAATTGTTTTAAAAAATTATTGACCCTTAAAAATTTCTTGCTTTAAGTGGGAAAAATGTCGGATTTGTTATTCCACAGGATGTTCAGTAAGGTTCTCTTCCAATTGTATCCTTATTTTTGTGATTACTACAATATTTAATGGATTTATGGTTTTTTTACCGAAACAGTCGAAAACACGAAACAAATCATCAGAGCCAAAAAAAGGCACTTTTTCTGGGACTCACAAAAAAGTGTATGGAACAAACATTGTAGAAAATGAGCTAAACATTCGATCCCTCCAAGGGAGACAATCTTAAGGGTGTGTAGATGGCCGTTAGCGATTTTTTTCTCGATCGACTGCACATCCGAATAGCTCGACTGTCGTCCATCCCAGAAATCTATTCAGGCCTCGAGGCACTCCACGGTACACTATTATCGAAATTCGTTATGGGATAAACTGGTCTCTATTATAAGCGGCAAATGGAACCTCTCGAAAGGCCCAGATAGGAGGTAATCTGAAGAATTAGCCAGCTGAGGTCACTGATCTCGATCTGCAGTCGAGTTCGAGCCGGGGTATTCGAATATTTTCAAAAATACGTACTCACTTATAATGAATTATTACGAATGTGTTTTAAATTTTTTTTAAAATAATCATCAAAATATTGAGCACAAGAATTTTCATATTTATATTAAATATAAAGCGTTGAATTATTTTCATTTGCAATATGCATAGCCAATTTTAAGTATTATTCGGTCAAAATTCTATAATTTTTGAGCTTAATACATTGATTTAAAAGTCAATATCGATTTGCCAGTGCAAATCAATACATTTTATTAATGAAACCAAAAATAATGCAATGGGCTGAAAAAACAAAACAAAAAATAGGGGTCAATAAAGAAAATAATAATGTAAAAAGAACAAAATAAAAACAAAAGAAAAACATCAAAAACGAGGATAATACATTGAGAAACTTTTATTTTTATTTTCCGGTTTTTGCTTAGCGATTTTTTTGAAACTATTCAAGTAGAAATGTAAAAATTCACTTTATCGAAATATTTCTTAATCGCCTGAGGGTCCAGTAACAGATAATTCCTTGTGTGCCTGCATTAGGTCACATTCACACCCTCTGACACGTTTTCTGGCGATTACATTGCCTTACATCACTTGGAAGTATGTCAACCTTCACGGACCGTTGGCCGTCTCTTGAAGATTCTATGTCAGCATGGGGTGGCCTTGACTATTTGTTCTTACAGGACCACTCCTAAGGAGTTTGCAAAAAATGACGAGATAATGGTCAACTAAAATCGACTGGAATTGTTACACTAACGACCAGCAACTCCTGACACGTCCTCGAAAAATCAAAAGTCAAGTTCGATAAGCATAAAGTCAAAAGTGGCCCATTCTTACCCCATTTTATGGTAATATGCAAGTTGAAGAAACGTTTGAAAAAAAAAAAAAAAACAGTTCAAAAAATCAATTTATGAAAAATAATATCGACGTAGTACCTACATATTTTTTTTCAATTCTAAATTTTTCTTCAGCTTCAATTTTTAATAATTGTCAACTTATTCAAAAATAATTTGTACCTATATGTAGGTAAGTACCCATACGAAATAATAAATAGGACCCAATATGAAAAGAAATATAGATCGTGATGTTAAAAATGATAAAATGAATACAATAGGAGGAAGATAAATTGAAATATTTCACAAATTTAAACTCTTCATGGAAAATTTTTTATTCGTATGCAAAAATCTTCGATTGGACCAAATTTCAAGAAAAATGTTCCAAGAAGGTTCAATTCCAACATAATCCACGAGTCAAAAAATACTTCGAAAACATTTTATTTATTTTTACGTGGTTTCTCATTCAGCAATTATTAGAATAATTTGGCAGTTTTTATTCCAAAAAACAAAGCTTTATGTAAAATCGAAAAAAATCTCAATAATGAGTTCGATTCACCTACTTTTAGACATTAAAAAAAATATAACAATAAAAAAGAATTAACGAAAGAAATAAATAAAGAAAGAAATGAAAAGTTGGCCAAATAATTGCTTATTTTTGAATTGTTGAAAGGTTGACTTGTCGTAGGGTTTTTTTTTTAATTTCTTAAACTTAGGTAATAATAGTTTTTATTGACGCACAAAAATCCGGTGCCAACACGCTGAATTTTTGTTCTGTTTAGAAAATGGTAAATTATTTGAATGTTTCCCATCTGCTCGAAGCCTGTACTTAAATGGTAAGCGTATAACATATAATCAGGAACAGCTACTCTCGAAAGCCTTCATGCTGGTTCAAAGAGCGTGGAAAATCCTATTCTCAAGTTCCAAATCTCATGCTCGGGCACAAAGACTCGTCGGTGGAGGGAGAATTTCTATTTTGTAAGAGAACCTCTTATAGCGTCGAATCGTAAATCATATTTTACCCGACGGTAATCCGCTGGTCGTCGCTCAGTGCCATGATGCAGTCCCTGGGGAACATCTTCCGAAGGCTTTTGAACCTTTTTACATCCATGACTTCAAAAGCAATAACCTTTTCCCTTCGAGCGGGCCCTTAACAAGGAGAGCATAAATTACGTATTTAATGTTTTTCCTAGAATCAACATTCGACTAGAAGGTTAAGGGTTCGCGTAGGTGGAATATTTTCTCGGAACTGTAAAGACGAAGGCAGAGCCGCTGAGTGGGAAAAGCGCCGGAGGAATCGAATATCTCTAGCCGGGAATTTCGGCAGATAAAGCGATAGCTAGAAAAGCGAATTTCTCGTCTTGGAGGATATCAAAACGTAGAAACACGGGAATACAGTGCGGACTCAACTGAAGGATTTTATTGGTGGTATCTGTTCTGGGAATACAGGGAAATGTCTGATCCGCTTTCAAAAATCGTAGAGGTACTGCAGGTATTACCCTACATTGCATTACATGATTGGGAAAATACGTCCTCATTGCCCTATCCAGGGCGAGGGTTTAAAGAATCGGATATTGTAAGAATATCAAGGGTAGAGACGGCAGCAAGAAATAGCTAGGATTAGCTAGCAAGATGTTGTTTCCACTGAATTGTCAGCCTTCAGAGTGCTTCAAGGATCGGAAATCATTAGAGAGCCAAGATGTCTCAAGAATTTTGAAATCTCCAACTCTTTTACAAGAAAAACCCCAGAAGACATCCGAATGCTTCAAGGAGCTACCAGAGCGTCAAGGTCGAAGAGTCTCAAGAATCATCGGACGCCTCAAGAAATCTCTACAGCGATGCAGAGAGCCAGAAGCCATTAGAATTTATCAAGGAGCAATAATTGCTGGTAATTGTTACCAGGTTCCAAGATGCTTCAAGATTCTGTCTTCTGTGAAGAAAAGAACCAGGAAGACATCAGGATGCTTCGAAGAGCAAGGGTCAAAGAGTCTCAAGAATCATTACGAGCCTTGAAAAAGCTGATCAATGCCACTACGGCGTCAAGGCCGAAGAGTCTCAAGAATCTTTGGACGACAGAAGCCATCAGAATCCCTCGAGGAGCAAGGAATCACCAGGTGCCAAAATGCCTCAAGATTCCGTCTTCTGTGAAGAATAGAACCAGGAAGACATCAGGATGCTTCGAAGAGCAAGGGTCAAAGAGTCTCAAGATTCAATACGAGCCTTGAAAAAGCTGATCAATGCCACTACGGCGTCAAGGTCGAAGAGTCTCAAGAATCTTCGGACGCCTCAAGAAATCTCTGCAGCGATGCAGAGAGCCAGATGCCGTAAGAATCGCTCAAGGAGCAAGGAATTACCATGATCCAAGATGCCTCAAGATTCCGTCTTCTGTGAAGAAAAGAACCAAGAAGACATCAGGATGCTTCGAAGAGCAAGGGTCGAAGAGTCTCAAGAATCAATACGGGCCTTGAAAAAGCTGATCATAGAGACAAAGAGCTATCAGGATGCCTCAAGGAAGGAGGAACCTTCAGTGAGCTGAAAAGCCTCGAGAAATGTTTCACTTATACGTGGGGAAGAAAACCAGACAGCCATCTTGGATGAAGAGACTTCAGCATGCCTCATAGAGCAAGGATCTACTAGGGTGTCAGGACCAAGGCGTCTCAAGAATCAGTACCTATGGGAACTTGAAAAACCTGATCAAAGAGCCATCACAATGCCTCAAGGAGCAAGGAACCATCAGAAAGCCAAGAAGCCTCGAGAAGAGTCCTTCCTTCCTGACTCTTCTGTCGAGAAAGAGACATGAGAATCCTTCATGGTCAAGAAGCCTTCAAGAGCCACAAGAGAGAATCACAAACCCAGAAACCCAGTCTGAATCTACAAAGGAGGCAATGCCAGAAAAATATCAGGATTCCTCAAGGATCCAAGGTGTCTCAAGAATTTCAAAATCCTCAACATTTTTGGGAGAAAAAAGACCAAGAAGACATCAGGATGACCAATCCACAAGGGCGTCAGGACCGAGGCGTCTCAAGAATCAGTATGGAACCTTGAAATTCCTGATCAAAGGCCCATCACGATGCCTCAAGGAACCAGCAGAAAGCCAAGAAGCCTTGAGAAGATTCCTTCCTTCCTGACTCTTCTGTCGAGAAAGAGACACGAGAATCCTTCATGGTCAAGGAGCCTTCAAGAGCCACAAGAGAGAATCACAAACCCAGAAAGCATGTCTGAATCTACAAAGGAGCCACAGGCTTGAGCAGGGAGCCAAGCGGTGGTGCCATCACTGAACTAAGAATCTGGAAGCTGAAAAAGATGACCACTTCACGAAAGCCATCTCAATGGCTCTGGGAATCTGAGGATTCAAAAGCCGACGAGAAGCCAATCCTATGTTCTCAGAAGAATTGGACAATTAGCAGATGAATTCATTGAAAAAAGATTCGAAGAAGAGCAAAATTTTCAAAATGCAATTTATCTTCGTCCCTGAAACTATTTGTTTAATTTTCAAAACTGCTAGAATGTAAAACGGACATAAAATCTAGGAACATTGTGTGCGCGTGGGCCGAGAACATATCGAATTACCCAGCGCATGAGAACAGATGGCTGCAACAATGTTGAGGCAATCCGAACTTGGAAAATAAGGAATGAGGAAGCTCATCTGGAATTATCAAGACCGCTAATACAATCCACGCTTTAACGGTGGGCGTTGTGAATAAATTCGAGATCTTTATTGAGCTCATAGGCTCATCGAGATCTTTGGAAAGTGAACGTAGAGTAGGAGGGTTTATAGTTACTTGTCCGGAAAGGCGTCTTAAAGGTTGAGCAATTTTTAAAAGCTCGAAGTCATCTCATTTTGTGTCCGACGTAACTTCTTACCGCGATATAAATTGAAGACTTTTCAAATATGGGTAGACTCGAGCATATTTTCCAGCCTGACTAAATTCTTGTCGCCGTTAAAACGTGTGAGTGATTTTATTTAACGTCGACCGCAGGATGGACATCAGATGATTTCAGCCAAGCCTCACTAACCCATCATGGCGAATGAGGTCCTTGGATCAGTCAACATTTGGTGAGTCGACCAAAAAATCTTGAAAACGTTTTGGTACGCTGAAAATATCGACATTCGAGCGGCTGGAGGCCCGATCTGCTCTCGCTTTCTGAAGTAGATTGGCTCTTTTGTTAGTTTACAGCGATAAGAGCCGCCTTTTTACCATTTCTGAAGAACAAGGCCTTTGCTGAAGCAGGTAAATTAGCTAAAGTAGCTCTTCGATTTAGCCCCTCAAAACAATCCTGTACAGAATGATTTGAGTCAAATCATTTGGCAGAGGCTTCTCAAATTGAGAACCCCATGTTAAAACGTCACGTTCTCGAGGCGTTTCCGGCTGCCAATATTAATCGAATCTAATCGGAAAAAAGTAAAAGTTACTCGGGCAAAGGTTTCATGTCATATTACGGCCTAGGACACGTAACATTTCACACGAGCTGCACCGGACGATTTCTAGTCACGTTTCCCGTTAACCCAGTCAAAAGCCGCGCCCCCGGTGACGGATCAATTCATCATAAATCGAGGGATCATCCCACCAATTGCACAACGCAGGTTTGACGAATGATGAAGTTTCACTTGGAGGTTATGCTCAGGTTGAAAATCAATTTCAATTTGACATATAAACTGCGCCTACAATAGCAATAACTGCTATAAACTGAAAGTCTAGTTATTAGACTTCAATTTGGTTAATTCATTTCTTTTATTGATTATTTTTAGACTTCACAGGTTTTACTCAGATTTTTAATTTTCCCTAGTCCACCGGCGTGCTGAACAATTATGGGAAATTCGCCAATTAAACCGATAAAACCCTACAATGGTTTTTATTTCCCCAAGAATGTCACTAATTTTCAATTATTATCAACGATCATTTCACGAAATTTCATATATCCACCTACATTTTCTCGGTTTATTATTCAGTTTATCGATGCCCAAACTACAAGACATTTTTTTCAACAATTCCTGATTTTTTACCTCAAAGGGCCATTTCTAATTTCTTGAGCAACTTGAGCAGCACCAGAATACAGCGTGAAGTCACGAATCGAACAAGTTGAACGCCATTGTAAATCATTCAGGTGAACCAATAAGCCGAATCACGACTTGTGTTGATTTACGGGTGAAAATCCTACCAAATGCCATCTACAACTTTCGGTTTAAACCTCGAGACTTGAAGGTGTTACGACAAAAAAGAGTATGACAAAAACAGCAAAAATTGGCAGATATTAATCAGACTAAGTTGAATAGAAAAAGGGAAATTATAAAATTGGCTTCTTCAAGGGAGTAGAGAAAAATTCTGAATTAATTGTATTAAAAAATGGTAGCAGAACTTGGTTTGATTTTTTTTTAATTGTGGTTTTAAGCGTATAAAATAAGAAGAATAATTTCATTGGCTTGGGCAAGGGAGTAGAGAAAAATTCAAAAATAATTGCATAGAAAATGGTAGCAGAACATGGTCTGGTTTTTATTAAATTTTGGTTCCAAGCCTATTTGAATCAAGAGAGATAAATTACCTATTGGTCTCGTCAAGAGGGAGGAAAAAATTAAAATTGATTGTATCGTTTAAAAAAAAGAGAAAAAAAGCTGGTATCAGAACGAGGATTTTCCCAATTTTTCAACACAACGTCTACTTTAACTTCTTTGCTTAGGGTTGTTTATGGTATTCTATGGACCATCACTGGACGGCCTGAGAGGCCTTTTTCTGTATCCATTTCGTACAAATGTCATCAATGCGATAAAGTGAAACTCGAAAAAAAATGTACTTGCTTCAGAAGACATTCTCCTTTAAAAATTCCTTTTAAACAACAAGAATAAATTTCAAAAAACGACCACCATCGATTTTGAACGTACCAATCTACTTATCAGAGGGAAAATATTGTCCCGTCTCGCACAATTCATGCAATCGTCATGATAGGGGATCATTAAATTTTACGAGGCCGTCGAACCTCTTCGGCAGAGGAGCAAGGCCACTTTTCAAGCACTCAGAGTCCAACGCCCTCGCAATTGGAGTTATTTGGCCATTAATATCGGCAGGGACCGACCGAAACCGGCAATCACCAGAACCAACGCCCAGAGGTGACGCTCGAGTAAGTGAAACCGGCAATCAACGCTCCGTCACGTCCAACGTCGGACGATTCGGGGACCTTGCTGTTGTTGCTTGGGTTTCTGCCGATTTTCCAGTCACCGTAGCTCGATGGAGGGCCGAAAACCCGAAATACGCTACGCATAAAAATGTTTTCCAAAATTACTCAAAAATGACATTTAATGTCAAAAATTTTCGATTTTTTCCAATATACGACTTTTTTTTAGGTATTCTGACTCTAACTTGCTGAATATTCTATTAGGGAGACTATTTCGAACATATGTTCACCAAAGCAGGGCGATAATTGAACGAAAAACGGTACAGGGAAATTGAACCTCGACTATATACAATAACTGTACACAAAAGCAGCGGGTGGCAACGAGTGTGCACTCTTTGAACGGCCAGAAATATCTGACCCTCGAGGTCGTGAGGAGCATTTAAAGTTCACATGCGTGACACTCGAGGAAAAGAAGGAGATATAAAGAGAGAAGAGATAGCAGACAACATGGCAGCAACACCATAAGAAAACTTCTCGCTATTATTGCAAACACAGGCAAATCGGACGAGTCTCAAGCCCGCAAAATCTGCACATTTCTATGAAAAAAAAAAAAAATCCGGTTTGTTTTTACTTTTACATTTACAGAGTAAATGGAAGTATTGTAATCGTCCTAAAATCGAGAATCGGAATGGAGCTTCGGAAAAAACTTCTTCTTATACACGTTTACTCAGAATCACTTCCCGAAAATGTTTCCGTGTGTCCGTCTGTGGTCATTTACAAAAATGGTCATAGCTCCCTCAATTCTCAACCTTTTTTCAAATTTCTTGAACTGAAATGTTTGTCTCGGCAAGGCCTAACATCCTGTTAAATCGGAATTTGAATAACTCACAGTACTTCCGATATATTTGCAATTTTAGTGTTTTCTATTCTTTTTTCCGGCCACGGAAATAAACCGATTTAAGCGTTCTTGGTCTTAAAATCATTGTTTTACCTTGCAGAATATGTGGGTATTTTTTACGTTCCAAAAATGGGGCGTATTTTTATTTTGGGCGAATTTTAAAATTTGCATAGTGAGTTTTTTGGCCTAAACACTCTTAAAAGTAGTCAAAATATGATAAAATCGTGTCACACTTTTACGTTTCAAAATATGGAAGCATTGTGTGTTATCTACGCACCACTGGTTCAGATATTGCAAGCGAAAACCATATCCTGTATAGGAATATACAAAAAAGTTGGGTAGGTATTGAGGGATAGAGTTGGGAGGTTCTTACATGAGTGCCAAAAATTAACCCTGAATAGTTGTCTTTGTTGTTGTTGCTGTTGTTGTAACTGTAAACGTATTTTTAGATGTAATTGTACTTAACTGCAGTTGTAGCAGTAATTGTAGAAGAAGTTGTACTAAAAAATGTTTTGGTGAAAAATGGTCCTCAGAAGTGGTTTTCAAAAAAGAAATACAAGAATTATATTCCAGGAACGAAAACGCATTGGAAACAAATCTTTTATTTTTGGATGATTTTTCGACATTTTTTCGAATTTAACTCTTTTAATTTATTTTGTGGATGACATTGGCCCTCGAAGATTCGTTAGGGAACGAATTGTACGAATTCGCGAAACGTAGACAGATGACTTCAAGATGTTTCGTCACGCTCAAAACTTGCATTTGGTACATTGTGCAGTTAGCACGATCTCTGGTTGGCATTTTCAGGTGTCGAGCTGGTTCTTCGAGAACGATTCATTCTGCGAGAGATCCAAGATACGAAAATCTGTGCCAAATGGTCGTTGAACGGGAGAATTCGAAAATGAAGATTATCATCCGAACACCATTTGAGTTTCCGGAAGATCAAAATATCGACTCTTCTTTGAGCATCATAACGAGCTTTACTGTTTAAATAAAATCATTTTTCGGGCTTTAACTGGTCACTAATAAAATCATAGCAATTTCAGATAGGCGAACACATTTCATAAGAAAATTACCCTACATAAAGTGCCAAAAATAGAAAAAAAGTATTTTATATGCGTGAAAGTAGGTACTTTGATAGAACAATAACCAATTTTTCAGGAAGGAGAAAAAAAACGCTTCGGATTTTGATAATTGATTTTAGATTTATAAATCTAAAATATAAATATGTTGTTAGAATCGCTTTTTCTTCATAGCGAAGTTTATACAGTTTTCAAAAACTTCAAGCCGGTTTTCACTTTTCCGTCGATTACAATGCTTTCTTTAACTATTTGCAAATGAATAAAAAAAAATATTATGCCTTCATAAAAAAAAAAAGATCAAGTACCTAGGAATAAAGGTTGAAAAAATCGAGAGATCCTGCAGCAATTAATTGAAACAATTCAACGAGAAAAAGGAAACAAAGCGAGACAAGTCTTCAACCTTGCAGGCTCATTAGGAAGCCAGTTAAGTTAGTTTAATTGCCACAATAAAATAAAAGTTTTCCAGTAAAACATACGAGCGGAATCGGCAGGAATTATGCTGATTGGCTCTTAAGCGCAGACAAGGTTTTCAGGAAGGCGAGAAAAAAACGCCAATAAGAAACTCTCCGGCAACAAAAGGAGTTTTTACCCTTTAGGAAGAGGACTGAGAAGGTTTAGATTTATGGCAAAAATATAATAAAAACTCTAAGAATAATTAAGCAATTTTTAAAATTATCCCACCACTCAAAGCCACCCTCTTCTAGGTTTAAAGGTTTTTTTTTGCCGAACATTATTTTTAATGTCAGGGTTGCTTTGCGAAAACGGTCGGACGAAATCGCTTTCAGTTGAGCGCTATTAAAACATTTTCTCCCTCTAATCGTAAAAAGTAATAGGCGGAAGATGATTGGGCAGTTAACACCGAGCCGGGGAAAAAGTCAACTGTGGAGCTTGAAAAATGAGATATTCAAATTAACGGAGCCGACGAAAGGGACTGGGTTAAGAGTGGAATTGATAAAAAACGGAATTAGGTAGATGAGATCCGAATTTGAGCGAAAAAACGTTCAAATGTAAAAAAGTCATAATTTCGAAAACAGTTTTTTTGGGTTTTGGACCCCTTGACCTTTTCCGATCGGATTGCCCAAACATTATGCACCAAGTTAGAGCAAACCACAACTTTTAAGACCAACCGCGCCAAAATCGGATCAGTGGTTGGATACGATGTGGAGGCTACAAAATTTGGTCAAAATTTTGTGGCCGAGACATCGTATCGAACCACTGATCCGATTTTGATGAAACTAGTCCTAAAAGTTGTGGTTTGCTCTAACTTGGTGCATATTGTCCAGGGAATCCGATCGGAAAAGGTTAAGGGGTCCAATTTGGCATAATTAGGGTATTTTTGAAAAACCACTAAAACTCAATTTTGAAGGTGATGCCGTGGGTTTAGAATTTTTTTAGTATTTTTCCGGATTTCTCACTTAATTTACCATACAATAGAGGGTTTTTTCCGAAAATTTTTGAAAATTTTGTTTTCAAGTCGCTACACGAGGCATTTCTCTAACTCGGGATATTTTAACTAATTCCTCGAAACGACTTTATTTACCTCTCTCGCTTAAACGCTTCAACTATCGGGCAATTACGGACGGAAACACTTCAACAAATTGAGTGTCCCGGCAAAAGGAAAAATGACCGATGATTCCCAGATCGCAGGGCGAAGGACCTCAGGACCCGTTCGTCCTTGAAGGCGATAATAGCAGGGGGAAGGATAATATTCGTGATTAAGACGAGTCCTGGAAATGTCCCGAAGATGAGTCGTATCCGCGGAAGACATGAGATATCGGGAGAGAAAAGGCAGCGACCCTCACGCACGCATCATGTGCATTTTATGTCGCTCGTATGAGAGTCCTGCGTTTTTTCGTATTTATCCTCCGAGCCGTGGAGTCGGAAGGGTCAATGATGCGTGACACTTTGTTCCACGCTAGTGTACGAAGGTTGACACTGGTACTGACAGGACGGGATTCCTTTTTTATCGGCAGGACTCGCGAGGGGTCCTGGGAAAAATCGAGTTTTTTTCACTTTCTTCCCTCAACACGCAACACGGAAAGGACGGAAAAAAGGAAAGTATGACAAATCGCCTTTAAACGTAGGTAGTTCGAGACCATTGACCATTGGTGGGTGTCCTTAGACTTCGATATCGTAGCTTATGAGGGTAATGAACGAGTAGAAATATTATAAGGTATGAAAATCGAAAGCGAATTACGGAAATTCTATGTTCATTTTTGTAAATCTACTTGCAGCAATTCAGAACGGTACTGAAATTTAATCTTATTTACTCCTCATCCGATTATAGCACCAAATTATCGTCACGGCTTTAAATAGAAACGAAATCCTCGAGTCAACTTCATTCTATCCTGATGCCCAAACGAGTTGAGCAATCCTCCTCAAGCTTCGAGACATTAAATTTTAGTAATGGCCCACGTTGAGCATTATCTTGTCCAAATTATGGCCCCTGCCTCCCGACTGGGCTGACGTATATTTCAGTGGAGCATTTTTCACTGTTTTTAAGAGCCAGGAAAGAAAACGAGAAGGACCTTCGAGTTCAAGGAGCCACTAATTTCAGTATTGCACAAGAAATCGTAGGAGAGCTGACAGGTAGGTTTACCTTTGTGAAGATAGGGTTTTCCCAAAATTCGGTTGGTAAGTTATGTGGACGAAAAATCTTACTATACTATACCCACTACCTAGGTAGTATAGCCCGCTACCAAGAAATAAGCAGTAAATGTAATAATCCTAAACTTCAAAAGAGTCTACCCTCGAAATTTCAGGTCAAAGGGATCAAAATTACTAGAAATGGATCCCTTTGTAACCCTCCATGGAAAGCTGGTAACGTTCCGTGGTCGGTTTATGGTCAAATGTAACCCTCCGTGGTCAATTGTAACGCTCCATGGATACAAACTAAAATGTGGAGGTTACAGGTTTTGCAGCATGGAGGGTTACATTTCAACTTTGCTCCTTAATTATAAATCAGGATTGAAAGATTAGTGAATGAAATTGTTATGGGACGTTAGGTTGACAGAGAACTTTGATATTCTATAGCGGGGAAGGATGAGAGTTGATTAAATAAATTATGAGATACTCACATGGATGTTACACTCACAAACCACACCTTCTTCATCCAAGGCCACGAATCAACTGGCTTGAAGTGGAAAGGGGATGGGGTCGACCAGGGTTGCCACCTCCTTTCTCCCCTACTCCCATCAAAATATCCCGTCAAGGGAAATGTGTAATGTTCTTTCTAAAAAGTCCACGGATGTTACACAGAAACGAAAAACTGACTTTGGGAGATCACTGACAGCAAACTGCGCGGGTTTTTGAGCTGAAATCTTCATCACACACTCCATCACAATCTCTTACCACAAAACAGTCGCCTTTTTGTTTCTAGCATGTCATAGGACATTCCCAGGAATTTTTAAGTTAGAAAATCGTGTGCTGGGACTGCGTTGGGTTTCACCTATGAACCAACAGGTAGCGTTCTTATTTCATGGTAACCTAACAGAACTGCCCATGGACAAGAAATTGAAAGTTATTTGGGAATCAACCAGATGTAATCTATTTAAATTACCTTGCGAAGAAGCCAAAACATTAGGAGCGGGATCTCAACGAACATTACCTGAAAAGAATAAAATCAATTATTATAAACGACGGTCAAAGATTTACTATCATTTCGTCACTTAAGTTCTAACACCGCCTAACTCAATTTTTGGCGAAAATGAGTTGGACACACCACTCGATAGATTTTTCAATAGCCGATATCATGGTAAAACTGCCAAGGAGATTGAACCAACCAGTGAAGAAGGAGATGGAGTTGAGACAGCACCGCTCAATGTATTTCCATGTTGAAGTAATTAGTTTTTTGTATCTCCTGAAAACTTGGAAAAATTGAGTTAGGTGGTGTTAGAACTTAAGTGACGATTTACAAAACAGAAAGATAAATTTGAGTTGGAGTTAGAAATCATAAGCATTCGAGGCAGATATAGGAGAAGAACATAAAACATAGATGTCGTTAGGCAAGGAAATAGGTACCTCCGTAGTCAGAGGTCAATCCCTCGGTACTAACCTACCTGCATTGTCCCAGGTCGAGTAGGTCTTTTAGAAAAAAGCACAACACTCATCACCAGGTACTAGAATACGTGACGTATCACAAAGACCTTCGAGAAAAAGGCCTAAGGTTTTCAACCGTGTTCTTACACCCTTGAGTTTCATTCATTTTTTGTCTCGACCCTTTAATTAGGCACGATTTCAGGGGAGAAAAACTGGCAATGAGCCCCTCGCACAATGGAACCTGCGGGCACAATACCTAAGATTACAGCTTCCAGGCTTACTCGGTCTTTTCGATAGTTTTTTCAGATCCTCAGATTTATTCAATCTACAGGGCTCATTCGAGGATCGAGAGTCTGTAAAGTACCTACCACCTGCCTTTTGGTCATAGGGAATAGAGTTATTGTGGTCTTTCATCGACTCAACTCACCAGCTCAACACACAAACTCAAATCTCAACTTACAACCTGAACTGAATAACTAAACCTTCAAACACAACCCACAAAGTCTAACTCAACTCTCAATTTCAAACTCAACCAACAAACTCAACTTACAACCTCAATTTGAAAACTGAACATAAAAACCCACTTCAAAAACTCAACCCACAACCCACTTCACATACTCAAATCTCAGACTCAACTAACAACCTGAACTGAATAACTAAACCTTCAAACTCAACCCACAAATTCTAACTCAACTCTCAAACCCAACCAACAAATCCAACTTACAACAGCAACTCGAAAACCGAACATAAAAACCCATTTCACAAACACAAACTTCTATGTCAGACTCAACTTACAACCTGCATTCAAAACCTGAACCTACAAACTCAACAGAGAAACCCAACACACGAACTCAAACTCAACCCACGAACTCAACTTACAACACATCAATTCGAAAACTAAACATAAAAATCCATTTCACAAGCACAACCCACAAACTCCTATCTCAGACTCAGCTGTACATGAAAACTCAAACCACGAGCTCACAAACTCAACATGAAACCCATTTCACAAACTCAACTCACAAACTGCACATACAAACCAATTTCTCAAACTGAACTTGAAAGCTCAACTAACAAACACGACTCAAACTCAACTGAAAACATCAATTCGAAAACTAAACCTACAAACTCAACAACTCGACTCACAAACCCAACCCACAAGCTGAACATGAAAACCCATTTCACAAACTCAACTCTCAAATTCAACTCACAAACTCATCTTACGAACTCAACTCACAAACTAAACTTAAAAACTCAACTAACAAACTAAACTCTCAAAGTGGACCCACTCACTCGAACCATGAACTTAACTCTCAAACTCGAATCCCAAACTGAACTCTCAAATTCAACTTACAAACTCGACGCATTGATACTGAAAACCCAATTCACAAACTCACCTCACAAACTGTACTCTCAAACGCAACCCTCAACCTCAACTCTCAAAATCGAATCTCACACTGAACTCTCAAACTCAACTTAAAAACTTACACACACACTAAACTTACAATATCAATTCGAAAACTGAACTGAACTCAACTCTCAATCGCCACTTTCAAACTCAACTCACAGAGTGAACTTGAAATCTCAACTACTTGTACACTACTTGTAAGTCAAATTTTGTGAGTTATAATTGCGAGTTCAGTCTGAAAGTTGAATTTGAGAGTTGAGTTCGTAGGTTCAGTTTTCGAATTGATGAAACAAAAGAGTTCGTTTGGTAGTCAAGTTGGTGAGTTCAGTTTGAGAGTTGAGCTTGTGGGTTGAGTTTGTGAGCTGAGTTTGAGAGTTGAGTTTGAGGGTTAAGTTTGGAAGTCAAGTTTGAAAGTTGAGTTATGTTTGAAAGTCGAGTTAGTGAGATCAGTTTATGGTTCCAGTTTGTGGTTTCAGTTTGTGAATTTAGTTCGAAAGTTGAGTTTGAGAGTTGAGTTCGGAAGTTGTGATTGAGAGTTCAGATGATTGTTGGAGCTTATAAGTTGACTTTATTGTTCGAGTTTGTGAGTTCACTTCGATATTTGAGTTTGAGAGTTCAGTTTGAGATTCGATATTGTGAGTTGAGTTTGAGAGTGCAGTTTGAACTTGTGGGTTGGGGTTTTCAGTTGAGTTATTAGGTTTAGGTTTTGATTGCATGTTGTAAGTTGAGTCTGACATAGGAGTTTGCGGGTTGTGTTTGTGAAATGGGTTGTGGGTTCAGTTGGTAATGTAGGTTTTTATGTTCGGTTTTCGAGTTGCTGTTGTAAATTTTCAGTTTGAGATTCAAGCTCTTGGTTTGAGTTTGTGATTTCAGTTTGTGAGTTTAGTTTGAAAGTTGAGTTTGAGAGTTCAGTTAATGGTTCGAGTTTTTGCGTTCACTTTGATATTCGAGTTTAAGCGTTGAGGTTGAGGGTTGCGTTTGTGAGTTGAGTTTGAGAGTTGAATATGTGGGTTGAGTTTGTGAGTTGAGGTTGTGGTTGGGCGTGGTTGTTGAGTTTGTGAAATGGGTTTGTAAGATGAATTTGCGAGTTGAGATTGTAGGTGGTGTTTATGGGTAGGTTTTGGTTTTGGGTTGAGTCTGTGAGTGGGATGCTAGAATTGAGTAATGTATTCAAGTATACGCACTCGCGATTGTGATTGAAATCCAAATGAAAATAATCATATGAATGTAAAATTGTAATTATGATCGTTTCATGGTCACACGATGATTATTATCTCAACCTTAGTTGCTTGTGATTATGATCGAAATTATGATTATGACTACGTCCAACTCTGACTTTGAAGATATTCATTGCTCAAGCAAGGAATAATTTTAATTCGCTCTAGAAATCGTATCCTTTTTGAGCTGAACGAGACCGGCGGATCTTAGTTTTATGTTTTAATGTTAATTGAGTTATGGGAGTTTCATTGTCGAAAAGTGTCTCAATCTGAGCAGAACCTTAACCAAATGGCCACCCTTAATTGTTATGTATTTTTACCCCCAGAAAGCTGATTCTCACTTCTAGCTCAAATTTCACTAATATCTCATTGGGTTGGTGACTCAGACGGAGCGGCGGCCATTAGTCCCGCTCTCTGTCTCTGTCCGAATTGCAGAAAAGGAGTGAAGAGGCTGGAAGTCGTAAATTACGGTATAATGGCGCAAAACGTGAGAGTATTGCACATTCGAACCTTCTGGCTTACATTAGTTGACCGACCGACAAATCTTCAACCCGACACGCAATTAGGTTGGCACCCCTAGACGTAGGTATGTGATCTACAACTCTGACCCCGTGAAACGGCAGCCGTCAGGTCGAATTTGTACTATTCGAAGAGAAAAATCGTGGGGATTTTGATGAAAAAGTGAGAATTTTCGCTTTTTAATTTCCTCGAAAATTTATTCGATCGGTAAATGGCGGGTGGGTGAGTAAATTGGGACAATTTACCCAAGAATACCTCAAACACTTAGGTCCCAGGCCACCAAAACATGATGTTAACGCCACGTTTTGGTACATTATTTTCAGAAATGTACCTAGGTCCTCGGTCGGGATTTTTTTACTTCCAAAAAATTGTCAACATGATTTTACCGCTTTGTCCATAAGAGAATTTTCCCGGCTCACTGAGTCCACTCTGGCGGCCATCGAGTCAACTACATTCGACCTCTATAATTCAATTTTCGCTAGGAGGGGGAGTGATGTGGCGACCTTCTCACTAGAACCGCTCGACCATTGACAGTAACTGTCAAGAACTGTTCTTTTCCTCTCGGTTTTTCAAACTTTGTAACAAACTGCCAATCATCGATCACGGGACCACTGCACACCAATTGTGAATGGATGATCGACCCTTGAAGCGATTACTGATGTCAGCAGATCAGGGGTAGGGTCACCGTAAGAAAAACTGCCTCAGGCAGGCAGCCTTAGGTGACAGTTTTTCTTACGGTGACCCTACCCCTCATCTGCTGACATCAGTTGCACACCAAAGGTCCCACATTACTTCATCTCATACAGGTGGAACGATCTGGTGAACTGTGAGAAAGTATCGACGACTTTAATAACATTTCAGGTGTGAATTGCTAACGGACAATCGACAATTATTGACCACGGTCATCTGCAAATTGATCTTCCCGTACAACAATAGTAATAAGGAACCGTGCGCGCATGCGTTGCAAAATGGCGCACCTCGATCACCTACCGGCGATAGTTAAAGGCCTTATCGCTGGCGATTGTTCCAGCGGAGAGTGTGACGGCCATGACGCCCGTGGAAAATAATAACCGCCAGAAGTGGGTACGACTTGATCAACGATCTTAACGGCTGATAAATCATCGACTGTATCCTAGTCCGGCTAGCGCCGCGGTTTAATTGTCCACGTTGGTCGCCTTGAACCGTCGGGGGTCGCATGTTGCGGACCGGTACTCGGCGAAAAAGAAAAACACGCCGAGCTACACCTTCTCGCTTTCTCGGAGTTTACTTGATCTGATGCAAAGTAAGGCGATCAAGGATAATATTCGATGGAGAAAAAAAAATATTCGACGGGGAAGAGGGCAATATGTCCCGAGGGTGCAGAGTTTTTGGTACATTATTTCCAGCAATAATGTACCTATGTAATTGGTCGAGCAAAATTTGACCCGCGATGGATTTGACTTCAGGGTTTTGTGGCGCGAATCTTCAGATTTTGACTGAGAAACGTGAAATTTGGCGTTTTTTCAAGATTCTGGTCAAAAGGGTCAATTTCGGGAGAGTGATAATTGAAATTCTCAAAAGGGGTTTGGGTGGCAATCGTCAACTACAGAGCACCCCGGGTGTCAGTTAGGTGAAAATAATCCGGTTAATTCGGGTGGAGACCGAAAACGGTTGTCGCACCTTTCGACAGTTAACACTCTCCTCCACCCCATTGTTTTTAGGGCCACGAATGACAACATAGCGCACACAATCGCTTGTGAATGGCGAACTTACACCGTCCATTTGCCACTCGTATCGTGGCACTTGATGCACGAGCTGAATCGCTTTCAAAAGGCGCTTAAAAGGAGATTGATGTCAAACAACACGACTGAGTGCCGTTAGAGTTGCATCGTCATCGTCCTACATCATTCGTCCTTTGAATCTTGACTTGCGAAATCCAGAATACATGGGAACCTAATCTCTTCAGGACGCGCGAGGGCGTACGAACTGCCGAAATCTTGCTAATGAGTTCTCGTACGAAAGGATGTCGGACAACAAAGCGATGTGACCAACCCATATCTTCAGTCAGTTGTTGTTTGTGTGTTGTGTTCCACTATTTAGTTCCTTGATTATAAATAATTGTCATTCAGGATGGAAATATCTAGTTTCGAGGACGGTAGGGCAACTTCAGTCATCGATCGAGATTTTTTTTGAAATTTCATAAGTTGTGCCGTGAAAAATATTTCCTCAGCCGTCTCCGTGCTGGGAAGTTCAGTTTTTCTCCAGCAGTGGCTCTGCAATGCTCCAGAGTGCGAACTTGACGGCCTCAACCAGCCTTACGGACAATGAAGAGTAACCAAATGGGAGGTTCGTCCTCGTGGCGAAAAACGTTAAGGATTCAGTCGAACCTACCTTATCGTCTCTGATCATGCCTTCAAAATAAGTAAATTAGGTATATATTTTCTCGCCAGTTATTTTGCGACAATTAAGTCAAATTCGGTCGCTGGTTTTATTTTAATTTCTTCTATCACTCACGACGTCAGATTCGATTTCCGTTCATCGATCGTCAGTGTCTGTAAGTAGAAGGACACTTACTGAATTTGTATTTTAATATTGTTTTTTCGAAAGAAGAATTTCACTTATTATTTTGTTCCATTTCATGTTTATTTTTCTTAATTTATGCCAGAAAGCCCTGATTTCATTTATTTTGTTGATTTCAATTTTTAAGTTATTTTCTGTATAATAAAAGAAAACTATTTTACCGGCTTGTTTCATTTCCAATTTTTATTCTTTGATCTGTTTTGAGAATTTCATTCAGTCTGCCCTCAGCAGCCCATATCATCAATTTCATACCATTTTCTTTACTCCAAAATTTTCTTTTCATTTCTCCTAACTTCTGGCATGAAGTATATCTTATGAATGTACTCAGTAATGTATTTCGTAATGTTTTCAGAAACCGGAATTTCGGAACCACCATGGCACAAGAAATGCGTCAAGTTCGGTAGCTTTGTCGAGTAAAGACCGTCGGAGCGATCAGTCATGACTGGTTGAATAATTTCATACTCGATTTTACACGGGTGAGTTACGCGTTCGCTGTGAAGCGTTTCGAATGGGATGATCCGGCGAAGATCTTCTGGAAACTACGTAGATCGTTTGAGATAATGTATTCACACGGAGCCTCTTGAGGGAAGGAACCCTTTCAATCTCGTGCAGGAACCTCGAGTGGCTCCTATATGAAGCGTCACGGATCCTTTGAATGAACAGCCTTGTGCAAAATTACTTACTATGCATTTGTACCTTGGCTCGAGTGCATCGTACATATTTGCAAATGTCGAAACGATACTCCCGGATCAATTTTTCTAGGTGAACCGAAAAAAGTCACTTCATAAATTCCGTTAGTCAAGTAACAAGAAGAAATGCAAAATCCACAAAAAGAGAGAAGCCCAATTCTTTGAATAAACACACACACACAAAATCGGCAATAAATATACAAAAATGATGTGTCTGATTTTTCAGTATGTTGTTCGGACTATCTATTAGGGAAGCATAAAACACACAAGTTTGCAATCTCGAAATTTTCGGATTTCTTTCCAGTTTTTGCTCGTTACCTCCTAAACTACGTATTTTTTGCCAAAAACAACCATATACGTTTTTGAAGAGCATTGAATTTGTAACAGTTTGAGCCCAACCCGAGCTCAGTAGGTCGATCGGCTACCAAGTTAGAGCTGTTAAAAAGTCACAAATTTATTACTCTTTAAACTGTACATTTTTGTTTTTGGCAAAGAATGCGTAGTAGGTATAGTGAATATGAGAGCTAAAACTAAAAAAGTCTAATAATTTTGTGTTTTTTTAGCGCTAAAGTTTTTCACACCTTTTTGGAAAAGTTCAAACCCTAATGAGTCCGAAAAGCATACCTACTGAAAAATCAGGGATACATCGAGTTTAGCGAATTTAACGATTTTGATGTCGATTTTGACTAGCCTGAATAGGCTGACAACTAAAACAAAAATTCAAGGTATCGGTAGCTTTCTTTCTAGCCACTATGCTTCTTGATATCCCCATGAAAAATTTCGACAAACGACCCAAGAAGTGAGAATTCCACATAAACTTTATTCTGCTTTATCTTCTCCGCTTTTATTTTGTTCCCAATCAACGAGAGTGGTCTTTGCTATTCAAATCGAATTTGACAGCAGTGGGAAAAGCAGCTAACAATAACCACTCATAAAAGCAGCGGTTGAAAGAACGATATTTTACGTCCGGCCATGAGTAATCGATGTAGAAACAGTACAAGTCATTCATAAAAGCGTTCGGTCTTTTCTATGGGTTTTCTACCCCCTCGCGAATGACATCACTCCGCCCACAAGTTCATCCCAGTACTCAAAGCGTGACAATAAATCAAAGATCTAGCACTTTTCCTGTGGGTGGACTAGCGGATAACGACGATACATTTTGAGCGACGATTTCTCTACGAGTTGAATTGATATCGGTAGTTAAGAGTTGAATTGTTATCGGTCAGTTATCGAGTATTTGACAAAATTGAAATTTGACATTGGCCAATCATTTTGAGGTTACGAGGAAGTGAGAAATAATTTTTTGAGATGTTGGGAAAAATATGAACTTTGACGATCAATTGCGTACAGATGGAATTACCGAATTCGATTTTTAGATAACGGGTTCTACTCGAAATTTAATGCTCTTCAATTTTGATACGAGTCGAATTTTCTGTGGAATAGGTCGTTATTGAGTTATCATCAAAAAAAGGGAACACGCCCCAAAAACGTTTTTCTTTTTACTTTTTTTCAACTCGGTTCGTTTGATTTCGAATTGAGAGCCTGTGGGTGGCCTCAAATTACTCTCTCCAATGAAATCTCGGCAAGGAAAATTTCCAATTTCATCAGCCAACGCCATCATGCTTCCAGCACTGGGAGATCGATCGGTTGGAAATGACGCAAGCTCGGTTGCATTCCTAATTTCCCATCTAAGTCGCCCTAGGCCTCCTCCGGGGGAAATTCAGACAATCAACGTGCATCGCTGCTCTTGATTAGCGATCCAGACGCCTCAACTGTTCCTTTGATTCATCGTCATCTAAGGAAACTATTGTTTCCTCGCTGAGATCTTTTTCGCTCGAGGGCTCCTTCGGATGCCACGGCATTAATTAATCCGATCCTATTGTTTTTCATTGACTCGCCTTCGTGATCTTTCGATAATAAAAAGAAGTTCGACGGAATTCATCCTTTGTACGGTTGCCGGCCTTTGACGAAACCAAAGGGTTCATCAACTTCGCCGGGGCCGAGTTACCCTTGAGCCGTTGAGGTGGTTGACCTCAGAGAATAGGATTGTACATTTTTGTTGTTCTGTAGGTATCTTTATTCTCGTGGAACCTGCGGATCGAATATTTTCAACCGACTTCCAAACGGAGGAGGTTACTCAAGTTGACTTGTGTATAGGTAATTTTTTCAATGTTCAAGCGGGGAGTTGTACTATGCAATTCGGTAGAAAGGGTCCTACGATAGGTATAGTTTCCTTATCATTCTCAAAATTTCCGTCAAAACCTTCTTCCCTTTCGTGTTTTTAATTTTCATTGTTTCATTGATGTATTGGTTTTCCACTCGCGCGTTCGGTCAGTTGAAAATCAACCGCTTTATTTACTCGTCGAATACAAATTTAATTATTGTATTTGTGCACTGAATTGTTGTCGTGATATACGGTTTGGTTTCATTAGCTTTGATATTCCAAAACGTTTTCGATGATAGAGATGGACAAGGCCGCTACCAGCATATTGCACCAATGGTGGCCTCGTTCGAAAATGTTGTTTCAACATTCCGGCCCCTATGCAGGGCAATGTTTCATTCGAACACTCGTAAATAAACTGGCGCGTTATCGATGAGGGCCGAAAATTCGAGTATTCGGTTGATTCTAGATGAAACAGGACGACAAAGGATACGACTTGAAATAATAGCCTGCATAGATTCGAGAATGGAATTTTCAGTAATTTATTTTTTCGTGCAAAACCGTTGCATTTTATACCTCGAACTATGCCGAGTTGCAATGAAGGGGTAGGAGGAGCTAAGGGGTGAGGGAAAAATAGCCCTTATCTTCCCTTGTGGTAGCAGAGTGTGGTAGCAGAGCGTGGTAGCGAATTCCTGGGCCCATAACCTGTTGATTTGAACACAGACATTTTTAATAAGGGAAAAGTAAATGTCAAAGTTGATGTCAAAATTGGTGTCTGAGAAGTTTTGAGTCAATGTCAACCCCAATTTTTAAGTCAAAAAGTTAAGTTTAAAAAAGTTTAAAAGTTAAGTTTTTAAGTTCAAAAAATAAGTTCAAAGTGAAATCAACATAGGTAATATCAAAAGTAAAGTGAAATTGATGTAAAATGAAGTTTAGAGTCAATGCCAACCTCAACTTTGAAGTCAAAAATCAACCTTAATTTTGAAGTCAACCAGTGGTGCGTAGATAACACACAATACTTCCATATTTTGAAATGTAAAATTGTGACACAATTTGATCATATTTTGACTGCTTTTAAGGGTGTTAAGGCCAAAAATATCGAAAAATTCATTATTAAAATTTTAAAATTCGCCCAAAATGAAAAAACGCCACATTTTCGGAATGTAAAAAATATCCACATATTCTGCAAGGTAAAACAAAGATTTTAAGACCAAGAACGCTCAAATCGGTTCATTTTTGTGGCCGGAAAAAAATAAAATAGAAAACACTAAAAATGCAAATATATCGGAAGTACTGTGCGTTATCCAAATTCCGATTAAACAGGGCGTTAGGTCTTGCCGAGACAAACATTTCAGTTCAAGAAATTTGAAAAAAGGTTGAGAAATGAGGGAGTTATGGCCATTTTTGTAAATGACCACAGACGGACAGACGGACACACGGACAGACGGACACACGGACACACAGACACTTGTTCAGGAAGTGATTCTGAGTAAATGTGTATAAGAAAAAGTTTTTTCTGAAGCTCCGTTCCGATTCTCGATTTTAGGACGATCACAATACTTCCATTTACTCTGTAAATATGGAAGTAAAAATCGACCTTAATTTTGAAGTCAAAAATCGACTTTAATTTTGAAGTCAAAAGTCGACCTTAATTTTGAAGTCAAAAATCGACCTTAATTTTGAAGTCAAAAATCAACCTTAATTCTGAAGTCAAAAATCAACCTCAAATTTGAAGTCAAAAATCAACCTTAATTTTGAAGTAAAAAATCAACCTTAATTCTGAAGTCAAAAATCAACCTCAATTTTGAAGTCAAAAATCAATTTTAATTTTGAAGTCGAAAGTCAAAATCGACGTCAACATATTTGTAATTTATGTTAAAATGAAGTTCAGAGTTGACCTCTGAAAATTGTATACCCCCAACCACCAGCAGTGTCAGCCCAGGGTGTCAAAGGGAACACGTTCCAATATTTCAACACCGACGACCGCAATAGGCAATTTTTGAATGATGTGATATTTGAGCTCGAAAACATATTTGTCTGTTTTCAGCTTGCGGTTTCTAGATCCAGACGTGGGCGGAAAGGCGTCAAAGTCGCCGAAATGCGTCGATGCCGCAAGGGTTCACGGCCTTCGATGATAAAATTATTGACTGGCACATGACGATGGGCTTGGCTAGGTCATCAGAAGTTGGAATTGATAGAGGCGTATTTTTTATCCAGGGGGAATGGTCGTATTCTTCGAGGAATAGGAGAAAACCGGATTTTTTATTTTATTTTTTTTTTATCTACGCTATACAGTAGGCATATGTTTCATCGGAACATTCAAAGATTCTTATCGTCCATGAGAAGTAAAAAAGATGGGAGGTGTGATAGGTAGGTTGTGGAGGTGAACAGCTATCCTTACATTTCGTACCTCTCGAAGGCCTTCGGGGGACGTCGATTAAGTTATTGAATGGGCGTAACACGATTTTTGCAATCTTCCGATAAAAGCGTTCGTTTTATCGATACGAAATAATCAGTTAATTTTACCGATTCGTTATCAATTCTATGCCGCAGACAAGGATCGGAATTTCGCCTGAACAAGAAAAGGTCCTTGATCGTTAATATTAGGGTCAACGGGTCAGTTGTCGACACAGCTTCAGATCTCTAACCGACTTTTCCAATTTGATAAACCGGAGTTTACGAAGAAAATAAGACGTACACAATCGTACAAACATCCTGATTTCTGGACATTTCTCAAGCGGGTGAGATCTCGAGGCGTTATCAATTAAACCGATCGCCCAGAAAGATAACGGCGGCGTGGGAGAAAATGCGGTACAACAAAGCGAATCAGATAGGAGCGTCTGAGAGGAAAAGTCGCCTATTAGAAGAACTGTCGATCTACAGATGCCGACCCGAGGAATGCGGTCCAATCGTTCGTCACTCGAGTTGTACATTCTAATTACAGAAAACACGGGACGAGTTTGTAAAAATCTAGAGCGCGCAAACCTTCGGAAGATCGGAAAAATAGTTCAGGGCCGAGCCGCGGGTTTTCACAGGCGAATTCTTCTGCGCGACGTGACTTGACATGGAGACATGGACTGAATAAAGAGTGTTTAGAAAAAAAACCCTCGAACGTCGAAAAATTCATTAGGTATTTCAAAAAAAGGTTTTCTTGGGTTTTGGACCCCTTAACATTTTTTGATCGGATTCCCCAGACCCAGACCAAGTTAGAGCAAACCACAACTTTTAGGACCAACCGCGCCAAAATCGGATCAGCGGTTCAAAACGATGAGGTGGCCACAAAATTTGGTCGAAATTTTGTGGCCACCACATCGTACCGAACAACTGATCCGATTTTGATGAAACTAGTCCTAAAAGTTGTGGTTTGCTCCAACATGGTGCATACTGTCCGGGGGATATTGACAGAAAAGTAGGCATGGCGTCAAAACTGTGTATCGAGTTTAAACTACTCTGAAGTCGTTGGTAAAACCCTAAAACCTTGTTAATTTTTGCGTTTGGAGGGATACGTCCTGACTAGCGGCCGAGATGGCGGCAGGGCACGCCCGGGACTGCTTCGGTTATTAGAGCCAAAACCCGGAACGGCGGTTTACTTTATTTTTTTCGCATCACTCCAAACCCGCGGCAGGTTCTTCGAAATCCAATTTTCTCACCAAAAGATACCTAAACCAACGCCAATCACGATTTGGAACACTTGTTTCACAATCGCCGCTCACGATTGGAAAGAGTACAATAACAATTCCTATTTCGCGGGAGTACCGACTAAAATTTTCGTCGCGCCCTCGGTATCCCCCGATAAATTACTTTGGCAACACCACTGTAATTACTGCACATTGGCCCCTTTTGGCAGGCCGTTCGAGCCAGCAAAAAAGAAGAAAAGCGGGCTGGTAATTTTCAGCTGAAAAGCTCCAGCAGAAAAGTATAGGTGTAGCCCGGCGTAACATACGCGAGCCTCGAAAGGTTATTATGCTGTTATAAATGTTTACGGCCTTTTTCCTATCGGTAGGGGAAGTTATATTGATAGAGTTCGAACCCTAATGGACGTTTCGCAGAAGTTGGCCGCTGTAGAACCGCGGTAGCAGCCGTTTTCAACCCATTACACCAGCACTAGCTCTAGCACATCGACTCTTCTTGTTTGTATCTGGGTTTTACTTCTGTTATGGACACAACACGAGCACCCTTTTACAACCTGTAATCTTCTCTATTTCTATTTCAGCCGACAATTTATTCGTCCGACCGACTCCGGTCTCGCAGGCTTTTCGAACCATCGGAGATATCTCAACATTAGTATTATTTTCGACTGAATGCTGCATGACTCGCATGGAATTAATTCAAAGAATGTACGAAAATAAATAAATAAAATTTTTTTAACCTTCTTTGAAATTTAAATTATATTTAATATTGACGGGAATAAGACCATCTTGCTATTTTGTCAAAAACCGATTCTGAGCAGAAGAGTTATTGGGGATAGTGATGGGCGATACCTATCGATATGAGTATGGTATCGAATATCTTCTTTCGATACCAAGTACATTTGGTATCGAATATTTTGCTTCGATACTAGTGTAGGTATCGAGTATTTTTCCCGACTTCAGAAAAAATACTCAAATGGATAGTCTCAAAATTACCTGCCTACTTTATTTATACTAACTAATAAAATTTACAAAAGGGACCGACTTTCGCCAGCTATGGTTGACAAATTGACATTCCTGCGTGGAGTAGGGAAGCAGTTCTGGGACTTGACAGAGCGAATGACACCGTTGATGTCGTTTTCCTCCCCATCTCCATCACCACTTCTTCGACATTCGTTTGATCTTATAAATAACATTTACACATAGAAATGACCTGTTAACCTTGTTGAAAAATAATATAACGTAAAACAAAGAACGTCAGGGCTTAATAGTGTTATGTAATCTGTTATTTCCATTTTATTAACATTTTATTCGGAGTGTGAAATGAAACAGTACTCATATGATTCGATACTCTTCAGTATCGAATATTTTCTTTCGATATCTGAGAAGTATCGAATATTTGTTTCGATACTAGTATCGAGTACTGGTATCGAATATTTTGTGGTATCGCCCATCACTAATTGGGGAGTCTTTTTTTCTGGGGTTACGATTGGATTTTCAATTTTCGGAAAATAGCAAAAGACACCTAGGTACAACCAACATAACCCCAAAAATACAGATAAATTCAATAATTTTTAATTTTTTCAATTATTATTAAAACAAAAATAAAACAGAATAATAACGGTAGAAAAGAGCTAACAAAGAGGAGCGCTATTCATTGTAATAGAAAAATACCTTTACGAACCCTATTCGCTTCACCTAGGAAAAACTTCAGCCGGGAAAAAGTTACAATTCAAGTTATGTTGATTATTGTTCTCTCCCAGTGCGGCCGGGCTGTAAAGCAGATGAAAGTAATGCTTATTACTTGGGAAATATGCAAAAAGTTTCTAAATATCGGTCGGAACTCTCGGAGGGAAATTCAAATTGAAAAGAAACTTTAACAGGGAAAGCCTCGCCGGCAGATGCGCGACCTTCTCAATTGGAAAATGAGTTGAGCCAAACAAGAAAGAGTCGGAGGGAATGCGAATACTGCAGACGAAATCGATCTCGGCGAATACTCGATGCGAATCACGTTTTTCCCTTAGTTTTCCCCGAGTTCCGTTCGAAGTGGAAAACTGAGGGGTGGGGGCGAAATTATTTCGCAAACCGCTCTTTACAAGGAAGAGAAAACCGCGGTTGTCTCTCGAGAGAGGCTCTAATTAATAGAGAGAAAAATGTCCGGTAGGAGAAAAACGAGGACAGACTGCGAAGTTGGATGGGAAGTTTTCCTTTTTTCCCCTCCAGAGGGAAAAGCCTACGTATTGGACTTGGAGTTTTCATCACCTTTAGCCAACCTTAATGATGAAGTTTTGCTTCGAAATTCCTAGGTAGGTACCTATGTATAGGTCTCATGAAGGGATTTTTTATTGAAACAAGTTCGATTATGAGTGCTGTTGAGCTTTGGTGAGTTTTATGACATGCTAGAAACAAAAAGGCGGCTGTTTTGTGGTAAGAGATTGTGATGGAGTGTGTGATGAAGATTTCAGCTCAAAAACCAGCGCAGTGTGCTGTCAGTGATCTCACAAAGTCAGTTTTTCGTTTCTGTGTAACATCCGTGGACTTTTTAGAAAGAACGGTACACATTTCCCATGTCGGGATATTTTGATGGGAGTAGGGGAGAAAGGAGGTGGCAACCCTGGTCGATCCACTACCCCATCCCCTTTCCACTTCAAGCCAGTTGATTCGTGGCCTTGGACGAAGAAGGTGTGTTTCGCATGACCGTTGGTTTTTGAGTGTAACATCCATGTGAGTACCTCATAATTTTTTCAATCAACTCTCCTCCTTCCCCGCTATGGAATATCAAAGTTCTCTGTCAACCTAACGTCCCATAACAATTTCATTCAGTAATCTTTCAATCCTGATCTTTTTCTTGATTTTTTTCAATCTTAGGAAGGTCCTGGGAGCATGCAGGAATTTTTTCAAGATTTTCTAAAGAGGTGAAATCTTAATTTTTTCCCAAATTGAAAATTGACAGTTATTTGGGAATCCCACCCCATGATTTTTGTAGCATCAAGTGCTAACCACCGATTCGGCCAAGTGCTTCTCGACTAATGCTAATCCTCTTCAAGTACCCTAGGATCTACATAAGCTAGATTCATTAGCGAGGCGTCATTACCTTCTTTTACATCGTCATCTAAACGAGTCGTTCGGAATCGAGTCTCTCGGCGGTTCCAATTAAACTCATTAGCTTGTAGCTCCCGCTCTTTCTTTACTTCTAATTGGTCCGGTTTTACACTCGAGTGTACTCAGGGATAGGCGATTTCAATTAGGTGCACCGTCATAAGAGTGAGCAGTACGATGCGTACTTTAATATTTCCATTGATCGAAATATTGTAGAAAATCGTTCCTGAAATGAGGACCTGAATAAAATAGTATCAGTGGCTACCTGCCATTTTGAAGGGCTGATTTACCGGTTTTCATCATTTTCCATGTTTTATCATTTCCCGGGTTTCATCGGTCTTTTTCGTGGGATGAGCGGTTCATTCGCTCAGCTAACCCGTTCTGCTGTGGTGCAAATGGGGCCGATAGACGCTGTTGGCTACTGTTTACGCGCAAAACAGGTATTTATGCATCGGTATTTTTTGTGAGCAATAAATATTGAAATATAGCCTTAAATGATCGATTTAAATAGAATTTCGTTCGGTAATATGTTGAATATAGGTACATATTGCCACTATTCATCTTGAGTACTCGTCCTAAGCCCATAACTCAACTAATGGAGATTTCCAGTCCGATATACCGGTACGAACGAACCAGATACCCCTTAGAAACAAATCATACGTCAATTAATTACGCATAAGTTCATACTGTGCATTGCGTATGAGACAACGAAAGTAATATTTCCTCCAAGGCCTCCCAGGTCTCGACATGCCTCACCCTTTTGGCCGTTTCGAAACAATATCTCCGCCAGGCGCACGCCCATGAATATATATAATTTCTATTATAAAGGCGCGGACAATAATAAACGAGCCGTCTCCTCGGACTTGATACGCGTTATTTGCTCTTATCTCCTTTATCAGTCGCCCGTATCCTTCGAGCTTTATCGGCCACGTAGGTATTCGAGTTGGGTTTATTACGAGTGCGAGTCAGTCGAATAAACTGTCGGTGCTTGTGAAAACTGATAACGGGAAGAGACCGAGTCGCGTCGCATAAACAGAAACGACCGGCTGCATTTGTTAAATTCGAGCTGGTGAAATTTCAGCCGTTATCGGATCTCGAGTACGTCTGGGTCGAAACAGTCGCCTTCATGTCCTGCCAGATGTTGGGAAATTTCGAAAATGATACCTGCTTCATGTTCAATTCGTATGGCACAATTCATAGACACGAAGAACTACTTTATTTCAATCATACTGTTCACTAGACAAACACGATAGTTAAGGAAATTTGAAAATCGTTCGGAATTGAATAAGATATACCTAGAGAGTACCGAACTTGGTGAGAATTGTAAAAAAAATTTTGGGTGAAACTAGACCGAAAATGTATGTGCTTTTAAACATTTATTCGAAAAATAATGAGTAAAAAGTCTTATAAAAGGTAGCTACCTCATTTTTTCTGAACCTCTGATCTGGAATTTTTGATTCGGCCCTACAAAGATTACTGATTTGAAAAATATTTACTATACAAAAAGTTAAGAAAGCGACAATACAGACGTTATGCTACATGGAAATATTGACACAATTTCGAAATAAACCTGTAAACCGATCAACTCTAAGTGCGTACTCCTCCAACGAACAATACAGCTTTTGTAGTTCCCACAAATTTCAACGAATTCACCGAAAAGGATGGGCGGCCCTTTTTCAGCGAAATGCAATCGAATCCTCTTGTTTTAACCTGCTATCGAAAAGCAGAATTCTCGGTAGGGGACGTCAAGGTGCAAGAATATTCTCGGAACATGGAGGCGGCCCCAGCTGGGGATACGAAGGGCATTGGTTCCAAGAACGCAACCGGTGCCCTACCGATTCTATGAAGCTGTAACTCCGTCGAAAGTCCAATTGTTACCAGGTATCTACAATGTTTTCGTTCCACCGGGGAGCAGATAACGCCCAGTACTTCCAATTTTGTCTACTTCAATATTTACAGAGCGAATGGAAGTATTATAGTCGTCCTAAAATTGAAAACCGGGACGTAGGTTCGGAAAGAGATTTACTTTTTTCAAATTTTTTGAGCTGGAGTATTCGCCTAGGAGGTATTTTCAGCCGAAATTTCGATTACTCGCAGTAGGTATTTCATTGAGTTTGATTGTAACTGGTCAAAAAATTTGGGAAAAACAGTTTTAAATTTTTAAAGCCTTGTCAGTTTTAGTGAATCTTCGCGTTCAACACCACGTCCGGCTCAGTCGATGCTTATCAATCTGTCACCACCCACATCCTCATCTGGGTGACTCTGAGGAACTGTTCTGATTTCACGCCATCAATTCAAATGGTCCGTTTCCTTGTTTAAATCGAGATTGAGCCGTCGTCGACTCGGTGTTTCGTGATTTGGAAGATATTGGGTGATTTATGGACGTTTAGCAGAACTCGGAGGAAGTCATTTGTAGCTACAACTCTCCTCGAAGATTTACAATTCTCTCGAGAAATTGATTTTTTGGTGAATGGATTTGAGTGGAACACATCTTGATGGAAAATCCGTTTTTCATTTTGGGGAAAAAACTTTGGCTTGGCACTCTTCACAAATTCTTCATTGGTTGTACCTACTGTCCAATATTTTAACGCTTCATCAATTTTTTTTACAATCTGCTGCTGAAATGTATTGCAGCGTCATCATTAGTTTGTCAATACATTTTTCATCCTTCTCGATTCTACTCCCGATGCTTAGAAAATATCCAATTTCGACAATGCCTCATTTACATTTCGAGCAATACAACCGGCAGATATTTTCAAATCGTACCTTCGCGGGTTTAAATTAAGTTGAAAAATCCTCACTTCTGTATTTAACGAGCTTGTTATACGGAGAATGATAAGGGATAATGTCTTTCTGAAAAATCGTATCAACTCTCCCAGCAGGGGAGCCCCGTATTACAAGGCCATGTTACGACATTCGGATGCGAAGATTGTTCAAAACTATGTTCTCCCTTTATTCCGGCTCATTTACAATTCCGGATGAGTTCTCATAACATAAGCTCGGAGCTTAGATAAAATTAGAATCCATCTTGCGGAAAGGCCGGATTTTGTGCTTGTCAAATTAATCCATTAATATTATTTAAATAATGTGGCTAATAAATGTGTGAGTTTTGACGTCTATTTTGAAACATTTTTTGAATCGATATTCCACCCTACCTACCGATAATCGTCTCGTTCGATAGCCGCAAAGAGGCCTTGGTTTGCAAAACGGCTGACGTCACCGCCTTAATATCTTCATACTCGTTTTGCAAGGTCTTTTTTTCATTCATAACAAAAAGATTCTAAAGTCCAAGGAGATCGTTGAGTCAGGGTTGAAACCGCATTGTAAAAGTGACCGCATTGATGTTACTGACCGCGATCCGGCGGCCACGTGTGAATGAAGGTGGAAATTCTCGTTTGAATCCTTTTTCTCGCCGTTTTATTATTTTTATTCGAGGTTCGGCAAATTTCAGGTCTATTTTTGAGTGTGGATTTCAAACGTCTCAAGGTGGTTATATTATTACAATTATATAATCTTAAAACGGCTGTCTTCCTGTTTCAGAGCTGTTTGATTCAATATTCCATGGCTTTCGATCGTCTCTTTCAAGTTGTGTCGAAAAGCTGGAAAAATAGTGAAAATCAGAGAACAGAATCTGTTCACCATCTGATGGTGAACTAGGGTGACGTTTCGCCTAGCCGCCAACTGTCTAGGTGAGGTGCCATCCTGGGCGTGGAATGGGAGAGGCGGATGTTGTAGGGGGTGGTTAGGAGGGGTAGGGGTGCCGGGCGCTGGTGAGGGTTGTATCCTGGGAGGGGTTGGGGCACGCGTATTTTCTTTTTGTACCTATTTATACATCATTGTGAAAACGTACCATTTAAGCACCATTGAGCTCACCATGGAGCATTACTCCACAAATGATATGATGATAAACCGAAATACTCCAACTATTTGAACTCTATTTTCTGAGATACCCAGACAAATAATGTACCCATGTCACTAATCTACTTAGCAGCGTTTTTTTCACTTCTTTTTTATCCATGACATTTTTTTATTTGTAAATAGCGCCTTTATTGATTCTGGATTGGGAGAAAATGAAGAAAGATCAACCACGGTTTATTTTTCACTATGAATATTAAAGCAGAGGGTTGACAGTTTGAGCCCTTTCGTGGTCCTGAATGGCTCCCCACTCCGACCTGAAACCTGAGCGGTCTCCTCATTATGGTCCGGTTTCAGAGTAGATCAGGGGTTCCTGTCGTCTCAAAAATGCATCTATGGCTGAATGGTCTAGTCAGTTGGTAAAAACAAGATCTTAGGGCCGTCTATCGGTTTGTGTCAACCAAAGAAATGAAAAAAATTGTAAATTAATGGTCTCGTTGTAGAAGCAATGTGCTCATCAAAATGAGCTTGGCAGCGTAACTAGTTAAGTCATAGTGAACCATCACATTTTAGGGGGTTAGTTTTTTGGGGTCATTCATTTTTCCACCAACAATTTCTTGCATATTGCCATCATTATATCGATCGTTCCATTTTCGGTGCAGGTTGAATTATTCCAGGAAGTCCTACCTAAGTGGAAATTGTGCTAAATATAGTTAGACCGCCCTAAAACAGCCTTAGCGATTAGAACTCTCGCATAGGAGCGAGAAAAGAGAACATATCGTAACAATCCGGGCCAAGTTCCCACAAGTGACATCCCATATATCTGGTTACGCAGTTGGCCGGCGAGCGTTGCCGGCGCACATATTAGCCGTTCCTTTTCTCTGAAACTGTAACAATACACTCGAGTTGGACTTGTTACAATTACAATAACGTATTCTCCGCCACGTAATAAACAAACCGAACAAGGGCCTAAGGTATCCTGACCAATGGCGGTCTTGTAGCACATTCAATGGGATAGGGCTTTTTACTATTTAAATTTAACCCGCATATATTTGAGGCCGAGTCGTATATCGGGTCGGCGTTTGCATACAAGGAAACCAAATTCTACTTTTGCAATCTTCCAGTGCGTCGTGCCAGAGCAATGTTTCGAAACTAGTCCATCTTCATGGAGAGGCATTAATTAATATGCTGCATAATATTCTACGAAGTTTTTTCCTGAAACCGAGGATTTTGTTTACAGGATGTTAACCTCAACTTTAACGCTCTTTCCAACGGTATCGTCAAAATTGAATTTTCTCGAGAAATTGAGGACGTTAAGGCCGTTTTGGTGAATTAAGATCGAAATCACGAAACAAATCTTAAAATTGAAAAAGTGGCATTTAGAAGGGAGTAAAAAGAAAATGTTATAGAGTGACTTTTGTAGGGAATTAGTTGTAGAATCGATTCCCTGCCGGTGTCATGATCCTCAGGTTACCCCCATAACCAAATTTCTGATGATTAAAATTTGAAACTGACCAAAATTCCAGTCAAAGAAAATTGAATTTCCAGTGATAAACTAGGCTAGTTGGAAAACAGTTGAGTATTGAAAGTCGTTATGAATACCTGCAGGCGTTTGTCCCGAATTTTGTCTGAACCACCGATCCGATTTTCAGTTCATTATGTACCTTCGTTACCTCCCCATGTAAATACTCATGTTGAACAAGTAAATTCAAAACAGTAAGCTGATTGATAGCTCATGAAGACGAGGACCCCTATGTTGAAGGACGGATAGGATTGACATGTAACATTTCTGGACAGGATGCGCCGCCCATGTCTCGTACGAATCAGTCACGTCCATCTTACGTTCAGATAAAACTGAAGTACGTGCGTTTGCCCACATAAATTAAATATAAGCTCGTAAAGAAATAGCCGCTGGCTGGCGTCGCATTCTTTTTACGATGCAGCTACTGAATAATAAAAATCCGGCTGCGAGTTGATCTTATTTAGGATATCGGAATAACTGGATAGTGGAAGAGCAATAAAATTATAAAAGGGACCTTGAAAATGAAGAAAATTGTGTAGAAGGTTTGAAGAAATGGGTTTGCTCGGAAATAGATCGTGTTTTTTTTTCTACTCCCTTAAAATTGTATTACAAATTTTTATTTTTGGGATAAATATAAAATGTGTAACCAAGCATTTGAACGTAATAGGGGAAAATGCACGAAAGAGAGTTCTTCTCTAAATTTTCAGTTTTTCGACATTCGCACTTCCGTAAATACCCCGCAAACACGCCAGGCTATCCTTCGAAAAATGCAGAAGTGAAAGGCAGACATTCCCTTACGCCTAGCTAGCTTCCGGGGTCATCTCCTTACGGTCGGGTTCCACAGCAGCTCAGGCTTCCTCGTCGCTAGATCTAATGGTGACGAACAGTTTCTCACGTTAGAAACGGGCGAAAGTGTTATCGATGATTCTCAAAAAGTACTCAACATTTTCCAAATTTGGAAATCGCATTGTATTCATATGAGCAATCTACACGGTGGTACCTATCGCCGCAGTTTTTTTAATTTGTCAAAATTTGGAATGTCAAAGTTTTAATTTTTTCAATTTTGAATTTTCAAGTTTAGAATTTTGATATCGACAAAAAGTATTTCTACCAGCAGTTCAAGTAATATTTGCAAAAATCCCATTTCAAATTGGTTAAAATATGGCAGTGGAATGAAATCTTTCCGCTTTGAAATGCAGGAACAGAGCCGAATATAAATGAATACGTGCCGAACAGGATATTGTATCGAGAGGTGGATGGTTTATGCAGCAGAGCCTTGTCACCCCGTAGAAGGTGATTTACACCCTTTTAGGTCAGACTGTCCACCTTCGATTGCGTTCGGGTATAAAAGTCGAATAAATTGGAACTTCGTATTTGTTGCGTTGGAAACCTTTGCAGCGGCCGCGCCTTGGATCCAAAACCGAAGAAACCGGAGGCTGTTTTATATAAATTCAATCGTATCGGCCAGATACGACCCTCGACATGTCAAGGACTTGCAACGCTCCGTGGGGTAACTTATTGAACGCTAACCAAACTGCAGGAGCGGGTAATGAAATAATGGCGACATTGATGTACGAGATGATTTATCGAGAACTTTATGGTAGTTTCGTTCCTGGGAGGGGGGGTTAAAATAAAGGACTTCATCATATAAATTATTTGCTCAACTTGTGTCGTAATTTGCGAAATTAGATTATTTATAATTCAGTTCGAGTTTTCCGGTTATCTATAATCCAGATCCGATTTCAAAAATTCTTCGACTGGGATATTGAGGAAGTCAGCCATTTGGTACCACTATTTTTTCCATTTTCATAGGAAATATTGGTGGTGCTACAGCCAAAAATGTAGCATAAGTTCGTCTTTGGCCGGAGTTTGAATTATTCACAATACATCCGATATATTAGCACTTTTAGTGCTTTCTATTGAATTTCTTCCTGGCAACACAAATGAACCGATTTCAGCGTTTTTTGGTCTCGAAATCTTTTATTCACCTTGCGGATACGTGGATATTTTGTAAATTCCAATAACTCAACGTATTTTGGTCTTAAGCGGGTTTTAAAATTTGCAAAGCGTGGTTTTTTACATTTTTGATCATTGTAGCCCCCAAATTTGACAAAATTCAATTGCTTTGGTTCAAAAATTGTCGTATCAAAATATCGAAGTGTTATCTACGCACCACTGGCTCAAGTAATATGAGTAAGTACCTAAGAACATAATAGAGTTACAACCGTCATTGGAATGCTCTCGCAGGATTATTACCGCATCCAATTTACCCAGTTTCAAACAGTGGCCGTGAGTTGAACCGCGAATCAATAGATTGGAAGCAATAGACGTCCGAATCAGAGCTCATTGTCGTTCATAGACTAATACCGGGGATATAGGACTCAGACTCGAACAGGAAGTGTTCAACTGATACGGCATGGCTAGACTCGGCTAGGATGTGATTTATAGCGCAATAGATTTAGGTCAGGCCCGTTTAGCGAACATCGGGCGGATTTACAAGGTGTCGCCTGGATCTGAGCTACACGACCCGTTCGCCGGCAGACGCGAGTTAGCAAAGTAATCAATCTTGCCGGGGATGCGGGGGAGGTGGGGATCCGCCCTGCGTTAAATTGGACGCTGTATTGTGCGCCAATAGTCCGATCGGGAGGGAGGAAAAAATCGGCATTGAAACGTGATAAAGGAAAACACTCAACATGCGGCAATGGAGTAAAAAACTGTTTACAGGTAATAGCTTCATCAAAGTTTCAGCAACTATCGCCATTTTTTGAATGTTGTATAAAACTGATTCCAAAATGACATTTTTACTCCCATAGGTAAAATCGACGATTAAGCGGCAACATGCAATAACTCTTCAATTTTTGGCCAAATTGAAATAGACCTTATTTATATGGTGAGACGATGCAGTGGATTCATGTCCGTGGTATTGCAAAAAAACAGAAGCCAGCAACGCTGTGGCCAGTTTTGTCCCAAATGATACAAACATGAGGCTACATTGCTGTGATTGGTCGAGGTGGCGTCGGAGTTGAAACCAATGAATTTTATTGGCGTTTCCAAGCCACGTTCCCATGTCCATTGATCTCTAACAGCCAGATATCGAAACAGTTTTTTGGGTCTCCTGTAAAGATGGGAAAACTGAGTTATAGCATGTTGCCGCTTAAGCGACGAAATAGAAGAAGAAGATGATGAAGGAGAAGGAGGAGGAGAAGAATGAGGAAGAGGAGGAGAAGGAGAAGAAGATGAAGGAGGAGGAGGAGGAGGAGGAGAAGAAGAGAAGAAGAAGAAGAAGAAGAAGAAGAAGAAGAAGAAGAAGAAGAAGAAGAAGAAGAAGAAGAAGAAGGAGACGACGACGACGACGACGAAGAAGAAGAAGAAGAAGAAGAAGAAGAAGACGACGACGACGACGAAGAGTAGTGCTTCTATTCGCCAAAACACAACTTGTGTATAAGTAATGGAAGTGATAAATCGACGGTGTAGAATCAATACTGCCCAATTCGTTTGCCATGCAACCTATGGACGCGTGATTTGCCAAGTTTCAACCAATCCAAGTTTTGAGAAGTAGGCAACCCAGACGCCCCCAGAACACACGATGCTTTGAATTGGACAGTATTGCAGTTTCATCGTCGAAATAGTCCGAAAATCGAAAATCGGATCAGAGTTTCAGAAAAAACATTCACTCATAATTTTTTACATAGAATCCTTAACAATTGTCTGTGGTCATTTACGAAATGTGACATAGCTCACACAATTCTCAACCTTTTTCAAATTTCTTCATCTGCTGCGGTTTTTTCAAAAATTTATTTTTACATAAAAATCCATTTTCAGTTCGATTTTGACTATACCTAGGCTAGAAGCTGTGAGAAACCCTCAGGAAAACTACACAACACAGAAACCTGCCTCAACTATTTTCCAAACGCTAGTCGACTCCACAATTTTCATAAGTGCATTGTCAAAATGGGAGTCTCGTTCATACATTATGGGCCCTCCTGTTCCATGTACACCAGACTCGAGACGGTGTATGACACCGGATACGCGGTCAGGACATGGTGACACTATACTTACCGTAACACGTAGGTGTAGTTTTTGTGAGGCACCTAAAGAACCGCGACCGCGTGTGGTCCCCGCGCCTCATGAAGGGCAAAAACAACGGGGACCTTCAACTCGGGTAGTCTCTTCAAAAAGGCCACCAGACAGACATTATCCAGTTTCCTATTTACTAGCGGTATATAAAACACATCTTTGAAAAAATGTGTTTTTATTCAGATATTAAATTAAAATAAAATAACAATAACATCAAATTCACCAGTCGAAACAGATTTTTACATATTATGACCCCTGTAGCATTCTGTCGGTAACATTCACTTACTTAACTAGCTGTATGGTAGCTCGGTTAGCTTGACCCATCTTTACTGACCCCTCATAGTTCGTGGAACCTTTTTGAATACCAATAAAAGACGTTATGACAACTATAGACCTCTCGAATCGAATGTGATGCAATACGAAAATTTACAACAAGGGATAATATTCCACGAAAAGGAAGGGCCTTCCACGCAAGGCGTAGATCTATAAAACGATATTTATGCCCTAGGTCGTGTTTTCTCGTTTACATCCCCCAACATGACTAGGGCCTTGATAGGCCCTGGCGGGGAGCGAGTAATATTTAACGACCTCGGATCCTATTTCGTGTCACCGTGGAGTTTTTCGTCGTAAAATTTCCAGCCGCGGACCGTTGGAAATCTCGCGCGCCATCTCGACAATCGGTTCATTAGCGGCGCGTTGCGGGGAATTTCCGCCACCCGAAGTGGCGCTATTGGGAAGGCCGCGGAGAAAATAACTATTCGCGAAGGGCCGGAACAGCTGTGCGCAAAAAAGAGGGAAAATATCCCTGAAAAGAGGGAATTAAAAATAATTCCGAGGTCGTTCCAACAACTGTACGCCAAATTAGGGAAAAAATACCCTCAGGAACGGAAGGAAAATATCGACGTCAATACTACAGTAATTGTGGGATTAATTGGAGAAAAATATCCCTGAAATTGGGAGAAATTAGTGAGGTTCCTAATTAATGAGGAATAAATTTCAAATTTCCGACAACAACGCCAACAATGCTGAGAGATAATTTCCCAGAACAAAAACTAGGAATTTAAAAAAAGTTTTCTCAACAGAGGCATCCAACTTTTTTTTTTTAATCCTTTGTATAGTGAGCATCATTGTTCGTGCAGTCTGCAGTAAATAAATAAATAAATACACCTCCCCTACCTCACTGCTCTGCTCAGCTTGAACCGTCAGCGATTTGAGCCTTCCCTACGAACACCTACGCCCGAAACTACGCCAGTATTTCGAATCCATATAAATGACAATGGTAGCACTCCATCGATCATGGACAGCATCTTCATGGATCATTTCGGTATTGTTGGGTCGGCCAAATCGATAAAACATCTTATAGGGGGTACAAAGGGGTACCTTATCATCCCATCAGAAGGCGCGTTATCTCCCCTCGAGAGCCGGACCTTTCCCATCAATCTTGGGCGCGTCTCAACTCTAATAGTACGGCTCACGGTGTAACGCGTTGTGTACCTATCAAACTTGTGACGAGACCTCCTTAGGTTTTCTCGCCTGACCTCATCTCTCGACCCGAGGGAGGTTTTTTTATTTTTTTCCCTCCCCGAACTCTTTTTTCTAATTACCGCGCCTTTTGTTACGAGCGCACCGTTTCGTTTTGTGACATCCACGTCACGTTACCGGCGGACAATAGTTGTTCACTATTAATCCGTCAGGTTGAGCTCGTTTTATTTCTACCGCCTATAATAAAGAAATTACTTCGAAACTCGAGCTGAAAGGGAAGATTCGGAGAAGGTACCGTTAACTCGAGAGGCCTAGGTTGCCTTTTGTTTTACCATTTTAATCAACCTCTTTGACTCGGGGTGAATTAGTATTAATTTAGCACTCGCATTGTTCGCCGAGATTGCGTTCAACGGTGTACAACACAAAGGTCGCCGGGGTTCAGTTCGCGAAATCGACACGGGTTAATGGCATTTCAAAAAGACCGAGGAATTCCGACGGTCGCGAATTAATTGAAAACATAATAAATGTTGCGGTGACGCCCCATAGTTATACCTAACTTGATAAAGCAGGTACTTTGTCAATCTCGATCTTGAGGTCGGAGAAATATTATTCGAAAATTCAAAAAAAAAAACGCTGCTAAGTAGATCAGTGGCATGTGCACATCAGTTTTTGGTGTAGCCGAAGAACTCTGCAAATTTTGCACAGGGGTTCATTTTTCGATTGCAAAGACAAATCTTACGATATATAGGTTCTCCTCAAACACGGAATTTAGTTGTTATTATTCTAGAATTTCAGTATAAATTGGTGTTCTAGATGGGGATTTGAAAAAACGTTTTTTCAACCCGGCAAAAAATAATCATCCTCTTTGCTTGGTCCTCCTTGCTTGACCTACCTATCTATCTTTTCAACGCAGCGCGTCGTTAATTTTTGTTGAAATCATCATTTAATCTATTCTTATTTACCTACATAACTAACAGAATAATAATAATTATTAAATTATCTGAATAATTAAATAAATTTATTTATTATTATTATTTATAATAATAAAATAATTTATAATATATTTATTTATTATATTATTTTATAATTAAATAAAATTCATAATAATTAACTTAAAAATGCGTCAAGAATGCCTCAGAACCATTGTTGAAGCTTGACTCGCTCTCACGTTGCCAAGCGCAACTGGCCTAGTGTGAGTGCGTCACTTTGTTGGTGTCATAGGCTAGTGGTCGTAAGTAGATCAATCAACTGTATCTAAGAACCGATGCCGAGTTCCCAACTTTTTCCAATTTTTGTTTTGCTGATTTGTGTAATTCGACCAAATTCTTTAAATTGAAGATATTGGGAGGACAGAAGTTTTTGTGGGGATTCCAACGAGTGGAAAACGAATTTTGTGGCTCGAGTAGTTTTCGAGTTATTAAGAATTGTAGAAATTTTGAAAAACTCAAAAATGTCTCACTAAAACTGCAATAACTCCTAAACGGTTGAAGCTACCGGCGTGGCGATGGTCTCATTCGATTCAGCATAGAAAAATCTATAGAAAATGATGCGTCACATGCCTATGTTTCAAATTTCCAGAAAAACACGATTTTTTTCCCACTTCAACAGCTGTTTTACTGGCCTTAAAATTAAGGTAGGGTTCTGTCGAGATGTTAGGACCAACTAGATACGGAACTTGATTTTTGGTAAAAATTTCAAAATTTTTCGATAACTCCTTCCCCCTGAAAAACCCCGGACGGCGGACGGCGGACGGCGGACGGTGGACGGCGGACGGCGGACGGCGGACGGACAAAAAATTTTTATTGCAGATTCGGATTCTACACCCCTTGAAACGTAAACCAACAAATTTTCAGGGGGTGTTAAAAATTTTTTTTTCCTGACCGATTACAAAGGTTCATTTCTATAGAAAAATGAACCAAAAAATACCCGATGAGAAAAACCCGGGAAAAATAATCAAAAAATTCCGAACCCTCGACACCATTTTTGAAATCATTGCAAACCTCAACTTTCATGACCAATTTCATCAAGATCGGATCGACGGTTCAGTACGAAGAGGTCAAATTTCATGGAAAGCGCATTGTGACATTGGTCTCTGGAATTTTTTGGCTACTCACGTTTACCTATTGGCGAAAATGACGCGATTTTTGACATCTCCATCGGTATGTGGGCCAAACATATTTTCAACACTATCGCACCCCATCAGACTTCCGAGTAGAACAACTATGCAAATGAAACGCTGGCCGAGAAAATGAATAAAAAACCCGACGTTTAGCGAGCAAGACAGATTGGCGAACGGCCATTAGCTAAGATAAGTAACGGTTTGGTAATATTCGAATTCCGACTCAACAAGCTCTCACCGGTTGACCCGAATGAGATAATGCAGGGCGGAGTATGACGCATCGGTAAAGGTAACCAGAAGTCCGGCGTTCTCCGTAATGGCGACAAAATATGATTCAGACTGTGGTCAATGACAGCGGATTTTTGTCCGCCGGTTCGGAGAAGCCGTTTTGCATAGCGATCGCCGGAATACGAATGAGTTCGATTGGGAATTGCATTCCGAAGAAACTGGAATGAGCAACCGGAGAGCGCCAACTTGCTCATAATGGTTTAGTCCAAAAATAGCTTTTATATGCTACACTTTTGACTGTAGTACCGCTAGTATTCATTCTGAAAAAATTGCGGACTTCCTCGACATCACAGTAAAAGAGTTTTTTGAAATCGGATCAAAATTGGCTGCGTGAGAGCGGAGCATACTACCAGAATGAAAATTCCGACAAGACTTGACTTAGTCAACTAGAGTGAACCATTTTTTTGCCGGTTAAAACTATTTTTTGTTTAATCTTCCCAGTAAGAGCATAAAACTAACTATTTCAGAGCCATTATACCCGCAACTTGAGGATCAGTCAAAAACTCAAAATTGAAATTTCAATCTCTACTGCCAGGTGCTTCCTATACTCCACAACAATGTTGCGTAGAACACGGATGACCATTTTCTTCAAAACGCTAATAACTATTTTTTCTCTAAAACCCTCATCTCTGAACGAAACATTTCACAATTTCCTCGTCAACTGCCTTTGAGATCTGCCTCATCATTGCTATATCAAGTTCAGATTAAACCTGGTCAGCCTTGTTCGCATTGCTCCAGATTTGCCTTCAATTCGCACGAACTGCGATTCCTCAGATCTGTAAGCGTCTGCGCGCCCGCATTAGCGATTCGGAAGTCGTTCCGGCCTGAACCGAGAGTTCGTCAAGGTTGCGAACTTGGCCTCAATGTGGAAAATTGTTGCCTCCATGCGAAGCTCTGTCCAGTTCTCACGCACCTAATTCGACACGCCGCTATGATGATGGTTTTTGAAGAATTGCCATTGTTTTGGTTGTTGATTCTTGATGGTGGTTGCTTTTGAAATAGGTCATGTAAGGCACAGATGTCATTTTTTTGGTGTTTAATGCCGAGCAGTGACGTTTGTCGTTGTTGTTGTTGTTCTAGTAGTTGTTGTTGTTTAAATATTGTGGTAGCAGAGTCAAAAAATGCCATTGTTTTGGTGTTTAATGCCGGGCAGTAACGTTTGTTATTGTTGTTCTAGTTGTTGTTTTTTAAATATTGTAGTAGTAGTATCAAAATTAGACACGTTACTATGATAGTTTTTATTATAAAATTGTCATTGTGTTGGTGGTCAATATTGGACATTAACGTTTGTTGTTTTTGTTGTGGAATTGACTCGCGATGACCGCTGGCGCCAAACCATGGAACGAATGAACTAATTCAGGAAAATTGTCAACACGTGTGAACCCCCCGCATGCATCAGGATATCGGCACCGATGCATCTTCGTAATTTGAGTCTCCACCATTACCGGTAAGCCTACATTGAACAATGAACACATTATTATAGCCCACGAGGATGATAACGGTCCAGGATAATAGGCACCAGATAAATTACCCGAAGAGCGGCTCGACCAAATAGCGTGTACATTATTTACAACATATGTGACGCAGAGCCGAGCGGGAATATTTATGCTTGCGCGCTTTTATGTTTGGCAGTGGACGATCCTGTTAATACGTACCCTTCAAGTTGAGTCGTGAATCTTGGCTAAATGAACTGGGAGCGTTTCCTTACCTGAAAATGAAAACGCGGGAATTAGAAGATGAGTCGTAAAAGAACAGCTAGGCCGCTATGTAATATGTTCTAGCCGCGAGCTTCCGATTCGACAATTTATTTGGCCAATGGAAGAATTTCAATTAGAAAATCAAAAGAAACAACAAAAAATTCAAGAAAATTTTCAATACGATATCTGAGCTAGAATTGCGATAGGTACCTACACATACTGTCTTCACTGGTTCCACCATAACTCTGAGGACGTCGGCCTCGCTCCCCAAAAATTCTGCCATAAAATATTTGCCTATTTTGGCAATACCTATTTTAAGGATTCCCTTGAGGCTGTGTTCCACGACAAAGGATCCTGACTATTCACCTTAAGAACAAAATGTTATCGTATGCAGTGATGATAAAATTGTCACTTCTTAACCATTCACTTGAAACTTGCTCCTTAACAAGATTCTCATTCCGATATTATCGATACCCAATAGATAAATTCCACACCCAAATGCTGCCCTCCAGCAAATCGCCGGTCCCTGCAGCCGAAAATAAACAATACGAATTTATCGGTCACCTTGAACCTCGAAGGAATTCAATGCCTTGTAAAAAGCGGCCATTAGCCGAAGAAACAAGACGATAACTGCGATCCGAACACGTTCCAGTTTCCTTCTGCATTCTCGAGATTATTCCAAGACCGCCCTGAGGGATGCCCGAGGTGTCCTTGGATAAGTTCAACGTTTCCTTTCCCATTTCCTCTTCCCGGCAATGCGTATGTGGCATTCTTTCTCGAACGCACGGATTCTTCCTATGCTCAAGGTTGGCGATTACTTGAATTGTTAGTCGAGAATAACGAATTCGACAAAGGTCGAGTTGGCCTATGGTCAACAGCAACAACAACAGCGACAGGAGCAGTGACGACAACAACAACAGCGATAAAACGCAACAGGAACCTTATCCAAAGCAACAAAATGTCTGCCATTTGAGTACGCCCATAAAACAACAAAAAAGGAAAAAGATGAAGAAGAAGAAGGAGAAGATGATGATGGAGAAGAAGAAGAAGAAGAAGAAGAAGAAGAAGAAGAAGAAGATGATGATGATGATGATGATGATGATGATGATGATGATGATGATAAAGAAGAAGGAGACGGAGAAGAAGAAGAAGAAGAAACAGCAGAAGAAGAAGAGGAAGAATAAGGAGGAGGATGAGAAGGAGGAGGAGGAGAAGAAGAAGAATTGTAGCCTTCAAATCAACGACTTGAATATTCCACAACAGCCAAAACAGCTGATGAATATGCCAAAACAGCAATGATGACGACGACAATGACAATACGACCCGCAACAGTAGCGGCAATTTCAATAACCACAAACAATGTTTTCTTCCACTCCGTAGGCGGGGGGCAAAACATTTTTATTCATTATTCCTGCACTTGTGAGTGGACTCAAAAGCTCAGGAATAATAGATAAATTTGAAATTTCAATTTCGACGTTATTCTTCAAGTTTACACCAGTTCTTGGTTATTTTCGATACCAAGTCCGTGACTCGTCCACTTACGAAACTTGAAAACGAAATCTGGCATTTGACTCTCAAATGAGCTTCCCCATACGATAAATGCACCAAGAACATGCAACCTACCACCATCGACGAATTCATTTCAATGCACCTCTTTCAAAATGTCTGCCATCCCGGACGGGCTGATAAATGTGACCGACCCGCCCCCTCCGTATCGGGAGAGTCGAAAAAGAGTCTGAAGACATGTTTTTCAAACGAGAAGAATTGGGGCATTGTATTGTGTCGAAGGGCAGGCATCCCTTAACGCAATCGATGTCCCAAACTGTGGCCCAACACGACGATTTATTGGTTCCAGAACGCAGATGAGAAGCGAGATTTCGAAATCCACGGTCCAACACATTGATAAATAAAATTGAAAATGTATATCACAAAATTCTATTAGTGTACCAAAAACTGAGGAAAGTAAAGCAGGTAAAACTGAGGATACATCTAGTTTTGGAGGTATGAGGTCAGGAAGCCACCTAATTCCAACTGTAAAAACAATTTTCGGCAAATGTCCTATCTAGTCGTCAAGAAAAATGATTTCATTTCGAATACGAACGATATAAACGTGAGTCGGCATCATGGGAACCTTATTCAAAATTAAAAACCAAGAAAAACGACTTTTCAGCCGAAATGGGCAACGATGATGACAATTCGTAATTCTAAAACTTCCATGAAGACAGGAGGAATTACTTTTTTGATGAAATGAGATTTAGAAATGAGCGAAAATCGAGTGCAGTAGGACGAATTCGTCATTTACAGCTAATCTTCTCAATCGCGAAGCTGGAGACTGAATCTCGAGATATTCCGGCCATAAACCGAGAACAGGTACATCCTGGACTCATTTCCTTAAACCCCATGATATCCGATTAGGGCAATGTCTCAGTGCGTGTTTGAAATTAAAACCATCTCGGAGACTTCCTTTAATCTCGATGAAGTTCTTCCTCGAGTCTTGAAAAGTCATAACCTTCATTCTGCTTATTAAAGGCATACGGATGTTTGATCTTATCGAGGAAAATGCCGGCGGGATTCGATAATATGACATTAACTTCGATAATTCGAGCCCCTACATCATTACGGGATAGGTCAATTTATAGCGGCGTTAACATGTTGGACGCCTACACTTTTTCGGCATTAGCCATTTCGCCCCACGCACGAGGAACTAAATCTCTTCAATGGTTTGATTACAATATTGTTCAGTCGAAGGTCAGCACTTTTCAAAAACTTCCCCGTCCAAGGTTGACGCAGTCGATATGACGCATTAGATTTGGATTTTTTCAGTTCGAAGGCGTTTAAAAACACTCAAACAGTCGACATTCGGAATAAAAAATGAGTTGAAAAATTTTTCCATTTCCGAAGATTCCATTGGAATCACTCCACTAACACATCGTCCACTAACAGATCGTCGCTTAATTTCTAACATGCGCTATCCAACATTTTGGCGATAAGGAGTTAGATACATATTTTTATGTAAAATCTCGCGCTCCGTGCGCTGAACTACTTAGTTTTTCCAAAAATCCGCTAGAAGTAGCTCAAAACCTAAAAAACGCCACATGTGCTATCTGAAATCTTCGACTAATTTTGACTTTTAGGTAGTGAAAAATGCGTAAAAACCTTCAAGGAATCCAACGAGCTCAGAAAATTCAAAATCGGTTCAGTAGAACTCCCTCAAATTGCCAAAAACGCGAAAAAGGAAAAATCGTGGTAAGAAATCTCAAGCCAAACCGATTAAAAAACAAAATTTTCAAACATTTTCGGAAAAAACCTCCTATCCTATGGTAAATCAAGCGAGGAACCCGGGAAAAATACTCGAAATTTCTAAACCCACGGCATCATCTTCAAAATTGAGTTTTTGCGCTTTTTCAAAAATATACCCTAATTATGCCAAACTGGACCCCTTAACCTTTTCCGATCGGATTGCCCGGACAATATGCACCAAATTGGAGCATACCACAACTTTTAGGACTACTTTCATCAAAATCGGATCAGTGGTGTGAGGGTATGGAGCCAGCTGTGCACAGAAGTATCCCCACAAACGAGGAGAATATGAAAAATTCTTAGATGTACATACTTTGTGATTTGAAGAAGTATTTTGAAACTTTGAGCTCCCAAGTTTCGGATGATGATGAAAATTCATTTTGGAATATCAGATGGGCCGAACGTGGGGAATAACGAACCAAAACATGGGGCTGAAATAGTCGACCAAACGCGCAGATGGGCAAACGATTTCATGCCCCAAGGACAAACAAGGATGGATAGTCCTTTCAGATCCAACCCGCCTTAATATCTTGTCATCGCTTATCGTAAAATAGACGAACTTCTCCCACGCGAAAAATTACAATATGATTCGCGTTTCAGGCGTCGATTTATGCTAAATATATTATACAGCCTTGCAACATGGGATAACAACATGGCGAGGAAAAAAGATGTCAGCCACAATGAGGATCGCAATGATCACATAGGCATGGCCCTAATCAAGGCTGATTGAGTGCAAAGTGGAAGAGAATAAGAAGCTCGTAAATTTTTTTCCAGTTTTTTTTTCTCCGTCGCGGCATTGCCATCTGGTATGAGTCGGTGTATTGAAAAAAGGTCCCCTTTGTCCCGTATGCAAATGATACGTTGAGGTAATGAGACAACCGGAGGAGAGGCTTAAATATGTTCAACCGCGGTTGACAAGACCGTTAAGAACAAAAGGGGTAAGTGCGGTAGGAGCTAATCGAAATTCAACGGCCTGAACTGCTTGGACTTATGTAGAAAACGAGACAGGCGCTGATCTGCGACTGAGCGAAAATGAAGGTTGACATTGATGAGAGAAAAAAAAACTAAACGGGAAATGCAACGAGACAACCTTGAGCCGGTTGATGAATATTTTGTTGCCAGTCTGGCACAAATTCGACGGATTTCGAGCGAATTTTTCAAAAGCGAGGGATAAGACATACCATAATAATAATTATTGTAGGTACATGGCATTTCCAAATCGAGTTGAGGATTTTCGGGACCGATTTGAGATTCTCCCAGGCCAGTTTGAGATTTTCCCAAACTTAAAATAAGAAAAGAATAAATAGGATAGGAAAATTTCTAATTTTATTTGGAAAATTGTCTAATTTGTTTGAGAAATTCGCATTATTTTGTGCTCTTGCAACCGAAAAACCGGTCCGAATTCCAGATGAGCAGTATGGGTAAGCTTCCTGGTACCACCACAACTCAGGGCCTCGCCAATTTCAAAATAAATGCTAGTTTTGATTAAAAAAGGTTCATTTCATAAGAAAAATGAACCAAAATTCCCAAAATCGTGTTTTTTTTTCGTTCGTATATCCAAGGAATATTATGTTTGAAAAAATTTTTATGACATTAAAATACAGATACACTTGTTGATCGAAAATCAGGAAAAAGAGGATTTTTTAGGTTCTGGGGGCAGTGCTAGTTTCAAATTCGGTACGTCAACGTCCAGGATTGATACCGAAAAGGGCAGAACAGCCGTAATTTCTCAAGAGTTGCTGACATAGTTACTGACGGAAAAACGAGTCTCACATCCCTTGTAAGTCATTTTTCATGCACAAAATTTTGTAAAAACAAAAATTGTTAGTGCATTTTTCATGCACCCATGACAAAAAAAATTGGAGCATGATATTTCTACATTCAAGCCACCAAATTCAGGCTAGTGACATTTACTAAAAATCCGGTCACTCTAGAACGCCCGAAAACCTCCGATTACGCCGACCCACGCATAGCGATCTTCTAAACTTAGGCCCTGTCACACTCGAAATACTAATTATAACAAAATTAAAGCCCTCGGACCCGGTTGCCTACTTATTAACGTTCGCTTTCCCCGGACAGATGTGACATTATCGAAAGATTCGTCACACCGTTACATAAGCGGAACGACAATGAACTGCGAGCATCGAAAGCAAATCGAATCGATTCGCTTTTCGGTTCGGAAATGCGGAAAGTGAGCATAAAACTATGCCATTCTCGGGCAAACGTGTACAGAAATTTTCGCCCCCAGTTATTAGTCCGAGGTGGGAACTGCGGCGTCTCCAGAGAACAATCGACCGATCCACCACGAGATAAGCTATTGGGTTATATAAGAGCTTAGTGCAGTGAAAAACGGGTATTTTTGAAACGAAATTCTCAGCCATCAATCCGCTAGTTGAACTAAACATTTGAAAAAACGTCGAGATGATCAGATCTTAACTCAGATCTAAACTTAACTCAAAAACTTGAACAAAAAACTCAACTTTTAAACTCAACTCTCAAACTAAACTCGCCAACTCGAAGTACAAACTGAACTCTCAAACTTGAATCTCAAACTCAACCCTCAAACTGGACAGGCAAACTTGAACAATAAACTGAACTCTCGAACTCAACTTTCAAACCAAACTCACAAACTTAAATCATAAACTGAACTTCCAAACTCAAACTTCAAAGTGAAATCACACACTCCAACCATAAACTGAGCTCTCAAACTAAACTCTCAAATCAACATACACTCTGCCCTCAATCTTCTAGTTGAACTAAACATTCGAAAAAACGCTCAGATGAACAATCAGATCTCAACTCAGATCAAACTTGACTCGCAAACTTGAACCACAAACTCAGCTTCCAAACTCAACTCTCAAACAAATCTCACAAACTCAACTCTCAAACCGAACTTACCAACTCGAAGTACAAACTGAACTCTCAAACTTGAATCTCAAACTCAACTCTCAAACTGGACACGCAAATTTGAACCATAAACTTAACTCTCAAACTAAACTCTCAAATCAACATACTGAACTGACTGTTTGAGAGTTCAGTTTGAAAGTTGAGTTTGAGAGTGAAGTGAAACTCATGAACTTGAAAACTCTCTAACTCATGAAAGTTCAGTTCATGGGTCGAGTTTGCGAGTTCACATTGATATCTGATTTTGAGAGTTCAGTTTATGCTTCAAGTTTGTGAGTTCACTTTGAGAGTTGAGTTTGAAAGTTGAGTTTGTGAGTTCACTTTGATATTTGAGTTTGTGAGTTCAGTTTACGGTTCGATTTTCTATTTCAGTTTGCGAGTTCAGTTTGAGATTCGAGTTTGCGAGTTCAGTTTATAGGTCAAGTTTGTGAGTTCACTTTGATATTTGAACTTGAAAGTTCAGTTTATGTTTCGAGTTTGTGAATTCACTTTGAGAGTTGAGTTTGAAAGTTGGGTTTGTGAGTTCACTTTGAGAGTTGAGTTTGAAAGTTCAGTTTGAGATTCGAGTTTGTGAGTTCACTTTGATATTTGAGTTTGTGAGTTCAGTTTATGGTTCGAGTTTGTGAATTTACTTTGAGAGTTTAGTTTAAGAGTTCAGTTTGAAAGTTGTTTTTGAGAGTTCGGTTTGAAAGTGGTTTTTGAGAGTTCAGTGTATGGTTCGAGTTTGTAAGTTCACTTTGATATTGATTTTGAGAGTTCAGTTTATGCTTCAAGTTTGTGAGTTCACTTTGAGAGTTGAGTTTGAAAGTTGGGTTTGTGAGTTCACTTTGAGAGTTGAGTTTGAGATTCGAGTTTGTGAGTTCACTTTGATATTTGAGTTTGTGAGTTCAGTTTATGGTTCGAGTTTGTGAATTCACTTTGAGAGTTGAGTTTGAAAGTTGAGTTTGAGAGTTTAGTTTAAGAGTTTAGTTTAAGAGTTCAGTTTGAAAGTTGTTTTTGAGAGTTCGGTTTGAACGTGGTTTTTGAGAGTTCAGTTCATGGGTCGAGTTTGCGAGTTCACAATGATATTAGATTTTGAGAGTTCAGTTTATGCTTCAAGTTTGTGAGTTCACTTTGAGAGTTGAGTTTGAAAGTTGAGTTTGTGAGTTCAGTTTGAGAGTTGACTTTGAGAGTTCAGTTTGAGATTCGAGTTTGTGAGTTCACTTTGATATTTGAGTTTGTGAGTTCAGTTCATGGAGTTCGTGATGTCAGTTGAGTCTTTAAGTTGGAGTTGGGTTTGAGTCTAGGTTGTGGATTGAGTTTGTTAGTTGAGTTTGAGAATTGAGTTTGCAAGTTTAGTTTGAGAGATGAGTTGGTGGGTTGCGTTCTGGAAAAGAGTACAAACTCTCAAGTGTGTAGTCTCTTAAGTTGTGATTAGAGTTCTTTTGTTGAGTTTGTGGTTTGAGTTAGTGAGTTCAGTTTGAGAATTGAAATGGTTTTTAATAAAGCCTCATAATTGTGTTATGTGGCTGGGCCTGCGACCTTACATGCCCCCGGTCGTCATCATGAGGTTCAAAACTGCTCAAGAATTGAAATAGCCAAGTCGTCTGCTTATTGTAAAGGGGCCGTCGACCTTTGGCATTCACAGAGGCCACGAGACTGTGAACTCTCCATTGAAAACGTATCTCTTAATGGTGTCCCACGAATAACATCATTCTCGGAGATCAATTTATCTGTAAAACTCCAAGCTGTTCGAAAGATTCGATGTAGATAGAAGATTGTGCCCACACGAGCTCGACTTTTAAAATGATAAATCCCGAATGTCCAGGACGGCGGTGCTAGATAAATCGGACTCGGCCATTGGAACTGGATATAAAGGATAATAAAGGGAAAAATAGAAGACGTCCCGAGTCGGATGAAAGGGCCGAGGAGTGGAAATAAATAAAAGTAAAAGAAAGAAGCGAATAACGAGATAAAAGGCCGCGGACGAATGATCTAGGGCGACCGGCAGAAAGTTTGTTCCGACGCCCACCGATTTATATTCGATCCAACGTCTTTCAAGGCCGACATCAATAATCGGAACAATGGCAATTTCAACAATCAGAAAAGAGAAGTTCATTCACTGCCAGTCTTTGGTATTGGCCTTGGCAGTCAAGTTTGCGAAAGAGCCATTTTCATAAGAATGGGAATCAAGAATCGTTGAAAAGAGTCACTTGCGCCAGAGCAATGGGATTATGACTAAGCCGATGCGAACCTCACGAGAGCAAAGTGTCCAAGTGCGCTCAGGTGCTCTAATCGGCACGTTACCATGTTTAGGTCCAAGATATACCATAGGTTCCAGGCTACTGCGCGACAGCTGACAGGACAAAAAATATTCTGAGTCCTTTCCTTCACCGATCCACATTTGAGTATTTTTCCCGGTTTCTTCACTTGAATTGCCATAGAAAAACAGCGTTTTTCCCGAAAAATGTTGAAAATCTTGTTTTTAAATCGGTTTGGCTTGGATTCCTAATGTGATTTCTCATTTTTCGCGTTGTTGGCAATTTGAGGGAGTTCTACTGGACCGATTTTGAATTTTTTGAGCTTGTTGGATTCCTTGAAGGTTTCCACACCGTTTTCTCGCCCTTAAGTCAAAATCGTTTATATTTCAGAGTTTGAAAGCTGGTTTAAAGTCTAATTTTTGAGATTTAAAAAAAAATGTCTTGACCCTTTAAAAAAAATATTTTTTTGAACCCTAAAAAAAAATTTGAAATTCCCGAAAAAAATTTTTTTGAGTAGGTTTTGGGTAGGTACATGACACAAAAAATTGACTATTTTCTACGACTCTCCTTTACTGAGAAAAAATGCCCCTGAGAAAATCGAAACGTTTTGGCTTTGCCGGTTGTAACAGAGGTACTTTGGCTGTGCTTCGGAGCAATTGCTGATGTTTTCAAGTTCCTTCACTAAACTAGAGGTATTCGAGCAACAAATAAACATCCCCCCGGCCCTTCTTCGCAAACAATCTAGCAGAACAGAAGTTTTCCTTAATTAAAACAACTATCCCATTCTATCTTGGACTTCTATTCAGTTGATATAAGGGACTTACAAATTAACCAGCTCAGACCGATGAGTCTCGGAGCGATGCTAATCTCCTCTCGTCGAGCCACGGAATTTTATTAAACTAAAACTTGAATCCCTTAGGAGAGCAGAGTCCTGTGACCTAGTTGCTAGTTGAAAATTCGCTCCGTTGTATTCCGGCGGGAGTAATTGATTCAAATTACCGGGGCCCAACTCGCAGGTAAAGCTGTAGAGATAGAGGAAAATAGCCGGGACGATAGAGAAAACGGTTTGCCTCTAAATGGTCTGTAAGCGGTAAAGAACGTAGTTGTACACAGATGGTACATTTTACAACTAGACCGAATATCCTCATACCGATGACACTAATGGTTGTCCTCTCTGCCAAATCGGTTCTGAACCTTAAAACATCGGTAAACGATAATGTTAACCGGGTTTTTTGACGTCGGTTAAAAAAGATCAAGTTCGAATATTTTTTTTAATTACCCAACATTGATTTATTATTTAAAACTTAATAATTTATAGCAATAATTTTCTTCAAACACTTCAGCAGTGAAACGAGAGCAAAAAATCGCGTCTGAACGGCTTCAACGATTTTGATATTTACAGCATTCGACGAAAAATTTAATACTTTTAGAGGAGTTACTTCATCAAGCAAACAATATTAGTCGCTTGATTAAGTAAGAAACTCAATTAAGTAGGACACAATCAAGTCAAGTCAATTTATTAGGTCGAGAAACTTTATTAAGCCACTTTATCAAGGTTGCTTTAAAGAGAATAACACTTTATTATGTAAGGATGTTCAAGCAGCCCTAAAATTGAGACACTTTATAGAGTGAGGTTACTTTGTTGAGTATGCACTTTATAGGGTAAACTGAGTAGGTAACTTTGTTCGGAGGAAAAGGCATTTTATTGAGTAAAATCACTTCTTTTCAAGGTCGCTCAAGAAATCGAAAATTGAGCCCGAGAATACTGAACCGATTTTTTTTAATCGTAAATTCTCAAAATCGGATTGACTGTCGAGAAAAAACCGATAAAACTTCATAACCAGACTTGTGATTAGTAAAACACCCTAATTAGATACTGTTGATAATTTCACACCAAATTCAAATTTCCAGTAGGTAGGTATGAGAGATTGAAAATTTTCAGGAATACCTACCAATAATTAACCTCTTTAAAAAACTAGCATTTTGACCCTTTGCAGCAAATTTATTTAAAACATATGGTGGCAATAAGGAAAAGAAAATTTAAAAAATCAACACTTCTAGAAGAAACTAACGTAATTTACTACTGCAACTGCCCACGTTTGACGGCTGTAACGAACTTCGATTTGATGGGAAAAATATATACGAGCATTATAATATCCCTTACTGCGAATTCAAGTCAATCGCCTCACCGGGAAGTTGGCGAAACGGGATAAAATACGTATAGTTAGACCTTGACGATAAAAGACCTCCATATTTGCTAGCGAACCTCTTAGTGATCTGTTTGCCATCTGCATTAACCTATCAGTCACTTCCGTTTGGATAGTTTTTCACAGTCATCGACAGTTTTGGGCCTACACTCAGTTGAAGCAGTCATGCTTATTCGACATCTGTAGATAGCTAGGTATATAGGGAGTCCCAAAATTGGTACAAAAGGAATTTGGGTAAAACTTGAAAAATTTTTTTTGAAAAATACAATATTTCTTAATTATTTAAAAAAAAAATTGCGGTTGGCGGCGTTTTGTTCAATATTCGGTCTAGTTTCACCCCATTTTTTGTTCGGGACACCCGAAATACTCGAATGAATTAGCGACTGAATTTCGGGGCAATCAGTCCGGTATCTCCACGATGAAAGGTAAAGTTAACCGAGAAACCTTCAGCCTTCATGCGCAGGAAACAAGATCTTCAACGGAGCATCTGCTCCGGAGCGCTCATTATTTTCAGACTGTCACTCGGTAAAGTCGCGCTGACGAAGTCAAAACCGACCCCCCCCCCCAGTCCTTGGAGACAGAAGCAACTTCTGAGGACGACGCAATCTGAGATCGTCTGAACCGGAGGAAGCGATCAAGGGCGAAAGTCCTTTTAAGAGGATCCGCCGATGAGATGTTATATTCATGGAACGTTGGCAGACGCCAGCGACAAAGGCGAGACAGAAACGCGGAAGCTCTTTGCGCAGACTTCAAAAGGCATTTCCATGCCTGTCTAGGGCGTTAAGTATTGTTGACGTCGGAGGCTGTTGACAATTTTTTTTTCTTTACCTACTTAAGACTTTAAAGACTTCATCCGAGGCAGGATGGTATTTTATACGGTAAATATTCAAGAAATATATGACTGATTCTCAAACTAGGGGCAAAAACATGTCAATGACTCACTGTATCGCATAAAAACGTCTGAATTTCCCATTCTTTCGCTTCATTACCAACTCACTCGAATATTGCATCGACCAGTTAAAAAAACGTGGGAAATGATAACATTTTCATATTTTTCACGCTCTTTTTACCCCAAATTGTCATTGTCGTGGCCTGCAACTGAGTTGAGTTCGCAACTTCAAGGTGGATCTTAAACTCTTCAAGTGGAGATATCAAGTTCCCTTATAATTCCAGGATGCTCAGCTACATCCGAAGATTCGTTTCCAAGACTTGAAAGAAAAATTTTGAAAAAAGTCCTAGTCCCACATTTTTAGCTAATCTTGAGAAAGAAAGGCTCTTTTCTGATAGTTTGTTGAACCCAGCTGCCTCGCTATTCCGTGCATCCATATAAAATTCAGGATCCGAGCCGTCGGGAGGATCGGACGTTTCTTACGGCCTTTGGCCGAACGTTTGTCACAAGGGGCCATATGTCTTTTCGAGTTACGCCGCCCATCCCTGCGGACGCCTTTGGCGAAAATGTAGCGTAGGCGTAGCCCCAAGGACCGGGACATAGTTTTCTGTTCGGAGGTCTCTTCTTGCTCTTCTGTCCAGGGTCGAGGGTGCGCCCCGGCTCTGGAAATTATTTATTAAACCCGCTCCGGTCCCGAGTGTTGCTTTATAATTATTAAAATTCTAGCTCTCGAACGAAGACAATAATTGACCTTCGAGGCCCTTCATTGTTTTATTGTACGCAACGTTGAGCTCTCAGTTTGTGATTGATAGGCTAAATTTGACTATATCAGCGAATATTTAAGTGAGCCAATTCCAAGGCAGCAGCAAAAAATCAAAGCGGGATTGAGTTGCAGAAGAGAGAATTGAGCATCTTGTCCAGTTGAAGATGGCTTTGTGAAGATGCATTTTGAAGAAGATTCCGTGGATTTCGTTGCCAGAGTGCCACAGTCGGGGTTATTCCAAAATCCATCCCATGCACTCTGAAGATGAGTGATTCTGGCCTCAGCCGAGTTGAATTTATGGTCCTGCAAAGTTGAAGACGGCTTTGTGAAGATGCATTTTGAAGAGGATTCCGAGGATTTTGGTGCTGCATTGCGGGAAATAAATAAACAAAAGAAGCCCCGAGGTACCTATTCCATCCCATGCATTCTGAAAATTGATAATTCTAATACAACCTAGGCGAATTCAATGTGCAGCACTTTGAAGAAGGCTTTGAGAAAATGAAATCTGGAAAATATCGTGTAGCTCAAGTTTTTTCAAAACAAGGCACTGCAGAAGTGCTGCATCAAGCACCGAATTCGAGCAATCTGACAAATTTGAGCCCTGCATTTTGAAACCTGACGATTTTGACGCCTTAGGATTGAATCGTTGAATTTTTACAGAATCAAAGTCAATCCTAACGTCATCCGTGACGAATTTCACCTCCTGCACTTTGAAGATTCGATTCGGGGCGTTTGAATAAATATCGGCCGCGTTGTATCTTCAGATCTCCTAGGGGTAGGTATCCCTTTCTGTCGGCGTGAGGAAGGCAACCTCACCTACGGTATTGCACCCTCGAGGTATACGAAGTAGGACTCCTGCTGCAGCCAGGCCCCCAGGCAATAGCGACGATGGTAGGAAATTTTTAATAAGCTCACCTTTGGCCTGAGTATTGGCCGCGTACGGGAGAACACGTCTGGTGACCTGGATAGTATTACGCGCCTATAACCCCGGCCGATCATGTTGCTGAGTTTTGCTGTAGGCAAATTAATTTCGGCCTGCAAGGACGTTCGCGTCAGCAGCTGCGTCGTGATATTTCATTCTGAGGCCGCCCGACTCCTTAGGCTTCTGATATATTTGCATTACGTGCGGCCTGATATTGGCGGATTTTATTCCAGCATCGGTTACTCAACAATGCAAGATGGAGGGGCTTAAGTCGATTTCTGGTTTGAAAAATGTTTTCAATTCCATATTCACGGAGTAAATGGAAGTATTGTAATAGTCCTAAAATCGAGAACCGCTCCAGAAGAAACGTACTCAAAAGAATTTGTCCCAGAATCACTTCCTGAACAAGTGTTCTGAATGACGTCTATGGTCATTTACAAAAATGGTCATAGCTCCCTCAATTCTCATCCTTTTTACAAATTTCTTAAACTGGAATGTTTGTGTAGGTAAGACCTATCACCTTGTCTGACTGGAATTTGAATTACTCACAGTACTCTCGATTCACTTTTACTTCAGTATTTTCTACTTCAGTATTTTTTCATTTTTTCATTTTTTCTTCAGTACTTTTTCATTTTTTCGTTTTTTCTTCAGTACTTTTTCAGTATTTTTTACTTCAGAATTTTACTTCATTTCTTACTTCAGTGTTTTCTTTTTCATTTTTTCCTGGCCACAAAAATCAACCGATTTGAGCGTTCTTGGTCACAAAATTTTTATTTTATCTACCAGAATACGTGGATATTTTTTATATTCCGGCAGCTCAGCGTATTTTGATTTTAGGTGGGTTTTAAAATTTGCATAGTGTTTTTTGACGTGTTTGATCTTCGTAGCCTCCAAATCAGTCAAAATCAAATTGCTCCGGTTCAAAAATTTACGTATCAAAATATGGAAGTATTGTGTGTAATAAGAAAAATGGTCATGCGGCCATGACAATATCTGCTTGCTGTTGGTCTTGATGATCGATTTCCTTATTTCTTACTTCATCGTATAAATGTTGCTGTAAAAACCGCATATCACGTGCGCACCAATACCGACTATTCTCCGTCTTATAAGGTCAAAATAGCGATCATTCTCGCAGACATGCGATCGCATCGGCTTTGGGGATTCAAGCGTAACAAACGCAGCAGGGGATTGAAAAGTCATTTCTCCTCGGCAGTGCTGCCAATCTAAATTGTCACCTCTCGTTTGCATAATACGGATAATCCTTCGAGACTTCAATTTCTGCAGGCGAAGAGATTTCGAAATTCGGTTTCACACTGCGTTGGACGTGCGGAAAACGAATCGGAGCTAACCCAAAATGCAGATCTACGTGAAAATGTAATTAATTCTGCACAAGCAGCATATTGGTCAAGGACATGATAAATGGAAAGAACTGACCACCATAGGCTCTTAAATTAAGAAACTTTGACTCAACCGAATAATATATTTTGCCATATTCAAATCTACCTTGAAATCCTTAAGGTCCCTTTCTGCATGAAACAATTCACTTGACACCATCAGATTTTTTACTCCAGCTCAAATTACTGAATAATGAAGGAAATCATTCGAGTCAACTCGAAATTGTAATTTCAGCGGGCAACGGCATCAAGTGGGAAGCCTCCAGAATCTGCCAGATACCCACGCCTGCCTGGCTAACATTTTATTGCGGGCGAAAATAATAAATGCGCTTCCAATCTCCCGACACATCCACGCATTATGTGTAATGGATGTGCGAATTGTTCGGTTTCTGTGGGTTGCAAGGAGGTAACGACCTTAAAAAACGGGACGTTCTCCTAATGAATGTTTCAGCCCGCTCGTCGGTGGCAATTTTCAATAACTTATACGGCTATTGGGAAATGCATGGAATTAAATGTAAATGAGTGGAATTATCTGGGGAATTCTCGGTTAATGTCGATAGAAATTGGGAACGAATGAGTTCAAAAATGGTGTCGGCCCGTTGAACGCGTTGGATGTTCTGGCTTGAGGGAAATTCCAGCGCCGATACACAAATGAGAATTCGAATTCTTTAACCTAGCCAAGGACAACTCAAAATAACCAGTGGTGCGTAATATGGCATAGAGGAACCAGATGCACCAGACAGGCTATGCATTCTTTGTGGGAGTGGGATAAAAAATGCTAACCGTGGTGAGCTAAGGCCCTATGGATCATACGGGGGTCCATATTACCCCCGATAGTCAACTAAACGAGGTGCAACACTATAATCGACACTTTATCAATCCCATAAATAATTCATTTTCTCAATCTACAGCTCATTTGTGGATTTCAAGTTCATATAGTTGGAAGGCATAGGGAAATTCGGCATCTCAATAGCGGGAATATTTATGCTCAACTGCCATTACATTTGGGATCGGCCGGAGGCGCCGATCGTCACAGCATAAATCATTTTAAAACCCACAGATTTTTTTCCGATCGAGCGTCTCGACAGGATGAAAATCAGCCAGATAGTCGGATAGCTTCAAATGGAGGCGGGGATGACATAAGTCTTCCGCGTCCTGCGACTCCCGACAAACGTGTGTTCTACCGTCCGCTATACTTAACGTCTGCTAGTGTGCGCCGTGTGGGTTTCGCCCACGTGTGTCCTTGTCCCTCGGCAGCCGGCCCGTAGCGGATTGTCACGGGATCTTGTACGGCCCACAATGATATTCCACAATATTACAACGCTTGATTGAAGATAACGCAAGATTCAACACGTTGAGCCACTGTCCGCTTCGGGAAGAAAATTCGCCAGCAAACCGCCGCACGTTTCATAATAATTTTGCGGAATCGCAGTCAAAAAAATTTTTTCGTCACGGTTCAATAGCCTTTTGCGCGGATCCCGATTCAATCTTTGCACGAATTTGAATTTCCATCCAGTTCCTCGCACTCGACATTATATAGGAGCGTTTTTCAGACCACTTGAGCGGCACAAAAGCACCGAGCCAGCCGCAGACCTGATGCTCAATACGGAAATGCAGAATCCAACAGCAGAAAGGCACCACCCGGGACTTTCAACCCCAGGGAGAACACGATATTCTAATAAGGGAACGAAGCCGAGGATTTCCACGGCGACAAAGGTGGAGTCCCTAGTTAGCATTTAGAGTAGCGTAGGGCATGATGGCCTCTCCTCGGCTGGAGCCACAACACGATCGAGGGTTTCTCAAGTTGAGAAAAGCGACGGGTCCTCCTGAGAAATGAAACTCCGGCATGGCTGATTGCCGAGACCGGCAACACGGGCATGCGGGAACTTCTGCATGAATTATTTCAAAATGCGAGTCAATCTAAGGATGACCTATTTTATTGCTTTCAGGCTTCAATTTACGAGAGGTTAGAATTCGGCGCCGGCGGCTCCAAACTACTGGAAATTGAGGAAATTCCGAAGAGCCAAAAGCGACGATAACAGAGAACGAAAATATCCTCAACCTTGGCAGACTACAAGATTATGCAAACGTGAGAATAGTGAACATCAAAAAGTTATGATACGAAAATCCGCATTTCGAAATACAATTTCGACATAGAGCGTAGAAATATGAATATTATTCCGATAAGACGCGTCTTCGACGATTTAAAGAGAAAATTGGCCGCCAGCCAAACTCAAAAAGACACCCCATGCGTACATCATGGCAATTCGAATTGATAAGATCGGAATCGGCACTGCGGACAATCGCGTTATACGAAGGATATTTTATATTCGTGAAAAGGCGAAAATTATGTTGGCGATTTATTCGAACAGACTTGGCACGGACTTGGCTTTCGTCGGTTGTATAAACATAGTCGAGATATTTGCATTTTAAAGGGCGTTTCATCTAGTAATTCGAAGATTTCCAGACCCGAAGCTACTCGTGAAAAGTTGGTAGTGTCACACCAACCAAGCAGGGAGCACATCTCTGAATTTTTGTAAGCGCTGAAGAAGTCCCATACAAATTCCAGGATTGGCTGGTCTTCAGCGGAGTCCAGAGGCTCGAAAAGCCACGAGTGTCCAATCAAACAGACTTCAAGTTCGGAATCTAGTTGAGGGTTTGATTGTCCAATTCAATCAGCTAAGAACCCAGCATCTCTAAACCACACAGGTACTCAAGCTCCAGAAGCGATTATGCGGATCCAGCATCATGACCAAACAGAAAATCTAGGTGATGAAATCAGGGTGATGAAATTTGGAAATTCCAAGACTCTGAAGTCACTAGCTGAAGCAGGACGCACATCTCCATATACTTGAAAGCGCTGAAGAAGTCCGCTAACCAACAAATCTAGGTGGGGGTCTGAACGTCCAATGAATCCAGGATCAGCTAAACCCCTGGATGCGTAAGTGCTATTCATGAAGAACAGAGGCGTTCATGCGGATCCGGCATCATGTCTTGACCAAACAGAAAATCTAGGTAATGCATCGAACCTCAGAACTTCAGATACCCAGAAATTTGGTAATTCCAAGACTCAGGGACGCTCGTAAGAACGCAGCTTCGAGTGTTGATCAAGCAAGGAGTTTGGGAAAATAATCCAACGCCTTTGAAGTCTTCGAGGCGCCAAAATTCTATGCGCGAAAGAGTCGGAGGCGTTGATAATTCTGGATATCAGTCGGTACCTTTGGTCCTCAGACCATGCTGGATGATGATCAAAAATTATGGAATCTGGCAAATGCATCCAGCTTTACCTTGGAATTCAGCGTCTCCAGACATGTCAACTCCCAACTTCAACCTTCTCCCAAGCTGGCAACGAATTTCAACTTATTTCTACTCAAATTTTTGAAATCCTCGTTGAGCGTTGTACTACCAAGCAACAATTCTACGGGAAGAAGGCGAAGAGATGGCTGGAGTTTTTACACCGAGCCGTAAAATCTATCGGGTCGTCTGAGGCGATTCTCAAGGTTTTTCGAGGTGGAAGAACTTTAGACGTAGGTGGACACGTCTAAGCCGTAAAAGGGCGAGCCGTTCGACTGAGTTGAGAATCGCTAGCTCCCACACGCGTGGCATCTCAAACTAACGACCGGACTCATATGTCAGGTTGTTAAAATTATATCTACTAGTAGGAGAAAAAGGGGGATTTGGCGTATCAGTTCTTATCACTGACGTCATCCCCCGCCCCTCCCGTCTATGGGTCTTCAAAGTGACGTCATCCCCTCCCCCTCCCGCCTATTGATTTCTGACCAGCCCACCCGTTCTGTTGTGACGTCAGAGGTATTTCTCCTGCCAGGCTGTTAGACTGACGTCATCCCCCACCCCTCCCGCCTATTGATTCCTGACCAGCCCTAACGTTCTGTTGTGACGTCAGAGGTATCAGCAGTTATGTGACGTCAGAGGGGGGTAACCTCGACCCCCCTCCAGCCCAAAGGTTATCCCCAGGCCGTTGGTAACCTTCCCCAGTAGGACAGTGTTGCCAACATGTTAGAGCTGATGACGCAGTGCTGCCAACCCCCCTCCACTCTCACATTGTTGTTGTTGTACGTTTTTGTCCTTATCATTGGCCATGGTGTACATATATTGTTTTTTACCCCCGTTTTTATCGAATTTTTCCCCCGATGCTACCTACCTCGACGCTAGCGCCCCAAGCGGATATTCATCGTACTAGGGGTCCACCACGTTGCAGTATTTTTTCCTAACCTGATCACCCCACCCCCCCCCTGCCCTAGGATAGTGGTACCTATCAACAGCTGTGAGCTGATGACGTAGTGCTGCCGCCATTCCTATCAGCTTTGTTGTACGTTTTTTTTGTCCTTATCATTAGTCATGGTGCACATATATTGATTTTTATCGAGTTTTCCCCTGATTGCTACCTACCTCAACACTAGCGCTCCACGCGGATATTCACCGTACTAGGGGTCCACCACGTTGCAGTATTTTTTTTCCTAACCTGATCACCCCACCCTAGGATAGTGGTACCAACAGCTGTGAGCTGATGACGTAGTGCTGCCGCCATTCCTATCAGCTTTGTTGTTCGTTTTTGTCCTTATCATTAGCCATGGTGTACATAATACGTACATATTATGTTGTTTTTTTACCAACGTTTTTATCAAACTTTTCCCCCGATGCTACCTACCTCGACGCTAGCGCCCCAAGCAGATATCCATCGTACTAGGGGTCCACCACGTTGCAGTATTTTTTCCTAACCTGATCACCCCACCCCCCTGCCCTCGGATAGTGGTACCTACCAACAGCTGTGAGCTGATGAAGTAGTGCTGCCGCCATTCCTATCAGCTTTGTTGTACGTTTTTTTTTGTCCTTATCATTAGTCATGGTGCACATATATTGATTTTTATCGAGTTTTCCCCTGATTGCTACCTACCTCGACGCTAGCGCCCCAAGCGGACATTCATCGTACTAGGGGGGTCCACTTAACAGCCTTTTTTCCTAACCTGATCACCCCACCTCCCTGCCCATAGGATAGTGGTACCATCAGCTGTGAGCGTATGCTGTCGCAGCTTTGTTGTTGTTGTGCGGTTTTTGTCCTTATCATTAGCCATGGTGTACATATGTTGTTTTTTACCGCCGTTTTCATCGAATTTCCCCCCGATGCTACCTACCTTGACGCTAGCGCTACCTAGCGGTCATTCATCGTACTAGGGAGGCCACGATGCAGTCGGTTTCCTAACCTGTTTCTGTATTTCTTCCCAGGACAGTGCTACCAACCAACCCAACGTTGCCACCCCCTCCCGTCCTTAGCATTTCGTCCAGCTTGATAGCCGTTGGCAGACATACCTACTTTATTTTTTCTCTTTGTTTCAATCACATTTACCTAGTGCGACAGTAGCGCGATCTAGCGACGCCTCCATGATACTACCCTCTCCCTAGCGCCATCTAGCGTCTGACCGAGCTACTAACCATGCTAGGTGAAACAACACGTGGCAGGGTGCTGACCTCAGCGTCTTTCGTTAACCGTCTCAATTTTCGAGAAATTCAACCCAAGATGGTTTTATACCTACCCCTTCCACCGTTATATGATCAGCGGAGGAGATCTTTCGTGAAACGCTCTGTTGAAGTGCATTCATTCCAACTAGATAGATCGTGCGAAGAACAAGTATTTCACCTGAACAGACGCTATGGCTGATGTAAGTACCTACCATCTTAATCATACCTATTCAAATTTATAATTTGTTATTATGTGAGAGAATTTTAATTAATTTGTTTTCTGTTCTAGCTAACTACAATCCTTGAAAACATGAAACGAGGTGCTTCGGGATGGGAGTTACGACCTTTAGAGTCGCTAACACCTGAGCGACCGTACCCCATCCTGGAGTTGGAGTACGTATCACCAAGCGTGGTGTACGCGCTCGTCCAGGAGAAGGACGCGGACGACGAGGAAGACGTCTTCAAAATACGCCTTCCAAAAAGGGCGAGCCGCGTTCTGCGGCCTGAGGACGTAGTCGCCTACAATTCAACGCCACACCTCTGGTTCCATATAGTTTTTAGACGAAAAATAGGGCGATCCTACGATATTATTTTCTTTTAGCATTTCATACATTAATTGTAAATAAAGAATTGTAAATATAATTTGATATTGAATAAAATTGAATAAAATAAAATATTGTAAATAAAAGAAGAAAAAAATGGAGTGCAAAGGGGGTTGGGGTGGATGTTGCACACAAAATGATGCGTGGAGGGGCATCATTTAACAAACAAAAAAGTTGTTATTTCTTTCCAATCCTCGATTCAAACATGTGAAATTAACGGCAAATGACTAACACAGAACATAAATTAAATGTAGAAACTCTCCGTAGATCCTGACCAATATCAAATTTGAACAATAAGAGTATTGGAATAATAATACGTATGCTAGACAGTGAGGGAACGTCAGTTTTTTTCCCAAAATTAGTCAGAGTCGAAGAGGAAACTTCTGCTGACTTCAGCGTCTTTTGCCAACCGCGATCTTATCCAGTAAAGTAGGAAATTTTTCTCAAGCTCTGTGTTCTCACCAGGAGGAGGAGGGATGAAATTTGAACATTGAGGATTTTATAAAGGGACTGATTCACAGCTACTATAGGGGTCAGTTCAGTTTTTTTGTCCTTATCATTAGCAACGGTGTACGTATATTGTTTTTTATCCCCACCCCCCTCCCATCCCCTTTTTTTATCGAATTGAATTAAGGCTACCCACGTGACGCTAGCGCTACCTAGCGGTCATTCATCTTACTAGGAGGCCACGATGCAGTCGGTTTCCTAACCTGTTTCTGTCCTTCTTTCCAGAACAGTGCTACCAACCAACCTGGGTGAGAACCCAAGGTTGCTACCCCCCCCCCCTCGCGTCCTTGGCATTTTGTTCAGCTTTGTTGCCGTTGGCAGACATACCTTATTTTTCCTCTTTTTTCAACCACATTTACCTAGTGCGACAGTAGCGCGATCTAGCGACGCCCCCATGATACTACCATCTCCCTAGCGCCATCTAGCGTCTGATCGAGCTACTAACCATGCTAGGTGAAACAACACGTGGCAGGGTGCTGACATCAGCGTCTTTCGTTAGCCGCCGCCGCCTTAAACCTGTTCAAGTGTATGTTCCAAGAATTTCCCAGCTGATCATGATATTCAGGTAAACGACACAAGATCGGGTTGGTATTCCACTGACATCAGCGTCTTGTTCAGGTTAGACCCCCTCCCCTCCTTTATTTTTTACGTACTTGATGTGTTGGAGAGGGGAACAGTTCATCGATAGACCAGACATTCAAATACGGAACGTCTAGCGACGAGATATCATCTTTCTTCGCATCAACTACTGTGAGTAAAATAATTCAGTCTTCATCTCAGTCAAATTATTCGTCAGCTATTTACAGTACATATATGTAACTCCTATACGTTTTTGTAATGTTTTCTCAATTTTCCAGATGGACTCGTCATCTCTCCTTCTCCAAAAAATTCAAAAGTCAGCAGCCGTGATCGAGCTTCGATCTTTGGACTCACTACAGCTAGAAACTCCGTACATGGTGCTGAAATTGGTCTGGACAGACACCAAGTTCGGACCTGCCGTTCAAGCTCATCTTCAAGAGCTTACAGACGGACAGCGCCTTGGTGGTGGGGACACTTTTCGGGTGTTCCTTCCAAGAAGAATCGGTCAGAATCTTTCCGAAGCAGAGGTGGAGAAATATAATGAATCAAACGCCTTCTTCACTATGGTCTATCGAGGGAAATTGGGGAATGCTTTTGTTGTTGATTTCTTCTAAGATATTCAGTTAAATGAGCTTTGTATTCCATTAAAAATTTAATAAAGGGAAAAAAAGAGGGGTGCGCAATTAGGTAATGGTTGGCGCACACAGAATATCGCGAGGCTTGGGGCGATATTCAATAAAATAAAAAATAAATTGTTTCCTTCAGAATATTAATAATTTAGTATTAATACAAATCTAATGGAAATCCCTTTACCTTTTTTTAAACTTTCATGGGAGAGATTAACCCCATGTGTAACCTTATTATTATTTGCCGGGAATCTAGCGTTTAGTACGCAACATGCATCTGGCGGATGATGGTAACGCCTTCAACTATTGCTGTGCAAAGCAATGTTTTAAACTTCCAGATGATTGTATTGATGGACTGGCGTGCAAAAATTGCATGCATTACGGTTGGTGCTATTGCAATTGCAAAATGGTTAAATCACAGCAGCAAAAGGAGAAGGAAAAGAAGCAGGGGCAGTTCGGTTGCGCATGCGTGATTTCATGAAGATCTATAGGTACCCCCCACTCGCTCCAAAAAAAACAACAAGAAAAATAAGATCATAATTCTAACCTAATGATCGACAGTAGTCGTCGTACCAACTTTGACGTGATCGTTTCAACAACATGGTGACTTCCGTCAAGAAAATACTATTCAACAAGCGTGGGTACAAGCGGTTGGATATACACTGGAACCATGATTCAACGTTCAAACGAATAGTTTTCCGCAACAAATTGAAGAAGAACATCACTATAACTTCGGATGAGTGGCTTCTCATTGCTGATAATCTGAAAAGTAATTTACCAGCGTTCATCTCAGGCGTTTGGAAGAAACCCAAACAATCTAGCGATCCGATCATCATATCCGACACATGGCTGATACGAATAGAGCTGAACGTCCCATCGGGTGGTAAGAAACGAACGCTGGTTATGTACGAAAAATTTCCATGGCTTCCTGAACTTGATGTTCGATTTAATGAAATTGTTCTCACGAAAAGAGACGCAAAACTGCTTCTCAACTCCCTAGAAGATATCAACAATGTTTTACATCCGGAACTCGATGATAATAATAACACCATACATCCGAATAATGTACTCCAGAGCCCTGCAGCGAGTGATACCTCTGTTCAGCAATCATGATTACCATGATCATCTTAAACCTTAATTTCCCCCTGGAAAATCAACAGCAAGACATCGCCAGCCACTCCAACACCTTAATTTACTACTATTATTATTATTATTATTTAAAAAAAAGAATGACCGAAGGGAATATGTAAACACTGAGTCAGTTAAATTCCTATGAGCTATGTGACCACCCATGTCAATAAAAGATGAGAAAGGACAAATTATTATTATTTTTTATTTAAATTACCCAAGCCCTGCAAAGTGAGGGTAATATTTAAATGTTGATAGAGGTCGAGGATTTATAAAGGTTGTCCAACTCATGAAGAAGAAAAATATAAATATGCATACCTAGTGCTTTTACTGAGTTGAAAGCTTCAATCGTGGAAAGATTAGTAGGCTATCAAAAACTGGATGTGGACCGAGTTCAGTTTCCAAGGGAACAGAAAATGGTTGAATTCGATACCTACTCTTCTGCACCGGTACAACAATAGAGTTCATCGATCGATCGGAATGAAACGTACCTTTGACCCAAACTTTCCGTTTCATAACGAACCTTTGACAAAAACCTTGGAGCTGAACATGTTCATACGTCCATCTGTACATGTTATCTACGAGAAAAATAGTGGGAAAATTCTAAAACCTACGGCATCACGGTGAAAATCAACGTTTTCCGTTGTTTTTCGACGAAAAAAAAGTTTTGCATTTCACCAGGAAAACACTCTAAATCGGAAATCGAACGAGGAATACGGGAAAAATAGTGGGAAAAGTTTTTGTTTTGTTACGAAAAAAAGTTTTGAATTTCACCGGGAAACACTCTGAAACGGAAATCGATCGAGGAATACGGGAAAAATAGTGCGAAAATTCTAAAACCTACGGCATCACGGTGAAAATCGTCGTTTTCCTTCGTTTTCCGACGAAAACATAGTGTCGAATTTCACCAGGGAAACGCTATATTTTATGGTAAAACGAACGAGGAATACGGGGGAAATAGTGCAAAAATTCTAAAAACTACGGCATCACGGTGAAAATCGACGTTGTCCGTGGTTTTTCGACGAAAAAAAAATTTTGAATTTCACCAGGGAAACGCTATATTTTACGGTAAAACGACCGAGGAATACAGGAGAAATGGTGCAAAAATTCTAAAAACTACGGCATCACGGTGAAAATCAACGTTTTCCGTGGTTTTTCGACGAAAAAAAAGTTTTGCATTTCACCAGGAAAACACTCTAAATCGGAAATCGAACGAGGAATACGGGAAAAATAGTGGGAAAAGTTTTTGTTTTGTTACGAAAAAAGTTTTGAATTTCACCGGGAAACACTCTGAAACGGAAATCGATCGAGGAATACGGGAAAAATAGTGCGAAAATTCTAAAACCTACGGCATCACGGTGAAAATCGTCGTTTTCCTTCGTTTTCCGACGAAAACATAGTGTCGAATTTCACCAGGGAAACGCTATATTTTATGGTAAAACGAACGAGGAATACGGGGGAAATAGTGCAAAAATTCTAAAAACTACGGCATCACGGTGAAAATCGACGTTGTCCGTGGTTTTTCGACGAAAAAAAAATTTTGAATTTCACCAGGGAAACGCTATATTTTACGGTAAAACGACCGAGGAATACAGGAGAAATGGTGCAAAAATTCTAAAAACTACGGCATCACGGTGAAAATCGACGATGTCCGTTGTTTTTTTTTGACGAAAACAAAGTGCCGAATTTCGTTCTTCAAAACACTCTATAATATGGTATCGACGTTTTCCGTTTTTGTTTTGAAAAAAACTCTATTTTATGGTCAAGCGAACGAGGAATACGGGGGAAATAGTGCAAAAATTCTAAAAACTACGGCATCACGGTGAAAATCGACGTTTTCCGTTGTTTTTCGACGAAAAAAAAGTTTCGAATTTCACCAGGAAAACAATATAAATATGTATAGTAGGTACTTTTACTGAGTTGAAAGCATCAATCGTGGAAAGATTCAGTAGGACTTTCGAAAACAGGATATGAACACAGTTTAGTCTTCAAGGGAATATAAAATGTCAGAATTTGATGCCTACTCCTCTGCGCCGGTACAACAATGAGTTCATCGGTCGACCGGAGTGAAACCAGAAGATGTTAAGAAAGAAAACGAAGCAGCTATTCGCAGACCTCATTCTGCCAACTTGGCAAGAAAATGTGATCCGCTCATGAGAAAAGGGTACCTTCCAGCATGAGTCATTGAAGAGTTTATAGTAGTTCGAATCCGGAAAGATGATAATGTGCATAATCTGCTAGACGTTTACGGCAATGACATTCAAGGCCGATTCTACAAAGAAGAGATGAAAAAAAAAACCATGTTCCCTGGCAAGTTTCTGATTGAGAAAACGCTGAAAAGAGAAAATAGCAAAGCGCTGATCAAATGGCTTGGCTTGGGCAACTCATTCAACAACGGGGAAAACGAGAAGAACATTGAATGATGCGTCTCGTTTCGAAGAGAGAGACAAAGAGACAGGTTACTTGGAATAAATTTATAACAATTTTCAAAGTGTATTGCTCAATTGTGAAATTGGGTTTGATATTGATTGAATATAACAAATTATTTTAATACAATAGCACTATTATTCCCGCATTCCTCGATCGATTTATCAATGAATAAAGTGTTTTTCCTAGCGAAATTCGACACTATGTTTTCGTCGGAAAACGAAGGAAAACGACGATTTTCACCGTGATGCCGTAGGTTTTAGAATTTTCACACTATTTTTCCCGTATTCCTCGATCGATTTCCGTTTCAGAGTGTTTCCCGGTGAAATTCAAAACTTTTTTTCGTAACAAAACAAAAACTTTTCCCACTATTTTTCCCGTATTCCTCGTTCGATTTCCGATTTAGAGTGTTTTCCTGGTGAAATGCAAAACTTTTTTTTCGTCGAAAAACAACGGAAAACGTTGATTTTCACCGTGATGCCGTAGGTTTTAGAATTTTCCCACTATTTTTCTCGTAGATAACATGTACAGATGGACGTATGAACATGTTCAGCTCCAAGGTTTTTGTCAAAGGTTCGTTATGAAACGGAAAGTTTGGGTCAAAGGTACGTTTCATTCCGATCGATCGATGAACTCTATTGTTGTACCGGTGCAGAAGAGTAGGTATCGAATTCAACCATTTTCTGTTCCCTTGGAAACTGAACTCGGTCCACATCCAGTTTTTGATAGCCTACTAATCTTTCCACGATTGAAGCTTTCAACTCAGTAAAAGCACTAGGTATGCATATTTATATTTTTCTTCTTCATGAGTTGGACAACCTTTATAAATCCTCGACCTCTATCAACATTTAAATATTACCCTCACTTTGCAGGGCTTGGGTAATTTAAATAAAAAATAATAATAATTTGTCCTTTCTCATCTTTTATTGACATGGGTGGTCACATAGCTCATAGGAATTTAACTGACTCAGTGTTTACATATTCCCTTCGGTCATTCTTTTTTTTTTTTAATAATAATAATAATAGTAGTAAATTAAGGTGTTGGAGTGGCTGGCGATGTCTTGCTGTTGATTTTCCAGGGGGAAATTAAGGTTTAAGATGATCATGGTAATCATGATTGCTGAACAGAGGTATCACTCGCTGCAGGGCTCTGGAGTACATTATTCGGATGTATGGTGTTATTATTATCATCGAGTTCCGGATGTAAAACATTGTTGATATCTTCTAGGGAGTTGAGAAGCAGTTTTGCGTCTCTTTTCGTGAGAACAATTTCATTAAATCGAACATCAAGTTCAGGAAGCCATGGAAATTTTTCGTACATAACCAGCGTTCGTTTCTTACCACCCGATGGGACGTTCAGCTCTATTCGTATCAGCCATGTGTCGGATATGATGATCGGATCGCTAGATTGTTTGGGTTTCTTCCAAACGCCTGAGATGAACGCTGGTAAATTACTTTTCAGATTATCAGCAATGAGAAGCCACTCATCCGAAGTTATAGTGATGTTCTTCTTCAATTTGTTGCGGAAAACTATTCGTTTGAACGTTGAATCATGGTTCCAGTGTATATCCAACCGCTTGTACCCACGCTTGTTGAATAGTATTTTCTTGACGGAAGTCACCATGTTGTTGAAACGATCACGTCAAAGTTGGTACGACGACTACTGTCGATCATTAGGTTAGAATTATGATCTTATTTTTCTTGTTGTTTTTTTTGGAGCGAGTGGGGGGTACCTATAGATCTTCATGAAATCACGCATGCGCAACCGAACTGCCCCTGCTTCTTTTCCTTCTCCTTTTGCTGCTGTGATTTAACCATTTTGCAATTGCAATAGCACCAACCGTAATGCATGCAATTTTTGCACGCCAGTCCATCAATACAATCATCTGGAAGTTTAAAACATTGCTTTGCACAGCAATAGTTGAAGGCGTTACCATCATCCGCCAGATGCATGTTGCGTACTAAACGCTAGATTCCCGGCAAATAATAATAAGGTTACACATGGGGTTAATCTCTCCCATGAAAGTTTAAAAAAAGGTAAAGGGATTTCCATTAGATTTGTATTAATACTAAATTATTAATATTCTGAAGGAAACAATTTATTTTTTATTTTATTGAATATCGCCCCAAGCCTCGCGATATTCTGTGTGCGCCAACCATTACCTAATTGCGCACCCCTCTTTTTTTCCCTTTATTAAATTTTTAATGGAATACAAAGCTCATTTAACTGAATATCTTAGAAGAAATCAACAACAAAAGCATTCCCCAATTTCCCTCGATAGACCATAGTGAAGAAGGCGTTTGATTCATTATATTTCTCCACCTCTGCTTCGGAAAGATTCTGACCGATTCTTCTTGGAAGGAACACCCGAAAAGTGTCCCCACCACCAAGGCGCTGTCCGTCTGTAAGCTCTTGAAGATGAGCTTGAACGGCAGGTCCGAACTTGGTGTCTGTCCAGACCAATTTCAGCACCATGTACGGAGTTTCTAGCTGTAGTGAGTCCAAAGATCGAAGCTCGATCACGGCTGCTGACTTTTGAATTTTTTGGAGAAGGAGAGATGACGAGTCCATCTGGAAAATTGAAAAAAACATTACAAAAACGTATAGGAGTTACATATATGTACTGTAAATAGCTGACGAATAATTTGACTGAGATGAAGACTGAATTATTTTACTCACAGTAGTTGATGCGAAGAAAGATGATATCTCGTCGCTAGACGTTCCGTATTTGAATGTCTGGTCTATCGATGAACTGTTCCCCTCTCCAACACATCAAGTACGTAAAAAATAAAGGAGGGGGAGGGGGGTCTAACCTGAACAAGACGCTGATGTCAGTGGAATACCAACCCGATCTTGTGTCGTTTACCTGAATATCATGATCAGCTGGGAAATTCTTGGAACATACACTTGAACAGGTTTAAGGCGGCGGCGGCTAACGAAAGACGCTGATGTCAGCACCCTGCCACGTGTTGTTTCACCTAGCATGGTTAGTAGCTCGATCAGACGCTAGATGGCGCTAGGGAGATGGTAGTATCATGGGGGCGTCGCTAGATCGCGCTACTGTCGCACTAGGTAAATGTGGTTGAAAAAAGAGGAAAAATAAGGTATGTCTGCCAACGGCAACAAAGCTGAACAAAATGCCAAGGACGCGAGGGGGTGGGGGTAGCAACCTTGGGTTCTCACCCAGGTTGGTTGGTAGCACTGTTCTGGAAAGAAGGACAGAAACAGGTTAGGAAACCGACTGCATCGTGGCCTCCTAGTAAGATGAATGACCGCTAGGTAGCGCTAGCGTCACGTGGGTAGCCTTAATTCAATTCGATAAAAAAAGGGGATGGGAGGGGGTGGGGATAAAAAACAATATACGTACACCGTTGCTAATGATAAGGACAAAAAAACTGAACTGACCCCTATAGTAGCTGTGAATCAGTCCCTTTATAAAATCCTCAATGTTCAAATTTCATCCCTCCTCCTCCTGGTGAGAACACAGAGCTTGAGAAAAATTTCCTACTTTACTGGATAAGATCGCGGTTGGCAAAAGACGCTGAAGTCAGCAGAAGTTTCCTCTTCGACTCTGACTAATTTTGGGAAAAAAACTGACGTTCCCTCACTGTCTAGCATACGTATTATTATTCCAATACTCTTATTGTTCAAATTTGATATTGGTCAGGATCTACGGAGAGTTTCTACATTTAATTTATGTTCTGTGTTAGTCATTTGCCGTTAATTTCACATGTTTGAATCGAGGATTGGAAAGAAATAACAACTTTTTTGTTTGTTAAATGATGCCCCTCCACGCATCATTTTGTGTGCAACATCCACCCCAACCCCCCTTTGCACTCCATTTTTTTTCTTCTTTTATTTACAATATTTTATTTTATTCAATTTTATTCAATATCAAATTATATTTACAATTCTTTATTTACAATTAATGTATGAAATGCTAAAAGAAAATAATATCGTAGGATCGCCCTATTTTTCGTCTAAAAACTATATGGAACCAGAGGTGTGGCGTTGAATTGTAGGCGACTACGTCCTCAGGCCGCAGAACGCGGCTCGCCCTTTTTGGAAGGCGTATTTTGAAGACGTCTTCCTCGTCGTCCGCGTCCTTCTCCTGGACGAGCGCGTACACCACGCTTGGTGATACGTACTCCAACTCCAGGATGGGGTACGGTCGCTCAGGTGTTAGCGACTCTAAAGGTCGTAACTCCCATCCCGAAGCACCTCGTTTCATGTTTTCAAGGATTGTAGTTAGCTAGAACAGAAAACAAATTAATTAAAATTCTCTCACATAATAACAAATTATAAATTTGAATAGGTATGATTAAGATGGTAGGTACTTACATCAGCCATAGCGTCTGTTCAGGTGAAATACTTGTTCTTCGCACGATCTATCTAGTTGGAATGAATGCACTTCAACAGAGCGTTTCACGAAAGATCTCCTCCGCTGATCATATAACGGTGGAAGGGGTAGGTATAAAACCATCTTGGGTTGAATTTCTCGAAAATTGAGACGGTTAACGAAAGACGCTGAGGTCAGCACCCTGCCACGTGTTGTTTCACCTAGCATGGTTAGTAGCTCGGTCAGACGCTAGATGGCGCTAGGGAGAGGGTAGTATCATGGAGGCGTCGCTAGATCGCGCTACTGTCGCACTAGGTAAATGTGATTGAAACAAAGAGAAAAAATAAAGTAGGTATGTCTGCCAACGGCTATCAAGCTGGACGAAATGCTAAGGACGGGAGGGGGTGGCAACCTTGGGTTGGTTGGTAGCACTGTCCTGGGAAGAAATACAGAAACAGGTTAGGAAACCGACTGCATCGTGGCCTCCCTAGTACGATGAATGACCGCTAGGTAGCGCTAGCGTCAAGGTAGGTAGCATCGGGGGGAAATTCGATGAAAACGGCGGTAAAAAACAACATATGTACACCATGGCTAATGATAAGGACAAAAACCGCACAACAACAACAAAGCTGCGACAGCATACGCTCACAGCTGATGGTACCACTATCCTATGGGCAGGGAGGTGGGGTGATCAGGTTAGGAAAAAAGGCTGTTAAGTGGACCCCCCTAGTACGATGAATGTCCGCTTGGGGCGCTAGCGTCGAGGTAGGTAGCAATCAGGGGAAAACTCGATAAAAATCAATATATGTGCACCATGACTAATGATAAGGACAAAAAAAACGTACAACAAAGCTGATAGGAATGGCGGCAGCACTACTTCATCAGCTCACAGCTGTTGGTAGGTACCACTATCCGAGGGCAGGGGGGTGGGGTGATCAGGTTAGGAAAAAATACTGCAACGTGGTGGACCCCTAGTACGATGGATATCTGCTTGGGGCGCTAGCGTCGAGGTAGGTAGCATCGGGGGAAAAGTTTGATAAAAACGTTGGTAAAAAAACAACATAATATGTACGTATTATGTACACCATGGCTAATGATAAGGACAAAAACGAACAACAAAGCTGATAGGAATGGCGGCAGCACTACGTCATCAGCTCACAGCTGTTGGTACCACTATCCTAGGGTGGGGTGATCAGGTTAGGAAAAAAGACTGCAACGTGGTGGACCCCTAGTACGGTGAATATCCGCGTGGAGCGCTAGTGTTGAGGTAGGTAGCAATCAGGGGAAAACTCGATAAAAATCAATATATGTGCACCATGACTAATGATAAGGACAAAAAAAACGTACAACAAAGCTGATAGGAATGGCGGCAGCACTACGTCATCAGCTCACAGCTGTTGATAGGTACCACTATCCTAGGGCAGGGGGGTGGGGTGATCAGGTTAGGAAAAAATACTGCAACGTGGTGGACCCCTAGTACGATGAATATCCGCTTGGGGCGCTAGCGTCGAGGTAGGTAGCATCGGGGGAAAAATTCGATAAAAACGGGGGTAAAAAACAATATATGTACACCATGGCCAATGATAAGGACAAAAACGTACAACAACAACAATGTGAGAGTGGAGGGGGGTTGGCAGCACTGCGTCATCAGCTCTAACATGTTGGCAACACTGTCCTACTGGGGAAGGTTACCAACGGCCTGGGGATAACCTTTGGGCTGGAGGGGGGTCGAGGTTACCCCCCTCTGACGTCACATAACTGCTGATACCTCTGACGTCACAACAGAACGTTAGGGCTGGTCAGGAATCAATAGGCGGGAGGGGTGGGGGATGACGTCAGTCTAACAGCCTGGCAGGAGAAATACCTCTGACGTCACAACAGAACGGGTGGGCTGGTCAGAAATCAATAGGCGGGAGGGGGAGGGGATGACGTCACTTTGAAGACCCATAGACGGGAGGGGCGGGGGATGACGTCAGTGATAAGAACTGATACGCCAAATCCCCCTTTTTCTCCTACTTCTACTAATCCAAAAAAATCTCAAATTTGAATAACTCGACATTATCGAAGAAGCTAAAAAATGAAATAAAGTCAAAAGAAGGAATAAATTAGCCGAGCTCTTCTCTAAGAATAATAGACAGTCTGAAAGTAGGTACTTGACTTCCAGTAACGTTATCGATTGGCTTACCATCCAGGAAACAGGCAGCACCGCCATGTGCAGCTTTTAGACAAGAACACTCACCTGCAAAACAATAAATAAAATATCAATACAAGAGAAAGACAGAACTAACTTACACAAAAAAATCTTTACGGCAAGGCAACTAGAGTAACTTCGTTTTTTTCAAGTCGGTTAAAAACTGTCTCTTTTCTTTTAACGTCTCTATTCTCATCGTCTCTTCTTCAGGTAATTATGTTGTAAATTATATTTCGTCATATAACTCCATATTTTGAACTTTTACAACCACGTTTACCATCCCTTTTATTTTTTTGTGAAAAATGTTTTCATGCCCGTAAAAAAGATCCGCCGGCGGGAAATTAATTTCAAAATTCCTTTCATTACCGCCCAATGAACGACGCACGATTTTACGGTTGACGTTTTACAAAGCCCGGCCAGGCCACGATCGCGGATGTGAAAATGCGAGCGTGCACATCTCAGGTAATAATGGCCCTGCAAACTGTTCCTGACAAAAAGGTCGTACAGAAATGTGAGCGAATCGTTTTTGTCATGCGGATTACCCATGTCGAGACTTTGAATCAAAAGGGTAAGAGGAAGAGAAAGTTCGATAAAATTGCGACGATCTTGGAATAGCGTGTCCCTGACCACCTCAACGATCCGAGGTTCCATTGAAGTCGATTCACGAACACCTGAAGTAACAGCTGCTAATCTTCAACGGAAAAACGCGAGGATTCGAGAAAAAAAATTGTTTAAAGGCCATAGCAAGGAAATGACATTGTCAACGGGCAGATGCCAACTCTCATAGTCAAGTGGCAGACGTCAACTGATTTACTCAACTGGCAGACGTTAACGGACATAGTCAACTGGCAGACGTCAGCTGACATACTCGACTGGCAGACGTAAACTGACATACCCAACTGGCAGACGTCAACTGACATACTCAACTGGCAGACGTCAACTGACATACTCAACTGGCAGACTTCAACTGATATACTCGATTGGCAGACGCCAACTGGCATACTCGACTGGCGGACGTAAACTGACAGGCCTAAATGGCAGATGTCTACTGGTACTGGTACTGGTTGGCAGGTGTCTACTGCCAACTGGTAGACATCAACTGATCTACCCAACTGGCGAACGTCAGCTAGCATACTCAACTGGCAGACGTCAACGGACATACTCAACTGGCAGACGTCAACGGACATACTCAAATGGCAGACGTCAACGGACACACTCAACTGGCAGACGTCAACGGACATACTCAACTGGCAGACGTCAACGGACATACTCGACTGGCAGACGTCAACTGACGTACTCAACTGGTAGACTTTAAGTGACATAGTCAACTGGTGGACTTCAACTGATATACTCGACTGGCAGACGTAAACTTACATACTCAACTGGCAAATGTCAACTGACATACTCAACTGGCAGACGTTAACTGGCATACTCAACTGGCAGACCTAGACTGACATGGCCAACTGGCAGACTTCAACCGGCATTATCAACTGGCAGACGTTACACGCACGTTATGTATGCTAGGCGCAAAACATTCAACGTAAATTACGGGAAATAGGGGGTAGACTTGCATGGAAAATGTGAGTTTTTGTGAAAAGAATCGACGATTTGTAAAATCGCTGGAAAAAATGCAACATTCCACCTCAAAATGGATACCGGCAGAGGTCATATAAAAGCGTCAAGTGCCACGTAGCGTACCTACTATGTCGACTTCCGAGAAGTCCTCTTGTGCGTCCTATTCTCGACGCTCTCTTGCCCAATAGAGGACTTCCTAAGTAATTGAACCTTCTCAAGATGAAACAATTGCGGCAGAGGTCACTGGCCCTGGCAGCCTTCGGGCTTCATTCTGCATCCTTTTCACATCTGTTGATTAATCCGGGTACCTGGGAAAGACTTTTACGGCTTGCAAAGTCATAAGAGTTGAAATTGCTTCCTTCTCCGCCTCATTCAGGAAGAATAATGAGATGGAATTTGAAGCCCTTCATCCGGGGAGTCATTCATTCCGTTATACAATCGATTCGATGCCGAAACCGCAGTCGATCCTTTGGGCCACCGATTGGATCGATGAACCTGAGAATTGAGGAAATAAGAAATTCAAAAAGCCGGCATCGACTGTTTCAACGGTGCACGTACCATGATAAAAGGCAGCGCTACCAGGGACTGCAAAATCAAATATTGTAAAGGATATTCGAGTTTTTAACCGGAAAATGCACCTAATAAATAATCCTTTCGGAGTAGAAGAACGCATTTTGAATTTTTCCAATATACCTGAAGTGGAAGCGCGTTGAGCGAAAAAATCAACTTCAACTGAAATGTCAAATATCAACAGATTCCGCCAGCCAAGAAAAACTTTGGAAGGAATTTGGCTAGAACATTGACAAACATTTCAATGGAAAAACTTCGACAAGAGGTAAAAACTGGTGGAAGGTATCATGCGTCATGAATAAGGTCCTCTTCCAGGATCTCAATTTTTTTATGTTTCCATCAACAGTCTGCCAGCAATCTGCATCTTCGACGTTTCGCTCTCGAGCTTTCCTCCCATTTGTCGTCGGCCACCTGGCTAAATTACCGAGTCCCGGCACCTCCGCCGTAACAAAACTAATAACTTTCATCCCCAGCAGTAAAGTTTAATTACGTCAGCACTCATTGACCTTAACCCCGAGACGCTTACCTAATTCGTCGCTTCCGCAGTCAGATTGCTTGTTATGACTTTGCCCAGGGCCCTAGGAATAGTTCAGCAGGTAATTGGGGCCTGTGAAAGTCCCTCTCGGACTGAAGAGCAACAAACTGGGACGAGCCGGCTGGAGAAATTAGCATCGAGCCGATCTTGGTGCTGAGACCATTAGAACATCGGGACTGAGTCATCGAAACATGAAATTTTGTAGGTTTTGAACGAGAAGCCAACCACAAAATAGGTAGGTAGGCATACCTAGCCAAGCATAATTGGTAGCATACCAGCAGCCAAGATCCAAATTTCAAGAGCGAGACAGATGAATTCGACGATTTTTGAGGCCAGTAAATAATAGAAATCCCACGCCTCGGGAGCACCAAGTGTTATCAAAGTATGGTATTTTTTAAACAATTTCAGCCACCAGTAACCAATTTGGGAAAATTTCAAAAAAGTTGAATAAAAAAGGAAACATGTTTTGCATGATTCAGGCATACGTAAAAAGAATATTCGCGAAATTTTCCGTAAAATATTGAGAGGAAACAAAAAATTTAAAATAAACATTTGCATTCGTGACAAAAAAATAAAAATCTAAATTAAATAAAAAAATTTAAAAAATAAAATAAAATATTAAGAACATAAATGAATAATAAATAAATTAAAAATCAACTGAAAGTTGAATGAAAGTGTTTCGGCGATTTTTCAACGTCACTCTTGACATTTTTCCAGAAAAATGAAAAGATGCACCGTTCTAGATTGAAGAACCAGTCCGAGCAGTAAAGGCCACTCTGGACTAGGCCAGCAAGACATTCACCGCCGTTTCCGACTGCGGGGATTTTTTTTCAAAACTTTTACGATTCGTCCATGACTTTTTCTCCGAGTTCAGAGCCGTATAATAACTCACCAAGTGATCTACCGGTTAAAGGAATCTAATCTATTAAAATCGTGACCGGCTCAACACAACAACGCTATCATTTTGTAACTGAAGTTAAACCCCGTGGCATTTCTCAACCGCCTCGAGGCTAATAACGCGTGCCAGTGATAGTTTTATATTTCCTACTCGTAACTATTTATACAGCACCGTTATGAACCTGGATTTCAAACTTTTCCCTGCCACCTTTTGACACTTGCAAGGTCGTTCGGTTGAAGAATGAATATTTCTCTTAACCGAAACAGAAGATACAGCGAAGGATCTCACGTAATTACCGACCATAAAACTTCATTTTCTACATCTTTTATTTCATAACTTTCTTCGGTCTACACTGTCATTTTCAAGGCACGAGGTTCGAAAATCAATTTTTAGAAAAGTTAGAATAATATTGTTGGCGATGGGTTGCATATTGAAGGTGTGGGCTATTTTAATAATTTTTCCGATCACTCAACGCAAAATTTAACGCTCTTTGATTTTGACACGAGCGAATTTTTTCGTAGGATGCGCCGTTTCTGTTATATTTGCAAAAATTTGAATCATTTCGAAAATGCGTCGTTCTGCCTAGTGGCATTAGTAACAAAAATTTCAAAAAATAACAACATTTTGGAAAAAGTATTATTTGTGTAAAATTAATTGAAAATGTACAAAAATTATTTGATTTTCACGATAGATAGCGTCAAGACGACGTGATGATTGGGAAAATTGGGGTTTTTCAAAGTTTGACGATTGGTTTGGGATCGGTGACCTATTCCCATGAGCATTGAGTTCGAAGAGTCGTTTTTCTGTTACAGGCAAAACAAAAATTTGAGAACTCAGTCAAACTCATAACTCAAAACGGTTCACACCAGCGCGAGGTTCTTTCTTTTCCAGACATTGAGAGCCATTATGGTATCGTTTTGATATGCAAATTTATTCCGTAGGAACCGAAGGAATTCGCCATTTTATCATTTTAATCTTCGGTGTTCCTGGAATAGCATTGTTCTCCATTATGTAGAGCGAATTGTAAAATACGGAGCAATACGTTTTCTCGCCAGGGCGGCCTTGAGATTGATATCTATATTTGCGGCGAGATTTATTGGCGGCGCTGCCGTTCCGAAGGCGGCAGGATATTATTCAAGCTGCCCGTCGTTGAAAGTGAGAAAAAATTATTTTAAAAAACTAGAGATTTATTTCAGTACATACATTAGTCAGGAAAAACATCAATATATTAGTAAATTGTTGAGGATCGACCCGTTATTCAATTTTTTAAGTCAAATATCAGTTATTTTACTATCATCATTTTATCATGATTTTATTATCAGAATATTCTTGAAGTCATTATTTTACAGTTTTTGAGTTCAGGTCTTATTTAAATATTTAAGAGTTCTTCCATAAAATTAAACAAGCTGACCAGTTGCATCTTTAGATTTATATTTTTATATTTGCTGTCGCCGTGCACCGATGCTATATGATAATTATCTTCAAAATTTTGCAATAGAAACCAGAATTATGGACATCACCCCCCAAAAATCAGACAGAGGTCACAATGTGACTGATTAGACCTGTCTCCAAGCCCTGATGAGGAAAATATAATTTTTCGAAAGCTCATCGATAGAGGCAGTTTTTCTGAAGACCCTAACCCTGATATTTGACTTCAAAAATCAATATAGTAGGTAAAAAGACTCATTAAATAAATTTGCTATCACAACTCCGAAAATGCCAATCCAACGAATATCGATAGATATTATCAAATAATACATTACACCCTTTTGAAATTCGAATATATGCAACTGGCATTGTCTTTCCTTATCTTCGCGTATTGGGCAACCTCGCCAACGACGGCCTAACAATGAAATTCGAACAAAGAGCTTTTAGGTTCGCGACCCTTGTTGGAAAACTTACATAAGTGTTCGGGAGGAGCCAATACGATCTCTCGGCTCGTCTTGCACTCTAAATGTCAACTGGATTTGCACTCGAGTTATAGGCGATTTGGTCCGAGGTTCCATAAATTTTATAGCCCTTCAGCACCCCCGGTAACAGGTCAACGCGTTGCCTAACGAATTGGTTACCGGTTAAGACAGGATGGTACCCGGGATTTAAATTTTGAACACATTGGTTATTACAAAGTCACTTAAGTACTGCAACTAGGTTTAGTTTTACTTTCACCTTCAGTTCGACTTGCAACTAAAGTTTGACTTTCATCTTCAGTTTCACGTTCAGTTTCTGTTTTGCTCACAGATTCAAACACGGATTCCACTTTATTTCTACTTCCACTGCAACTTTCACTATTTGTTTCACTTTGCGTTTCACCTTCAACCTTCATTTTCAGTTTCACTTTCCGTTTCTGTTTTACTAAGAGGTTCAAAGACAAATTCAACTTTCCTTTTAAGTCCACTTCAAGTTTCACTTTTCGTTTCACCTTGATGTTTCACTTCATGTTTCACATTCAAGTTCTAATTCAACTTCCGTTTCACTTGCAACTTAAGTTTCACTTTCACCTTTTACTTTCAACTTCAGTTTGACCTGCAACTTCAGTATCGTTTTCAACTTTGGCTCAACTTTTATCATCAGTTTCACTTTCAGTTTCAGTTTCACCCAGATTCAACTTTACTTTTACTTCCACTTCAACTTTCACTTTTCGTTTCACCTTCGAATTCCACTTCATGTTTCACATTCAAGTTCTAATTCACCTTCTGTTTCACTTGAAACTTAAGTTTCACTTTAACCTTTAGTCTTACTTTCAACTTCGGTTCAACTTTTATCTTCAGTTTCACTTTCAGTTTTACTCCAAGGTTCAGTCCCCGGTTCGGCTTTACTTTTACTTCCGGTTCAACTTTCACTTTTCGTTTCAACTACATGTTTCTATTTTAACAATTCCGTTTCACTTGCACCATTAATTTTACTTTCACCTCCTGTTTCACTCGACTTATTTTTACTGGAAAACACAAACTTGTCAATGTCATATAGTATAATTACTATATATTATTACCTATCACCGTAACATATTACATCGATATTATCGTGTAACAAAACACCAAACTCATTCTCACCAAACGCGTCTCAATCAATTCTCTTTATAGATACCGATCAATGACTACACCGATTGCGAAAGATCAGCGGATCGAAGAGCCAATTCGAGTTAATAACTTCGAAATGAATAGACGGGAGGGTTCGAAAGTGAAACAAGCCAAGACGATCAGATAAAGGGGTTTGCAAAAGCTCTTCAAACGGGGCTGGCCGTAGGAGTTCATAGCTAATACGCCAGATGAATAGGTTACGCAAAAATAAAATATGGTACGAGTCCTGTCAGGATATTTACACGCATGGAGTATCTGATGCACTAGATATTTTTGTTTCATTCATGTTTAAACGAGGAATTTTTCCGTTAATAACACAACCTCCTTAATCGAAGTTGCCCCAGACGTGCCCTGCCGCCCTCAAGGGAAGGTCGTCGGAACTAATCAAGCGTGAATGTTTGGTTTAGAGAGGTAGTAATCAGAAAAATTTCAAATTTTCAAATTTCAAACTCAAAATATGGTTTTTTGGGGAAAAGTGCCAAAAACGGGCATTTTTAGGAATAGTAGTATTGGTTTTCGAGGGTTTTCGACTAGAAGCGTTGAACTTTTGTTCAGAGCAGGGATAGGATTTTTTGTAGCCAGTTCAATTCCCAGCAACTGGGTATAGTTGAAAGTTGGTTTCAAAACTTCAATCGCAAAGGAATTTCAACTTTTATGAAAAAAATTAGAGAGAATAAGAGGAGAAATAATTGAAAGAGGAAATCGATGGAACTCTGATGAGAGGATCCTCCAGGTGTGCATAACAATCCAAAACGTCCGACAGCGCGAAACCTGCGGCGATTTGCAGGCAAAACGACGTTTTTGCGAAAGCTCAACTATTCAAATTTACATTTTCCTCCTTCCGAGCTGAATCGTTTCCATGTAAATTCGACCAGCCAACGCCGGCGTTTTCGTGAAATGTCCTTCGGAATTTTTATATTCATATGTCGTAACCGGTTAGTGCAACCGAGGCGCGTGTTTTTACCGGCAATTTCGAAAAATATTATTTTGAAACTATCCATCGAAGCGGAAGCGACTTTAGACATTTTCTCCAGAAGACGGCAGCATCACAGGTGTTCCCACGCTGAGCATATTATGCAGATGCTGGGATTCAAATATTGTTAACCGGTTATAACACACAGTGCTTCACATTTCGAAGCGTACATTTTTGATCAAATGCATGATACATCATGTGATTTTTGGCATCACTGATCAAAGACATGCCTATACCTGGGGAGGTAATTTATTCAAATTACCTATAGATTTTCAATTGCATTGTTTCAACTGGTCACAAAAATGAACCAATTGAATTGATCTAAAAAATGTTGGTCTAAGCTCGCCAAAAATAGATGTTTTCCTTTATTCACCCAAGTATGCCAGTACAATTTTGTACAGGGGATTTCAGGTCAAATTGGGAATTTTCCAAATTAATTTGAGAATTTTTTGGACAGAATTACCTTGGAAATTCTCTAACTGGTTTGGAAAATTCTCAACTTGACTTGTCAATGACATACCTTCTTGATAAAATTGTTAATATTTTTCAAGAGCTATTCACCCTACCAGCCTAACAAGTACGACAGCATATCGTGTTCTAATCAAACCCTCAAAATCCATTGAAATCACAAAAATCGTATAGCATATTTTAGAATCTGTACCAAAACCCACGGATACCTGTGTATTTTAAGATGCCTACCTAGGTACTACTGGTTTTCGTCAGTTCAAAAACTTTATGAAAATCAGAAAATACCACCAGAGGTAAACGAGTCATCGTTATTATTCAATCCCAGGATGAGCTCGCTCGTAGAATGTCATCAACCTCAGGCCGACGTACGGCCGGGGAAAAGGACGATCCAGGATGCAATGACCTTGAAGGCTGTTGTGATTGGAGGAAATGCAGCCCTGGAAGGTTAACCTTTTTCGACGGGGACAGGACAACGAGCGCTGACTAGCGGCAGGCGGCTCAACTAAGAAGCCTAGACGAGCGAAGCCTAGCGGCCACCCAGCGAACTGAGGCGCTTCGGATAGGAGCCGCTAGGGTTCAGGTCGACAGTAAACCTATCGACTGTAAACAACAAACAACAATATGCCAGAGCGCATTCTTCAAGAGCGCACTTGGACTTAAATATTCAAAAATTAGAGGAGGAATGCAAAGCTCATACAGAAAAATGTCGCTTCCCCTTGAAGAGGCCTAATTAGGCGAAAGTCCTCGGGGATAATCATGGATGGACGATGAAGTATCAATCTCTCCCACGCCTCCATCTCAACAGGAATTCAAACATTTTCGGCCAAACGAGGATGCAAAAACCAAAAATTCCCATTTTTAATTTTCAATGTACAATGGGTGCACTCCAGCGAAAATCCTACAACTCAAATTAAACAAAATTATACAAAACCAGTTTTGGGCTACAGTCAATGATCTAATTTGGGCAATCTCACTTAAACTTTAATGTTTTTTTGCAATCCAAGGAACCGGCTGGGATAAATGATCTATATGGGGAAGCTCCAGCATCCTGGTTCCACCACGACTCTGGGGCCACGTCGGCCTCAAAATTTCTTTACCATAATTGATTAACCAGTTTGATTTCAACGTCGGGCCTTTTTTCAAAGAGATAGGATTGTCAAAAATAGAAAAACTGGATTTTCTTTCATTTTTGGTGAAATTGGTCCCTATGTCGGGGTAACAAAGTCTGAAAATTCTTGGACACAACTTAGTTAAGTGAGGAGAAGGCTAAACCAGCAATATTGGCAGGCATGGCGGGTTAAGGTATATCACTACGCCTTGGTAGACGGATAAAAGGGGTGTTCATGATCGAATCATCAGTAGTTTTCAGACTTGGAACTTGAATATAGGTAGGTACTTGAAAACTTGATTACTTGAGCCAATTAAAAAAAAATCATTTAAGAATTTTATGCTTCCCAGAAACTAATTGAAGGTTCTCGAATTTAAAGCCAATATTTCGCAATTGACCCTGCAAGAGGGAAATATTCCAAATAATTTGTAACTACTAATTGCACAAGATCATTAGCTTCCGTGAAATGAATTCCCCCGAGTATTTCATTTTTCGAGCAAAATGGGAAATTTTCATGCTGGCAATGAAGTTTTACTCTATTCCAGCTCTTCCAGTTTCCTCTGGCGTTCCTTTTTTTCAAAACTGTAGCCAAACAGTCGAAAGGTTCTTATCGCATTAAACTTCGAATTGACCCTTGAAACATCGAAGCTACTGAAAGTTTTAAGAACTTGAAAGATACAATAAAGCGATAAGCGAGGTGAAATGCTTCGAAAAACTTGCGTAACGAAGGACTCGACGAAACTGGTATGGCTGAGATAGTGGGGGAGATAAATACAGGTTCCCAAAGTGGGAGCAGGGTGTAATTATCGGGCGAATAGATTATTTTTAGAGTCCCACCAAGGCGGAGAGGAATACAGAACATTGAACCGCCATGCAATGAGGTGCTGACTGCAAAAAATCTGAATTATTTCCATTTACGCAGAAACCGGCGATGCGACGGCGTGTATTGTACAAGGTTTTCACACTTAAGATTGTCCTCTTCTAAGGGGTCAATTTTTTAGTTAATTTGCTACCATTCTCGTTCCATAAATGTTTCTGTGAAGTACACTTTTTTCCCTTTTGAAATTGTATCGTGCTCCCGACTTTGCCTCAGTAAAACGGCGATAACTCCCATAAATTTCGAGGCAACTACAAAAATTAGGATACCGTCGGAAAGCCCGTTAAATTTCCCATAATCCAATGGTATTTGCACCTTTCTTTAGTTCTGAATAAAACGTTAAAAAAATGGTAATTTTTGCAAACTGAGCAATTCTCAACTTTGGCCCATTTTTTTGCCTATTTGGTTTAATGCTAGAAACCTGAGAATCCTGCGAGTTTATAGGAAATTTAACGGGCTTTCCAACGGTATCCTGGTTTTTTCTGTTGCCTCAAAATTTCAGGGGCTCATGGCCATTTTATTGAGACGAGGTCGAAAAAACGGAACAATCTCCAAAGCGAAGTGTACATTCCCTCGGGCTCACAGAAACTTTCATAGAACAAAAATTGTGGCAAATAAGCTGAAGAATCGAACCCTTCAAGGAAAGTAAACCGAAGTGTGAACACCCTGTATACCCACCCAAATGACCATCAACATCATGATAATTCATTACCTCGAGTCAGGATGACGATTTTGTTCAATGCATGAAGATGAATAGGATCGGTTTGGGTAAAATTTCGGTTTTATGGATTAATGGTGTTCACAATGTACATCTCCTCGTGAAAAATAGAAAACCGATTTCCCTCGACTTGGCGTTTCAAGTAGAAAGACGGAAAATAATATAAAATTATTAATCGAGGCACAAAAATGTTTTTTACTCGGGGTTTGGGTGATCTACTCAAAAAATTTAGCCAACCTGAGTTGAAAAATATTCCATTTTCTGAGCGGGGATCCCGAAAACCGTCAAAAAGTCAGGCCAAGCGGAAACACCACCTCGGGCAGACAGTCGTGACATCTCGCGAACGTGATGTGAATTCCCACATTTAGAAGGAGGCGTTGGAAAAGGAAAAAATCCAAGGCTAATAATTGTTACCCATGAGAACGCCCTTGACGAAAGCAGCAGACGATCATTATGCATTATTAGTGCATCGGAATGCCCTATCTTTTCGCGGGGAAAAATAATTAAATCATCAATTTCACTTTGGTGTGATTTGTTAGCTGAGAAAATATCAATTATCGACAATAATTGTCGATTAATTATTAATTAATTATTAATGAACTGAATAATTGTGAAAAACTGGAATATAGACGATGATGAATAATTTATAAATGGAATACTGGCCACAAAAAATGTAATGGAGGATATAGCAAAAAATACCACCTCAGGGTTAAACAATTTTGATATGGTAAAAAAAGAACGATATTGATCCGACGAAAGAGGATAAAACGCAAAAAAAAGGCGAGCGGAAAGAAAGGAGAATATTACGTTATCGGACGAAAAAATGGGAATCAGCATCCGATGAAATTATATGCATTAGCCAGGTAGAGGAAGGGGCTCAATATTGAATCGGAATTAATTTATTTTATCTCATTTTCCTCAACCAAATTGGTCGGCTGCGGGAAAGTCAGGTCGTCCGATTAAATTAGATAGGACGTTTTATCGAAATAAATTCAATGACTGAAACATCCAAATCGAAATATCAAACATCAAAAAGGTAGGCACAGCAATTAGAACTGCCTGGGTTCAATTTAAAAAGGGTTATTAGCGGTATTTACCTACACTGAAATCGATGTGAATGTGTCCGGAGAAATATTAAAAAAATGATAAAAATTGAAAACAATAATTAAGACAAGATTAGTTATTTGACAAATGAAAACACCAGGCTCAAAAAAACGTTATTCAGGATATATCCACATGGATAGAAAACCTTTTGCGCCTGATCTATTTTATGATGAACGCGACCTTGAAGCGAATTTTGGAGTAAAATGCAATTTTCTCAACAATTCTTTAATCATCTCGAGCGACCAAAAAGATTTGCAGCAATTCCAATTTTCGATTCTGACAACATGGGAGGAATGGGGAATTTTCACGGGAAAATTCCAAGCAACGAGGCCCCATGGCGAATTTGCCGACAGAATCCAATCTCGCACATCCCATGCCCGTGAACACCGCAATCGTCTCCCTCTTCGCAGGTTTCGAAATTGAGTCATTTCCGCCTGCACCTGATGGGAAATCGTCCTAGACGGCCTCCAGGCTTTAACTGCCTTCCGAACGTAATGGGAATCCGTAGAACAAGTTGGCCCGATGTCAACGACCCGTCGATATTTCCATCGAAAATTCAGCCGAGAGGTAAACACGGAAAAGTACACAAAAATGACCAAGTTTCCGTACGAAAATCTAGGCATGTTTATTTCAACGAGGAACTGATGCGAAAATTGATGAGAAAGTAAACAGGTACGTCCAGTGGTTGTAAGAAAGAATATTAGAGAAGTAGGAGGGTGAGGGGGTGTGTGGTGGAGGAGAAGGGGGGTAGGTGGTGGTGGAGAAGGGGGGTAATGTAAATTAGAGGAAGAGGGGTGAAGAGGCGATGGAGGAGGAGGAAGAGTAGGAGGAGGAGTAGGGAGGGAAGGAGAGGTGGGGTGGACGAGGAGGTGGTGGAGGAGGAGGGAAGTAGGAGTAGGTGGTGGAGGAGTGGGGAGGAGGAGGCGCAGAAGGAGAATAGCAAGATAAGAAAGCAACCTGAGGCATCGCTACGTGGAAGCTTCAGCTTCCTGGTACCACCACAACTCTGTAGCTTCTCCTCAAAAATGCTCTCCTCAAAAATTCCAGAAATGACTTCAAACTCTGAGTCAATATTTTGAACATTTTCAAATTTCTTCTTGTCATTGGTTTCACGAGTTTTGATTTGCAAACTATATTCTATAAAGAGTATAAGGAAAAAATCAGTAAATACACAGGCACTCCAAAAACAAATAGTTCCATTCAATAAATGAGTAAAAAAATGTTCTATAAAACTGTTTTTTGACTATTTCCAGGATCAGTTTCCCTAAAGATGATACATTTTCTGGCTCTTATTAGTATTCCTTTGGGTTTTAAACGTATTACTACGTACAACCGTACGTACCGCTCGTGGAAATGGAAAAATTTCAAAACTGAAAACTTGTGAACTCCCAGCAATAAGTGATCCTTTGAGATGGACGAATGCTCGGAAAATTTCGATTAGAGTGGACAGCGAAGAAAAATATTTTATTATTCACGAATCCGATACGTCAAACCCAACCTTGGATAAATCCAAGCACTCATACCATACCCCTCAGTCGATGAGGCTTAATTCGTTTTAACCCCATCAAACCTCAGATGGCCAAGCCATTAGCCCAATAGAGAACTGAAAAAAGTTGACTCTAATAAAAATTATATTTCGTCTAAAAGCAGAGCACATAAATTTACGCATCGTATCAGCTAACTGGAGCAGCGAGTAAAGTTGTCGACGTTTATCTGACAGTTTCCGAATCGGAATGTTTGACGCGAGATGGGACCACTTGACAACTGACTGCTGCTGACATCAGCAGGGACAGTTAGCAGAGGCAGTCGACAGCGTAAAGTCACTTCTGCGCTAAAACCGTTTCATCGGCGTAATTCATGGCAGTTCTAGTACGACTTGGCTGATACGAATTCATGTCTGTAAAACATGATATTCCCAGTCTTTCGGTAATTTCCTGAAACAATTTTGACGCTAAAATGAGATTGGTTCTAGCGAATTCGCTCTGACATTTTGAATTTTGCTATAGAGCTACAAGCAAATAGTTTCTAACCAAATTGAAAAATATAAAACCCGAAATTGAAATCTGAAATATTTCGACAGTGAACCTGCAAAACCTCGTAAATTGATTTTTTTGGAAAATGGTGTTTTGAGTTCTGATAAAACAACTCCTTGCGCAACTCCTCGAATCAAGAAAATGGACTCAAGCTGATTTTTCGGCGCTCTTTCACTATCCAAAAGCTGGTCGTGGGGTCGGAACAATTCGTTAATTTACTTGGTCGAGGTCGAAACCATCAAAATTTGAAATTTAATTTCAAAATGGAATTTCAAAAATGAAATTTAATTTCATTGGCGTTTCTATGCCAAGTCCCCATTGTCTCCATTTGCGCAGCCAGCAATGGGAAATTTTTTCACCTTCTCTACAATTTTGGATTTGGAATATAGGTACGAGGTTTTGCGGGTTCACTGTTGATTTTTCATACTTTCTTCGTTATTTTACCTATACTCTTCAAGAAAGTGAATAATGTACAACACGACTTTTATGTAGCCTTCGTTCCTTGTCTTTACACTACAACATGGCCTCTTCTCGAACTTCAAGTGGAGGGGAACAAACTTCCCTAATTGGCTTCTCGACGGAGAAACTTTCGAATTTGTAGCATAATTTATGCGGTTATTTGGTAAATTATCGTTGCGGCAATGTTTTGAATATTGTTCGGTATATTCGTCCGGTTTTCCTATAACTACCGCAGTGATGTCATAATGTCGAACAATCAAAATTAGCCACAAGTTTTCATTTATTCCAAGTTTCGTTGTCAATGTTGCTTTTGTGGTTATTGTTGTTGTTGTCATTGTCGTCGTCGTTGTAGTCGTTGATGTTCTTTGTACCTTTGTTGTAGTTGTCATGGTTGTTGTTTATGTTCCGGTTGTTGTTTTGCAACCTTTAGTGGTTTTGTTGTTGCTGTTGTTGTACTGTTGTTGTAGGTGTTGCTGTTGTTGTTATGTAGTTGTTGCTGTTGTTGTTGTTATTGTTTTTATGCAGTTTTTGCTGTTGTTGTAGTTGCTACTGCTGCTGCTGCTCTTGTTGTTGTTGTTGAAGTTTTTGCTGTTGTTGTAGTTGCTGCTGCTGATGCTGCTGTTGTTGCTGCTGCTGCTCTTGTTGTTGTTGTTGCTGTTGTTGTTGTTGTTGTTGTTGTTGAAGTTGAAGTTTTTTCTGTTGTTGTAGTTGTTGCTGTTGTTGTAGTTGCTGCTGCTGATGCTGCTGTTGTTGTTATAGTCGTTGCTGTGTCTATTGTTGTTGTTGTTGTTGTTGTTGTTGTTGTTGTTGTTGTTGTTGTTGTTGTTGTTGTTGTTGTTGTTGTTGTTGTTGTTGTTGTTGTTGTTGATAGGTAAATAGGCATTAGTACATGGAATTCTTCTCACCAAACTATAGTTGGCTCTCACTTTAGACATGGATCGATTTCTCCCACAACTTCCTTCCGGTTTCCGTCGTCCGGATTTCTACTCGAGATGTTCCGGAACGGAGCCAATCAGCTTTCAAGAAGATCGTCAGCGGGAAATGTTGACCCATCAGTTTTCCAACGTCGATTAAACGTCCGCCCTTTTATCGTCAGATGTCGAGTCTGTAAGTGACGTGAGACGATATCGACCTCTCTCAAACCCCTGACCCAGAATTGGGCAGTTTTGGCCACGAAGGTTCAAAATAGAGTCAGAAGAGCTCTCTCGAATACCCATTCAAGATGTTTGCATCGGGAATTCGAATTTGAGATACGTCATCAATTTTAAGCCATTTTGAGGTCTTGGGATAAGTAGCGATCCAACAGAATTCGTTTCAGGAAAAAATCGTAAAAATTATTTCCAATTTGCGACGAATAACGTCGAGATTAGTGCAGAACGAAGAGAATAAATACAGCGGCTTCGCGATTTTCTCCCTTCTGCTTTCTCAACTTTCGTTTACAGCAGATCAGCAATGGGGCGAGACGTCATTCGTCGTAAGTCACACATGTCGCATCGATAATTTTAGATCTGGCCCTTTCTTCGACTCGAGTCCACGTTTTACGTAACGAGATTCCCACAACGTTCTTTCCCAACGCTAAATCCGATGGAACCAAAAATAAAATTCCTTCCCCTGTCGCGACTTTGACATTGAGTTTGCGTCAGAAGAGATTTTCGATCGACGTCTTGTCGGGATTCTTGACGATCGATCGAGGCGGTTATTTCTCGATTTTGTAAAATCGGCGATGGTATGAATCCTGAGATAACCGTAGATAAAGTACCTATCGAAATTCAGCATAAGAAATAGGTAAACTAAGAAGAACCACCAGGACACCAGAAGGATTTTGCACAATCCCAATACGTCATTCTCTCGATGAGGGCCACCACTCCGAAAGCGCTCGAGCTTTGATAAATAATCATTTTGAGAGGAGGTCGTCACTTATCTCTCACTCTCAACCTCTCAAAATGGAACGGGAAGCGACAATCGCGACAAATATTTTTTGGTACACTTCATCCTTCTTCAACATCCGATATAAGCCTCGACAGTTTCAAATGATTTGAATCAAATCACAGTTAATATGATTAGATGTTATCTCACAGGGACGAAGTTTCGAATTATCCCGATCTGTCATGATCAAAACGAGAAACGACTCATGTGGTCCAGCTGCATTGATGATTATTCAAATGTGAAATCTCGACGCGTCCCCTCGGCCGGGAAGACATTCACAAAGGAAATGATCTCAAAGGAGGGGGTCCCTGGTGTCACTAACCCAAAGACCGTAGAACCACTTTAGACCATACAATGGGAAGGATGACGAATTACCTCGGGTCAATCCACTGCATTTCAATAGACCGGTAGTGGTACCCATCTTGATGATTTCCAGTCCGCTCGACTTCGTATCTGTACACTATTCTATTATACCTACGAAGACCAGAATGATGCCTCAAAATCAACTCCCGCCTCGGGGAACCTTGACAAATCTGAAAATAATCCAGCCGGGTTCCACAATTATTGGTGTGAAATGGCCGATGGAATTTCGGATGCCACCAAGACCGACCACAACTGAACGTAAAACAAAACTCTCCCCTTTCCCTCAGCAACCACCAAAAAAGGTTTTTATTGATTTGTGGCGGATAAGGGATTGAAGATCAATTTTTACCATACAATTTCGCTACAGCAGGTAAACCCTTGGAACATCTCGGAGTAACTAGCAACCATACATAGGCGTCTGTATGCAAATAGTTTTACACAATGCCATCACCGGTTTGCATCAGACCTCTCCTGGCATTTTCCTAACTTAATTTTTTCGACATAAATTAATAAAATTATCATCTTCAGACGATAATTTACCGCTCTTCATCGAGAGGGGTGCCGGTCGATTGCACCCACTTTACACCTTGGTCGCCAGAAGTTATGAACCTGGAAAACACTGTGAGGCACACACTTCAACAGCCAATACAAGAGGAGCAAGGACATGGCTGAATTATTCATGCAACCTTCCTCCCACTTTCCCTGCAATCCTCCAGCTCATAACATTCTCGTTTAGTGCTAGGGCCTAGTTCGGTATTTCGAATACGTTGACCCAGCAGATAAGCGAAGCACAAAAAATCTTTTTTTTTCTTTTTGGGACCTTCCTTCGATAATAGAAGCCAGTAGGACGCCAATCCAATTTATTTTTTTTTGCCCCAGGCAGCATTTTTGAATTTTTCTCGTATAGCTCAAACACGAAAACATCAAAAACATGCTGCATTCGCCCAATAGTATCGATTCCATTTCCAAGCGTGAATGCCTTGAATCCCACCAACATAGCTGAGGCCGAGGGGAGTATTTTTCTATAAGGAAGTAGCACTTCGGTAACAACAGGACACATAAACAGAACCATGGCACAAATTGTTGAGCCACTTTTCCATTAGCTCCCGCCAGGACGTCCTGGCTCCGGCCAGCACTTGAAACGTTCTGTTTTCTCAACTTAACCCTGGAAATAGGAGGAAAGGCTGAGAGGAAACCTGAAGGAAGGTTATCACTATGCCAGCGAATACGAGAGATGCGATACTGGAGGGGGCGGCATCGGGTCGATACGCATGATACGCTAGGGCCCGCCAATAACATGAAACCCTCACATTAACGGCAAGTCGGAACGACTATATAATAGAAAAGACAAAATTGAAATAAGAATTTTTTTTAGATTTTGAAACACCTAATAATGTATTTAATTAAATTATATTGCCATCTACAACATCAACGAAAATTCAAAATCGTTCTTCTCTTGCGAAGATGTTAAAAATGCATACAAAACACAGCTTAGCGATTAGAAGACGGAATTTTTCCATTTTTGAAAACGTGAAAATTTTTCAATTTTTCGCGCGAATCTTGCGCTATTTGGAGATAAGGGTAAATACACGAAGAATTGAAATCCAAACATAAAAACCTCAGCTATAGCATTTTTTCAAATCCTTCCAAGCGTTTTCCAGTTTTTTAGCAATTTTTCGCGAAATTTACCGGCCACTTTCTCTCTCAGGGCGCATTCATCCCTCACAAGGCCCTGCCCAACCTTGCGACCCTTGACAAATCTCACAGAGCGATTAATGCATCGCTTAAATGTCAAAACCACACGGCAATTGTACGAGCCGAAGTTGTACCGTCGCATAACCGTCGTCAATAGTAATGCATCAATACACAAATACCCGCTAGTACGATATCTGCAATGATAATTCATCATAACACCTTTATGAACTAGCCGTGTATCTGTGGGACTAGTTCCGACCCTACACCGAGGGCGGCAGGGCACGCCCGGGGCAACTTCGGTTATTGGGCGAAAACCCTACTATACTTACGATTATACTTATTTACGATCTTTTGCTCCTATTATCCATGGGAATAACCAAGGTTTCCCAAGGGAACCCAGTTGGCGAACAAATATTAAATATTTACATATTAAAAATTTCGATTTTCATTATAGCAGGTACAAAAAGGTAGGTAGAAAATTCCAATCAACTGCAATATAAGGTTTCGATAAAACATTAAAAAATGAAAAAAAGTTGGAATGCTGATTGGTAGCGTTCTTTCGAAACGGCAAAAATTATCCGTGAAAGCGGCCGTACGCAGTAAAATTTTTATGAAGCTTTCGCCATGACGTGAATAAAAAATGTTCGAACAGCAAAAAACGATAGAAGACTTTCACTAGCATTTAATAGGCACGAATGCATCGTATGGATTCATCTTGCGATGATTAATTTTTTTTAATTGAATTTGAAGAGAAATTTTATCCGACGAACAAGCTTCTCCAGCAACTTTCAAAATGAATTGAGAGGATTGGGAAGCCCCTGGATGGTTAGGGCTTTTTACAACTCTAGTACCATTCTTGAAATATTCAAAATTGTGAAGGCTCAAAAAATTGAAAAATTTTGAAAAAAAGTTGTGAAAAATTGAAAAATGTAAAATTTATTCTTTCAATTTTTCAGCTAATTCGAATAGTCTGGTCTAGACCACAGTTTTGAGGTAATAAGAACTAAATAAGACAAAATGGCCGTCGATGGGCCTCAATGGACTTCAAAATAGCATCAGCAGGTTAAAATGAACAAGACAAACATACAGAATGGTTTTTATTAACAATTTTCATAAAAACTTAACAATTAATCAACAAGAACTCATCATCCGTCACACCCACAGTCAAGTTGAAATCGGAGGAGAGGCATCCAGAGACCTAGACCAGTTTTAGAGAGAATGGTTAACGAATAAATCAAAAAAAGAGGTAGAAAGTAGCAAGATTTTCTCAAATAAATAAATTTCTGATAGGAGGAAAGATATGTATAATATCCAAAACGCATTCCAGAGGAGGGCCTGATTCAGTATCAATCAGCGAATCCTGCTGATGGAATCAGCCAGCAACACAAAATCGGCGAGCTTAGGCACACTTACAGACAACAGACACTCGTCAGACAAATCACAGCAATCGCATCTTGATGGTGACAATCCAAACTAGCACCATTCTACTTGAAAATCCTTAATAATCTCAAACAACAACGAATCTCGAACAATGCTAATAAAGCTGAATTCCAAAATATTCGAGGAATCGCAATTTCATAAAGGGAGGGCAAATATTCAAAAATTAAAAAGGGCGGAACTGATTATTTTCGAAGATATTTCAATTTTTCAGATTTCAAACGGACACCGCGGAGGAAAGATCGGCCTCCGCCAAAAAACCCGCAGGCACCCCAGCCGCACAATCCTCAGCCGGCTCCACTCCCGAAGATGTCTACCCTAATGAACGGGCAGAAGGGACACCAGAAGCGCGTGCTTTCGACGTGAAAGGAAGTGCTGGGTTGTGCTAAAAGGAGCCAACTGGGTAGCTGGGGACGAAGTTCATTAACTTTATTAGGGAATTTCTGAAGGCAGGTAAGGAACCGGCAGGGGGGAAGGAGTTTAAGTAATGGAATCAGCCTGCGGGGTATATTGGAAAGAGGTGGTGTCAAGTGGAATCACCCTAAAATAAACGGAAATTCGCGGGGCTGGGGTTGAAAAATGAGAGAAGCCGCGAATCATGAGTCGATCGCTGCAGAAATACGTCTGGAGGCTTTCAAGGTGCCATGATTTTTCACTGTTATGGCGAATAAATACTTTTCAAATCCAAAAAACCTAATTTTCAAACCCTTTTCTAAAAAAAATAAAAATTGTATTTTTATTTTATATTTATATATTTTTTAATTATATTTTATTCATTATTTAATAATGAATTTCAAAACATGGAATCGTCACATTTCAGTGTATAAGGTCTAAGGTTTTCAAAAATTGCCGATTAAAAAGCCCGGCGAAAAAAAATTAAATTAAATAAAAAAGTAAATAAACTTACAGTGAAGATTCCTCGATTATTTTGGAAGGCGAACGTCAAACTTGATTTCTCCCTAATCAAATTATAATTGTCCGTTCACATGACTCACATGGCTTCATCAACTGTCGGCCGATGCCATGGGATCCTGTTCTGTGTAATCTTCTTTGTCAGGTACGAGGCGCTTGACCGACGACGTGTCGTCGTTATCGTCGTTTTCCTCGGCGTCGGAACGATTTTCGGAAAATTCCATACTTTCAACAGCCGTTTGAACGTTTTCGCTGATTTCCTCGCAGCTGTCGACTCTTTCTTCATTTTCCGCAGAGCTTTCCTCGAGGACGTCTTCGGCTTTTTGCTGGACGAGGTCGAGCGCCTCGTGGGCGCTGTCCAGAGTCATCAGGGAGGTGCTGCTGGTGGCTATATTGCCAAGATCCGTGTTGCAGGGCTGGACTCTTTGTGTGAGGAATTCTTTGGAATTGCACGGTATCGGACTTGGCGGGGCGCTGACTTCGACGTTATCCAAACTGTTGCCAACGATGACCACTTGAATTTCGGGGGATGCTGGGGTCGAAGGTCCTGCGAGGCGGGAGGCTTCGTCAGCCATCACTTGGATGATACTCTCCTGACTGCCGGTGAAGACAGAGCCGTAATGCCTTAGAATGTCTTTCTTGCACATGGGACACGTTCGGTTTTCTAGCAGCCACGGATCTATGCAAGCTTTGTGGAATTCGTGATTGCATACCAATGTTCGGACAATGTCAGCTGCTTTGTAAGGATCGATGCAGATGGCGCAGCATTCGGATTCGTCGAGAACCAGTTTGTCGTTCGCTTTGATCGTTTTCGTCGGTATCGCCTTCAGAGCTTTCTCGTCGGCTTCCGTGTAGCCGCCGGCTTTTCTTTCGCGAGCCTGAATGTCCCTGTAACGTTGAACGTGGTAGAACACCAGCCAGGCGAGGGAAATCGTCAGAACGATGAAGCACAAGAACGATATGCTGACGAGCTGCATGTTTCGGTCGTGTTGGAAATTGTCGGCGACGCAGGGATTGGCGACGCTCAGGTCGAGGAGTACCGGCACTCCGGAATCCAAGAGCATGATGAGCTCGTCGCCTTTCCACTTGTACGTGAACACGACGCTGATGAGGCCTCGATATTTACTCGCGATCTTCATCCTGCTGAGACGTAGGGAGTCGCGGTTGTTGTAGATGATGACGGCGCTGGCGTTTTCTCTGATCGCGTTTTCGATTTTCGTCTCGACAGTGCAGCCACCACGACGAACCAGAGCGACTCTCTGGTATGAGGTGTTCTGCCATGGCGTCGCGCAGCCGAGGTCTCCGAATCCGTCATAGGCGCGGTACAACTCGCCGCTCGCAGCCAGCGCGTACCCTTCAGCGAACACTCCGATTTCCGACTTGATGGAAATCTCCGACCCTTCTCGGTCCCGGTATGTGATGCCGATGAAGGCCGTCGCATGGCAGTCCTGCGGGTTCGCTTCTGACGTTGAACAAACTGCAAGGAGCAGGAAAGACAGGACCGGCCACGGAGACATCCCTTCGTTGGCTGGAACAGACCGAGACAGAGCCGATGCAACGGTCAGCGCCAGCTGTAGATTCGATAATCGAATTATAATTTACACGTCCCCTCCAATAGGAAAGCGTAACTCGATAAGTCAGGGGCTTCCTTCCGTCCGGTAACCGACTCCCACACGCGGTCTCGTGTTAGGGCCGCATCATCTGTCCACGTGAACTGACCACGCCGTTTGACAACCTGAGACACATTTCTTCGTAGAGTCGGACCGAATCACGTTTTATTTCTGACGTTGGAAACAACTCGTGAAACAAGAAACTTGAGTTAAGCTCCAGCCAATGACCTAAAGTCTTTTCCATCCCTAAAACTCCTCACTTCTCCATTTTTAGGTGTTTCTATTTTGACGTTAAATTTTTTCACGAGATTCGGCCAAGCAGCTAGAATACGAGACATTTTTAATCATTGTAGCCACCTAATTAGTCAAAATCGAATTGCTTTGGTCCGAAAATTTACCTATATGGAAGTATTGTGCGCCTGCGCATCACTGGTTCCCAAACCGTGTGTGGAGGAGGAAGCAGAAAAAATCCTATTACGATAATGCGAGTTTAAAGTTCAATGACATAACGCGGTCTGAGCCTGAGACTGTTTCTGACATAACTTGGAAACGAGCCGACCGGGGCCTATGATATCCGGAAACGGAGGAAGTCGTAAATCAGTCTAGAAGGATTCGCACAGGTCGGCTGGCCAACTGTGCGCCACCGAGGAAACTTTGTCTAAACAGATGCATTATATTCAGCGTTGAATTTTGAAACGCCTCGTTGTCTGCTTGGAAAAAATACATCTCTTCAGTAAGAAACGTAAAACATAAACGTAAAAACGTTTTAGAAAATAATTCAATATAAAATAACAGCTCGTATCGCCAAAGCTTGCCACACTCGTTCCTCAACTATTTTTAAAAATTCAAAAAATCAGAGATAGATGGCAAATATTTACCACGGAAAAATTCCGATTCATAGTGGGATATCTACCTTGTTTGACCATTGGAGATAATTTTCTACGATTCATGATCGGATAAGAGCCGAATATCGAGTACAATGACTCATGACCATGGCCCGAATGAAGTCCAGAAAATCCGTGAAGAACCAACCAAGTGTTACACTTTTTCAATTCGAGCCCGATGCCAGAGGTCAATCATCAAACTATAACCCAATTCAAAATTTCCATTTTAACACGACACATTCGTTAACCAATGAATCCCTCGGATGATTATTTAATTAATCGATCGAAACCAATGCCAAAGAGCCAGATCCAATTTCGTCAGACAAGGTCAATCAGCTCAACAATTGTCAAGGCAACAAGAGGCTTTCAACGCTGAATGGGAAACGCGTGAGCCCCAGGCCCGGGATAATCGATTCGCAGGGAGCAACAGCGGATCCTAATTTCCGGAACGTGGAAATAACAGCTTTCTGCAGATTAGCCGAGGTGGCAGCCACGTCGATCCGACCGAACCTGAAGGGAAAGATCGAATTTGAAAGCTGACGGCTAAATTCATCGGCATATTAAAAGGAAAAGGCAGTTAACTACCGAAGGAAAAACATTTGAAAGACCCTGCCAGGATTTATTGGCACTAGCTTCAGCTATTCGCTTGCAGAAAAATAACGCATCTTAAAAGGAATTTTCCACTCGACGAAATAGACAGCATAAAGTCCTTAAATATCCTTAAACGTCGGTTGGGTAGTTGGGTCTTTCAAACTCACCCAGCTTTGAGACTGAACCCAAAAACTCGAATCACCAACTGAACTCGCTAGCTCAAACCACTAACTCAACTTTCAAACTGAACTCACAAAATAGAACCATAAACTGAACTCTAAAATTCAAATATCGAAGTTAACTCACAAACTCAAAACATTAACTCAACTCTTAAACTAAACCTTTGAACTCTCAAACTCGAACCATAACCTCTACTCTCAAACTCGAATCTCACAAAGAAATCACAAACTCGAACCTCAAACTCAACGCTGCAAATGAACTCGCAAATTCCAATCTCAAACTGAACCTTCATACTTAACCCTCAAGCTCGAAACATCTACTCAACTTTCAAACTGAACCACAAAGTTAACTCTCAAACTCAACTTTCGAACTGAACTCACAAACTCGAACCATAAACTCAACCCTCAAACTAAACATTGAAACTTAACTCTCAAACTTACAAACTCGAACCATAAACTGAACGCTTTAACTCAAATATCAAAGCGAACTCACAAATTCGAACCTCTACTCTCAAACGCGAATCTCAAACTCATCGCTTCAAACTAAACTCAACAAACTCGAACCATAAACTCATCTCTCAAACTGCAAATTCAAATCTCAAACTTCACTCTCAAACCAAACATTCAAACTCAACTCTCAAGCTCAAACCTCAAACTCATCGCTGCAATCGAACTCACAAATTCTAATCTCAAAGTGAACCTTCAAACTTAACTCTCAAACTCGAACCACCAACTCAACTTTCAAACTAAACACTAAAAAATCGACCCACAAACTCATCTTTACAACTTAACCCACAAACCAACTTACATACCGAAATCACAAACTCGAGCCACTAAGTCGTTTTTGTGAGTTGAGTTTGAGGTCCGAATTTGAGAGTTAAGTTTGAAGGTTCAGTTTGGGATTTGAATGTGTGAGAATTCCCATAATTTGAAGTTAAAAACTCAAAAATTGTGGGAAGAGAAATAGTCTATTCCACTGTTAAGGTATAATTGTAGACCGGTTTCGGTTATTACACCATCATCAGTACTTAAAAACGACTGAGGTACATCGAGAAATATCTAGCTTATATACTAAAGCGACAGTATAAGTGAAAGGTGAAAGTGAATGGTGGAAGTGAAAGGTACAAGTGGAGGTGAAAGTTCTACCTAAGTGAAAGGTGCAAGAAGGGAGTGAAAATCCCTTAGTGCCCTGTACATGGTTCCTATTCCTAATAGAAAGTACAAAGGCTTTAACATTCACATCACAAAAACAGACCTTAATTTATGGTTCGAGTTTGTGAGTTAACTTTGATCATTGAGTTTGAGAGTTCAGTTTATGGTTCGAGTTTGTGAGTTAACTTTGATCTTTGAGTTTGAGAGTTGAGTTTATGGTTCGAGTTTTTGAGTTAACTTTGATCTTTGAGTTTGAGGGTTAAGTTTATGGTTCGAGTTTTTGAGTTAACTTTGATTTTTGAGTTTGAGGGTTGAGTTTATGGTTCGAGTTTGTGAGTTAACTTTGATCTTTGAGTTTGAGCGTTCAGTTTATGGTTCGAGTTTGTGAGTTAACTTTGATCTTTGAGTTTGAGAGTTCAGTTTATGGTTCGAGTTTGTGAGTTAACTTTGATCTTTGAGTTTGAGCGTTCAGTTTATGGTTCGAGTTTGTGAGTTAACTTTGATCTTTGAGTTTGAGGGTTCAGTTTCGCGAGCAAGATTCTTCCAAAACCGAACCTATTATTACCTTTTTATTGGTATCAAAATACCCGACTTGCGTACTACCTACTCTAATTTTTTTTTGTTTAGATTTCGTACCTTTTTATATCAGAAACCTGCCTATGAAAAAATATTATAACTTCATCACAATAGAATGACGACGTCATCCTAAACGTGATCCACTTGTTTATCTGCTGGAGAAAATTTCATGAAAAGCAAAATCGCGCCAGACTCGACAAAGGTTACAGTTACTATTCTTTAGCGACCTTTTGTCGTCGTATTACGACCGCGAAGGCAGCTGGACGTGCTAGACTGCGCATAACTATGAATCATGTTATTTACTCGGAAGTAACAATACCTACCGCAAGGCGGCAGAGTAGACGAGCTAAGAATGTTCCACCGGTACTATGTAGATAAAGAATTGAAGAATATTGAGCACGCGATGGGGTAATAAATAAAAAACCGTTTTGGTATATAAATAATCGGTTTTGTCTTAAAACCGAAGAAAATTTCAAAAGTTCGAAACGAGCTAGAGCGATTTCAACAAAGTTTTTTACAAAGCTCATTAAATGAGCTAAATCGCGTGAGTTGCTAAATTTTAGTAACACGACGACTCCGCCCCATCTCAAAACGACTGGAACCCGTACCGGGAAACGACGCAGGCCACCTACGGCACGCCAGATTGCGGGAAGAAGGCCTATTTATGAAAGACGAGCAAGGAAATAGCTATAGGAGAGGGCCGTACGGCCGAAAGCGCTCGGTCCAATACGTGAACAGGGAGACGTCACAGTTTTTACACTATAGAACTCACCCCCGATTTGAACTGGCAAGGCCGCATACAGGCAACTCAAAACTCACCTGAAACAAAAAGAAAAATCAACTTTAAAGTAAAGCCGTTGAAAACAGTCAATAATTAAAACATCAACAAAATCAAATTCGTGATAACGAATTCAGCATAAGCAAAAAAAATCAATAAAACTGATAATCCTCAATTTATTGCCCACTGATGGAATTTGGTTAACAGAAACACGATAAGCGAGAGTTTCATTGGGAATTACGTCCGCAGGCGTTTGACCTCATGACCCGCACCCACTGAAGAATTGATCCGTTCCGGTGCGGCCCCCGGTTCACCACAAGGTGTGAAATGTTAACAATGCCTTTCAACGAAATTCAATTTGAATGTGTTTTTTGTCACATGGAAAATTCAATTTGGACAGTGAAGAATTTCTAGGTTCAGGCACTAAATTCAGGAGTTGGAATACACAGAAAAATAATTTAATAAAAATAAATTTAATATAATTTTTTGAAGAGGTCGATTTTCGGATCGTTTGCCATAATTTTCGATCCACAACAATTTTTCGATATCCAGGAAAAAGCAGATTTCCTTTTTTGCTTCAGACATGTTTTCATGTTTTCGACTTTGTCTCAAGAAAATTGGCATAAGTCCCATAAATTTCGAAGTAGTTACAAAAATGAGGATACGATAGTAAAGCCCATTAATTTCTAATAATCTTACGGCATTCGCAGCTTTCTAGCATCAAGAAAAAGCAAAAAATGAGACCGAAGTTGAAAAACGCTCAATTTGTACAAAATAAATTTAAATAAAGGAAGCAATGAAACAATCCCGCGCATGGTACAGGGAAAACTGGCCCAAAATGTCAGCTTTTTAACGGCACAATAAACATTGCTCCAAAATTTAAGGCATTTATGCCAATTTGTCTTAGGCCAAGTCGAAATCGCAAAAAATCTCTATCTTCAGAAAATCAAACAATTTCAGTCGTTTTTTTAGAAAATCGGAAAATTTCTTAGTTTTAAACAATATTGAGGACGTGATACGAATGGGACGGAAAAAATTAATGAATTAAATTAAAATTAAAAATCACTATCAAAGATGATAAACTTTTTTGGAATTTTTTTAAACAATTCGTTGACAAAAATTGAAAAAGCTGTTTCAACGTTAAGCCGCGGTCAAATCCCGGTCAAATCGTCACTCACTCGGTGAATTCGAACAATTAATGAGAAAAGTGATTTTCCGTGTCGAGCGAATCCGCATGGCGTCTCGTGCTGGCGTCCATTGACCGCTCGTTCGTTCACCTTCCCATGCAAATCCATTGCAGTTCGTCGGCTGTCTTCCTTCATTTCGAAGTTTGTTGACAGCCTCGTTTTACTTCAATTAGAGCCAACAGTCGAAAGCGAATTCGGATCTAATTATAACCTCGGGGTCAACCCGTGTCACATGAGTCGGGTGAAAGCGTCAAAATCACTCAAAGTTAGGTGCAAAAAATATTTCGAATTTTCGTTTTTTGGAAAAATTGTGCAATAAAAATGCCATTAATACACGTTGGCACGTCCTTAAAAAGACATTTCACTTGAAATTTACATAAAATTTCACTGAAACATTTCACTTCGAAATAGTGTCAATAAAATAAAATACTGACACATTAAATTACGCTCAGATTTTTTCACTCAAAATTTTACTCGACATTTTACTTAAAAATCCGACTCAATAGAAGCCGAAAATCTCCGACTCTCAGAATGTATCTTAAAATTTATCCGATATCAGGGAAGCTTCAGATTAACTTCCCCACGGTGGTATTTACATCGAATTTGAAAATCGCGTCAAGAAATTTCGAGCCAAACCGATTAAAAAACAAAATTTTCAAAACTTCTCGGAAAAACCCCCTATCCTATGGTAAGACAAGGGAGAAAGGCGGGAAAAAAACACTCGAAAAATTCGAAGTCCACGGCATCACCTTCAAAAATGAGTTTTTATGTTTTTTCGAAAATGGACCATGCTAATGCCGATTTGGACCCCTTAACCTTTTCCGATCGGATTGCCCAAACAATATGCACCAGGTTGGAGCAAACCACAACTTTTAGGACTAGCTTCATCAAAATCGATCAGTGGTTCGTTTGGTAAAAACCTGGAAATTATCGTACATCATCGCGTGCATGTTATTTTTACTTCCATATTTACAGAGTAAATGGAAGTATTGTGATCGTCCTAAAATCGAGAATCGGAACGGAGCCTCAGAAAAAACTTTTTCTTATACACATTTACTCAGAATCACTTCCTGAACAAGTGTCTGTGTGTCCGTGTGTCCGTCTGTCCGTCTGTCCGTGTGTCCGTCTGTCCGTCTGTCCGTCTGTCCGTCTGTCCGTCTGTGGTCATTTACAAAAATGGCCATATCTCCCTCATTTCTCAACCTTTTTTCAAATTTCTTGAACTGAAATGTTTGTCTCGGCAAGACCTAACACCCTGTTTAATCGGAATTTGGATAACGCACAGTACTTCCGAGATATTTGCATTTTAATTGTTTTCTATTTTATTTTTTTCCGGCCGCAAAAATGAACCGATTTGAGCGTTCTTGGTCTCAAAATCTTCGTTTTACCTTGCAGAATATGTGGATATTTTTTACATTCCGAAAATGTGGCGTTTTTTCATTTTGGGCGAATTTTAAAATTTTAATACTGAATTTTTTGATATTTTTGACCTAAACACTTTCAAAAGCAGTCAAAATATGATCAAATTGTGTCACAATTTTACGTTTCAAAATATGGAAGTATTGTGTGTTATCTACGCACCACTGGTTTCAATTTTAGGCTCAACTTCTTCTGATAACACGTCAGGAAATCAGATATCGAAATCTCAGATGAAAGGTAAAATGCCAAGGCCGTTCGTCCTCATTTCGGGTGCTAAATATATCGCGGGGAACAGCAAAGCAGGCAGGTGGTCCCGATCGACAGCTGGCCAAAGCAGACGCCGCTTTTATTGTCGAGAGCGAAAGGAGTTTGATAACAATGATACCGACAACAACGAGGCTACTATATCACCTATGGGGTGAGGGAGACACGAATAGCCCGAAATGTGTCACTGCGTCGTCTTGACGCATCTAAAAATGGCCATGCCACCCACAAATTTAAACTTTTTTTTTGCCTGAATGTTTGTTGCGTAAAGAAGCATAAACCTCTATATAACCGATTCTTTCCTTTCGATTGCAATCATCCTAAAATCGAGAATTGGAACGGAGCTTCAGAAAAAACTTTTTCTTATACACATTTACTCAGAATAACTTCCCGAACAAGTGTCTGTGTGTCCGTGCGTCCGTCAATCCGTCCGTCCGTCTGGGGTCATTTACAAAAATGACAATAACTCCCTCAATTCTCAACCTTTTTTCAAATTTCTTGGACTGAAATGTTTGTCTCGTCATGACCTAACACCCTGTTTAATCGGAATTCGAATAACTCTCAGAACTTCCGATATATTTGCATTTTTAGTGTTTTCTATTTTATTTTTTTCCGGCCACAAAAATGAACCGATTTGAGCGTTCTTGGTCTTAAAATCTTTGCTTCACTTTGCAGAATATGTGGATATTTTTTTATTCCGATAATGTGGCGTACTTTTATTTTGTGCGAATTTTAAAATTGGAATAGAGAATTTTTTGATATTTTTGAACTAAACACCCTTACAAGCAGTCAAAATATGATCAAATTATGTCACAATTTCACGTTTCAAAATATGGAAGTATTGTGTGTTATCTACGCACCACTGGCTTTACTGGGAATGCGAAAAAAACCGAAATTCATTTGGGGAGTGGGGAGATAAGACTGGGACTTTCGATGTGAAACGGTGTTCGAAAACTGGCATTTGGATAGTCTCGCAAATGGAACGTGTTAACTATTTCTGAGCAACGAAGCTCCGGAACTGTTGTGAAAAAACCATTTCTTGCAGATGGCAAAAGCCTGAATTGAATCAACTGATATACTAAAAACAACAAAATCAAACCTCAGGCCATAGATTCGGCCTGTAAGCATCAAAAGACGAAACGACCTGAAATAAGCAGCCAATAACAGTATTGTTTCAACAAAACAGAAATTTACGACATGCCATTCCAACGTCAACTTCACGATGATGCGTGGGAAAGGGCCTTTCCTCCACTTTTGTCGCATCGCGCAACAGAAAATAAACATCTCCCATCTGGCACGATTCCAGATCGAGCCCGAGACGGTAGATTGTTCTCCATGTTTCGTCCCGAATCAAAAAATGTAAAAGAGGATCGGTTCATTTCGCGAAGAACGTTCGTCTAAAAATAGTCGCTCGAATATTTGTCCAACGGATCGAGGACCTTTATTGCTTTTCGCGCACGATATTCGGATATTTTCCCTCCTTTAATGGCGGGATCATTCGGATATTGCAACTGAGCGATTTTTCCTCGTAAACGAGGTTTTTTTATTTTTTCAACCTTCGAGCGGGGTCGGAAAATAGAATTTCAATTATTGGATGACTCGAATATTGTTCCTCGAGGAGGCATGTACCATCGCGTTATAAAAGGTTATAATAGGTACTTCCATATTTTGATGCATGAACTTTTGGGCCGTATCCATAATGTATTTAATCTGATTTTGTAGCTTTAAAAAAATCAAAAAACGTATAAAAAATCAAATAAGGAAACTTTTAAAAATAAAAAATTAATAAAACCAAAAAAATGATTTGTAAAAAAATAATTAAATGTAATCTTTTAAACAATCAGAAAAACTACATTTTAATAAAAACATAAAAAATTAAATAAAATAATAGCTAATTCATTTGAGCACATAAAGATAGGTACTAGACCCCTTCAATATTGAGAACATAATAAAAATAAGAAATTAATAAAAATACCAAATCATAGACTGAAACCCTCAATATTGCCAATACTAGAGATTCATGTACTGAGTCCCTCAATATTGAGGTGATATCAGTGAAAAATTGAAAACCAGGAATAAATTTGAAAATTTTACTAAACAACGTGGGAAAAATAGGCATGTAAATCATGAAAAATTCGACATTTATTAATGTAATTGATACACAATAATCAATACAATAATTCAAATAATCTATTGATTTTTAATATTGAACTTTTCCCACGTTTATGGGATTATTATCGTAATTTCCCTCCAGACTACAATAATTACTGCCACGCCCGGTACAGAACTGCGGGCATCCAGTCCTCAAGGTCGCATTATCTTCATTCCCTTATCACAAGCCGCAGCCACATAATGACCCCAGTTTCGATACCAATGTTTTTTCCTCAGGGCCCCACCGCCGATGTTTTCCTACCTCAATGATAAGCCATTTCCGCCCTTATCAGTCCAAGTTGAAAGCCGACGGCTGAACAATTGTCTTTCTATCATTAGCGGGTTGGAACTTCTAAGCTTTGTTGCCATACGTCAGCAGGTAGGCCCTTGTTTCGAGATAAGGCCCTTCGCCTTCCGAAGACGAAGTTTCTCGTTCCCCTTTCGACCTTAGCCAGCGAAATGCTCGGTCCGAAATTCCTCAGGTTCTCTTCGACGATAACAAAATAAGAAACAACTGAATTCAGCACTTGAACGAAATTTCCCTTTTTCCGAGAAAGAGAGATTTATTTTTTTGCAGGGAAACTGTCAAGATTGTATTGTATGATGAACAATTGAAAGAAATATATTGGTGGGAAAAAAGCTGAGCAATATTGCTCAGTTGCTGCTTTCAATTATTGAAAACAATGCCTCTCCGAATATATAGCACTCCTCGAAGAGTAATCCGCCATTTGAGCTTTTCTCTCTAACGATTTTAGATTTTCCAGGATATTCCAGAGCTGTTTAAACATGCGCCACCTTCACTGGCAGATTCGTATTATCCGAAGGCTCCTCAAGTGACAGGATTTCCTTCGACGAAGGCTCTGCCCTAACGATCGAAAAGGCAACCCCAGCTGATGCCCTTGATCCCACACGAGGCTTAACCTAACCCACCTGACAGAGGAGGAGGGCAGTTCAGCTTTCGCCGCAAGAATCTCATACGGGTTCCTGCCTAGAAGCTTAGCTGGCTGCTGAACCATCCAGACATCTAACTTGACTATAAAGATAGCTTCCTCAAACTATTACAGTTTATTCGTATAATTTTATCCTACTTAGACGATTTATACCAATATTCATATTTTTATACACTTTTTAAATTGGGAAAATAAGAAACCTCTTGCAAAACCCAAATTATTTTACATGGTAGCAGAGCGTGGTTACTAGTAGGCCAGTTATCTTACATCCTAAATAGAAGAAAATGCTGTAAACCTGCATTATTAACTTAATAATATTAAGGAATGTCATTAGGGTTCATATAAATTGAACAAATCTAGATTTGCAACACTCAAAAACGCCTATAAGCCTAGTAACAGTACAAAAAACTGCAAAATTTCATCACTTTTTTCGATTTCTTGCATAAAATACATTAAAGGAAAGTTTTTTTGATAAACCACATTACTAAAGAAGATTAAATTGTCTACGATTTGAACCAAAATGGAGCTCTGTAGCTCAGGTAGTTTGAAAGTAACGATTTAAGGTGAATTGATAATTTTTTCGAAAAAGTCATTCATAGATTTTAACCCTTAATATCAACGTTTCGGGCAACCGAGTCGCTCATACGTAGAATAAACTAAGCTAAGTCTTACCTTAGTAAGAAAAGAGTTTCTTTCGAAAATAAATCATTCACCGCCCCCTTCCAAAGTCGAGAACACCAGGGCTCGTCAGGGTGAATTTTTAAACACTCCAACACTTTTCCACCCTTTCGAAAGCGATACTTCGTCGTTCCCACGTTATTTTTTCAGGGAAAAACGCAACATTTTTTCTTGCAGCTTCGAACAAGTAGACAAGACGTATTTTATTCAACGATCGCTTTCCTATTCCATGAATTCGAGTAAATGTTAGACACTGACTGGTGAATTTCTCTGTTTTTTAGTCATTTTAGAAACATAGGGGCTAAAAGCTATGCCAAAAAAGCTAGAAAGACGCTTCATAGCCAAAATGAAGAATTTCTCCTAAAATTCTGGAGGATAACCCTCCGTTAATCGAGCGGTAAATCGAGCGGGAAAAACGTGGAAAATACTCAAATAACTCCAAACCCACGGCATCACCTTCAAAATCTGATTTTTTTACAAAAAAGATTCACACAAAAAATTCCGATCCCTTCGAAGTTGGAACAAATCACATCTTTTAAGACCAATTTGGTCGAAATCGGGTTAGCGGTTCAATAGAAATGGCTGAACGTAGAACAGTAAACATTTGTTGATGCCCAATGGCTTTTACAGGCATAAAAACAAATCATGCAACCCTCAAAACAGCAACTAAACACCAAACAAAATAATACAGACGACTCAAAAGTATAAAACAGCAATCGGACGCTTACACGCCTAAAAATACGAAAATTGTTCGACACCTATGTTGTTATGGGGAAGTGCTACGTTGCCGCAGGCTGCCGGTTATTGATAGCGTTCTCGTATCATACGACTTGGTATTGCAGCTGTGTCGTTGGCAGGTGTGCCGTCGGGAATGTTCAATGCTCCTATAGAACGGTACTTCGAATGTCAACACATCTGCTCCGGATAAGGTCAAAAGTGCGAGGTTAAAATCCGACAGAGCGACATTCACAAAACGTCATAAAAACGCGGTTCAATAGGTACCTACTGGCGATTTTTAAGCTCAAGGAAAAAAAAGAAAAATGGAAAACATTTAGGAGCATGCCTGGCCTACCTATTAAAAATATTAAAAAAAAGCTCCTGAATTTATTTATAGAAAATCGTCAATATTTGATGATGAAATCAATTCAATTTTTTCCTTATTTTATTTTTAATTTGCATGATTTAATTTTTTCTGTTTTTTGGTAATTTTTTCTAATTTTTTAACATAAAAATCTTTTATTTTTCATTATTATTTGAAATTTTTTGATATTTTCGCAAATTTGAAATTTGACAAATCATATAGATGCAATATCCTCAAAGTACAAGAGGACTCGGTCTTGAAATGAGGCTACTAAGGTAAAATCTTGACAATAAAGACACCTACTGAACGAAACGAGCGGAAGCAAACAAGTGTTTTCTTCAAATGAAAAAGAGACGACCTTGCTAGCTGCTTTGTCCGAGGAGTTTTTCATTCGGCGATTATAGACGCCCAACTGTCGGGACAGGTGGGATGATGGATGACACAAAGGATCGCAGACAACTCATCGGGCAGAAAGTCTCCACCTGTTGCCAATGATAACAATTCTGCGGAAACATATCGGTAAAGAAACGCCAGAGCGAATCGGCAGCAAATGAAGGGGCAAAACGGGGTAATTCAAGACTCGGGGTCACCAATTTTGAGGTATACCGTTAGTGCAGGCGTTGTAGAAAATAACTGAACTCAAATTCTGCATGGGTTATTAAAATGTTTATAATAAACAAGTTGTGCGCGCCATTACTACATCTTGGGCGATCGGGCCGGCTTCCTAATCACAACCGCCTTTTATTTTGGCGGGAGCGAGCTGCCTCCACTTCGCACCCGCTGATCATCTGTTCTCTCAGCTGATTCTCAAAAAAGCTTATTTTCTGTTGTTCTCGAAGGTTCTGCGGTGTACTTTTCTTTTTGGCTCGAAGTATATGTACGTTATTAATCGGAATGTTCAGATTGAACAATTTTGGAATGCTGATTCATTTCCGGACGCGTAAATAAAAGCTTCATTCGTTCAATTGATGATTGCGACCTATGGTGACGGATTTTTCCTAATTACAGTCCTACTATTTCTTCGTCGCACAATCGGACCGAAGGCATTCTACAGTTCTCGTCAGTTCTCGTAAATCGTGTCCGAAAATCACATCAATATCAACGTCTCACACAGGTCAGAGATTACAGATATTATGTATTGATGACACAGATGAGAGCCTGCAATAATGTTTGAGAAAATGATACCTAATAAGCGTAGCGCTTTACCCCTTAAGTGCAATCCTTATTATCTTTCTTTATTTTTATAGCTGGCTTTCTTTATTATAAATATTTAAAAGCCAGGAAATCGCTGCTATTTTATAAAAATTCAAATACCAGGAAACCACTTCTATATTCGAAGGAAGAACTTTGCACTCGACATCTCACGAGGCCCGAAAATACGATTTCCTTCGGACGGAGAACATTAGTAAGAGTGGAGGCGACGATGTTCAACGTTGCATTTGGAAAATATTCCCCGGATACATAAATTGAAACCTTCAGAATCGACACTTGCAAGACGTTAGTGACTAAGGAGTGAAATCGTTTCCTTTTCAAAGCGAGAGATTTGCGTTCTTAAAACATGAAAGACTTTCTCCTAGTCTTTGATAGTCGGCTCGCGATGAATGGCGAGTTAACTATGAAAACGTGGCTGGTTAAACTCGTAACAAAATACCCAAGTCCGACGGGATGAATAACTTTACGAGGATGAACCCCCTCCCATCTATTCGCATGATCTATGAAAGTGGGAGAATGTTAGGGCCAACAGGCAGTGAAATAAACCTAACGGCGACCATTGTTAATTCAGAGGAAATACGCAAAGTAAGCCGAGAGTAAACAGAAATCGCAACGAACAATCGTTATGCAGAATCGTGAATGTAGCATAAGCAAAATGGACCGATACAAGTAGGGAAAACCGTGTTTAGAACTCTATCGGGACTGTTCGATACAAGAATAAAAGGGTCTCAACCCCCATCAGGAAGTTATGTACGCACTTCTTTACCCTTTTCAATGGCGAAACAACCCGCTCCCCCCCGATGGAATTCTCTAAAAGCCGCATCGAAGAAAGAAGTCCCAAGAATCAGCGGGACTTGTTCCCTTTTATTGTTCAATATACTACAGGATTCGCCGACTCGGTTTTCCCCGAGAAGATTTACTAAGCCACAAAAAAGTACAATATGATCCACAAAAAAGTAAGGAATGAGAAAATAAAATATGGGCCAGGGGTGGACGGATAATTCCGTATTTTTACGCAATGCATTTCACCTTGTACGGGTTTCACAATATTTTTTATCGTTGATCGGAAAGTGAAGATAAGAGTTATAGGGAAAATGTTTTTGAAACACTTTTATTTATTAATTCCTGGGGAAACGGCCATGTGCCTGGGGGAAGAATGAACGGGAAGAATAGAATGAAAAGAATTATCAAGGATGAGAGAAAAAGTCATAAGATAAAATTTATGTCTACACTTTTGTTGGGCAGATGACGTTATCTAATTTGCGCGAAAAGATATTTTCCTTGTAGTTGATGGTTTACGAAGATATCATCTCAGAAACCCTAGAAAAAGTGGCCTAATAACTCAAAATCCGGCATGATGAGCCAACGAACCAAGAGTTTTGGTTTTGCTCAAGCAGAAGTCCAACGAGACAGCTGAAAAATATTCTTTGCTCCTGAACAAATCTTTTATTGATTTGTCTGTTTGTTATTGATTTTGGATTTGTCGAGATATTGGTTCAGGGCTTCAAAAATCGAAATCGCCTCTCCAGCAGAGGGAGATTTGTTAAATATAAAAGTGACGACATAAACAAGAAACTGGTTCAGCTGGATGGATGAAAAATGTTCATCAAGCTCGCCGGGTCGAACGCGTATGAATTTTTCATAAGCCTCATGATGACGTCACTAGAGATGGCAATGAGTCACTGCGGTTTGACGAGTAGTCATCTAACGACCGGCCGTGGCATGACACTGGCCAATTTCATGACCAACGTGTAATTACAAGGCTGAAAGTGGCCGTGGTAATTTCCAACAGCCTTTGAAGCTCGATTTCTTCAGATTGGTATATGGCTTTTATTACCATTTATTGAGCGGTATCGAGAAGTCGATGAAATTGCCATGTTGGTTAACACGAGGCAGCCGATCCCGATTCAGGTGAAAAGGATATTTTTCTGAACCTCCGTTCCGATTTTCGATATTTAGACTAATATTCACTCTGCAAACGCGGAAGTAACAACGAAATAAAGTTTGAAAAAAGGACCGAAGGCGTAAATTTTTAGAAAATGTTCAGCTTGAGTTGTAAAAGGGTATTTCTAATGGTGTTTTCGAAATAGTGATCACCCAGGCAGCATTTGATGGACAATGTGCAACATCAGGAAACCTACCATCCTCGGCTCCGAATAAATGAATATTCAGCGACAGTAGCTAGTCAGGACCCCACGGCCTCGCCAGGTCAGCTTAGCACTCAACCTCAATTTAGTTCGCCGTGAGGGGTCACCATGGCGAAACGGGAGCAATGGCGAACTGATAGTTTCCATCAACCGTCCGGCATTGAAATGACACTTGGTAAATGATGGTTTATGTTCATCGCCGCAAATTGACGCGATTTCGATGGAAGCTTATCAAGCGTGAAACAGCATTTTGGATCCGTCAGAAGCACGAGAGTTTCTGGATTTATTTGACCTGTACGACACTCTTCTGAAGCGCTAAACACCAAAATCGGACCAAATTTCGAGGAAAATTCCAAGGCATTCTCTCTCCTCCGAGGAGCTGGTTGTGTCAGAAGCAGAAAAAATCCCATCAAGAAATTCGAGCCAAACCGATTGAAAAACAAAATTTTCAAAATTTTTCGGAGAAATTCCCTATCTTTATTGGTAATCCAAGCGAGAAACCCGGGGAAATACACAAAATATTTTAAACCCATGATATCATCTTCAAAATTGAGTTTTTATGTTTTTTCGGAAATGGACCGTGCTAATGCCGCCCACTAACCCAACCCTTAACCTTTTCCGATAGGACTGCCCAGACATTATGCTTCAAGTTTGAGCAAACCACAACTTTCAAGACTAGTTTCGTCAAAATCGGATAAGTAGTTCAATACGAAGTCCAGTCACTTTGTATTGAACCGCTGATCCGATTTTGGCGCGGTTGGTCCTGAAAGTTGTGTTTGCTCCAACTTGAGGCATATTGTCAGTGAAATCCTATCAAAGTAGTAAAAATACCAACAAAAAAAAAGTTAATAGAACCAGTGGTGCGTAGATAACTCACAAACTTCCATATTTTGAAACGAAATTTAACCAAAGCAATTTGATTTCGACTGATTTGGAGGCTGAAAAGATCAAAAATGTCAAACACTATGCAAATTTAAAAACCCGCCTAAGACCGAAATACGTTGAATTATCGGAATTTAAAAAATATCCACTTACACTTGTTCAGAGAGTGATTCTGAGTAAAAGAGTTCAAGTGAAAATTTTTTCTGAAGCTCCGATCCGATTCTCGATTTCGGGACGATTACGATACTTCCATTTACTTTAAAATATGGAGGTAATCAAACAATATCTTGAAGCAACGCAAACCGGGATTTTTTATTCCCCTAAATTGGGGGAACCCGGAGGGAAAGGACCTCCTGTATTACGGAAACCCGATGAAAAATGATACTTTTCAATCTCGCAAAATAAATACACATCGGCTCGTATGACGATTGAAAATAAACTCACCGGGGAGAGTCTCCCTTTCGAGGAAATACTTCCAAGACGAGACAATCCCTTCGAATCGATGGCGTCCTCTCCGAATAATAAGGGAAGAAAATTGCAGGGAGGACATTCGGGAGGAACCCCATCGGAAGATACGGAGGGGCCCGGAAACGAGCGAGATGGAAAGCCGTGATTACTTTGCCGGCTGAGGAATTCCCGACGCCAATAAAACCGTTTGTTTCCCCTAATCCTCGACGCCAGGCGTTTTCGACAAACGGCCCGCACGCCAAAATACTAAGGGTTGATTTTCTTGATAATCCAAAGCCTCCGAATGCTCGATGGCAAAGGGGAAGTTAGAAGTTTTAATTAGGCAGTGAGCCGGTTGAAATTTTAAATTCAAGATCATGATTTAGGTTTTAAGGTGGTACAATGTATCAGCTTTCGGTCTCTAGGACCCTTCCCAGCGAAAATCACGAACGGAAATAAGGTAAAATTAAAAAGACGAAAAATGCTCCCGAAAAATATAGAAAATTACAAATTCCCGTGGATGCCGTATTTTGAGGTGATTTTCAACATAATAAGAAATCAACAAAACAACAATTTCCGCTTCGTTCCGGACCATACCATCGGATAAACTGTAAAAAGGTACTCTGCCCCATGTTCTCCTGTGTAAAAAGGTTGTCCCATGTTGTTCTTGGCATTGTTGTTGGAGCATAGTGCACCGATAAACCGAACCGTTCGTGAGTAGTGTAGACGGAATGCGGACACGGACAAGACGATCGGCCCATGAATGATTCACTCTTATGTCCCATGTCCTGTCGGAAATTTTTTTTCAAGAAATGGGATTTTGTACGAAACCCTTCAAAACTGATTTTTAGGCTATTTCCCATACCATTTTTGAAAAATTATTCCAACATCGAAGTAGGTATTTATGAGTGACACACCGCGGGGGTGTAAGGTGTCGTAAGACAAAAAAAAAAAAAAAAACTACAGAACCTACTGAAAAACCAAAGATTTTGTACACAATGATCGTTTCAAGTTTCCAAAAATAGACGATTATTTTAGGAAACTTCAATTGAGCATTCACAAAAGTTTTTGTTTTTATCATTCATTAGATTGCATCAAGGGCTGATTATTTTTCAAATTATGGAAGATGACGACACGCTATTTTACATTATACGTCTTTACATTTTTTCCCCCAGAAATTCAAAAATTTTTGATCCCGAAATTTGTTTTGAAAAAATGATCGAAAACCTTCCTGATAATACTACTAATAGTTTTGTCTTCGAGGATACACGGAACAGAATGTGACGCTCTTCAAATGTTCGAACGCGACTTGAGGCTTACGGCCTCTGGCGATGACATGTGATAAAATCTAGATAACTCCTCCTCGGTGACCCATTTCCAAAGCTTGTCCAGGTCGAGAACATTTCGAGACGAACGATTTTGACATTTTAACGCTTCGGTAATTCAATTTCGACTCTCCTTTCACTGAAACCGATACCAAAGCGATACAAGTCACATGACGAAAAAATAATACGCATACATTCTACTGAGAAATTTGGACTTTTCGAAAAATGCGATGCATTCCTAGCTTTGGGTGAGGAGGGAAAAAAGCAGCTAAAATTGAAAACGATGGCAGGAAGTTGGGGCTGAAAATAAACAGTTTTTGTTTTCTTCAATTTCTCCAACTTTTGATTTTAGTTAACCGCATGGCTCTTGTGGCTTAAATGCCTTGAATATTGCAAAAAAATTATAAGCACAGTTCTTCGTTTTTTGACATTTGCTAAGCTTTTTGGACTATCTAGGCATTTCAACTGATTTTTTTCTGCAAATTCCAGTCAAACCTCAGTCAAACCTCATCACAACGGACGGCCAATTTCTATACTCTTAATTTTTTCAAGAAATGAGCGAGAGTGAGCAAAACTCGCTTGGTCATCCTTTCAAATCCCATAAAATAATAATAAGTGTATATTCCTTCCTAATAAGCGGATTCACAAAAACAATTCCCTGCATTTTTCATTTCTTCGAATTTCTCGTTCGACCTGGTCTAACAATTTTCGCAATTGTCTTTCCCTCGATTTTTCGAAATGCCACATCTCCGAGCAAAACCGGTTTTCGGTCCCGGATGGAAGCGCCCTTTGCAGACGCTAAACGACGATTAATCCATCGCTCTCTGAGGCCAAAGTGACGTCGCGGATGGGAGAAGTTTATTTGTGGAGGAAAAGAGACGGAGACAGTGAAATGGAGGTCGGTGACTCGGATCGAGTAGCCGGCAAGACTGAGGTCGTCGCGTGGAGACGCACGAGATGACCTTTTTTTATATAGACGGAGACAAAAATAAGATGGAAAAAAGACAGCTTCGCTTGACACGGACAGTGGGACAGGTCCACACGTGGTCAGTGTACACGTGTGGTCGCCCTGGGCGTAAGATAATTCGACCTGTGGATGCTTCTTCACTCCCAAAAAATGAAAGTATTGCAATCGCGAAAAAATATGAAAATCGGATCGGGAGTTAGAACGAGAATTTTTTCCTCGCACTTCGTTTGATGAGCGCTTAACCTCTGAAACAGCCTTTCTCTCTCGATTCTCACTTTTTTCGATGCCAATTTTTTTCCTTTTTTACGAAACCGTTCTGCTGCAGTTAAGAAGAAAGTCCTTATAACGAGCAAAGGAAACCGTATAAGGGTAGTTTCCCCATGGAATTAGCCGCGCCAGAAACTATTGTTTACACCAACCGTATGCTGAAAGTTGGTAGGGCAAATTGCGCACATCCAGGCCCAATATTTACCTAAACTGACCTGTTTCCCAATATCGCCCACACGAGGCCGGCTACTTGTTTACTCTGTTTCGATATCATCGCCCTCGCTTAAGCTGCCCCTCTTAACTGGGAAGATTGCATCAGTTAAATTTGCCTTTACAGTACTCAAAAATGTATCTTATTTTCTCTGTTTCAAAACGTTGTAATGTGATTGGAAAAAATATAAAAATTGAAACGGACATTTTGTTGGAACAAAAAATTAAATTTTATTTGACAATTTTTCTAATTGTTTTCATCAACTCTTTAATTTTGTTGAGAACAAGTCAGAATTTTAAAAACTTTCCTACCCGTTAGATGAAAGTAGAAATTTCGGATTTGAATAATTTTACCCTTTTTGATAGTTTGTAGTTCGGCTTTCATCAACTCGATACCGCTATAATTATCGCTACAACCCCTACGAAGCATCGTTAGAATCAGGAAAATCTCCTTGAGACCCCCCCGTGTCGAGTATCTGTTATCTACTCACTTAAAGGCTCATTAGGGCGGAAAAGGCCCGCATTACCTTTAGTGCCGCGCCTCAATTTCCCCTGAAAGCTAAGGGTAGGCCCGCGAGGGTGTGTCCCCGAAGAGGATTTTCGACGAAAACATTTTTGAAAAACATGTCTCAGAACAGGAAATCCCAAGTTCCAAATCGAATATGTTTCCTGACGTTGTAAGCCCCTAAAATCACAATTTGGAAAAACCGAGAAAAAAAATTTTTATCGACAAATAAATCTTGATTAAAAAAATAAAAGTAATAACACTCAAGTGGTCGAGTCAACTAATCAAGCTGTCGAGAAAAAAACTCGAAAATCAGTAGCAAAAATTTTGAAAAATAATTCGTGTAAAATGTATCTATAATTAAGCAAGTTGTAATTATATAATTAAAAATAATTCGCGCTTAATCGAGTCAACTAATCGAATGGCCGAGAAAAATCGACCATAATTAATAACTCTTTGGAAAAAATAATTCGCGCTAAAAATTCATTATTTTTGGTATTTTGAGGAAATTTTATTCAATTTAAAACTCAAAACCCATAATTTGTAAATATTTGAACAAAAAAAACTTCTCCTCGATTGCCAGCAGTAGTGACTATTCATTTTTAATGATTTTTTCGAGCTCCAAAAAATCAGAGGCCACCAGCAACGTTTTCGGACTTCCAGGTGCATAGTATGTATCATAGGATGATGTACCACCGCGTATTAAACGAAGCATCCTTCGACCACCTGTCAAAACGTTCATTCTAGGCACACGGCCCTTTGATGTTCCTGCGCACTATTTTCGCTCTAACTCGAAACGAACGTTTTCGACTATTTTTAGACACCGTTCATCCCCCGTTGTTTACAAGCGGTTCACAGAAGCGAGCAATTTGGAGCCGCCGTTCTTTTTTTCCGACAATCGGATTTTCCCATCCGAATGGCACCGTAAAACCGCGAGAGGACGAAAAAATCGAATATTTATATCGGAAAATAAGCGGCTCGAAGAGGAAATTCAACACGAACAAATTGAAAACGACTTTTATTAAAATGTGTTTCTCGGATACTTCGAAAAGCCATTAGGCAGATGATATAATATTATTAATCGGGTTCAAGAGTCGCCCATAATCAGTCGGGATATTATTGTTTCAAATTTCATTCATTCGGTCATGTCACCACAATGAATTACAAACAATTTTCGAATGTCAATTTCGGACTTTTAATGGTGGAATACGGCCTGTACTGTGTGCCCTGAGTAGCACTGTTCCAAAATGCGTTCAACTCGATGCCTTTTAGAATTTTTGAGTTCAATACTTTCAAGCAAAGTCGTATAATCTTATGGTTTCTCGTTCTGTTACTGGGGGCGATCGGTCGACTCACACGAACTGGATCAAGGCGCCCCGAATCCGAAGTGGGTTGCCAAATTATCGAGTCAAGGTTCGACAGAAATCACTAGCATAACCCGACCGACGGAAGTCGAAACAATAATCATGGAAGTCTTGAAACTTGGAATTTCTTCCATTTTAAATCAGTATTTAAATCAAAATGGCGAACCCATCTCAGGGTGACTGGGCCGAAAAACTGTGAAAGTTATTTTTCTTCAGCTGATTCAGAATTATTCCTCAAAAAATGAATAATCGAATAATTCATTTCCTGATTTTTTTCCGGTTGAATCGGCAGAGCTCTTCGGATACACAGAAAAACAATGCACCCACGTGGAATTTCCGAAAAATGCATTTGAGCTGTTTATCTTGGTCTACCACAGGGAATAATAGCATAATATGCTATTATTAGATTGAGAAGATATTATCTTCCATTATTCAAAATTTCTCGGGACCTCAAAATGAAAATAGTGTCACTCAAAATTCGCCGAAAATGGACGATGAATTGTATGACACGTTTTACACCCTACTTAGCACTTTGGTGCATCTGGTGAGATGCTATCAAGTCATTGCCCAGCTATAACGTTATAACAGCTATACGGCTGGAAGGCGCACGCTCGTTGAGTACCGAACTCACGAAGCGCAACGTGATGAGCCTTCAACCGGTGGAAGACGCCGTTTCCTTCTTTGTATCACAGTTCTTCAGGATAATATAGACTCCATGTTCCAAAATGTTCCTATCTTCATCGTAACAAAAAAAAATTTAAATCCTTCTTAAAACTTATCCATTTTGAATTTTTTTAGGGGCTTGGACGATATTTTTGAAGAAAAATACTTCTGTAAGTTCAAAATCCGAAGAGTAGGGCCGGCGTAATGGATTAAGCGCCGTTCATGCGAAGGGGAGGCGGTCTGGTTTTTTAGCGGTTGGGCGTTTGGTTGCAGGCGGCGTTCGCAGATCAAGGGGGCGGCGTTGCCAAACCCTTGGTAGCAGCGTTGCCAAACCTTTTCTAGCGGCGTTGCCAAACCTTTTCTAGCGGCGTTGCCAAACCTTTTCTAGTGGCGTTGCCAAACCTTATCTTGCGGCGTTGCCAAACCTTTTCTAGCAGTGATGCCAAACCTTATTTAGCGGCGTTGCCAAACCTCCTTTAGCGGCGTTACCAAACCTTTTCTAGCAGTGTTGCCAAAGCTTTTCTAGCGGAGTAGCCTAAAATTTTGTAGCAGTAATGCAAAACCTTCTCTAACAGCGTTACCAAACCTTTTCTAGTAATGTTGCCAAAGCTTTTCTAGCGGCGTGGCCAATTCTTCCCAAGCAGTGTTGCCAAACCTTATCTATTAAATGTTTTAATCGCTAACGGTCAAAATCTTTTGCATAATTTTCCGTGTTGGCAGAAATGTTCAAATGGTCAGTCGAGGATCCTTTCATTTCAAGACTCCCCCTCCTTTTCACTGATCCAGGGGGGGATCTTTTAACCCTGTCTCTTGCACCCTTCGACTCATTTGTCCTCAGAATAGGCCATTCTACTTTGAATAGCGATGGAACGGGCACTCTTAAAGCCCTTAGCGAAAGCGAAAAATACTTGATGAGCATGAGATTGTATCCATAAAAGAAGTGGGGCTCCCCTGCATTCCTCTCAACCCCAGATGTTGAAAACAGGTCTTGAGAAGTGATGTGACTTGGAAAGTGCTGATATACGAAAAGGGGAAGTGATCTGTGAACAGTACACGAGGGGTTCTTGTGGATGTGACATCACGAGAAAGGACGACGATAACGAAACAGCCGGGAGGAAAAATTGAAATAGAAGAAATATTTTTTGAAAATTGCAGCGAAAGTGCAGCGGATGTTGAAATGTCTCCACATTCAGGAGGATCATAGTGTCCGAAAGAAGGGTTCTAAGGCAGAAACCTGTACTCTGAGTAAGGGCTGGCAAAAATTGTTTAAAATAGTGAATAATAAAAAAACTGTTTATATGGTAGGAACTAAAAGCCTCCTAGTATTTGCTCATTGTTTAAAACGATTAAATACAGTTTTATGCATCAAGAACTACAGTTTAACGCTAATATGAGCACTTCTTTGAATGATTCCTTTTTCCAACTATTTTCTCGTATTATTTACTTAGTCGTTTGTATCATGGAGTAAAAAAACGCAAACACTGCCATCACACGAGCAAAAGTCCATAACAAACCAGCCAATGTTGACAAACGCAGTTCCATCCGAATGCTCCCCCGAATAGAAGGGCGGGCAAAGAAACGCGAAACATGTAAATATGAAAGCGGTAAAAAGGAGGGGGACCTTTAATTTGAAAGTTCTTTCTGTCTGCTGAAGGGTCTTTCATAGGCTCCTTTTGACGCTAAAATTACGCAGCTTCCCCAGCGAACGAAAAACCCTTCTCTTGGAACGCAGAAAGACGTCATCCGCTATTTCACCGCTAACGGGAATCCCAGATAGTAATACCACCCTTCAGGAATCATAAGTTTGGTTCAACAAAATTTTGGTAGAAGAACTCTTTTTCTTATAACCCAATGCAAACATAAAACTCAGAATATTTCGACATCGATGTTATCAATAGAAAAAAGAAAATCAGAAATTAAACTTGATGAATGGTTTAGCTGCAATATCAGCCTAAAATTAGTAAAAATGCAAAATCGTTTTTTTTTTTGGAAAAATTTCCATTTTTTAAAAAGATATAACCCACTAAGCTCCGGTTGGGTTTAAATTGTAACAAATTCAATGCTCTTCAAACAAGATTTGAGTTGTTTTCAACAAAAAATCCGTAGTTTTGGAGGTGAGGAGCAAAAACTGAAAATATTCCTAAAATGTAGAAGGTTTTTACTCCTGAGGAAATGACAATAATGCGTCCCCCAATAATTCCCTAATCACTTTACGAATAGTTTTGCTACAGCTGATAGAAAAATAGATACATTACCAATTGTGTAACGAACTGCAGCTGTGAACCAGATTAACATACCTGCAACAACAAGAAAATATTCAAATATTATTTAATAAATAATGACTGCCTAGTAAAAACGTTCTATAAGACTGCATTGTTTATTGCACAAATTGCATTTCTTATTTGTACAAAGATAAAGAAATAAAATCATATTTTGCGAAATTAATGGCATAGGATAGTATTGGATGAGGTAGAGTAGGACAGGATAGAATTGAACTGGATAGGATAAAATAGAATAAGATAGAATAGAAAAGGATCGGATAGGATAAATATGATACGACAGTGCAAAAAATAGCATTATCAAAAAATTCAATTTTGACTGTGGAATAAGGCTAATAATTTCATATGTAAACGATCAGGAAACAAATGAGTGTATTCCAAGCCGAGCAATCGATAGAATTGGAACAACTGATCGTAACTGGATATTGGAACCATCTGTCCTTACTACTGGCCTTGGTCAGTCTTCGAGTGGAAATGACCCTCGAGGGATCATTGCCATTTAACGTCTATTTCTCTTTCTATTGTCGAATCTATTCAGCTCGAAAGGAAGAACAGTTTGAATGCGCTTTCTGTCGATTCAATCGGCGAGATTGACCCAAATGCATTATTCTTGCATTCAAAAAGGGAAATTAGGAGTTAAAAATGCCATTAAAAATGAATTTGTCAAAATTCATTTCCTTGATTTGAAACTTTTCGATATTTAAACTGGTATTTATGACCATACCATCAAATCCAACGGGGTTTTGAATTTAAAGGAAAAATTACATCAACTCCCAACGGGACGAAATGTCCTAAACACGAACCTGAGTCATTCCTGCCAGCTACCTGAATCAAACCGACCGTGAAGAGGAAATTACCCTATTGTTAACAACAAGATGAAACAACAGAAACGAGCAGGACATCACGAAGCAGCGAAATGCTACTAGGGAATAAACCCCAAAGGAAAACATGAGAGCCGAGGTTTTAAGGGAATTAATATTTCAACGGAAGAATCAACATTGCCGGATCGATAGGGGGAACATACCAACTCATCAAATGAAAAAGTACGAAAAATACACGACTGATATTGGAAGTAGAATTGTGGAAGAGAGTTAATAAAATTCTTGGGACACAAAAAATGTGATAAATGGAAATGTATTATTACTACCAACTCTGTAACCGTTGAAAAATGCAAAAGCCTAAACAAACGAAAAACAGGATTATTCAAAAAAAGTGAAATTCGCACTAAGTTGGCGCGTCCTCACTCAGATTCAAGCGCAGAAGATATTTTCAGCGAACGATTGTTTACATTACGTGTTTACCCAGAAGGCGCTAAGTCGCCCTATTGGGATTCTCAAATCGTCGGCTAACTGGGTCAGACCGCTAACCGGCCAACGGCACCCGGCAATTCACACCTGCGTGTACAAGAATCTAGGACTGCCTCATTTGGAAAAAACACTCTACCAATAATATATTTTCCCCTTCGATCAAACTAAGGAAGAGGAGAAAAAAAGGAAGAAAATCGGATAAGACGTTCAGAACGAATTTCTATTATACACTTTCACTCTCTTATTAAATCTACAATCACTTCTGAACGCATCTATTTCACATCTGTCTGTCTGAGCGTTTATGAAGGTGAAGTGGCAACATAAAGTAACTCATAAGTAGGCATCGGATTTTTATGTATTCAAAAATGCCAAACATGTATCATAATATGTTATATATATGTATGTATACACTACATATGTATTCATTTTCGTAAAATATGTAAAAGGTTGAAATATTTTCAAAAAAACAACAGTTTCAAAAACAATTTACAGTAAAGAACAGTAAATGAAGTACGACTATTTCTAGACTTGCTAACGAACATTGCTAACAGCTTCTTGGGCGTTTCAGCTCATTTGCATTTAATCTATCCGACGGATCTCAAGCACAAAGGAAACTATGATTACTGATGACAACAAGGAAGCGATTTCACTGATAAGGAATCATTAAAAGCGAATTCTTCAAATGGTATTCGGATGGTTTATAATTTATTTCCAAGAGGAAATATTCGTATGGCAGTGGAGTTGGATTCGACTTCCATATAGAGCAGTCGAGGTCATAAGGAGAGTGGACGATGCACGACCTAACAAAGAAGTTGTCCGGTAACAAAATTAAGTTATGAGCAAAATTATTCACCTAGGCTACCAAACCCACAGAAAACTACAAGGTGGGTTTTGGAATAAATTTTTCGAACGTGCTATTATAATTTTCTTTTTCCCATTCCTTCGTTTTCCTCTAAACACCTCAATACAACAGCAAATTCACAACAAAAAAATTGCAATTATAAAATTTATTTAATAAAAAAATCTGAAAACACTAGTTTTTCAATGCTGATCCTTCGAAAACTCAAAAAAAAATCTCCCAGAATACCAAAAATAAATGTTCTGTCTCCACCTCGCTCTCTATTTTTGCTATTAATCCCTAAAAGACGAGACAAGGTCAACATGAGATAGTGAAACCTTACTCGGCTCCTTGAAGTCTTCGAAGGAGTCAATCCAAGTCAAGGCACTGAGTTTCCCACGATAAGGATCCGCATGTACGCACACGTGTGCTTCCGCCTCGGCGGGCTTATTTATATCACGTTGTACTAAATCCCCGAAAACTGGGTGGTGATAAGTGTCGACGTGAGAAACCGTAATTATTTTTAGACGAGAGAACGCGTTTTTACGAAAATTCCAACCCTTGGGACGTAAAAACAACTACAACGGTTTTTATTTTTGTCCATCTGGATATTTTTCAGGGGAATTCGATCAAAGAGAACCCCTCAATTTGAGACTCGACATAAATGAGTCAATTTTTGGCCTCTGACTCAAAAGCTGTTGAAATTTTGCCATCATGGTAAGGGACTTTTTTGCAACCGATGAAATTTCTTTAAAAACATAAGTAGGGAAACGTTTGGGAAGGGCATACATCGATACCTTGAAGCACAAAGGATATGTCCCAAAACATCGATTTTGAGATTTCGGTACCGAAAGAATCAACTCATCAGGACCAAAATTGATCAAAAACTTATTTTGCGTTTTTCTCATTATGCCATTTTTGGGCATATCCCTTTTGTGCTTTAAGGTATCGACATGTTCTCTACGTGCCAATTTGTAACCGCAGACATGTTTCCGCATGTCTCCGCAGACATGTCTCCCCAGTCGAGAATTGTATCCATAATAGGATCCATGTTTTCCATCGCCCCAGGGTTTTCGACATTGTTTAACCAAATCGTCCATTATAGTTCAACGATGAAGATCATCGAGCAAAAGCATCCCTTAATCAGAAGCTGCCAGAACAGTCGCCCCACAGCAGTAGCATTAATTCAACCCTCGAAGAATCAACTTGCGAAGCGTTTCAAGTCAATATGAGGTTACAGACTGCCCAGACTAGCAGAACTAGCTGGATCAACACATAGTTGCAAGAACCAGCTTAGCTCAACGACGAAATCTAGGTCAAAAGGTATGTTTACCTACAATGAACGAATTCGCTCTATCAATAGGGAAATCCCATTTCCGCGAATACAATGAATACAGAATCATGTTTTCCCATGGACGATAAAGCTGAATATTCAAGGCTGTGAATCAGGAATTGGTTTTTAGCTGGTTCGAGTCACAGGCAGTAAGTAGAGCACTAGGATTGAACAGAAATTCTGGTTAATAGATTATAAAACAATTTTAGAAAAACTTAGACGGCAGAAAAACAAAATTTTATACCGCTTTAGAGAGAGACAAAGAGATTTATTGCGGCGATTTATAGCCAGAGAGGCTGAGAAATTGTAACCGCTTCAAAAATTGGCAAAAATAGTCCAAATTTAGAGGAAGATATAAAAACGTATATTTAAACGCATATATAAACGTGAACAAATTCGCGCAATTATTGTCAAGACACCAAAAACAGCAAAATCGGTCCAGCAGCTCCGGAGATATAGCTCTGCTACGTTTCCAGTAGAAAAGTACTCGAAAAAGGAAAGTACGATGTGCACACACCTGATATTTTCAAGACGGAACAAAATTAGTGTAATGCTCGTTCCTTTTGGTTGGGTGTTACCTACAAAGCACAATGAGATCAAGTGGGATAAGGGAAAAATTTCAATCTCCGGGAGAACTCGAACCTGACACTTCCTGCTGAAACGCCTTTGGGGTTACAGAAGGATGAAAACGCTTTCAAAACTCACGGATGACTCAAAAGATAAACCAATCAGAGACCTTACAATTCATCAGACGACCGGATACAAGAAGAAAGAATGCAGTTTTTACGACTACGACACCGAGATTAGGAATAGCGTAATTTCTGTCGGAATTTATCTTCGTATCGATAAAAAATATGTTCCTTCCTCTAATGTGATGTTTTGACCCTGCTTCCCTATCTCAGTGCGTTATCATTTTCGATGTTATACGATGCGTCCCGACGCACGTTTTACGACTCGGAACGCCTTAATGGGTTTCGTGTCTTTCGATCGATTTACAGGCATCCCATTCCAACCTATTGAGTCATCGCAAAAGGAATGGACGAAATTCGAAAAAAGAATTTTCCGATTGATCAAAACCATGATAAATACAATTCATTAGGAATTACGAGGAGACAGTTCCCAAAATTTAAATGAGAGGATGTCATTAGAGGGCAAAAACCGCCTAAACATGGAGGAACGTTGGAAAATCCTTCATTAAAACGGAGCTAGTTCACAACAGTCCATTAGATGTATTATGCCACCGCATAGAACGCCAATAATTAGAGGGAACGCAGAAAAGGAAAAAGTCATAGCAATCGTACGCGTACAGCCGACACAAAAAGTTCCAACTATTATCCTAATTAATCGCCAGCGACGAGATGATTGAAGCTTCGATTCATGAATTATTCATTTCGAGCGGTAGGTCCTCATTTTGTGAAATACCAAGCTCACACGGTGAGAGGGATTTGGACAATTTTGCCAACGATAGGTGCGTCGATATTTAATACAATAGGTACATCGATGTTTTCACGTGAAACCGATATTTTGAAGATAAATCGATATATCTTTACAGTATATCGATATCTATCACGATATATAGATACTTTAAAATCATACCAATCTTTATTTTCTCGATAGGTACCTATCTCGATATTTCCAAAATACATCGATATTTTCATGATTATTAATTTTTCAAAAATTTCATTGAAATATTATTGCAAAACTTCGATATTTTTGCGAGACACCGATTTTAAGGTGTATCGATAAGGTGTAACGATATATCGATATTCTCACAGTACATCCATATTACTTCCATATTTACAGAGTAAATGGAAGTATTGTGATCGTCCTAAAATCGAGAATCGGAACGGAGCTTCAGAAAAAACTTTTTCTTATACACATTTACTCAGAATCGCTTCCTGAACAAGTGTCTGTGTGTCCGTCTGTCCGTCTGTCCGTCTGTCCGTCTGTCCGTCTGTCCGTCTGTCCGTGTGTCCGTCTGTCCGTCTGTGGTCTTTTACAAAAATGGCCATAACTCCCTCATTTCTCAACCTTTTTTCAAATTTCCTGAACTGAAATGTTTGTCTCGGCAAGACCTAACACCCTGTTTAATCGGAATTTGGATAACGCACAGTACTTCCGATATATTTGCATTTTTAGTGTTTTCTATTTTATTTTTTTCCGGCCACAAAAATGAACCGATTTGAGCGTTCTTGGTCTTAAAATCTTTGTTTTACCTTGCAGAATATGTGGATATTTTTTACAGTCCGAAAATGTGGCATTTTTTCATTTTGGGCGAATTTTAAAATTTTAATAGTGAATTTTTCGATATTTTTGGCCTAAACACCCTTAAAAGCAGTCAAAATATGATCAAATTGTGTCACAATTTTACGTTTCAAAATATGGAAGTATTGTGTGTTATCTACGCACCACTGGTTTTCACGATACATCACTGTTTTCACAAATATACCAATCAATATTTTCACGACACATCGATTTTTCTACGATATACCTGTATTGATCATTTTCACGGTTATCGATATTTTTGGGAAAAAATATTTTACACGATGTATCGATGTTCTCCACGATCTAAGACCTTTAATGCTGACACGAAATTTTTAAAATATTAAATAGGTTCAGAAGATAAAAACAGATATTTCAAAAGATCATTCTCAAGGTTTCAAACGTGAAGAATCAATTGAGTATCGATTCTGAATGGATTTTTTGCGATCTGCCATCAACTTTGAACTCATTCAGGTCATTTTCGTGTCATTCACCCAAGGTGGTCGCATTCCAAACAGAAATAGAAACTGCCTCAAGTGTCAAACTCGCAAACTCGGTCTTATCTTTCCTCAAAAGCTTCTAAACTTACCTGTTCCCGGAGAGATGGAGACACGAGATACCGGCCATGATGAGCCATTCTCCCTGGGTCATTCTTTCTTCAGGCCCATTCGCCCACGAAACGGCCTCACAACCGAACCTCTGAACCAAAACCGAATAGAAAATTCCCCCTTCCGGTATTCTTTTTTACGGCGATTTTCTTCCTCGGCTCGGTTTTTCGCCTAATGAGAGCGTGCTTCCTGCCACATCTGCATTTTTACCTCGATTTTCAAGCCGACAGTCGAAAAACGCGCCTTGCACGACGAGGAAAATCTTGAGATTTTTTACTGCAGGAAATTAGTTTTGTTTGAACGGAACAGTTGACAGCCATCGGATACTGCGTGGTTTGTACCTAAAATTTTGAACCAAATCGGTTAGGATCATATTTGGACTGGTCTGGGAATCACCAAGCCAAAAGAGCCAAATTTAAGACCAACCTTTTCAGATCATTACCGGCTCGCTTTGAACGAAAAAAAAATCGGAAAACACAAAAAAAGTAAAAATGCCGATAGTGCCTAGGCATATCATTATCAATAAATACCTAAAGTCAATATCGAAATTTCAAGTGGGTACATCAAAATCTCAATAATCGGAAAGAAGTTGAAGATATTCGAAAATAGACTAACGAGCAGGCGGAAACGAGATTAGGAAGAACCCGAAAGAAAAGGCGGACAAATCCTCACGAAAGACATTGACCGATGCCTCAAGGTCGGACTCTTCACGTTCCCATTCGGTCGATGGAAATGAGACACCCGATCCTTCGATTCGAGACGCCCCGACGGACGTAATCCGTATCTGCTTATATTAACGACTGTACTTCGAATCGATACTCCGCGTATCGGCGGAATATATAAACGCGGGAAAACTTCACAATGTGAATATGACATATTCAAGACATAGGATAAGGTGCCATCTTATCAACAAACTTAACAAAGTCAACTCACAAACTCACCAAACTCGACCCACAAACTCAACTTACAAAATTCACTTCACAAATCCAACTCGCAAACACATACAAAGTCATCCCACAAACTCAACTTACAAAATCGACTCACAAAAATCAACAAACAAAATCAACTCTCAAACTCAACCCGCGAGCTCAAATGAAACCCAACTCTCAAATCCAACTTACAAACTCAACTTGCAAACTCTACTTTCAAACCTAACTCTCAATTTCAACCTACAAACTCAACTTTCAAACTCGACACACCAACTAAACACTCAAATTCAACGTTCAAAATCCAACTCTCAAATTCAACTCACAAACTCAACTAACAAACTCGACTGGCAAACTGAACTTGCAAACTGAACTTACAAACTTTCAAACTCAACTTGCAAACTGATCAGACAAACTCGACTTTCAATCTCAACTCTCAAATTCAACTTTCAAACTCGACTCAACAACTCAACCTACAAAAAACTGAACTAAAAAACTCGACTTCAAACTCAACTTTCAAAACTCAACTCTCAAACTCGATTCACCAACTCAACCCACAAACTCAAATAACAAACTTGACTTTCAAATTCAACTTGCAAACTCGAGTTCCAAACTCAACTCTCACATTCAACTTACAAACTCAACTCACAAACTCAACTCTCAAACTCGTCTCACCAACCCAACACATAAACACAACTTACAAACTCGATTTTCAAACTCAACTTGCAACCTCAATTTTCGAACTCAGCTCGAACGAGTTGAGCTTGTAGGTTGAGTTTTGTGGGTTGAGTTTAAAAGTTGAATTTGAGAGTTGAGTTAGTGGGTTGAGGTTAAGAGTCGAGTTGGTGAGTTTAGTTTGAAAGCTGAGTTTTTGGGTTGAGTTTGTAAGTTCGGTTTGCAAGTTGAGTTTGCCAGTCGAGTTTGTTAGTTGGGTTTGTGGGTTGAGTTTGTTACCTCAGTTCATGGGTTGAGTTTGAAAGTTATAACATCAGTTTTTCTCCTTTTTAAAAGATGGCATACGAATAAGAAATATTTTCAATATTACCTACACAGGTGCCTACAGTTTCTTCGGTGCAATGAAAAATTCCAGTTTTGAATTGAGAGACGATTCTTGAAGATTTTTTGAGTGTCAAAATTTTCAGAAATGAATCATCTCATCGTGCTCCTAGCTCTGATTCTCGTGTTCTCGGTATAACGGCAACCCATTATTGGTGAAAGTTTACGCGAAAAAGAACAACACGTCAAGGGCCAAAAAAGATCAATGATTCACGCCTAGGGCCAGGAAGCGGGCGGGGCAGGTCCAGTCCTGCAAACCTCGTTTCCTTGAATGTCATAATCTTGGCGTCCTCTCGTCCCACGTATCCTGGCAACCGCCTACTTGACTCTTCGGCTCCGTTTTCGACGGCCGTTTGACGAGCTCATCAATTGCATCACGCTTGTTTCTCGCTTCATTGGGCGAAACGGGCGACGCGCCCCGTGACAGATGGCGTCGGATTTGGATGCTGACAACCACGTGTTTTCAGTATACATAAACCAGTATACCTGGATTGTAGATGGTAAATAAATGGCTGGTCCTAGGCCAATAAATGGCACTTGAATCGACAAAACATATATTGAAATAGGTGTCAAATCGTCAAAATTTTGATTTTTCTAAAAAAAATTGCTATTTGCCAACGGTAAATTGATGATACATCCGATGTTTCCGGTATGTACGTCAGAGTTTCCGGAAAAATAAAAAATTTCAGATGCAATTTTGAGTTGCGCTATTCGCAAATCGTTGCGACTATTCAGTGGGCGAACTGAGAATTTGATTTTAATAAACTAAAAATTTTGCTTCAAAGAACATTTTCGGGGAATTTTCGCTCTTCATTTTGAGTTAGGGTATTACTCATTTCTACATAGTCAGCACTAACAATTACCAACTTCAAAAAATTCTACGTTTTTATTAAAGATACAAAATGGAAAATTTACTGAAAATCTATAAACCACAACAATGAAATCATTTTTGAAAAGGACTATACTGTTAGGCTGAATGAAAAACGAAGGTAGGTATGCGTAAAATAACTGTCGTCTGCCAGTCTGAGTAAACAATACCTACCTACCGATAATCCTTTTGCCGCCGGTAGGTTCGAACTTTTTCCTGGCTTTCACAACTTTCATGGACTTACGGGTTCACCTTTCACTTATGACATTTCCCTTAGGAATTCTCTCCTTTCGCATACTTCATTTCGCACCCAACGTTGAATGACATACCTGAACCCCAATATTTGGAGAGGTATCGGGCGAAAGGTCGTTTGCGCTTTGTGATCGATCGAGTTATTGTACGGAGTTTCAAGAACGCGGCGCATTTATCGAGCTTATTCCCATCGAAAGTATTTGGAATAAAACCGGCCATTATGCAAATATTTTATTTAGGCTCAGCTGCTACGTATTTCGTAATAAACAACGTTTTCAAAACCTCTTATTTAAATAATAATAATAAAAAACCAATTTTAAATAATAAGCAATATCTCAAAAACCTTGCCCTAAACGCCAAAACCGAAAAGTTATTTCAACAGTATACCCATGAGCCTGCTTTACTGATGCGTAAGTAGGAGTAAAATGGGGCTTTCACTTATCAGTTATTATCAGTGGCGTCATCCCCACCGCTCCCTCATGCGCAGACGCACTTCCCCCTCCCTCCAATGTGTGGCGTCATACACATTTAAACCTCTCTCCTGCCACAGTTACTACTGTAGGCCTACGTATGCGGGAGGGGTGGGAAATGACGTCACTGATAATGTCCCTGATAAAATGTCTACACAAAAGAGATAGGTACAAGTGCTGGTAGACATCGAATGCAAGAATATTAGTGTTTCTCTTCAAAACTCAAAAAAATGCAGCACAAAGAACGTTTCATGTTCGACTCACGATGAGTCAGGCCACAACGGACAATAATTGCCGTTCTATTTCACATTGGCCTCCAAGAACTGAAGTGCGTCGGAAGAAAAGGAAGACCAGGAATGACTGACTGACTAGAGGATTCAGTCTCCCGCACAAGAGGCAGGTGCCAGGATGGTTCACACGTAAGGTCTCCGACGGCAAAGTTGACCGTCCAATCATTTTGTTGAGGGAGATGTTTTATGGGAACAAAATCACAGCTTTTTTGTATCCAGTAAAATTTACTATAGATTGATGTACGAGGGATTTCTCCTAAATTTTCTAGATTTTCATGGCCTATCCTAAATTTATGAGACGAACTGTGATTTTTTCCAAATTTATTGTTGTGAGAGGGATTTTAAAGGAACTTTCCGGATTTCCTAAAACTTCCAAACTTTCCAGATTTTATAAAAAATAAAAATTCAAAACTTTGTATAACATAATTTTTGAATAAATTTATGAAACGTGTATGAAAATGTCAACGAAAAATTATGAAAAACAAATTGTTTCTGAAGCTGATTTTTGATTTATTTGTGTAAAGACTGTTTTGTCCGAAGTTGTTTTGAATGGATGGGCGCTTCAAACAAAATGTGTTTTCCAAATGTCATAGAAATATGATGTAGTCATTCCGAACGTTGCAAAACTGATTTAATGCACGTTTTTCAGTATGTGCAGATTTTATTCAAATTTGTCGTATGATCAAAATTTCATTTCCATTGGTGTAAAAGTGAGTTTTATTCAATTTTTCAGGTTCTATCTCTTGTCAAGACAAATCAGGGGTTTTTTGCCGGACGCTATTCAACGTGCGCGTTTGGGGAAGCAGAACGTGTGAATCCGGCCCAGGTATTCAACGGCCTGAGCTCACCTGAGTCGAGGGTGAGCGAGGCCGATGAGATTCTCGGGTTGAAACAGACCACCGAGCTGACTCATTGAGCCGAGGCTCGTATGACGTGTCAGCGAATCCTCGACACCCTCAACATGGGAAGAACATCAGTGAAGTTGGAGAAACTTATTTTGCAAGGCGACCAAAGATTATTTTGTCGATTTTTCGAAATTTCAACGTTTGAATGACAATTTGTACGACCGAAAGGCAGTCAAAAACTGGGAATTTCGTACTAAAAACAGTGGAAATTCGAATAGAGCGGGGAATATGCCAATTCGTGGACTATTCAACAAACTCTCGGCCAGTGTTTTCCTTGTGTCAACAGTTGGAGTCCTAAAATACGGAACGCTGACCTAAATCTGGTTCGCCAAAGTCAACCGTGAAGCAGCCGTTGACCAGATCAAAAGCACAGCCAATCACCAGTGCTGCTTGTCGGCGGTAAACAATTGGAAGGATGAGACAACCCGCGCGTTCAGGGCGCAATCTCGCGGTCGTTCTAATCACGGCCCAGTCAGAACTCGAATAGCAACCAGTTCCTTCAACTCGGAGTACACCTACAATTTCAGAACTGGGCTACATAACCTTGTAAAGCGATGTGTCATTAGCGAGCCGAAAATAGTATCAGGGTCGGCCGATAATAGAACTAGCGAAATAGAAACCGACGGATTCGGAAAAGGAACCGGCGAAGTGTAACGAGGAGAGCTGATACCACGAGAATTTATCGACAAGTATCGAAAACTAGGAGTTTTTGCCTTCGCTGTAAACACTGGATGGAATTTAGCCTTGGAAATATAATTACCTCAAGGCCCGAGTAATTACCTCCTTTCACAAGTCGATACAAACACGTACAAAGAAGTGGAAAAAAATTTCCGAAACCGAAGCGCAAATGAAAAGAAAATTAACACTTCCAGCTTTAGGGTAAGTTGATCAAAGTCCATTTCGACGGTCTCACAGCAACACCCCATATCGTCATTTTCGCAACTTTTCAGGAGAGTCGAAAAACCACCTTCCAATGAATTTCTCCTTTTGTTACCACAAGATTCTTTAAGTGTGGCGCTCTTCACATGGAAAACGCTCTTCTTTATCAACATACAGATGAAATTTCGGAAAAACTTTGTTATTTAAAAAAAAATTGATGATGTGGGGTGTTCAACCTCAGAGCGGTGATGATATGGGGAGTTGACCAATGAAATTCCCAATGGTATCAGAATAATATTTCTTGAATTGTTTTATAACTAAATTTAAAAATCATAATTTCTTTTCTTTTCAGCTTATTGATTGAGTTGCGGTGCATAAAATAACATACACTTTTCCGAATGTGAACATTTTTTAATTTTTTTTGCAATGAATTTTAACATGAAAAAATATTGGTAGAAGTCAAAACGAGTTATAAAATTTAGAAACTTGAACAGCTTAATACTATCATCTTAAATTGTTACCATACCACAGGAATAGGAATAGGTACTTGAGTAGAAAAAATTATCAAAGGCAAACCACTAGTTCAGAGTAGAAACATACTAGAAGAAAAATAGGTAATAGGCACTTAGGTCTGATCACAGAACTTAACTCTTATGGCACAAAAATTAGTAGGAACCTAATAGGAAGTCTTGTAACTTTAGTTGTTAGATCTCAGTCTTGATCTCTCATTAGTGCTTCTTCTTTTTTGAGACCACTTGTTTCTCAGATTCATCTTTTTTATTATTCTTTCTTTTGGCTTCCCTTTGTGAGGCGAGATCATGAGGTAAATTGTCGTAAAATGCGTGAACGTCTTTCGGTAACATAGGTTTCAAGCTCTGCAAATCTCTGTACTTGTCCAGAGTTATTTCGAGGGGTCTTGTGAACAATGCTGGAAAGGAAGCAACTGCGTCGACTTTTCGAGGGCGTTGTGGCAGCTCTGCCAGCTCGTCAGAGTAGTTAAGTTTGAATGTGATACGGCCATTTGGGTTATACTGAATCACCCTGAGATCAGTCACGATAGGGTCTCCAAGACCCTTACCCGGTCGAATTGATGAGTAGATCATTGATTTGCTGAAATCTCTCACAAAGTCATGACTGATCTGCTTTGCTCGATAATGAAATGGATTTTTCCTTGCTTTAATTGAGTGTTCGACAAATTGACTGGGCAAGTGAACATCCAGGTTTTCATAGGATGCCTCAATCCGTGCATGTACAGAGTCACCCTCAGAGTAGGTATGCCCTACTTCAAGGTATTTGTGTGTAATCGTTGTCTGAAAATTCATGCTTAGGTGTAAAAGCGCGTTTGCCAGTATTGCATTTCGGTGCTGGTAGCCACACCCATCAGAAAAAATTACAACCGGCTTTATGCACTCCTGCAAGAGACCAGTAATGTAGTCAACCAAAAAACTGGCGAAAGTTGAAGCACTCAGATCTGAATTGGTTTCGTCAAACCAGTACGACATCACGTCTCTATTTCCCAGGTTGTACACTGTAAAATTGTGCACCGACAATTTTAATTTGTAATAGGCTGCACTGGCACTAATGAGGGGGAGACATTGCACCTTCATCATATCACAGACAATCGCATGAATTTCGCCGTTTTCAGCTCTCTGCTTGTCGTTGTTTTTTTCTCTTTGGGCGTCTTCTTTTCTTCTGATATGATGTTCGTACACGTCTGCTGATAAGTTCTTCATCTCAAATGCCGAGCACGTATCACATCTGTCCTTTCTCGGAGTGAATACAGCGATATTTTTCCTGTCAAGAGTGTGTGCAAAATGCGTTGCCCCCACGCAGCCAACTTCATCCAATAGGCATTGATTGGCATAGGCCTCGTAGACCTGGGCCATTGATCTAAAATCTGTTTGTAAGTACATTTTTTTCGAGTCCTTCCTTATGTAGTGTGATGGCAATTTAGGAAGTTTTTCCAACCAATCATCCAAATATTGTTTTCTGAAGCGTCTTGCAATTCTTGACTGCCCATGCGTGTGGCCATTCTTCTTCTGTTGGCCCTTTTGAAGGTGACTCCCATCAAAATTATTGGCAGACTCGTCAATGTTGTCTTGTTCATGGCATTCATCCAGAGCTGGTTCTTCCTCATTCCCCCCTTCCATAGTGGCCTCCTCAGGAATTAGGGTTCCTCTTGTTTCTTCACGATTTCCACCTAACCAATAACGAACTTCTTCAACAGTGCACCCCAAAGTGGAGAGGAACATGGGTTTACATACAGGAATTTTCTCCCCATCAACATTCAAATAATAGTAATAGGAAATTTTCCTCTGGGAGTGGCCTTCTTCGGACTTGGTGAGACGTCGAGGTTTTGCAGTTTCTGTCAACGTGCGTACGTAATTTCTTTTGGTTTCCCATGACCAAGTCCAAAATTCCTTGAAAATGGCTGTCCTTTTTTCTTCTGTGATTGTCGAGCACTTTCGTTTGTTCTTGAACTTATGACACCCCTTCGAAGTGCAAGGAGGCCCCATTAGACGTTCGCCTCTCGTAACATCTTGAACAACCTTGAATTTTCCTCTCTTCTGCTTCAAACTTGATTTTGATGTTGACGAACCTGGTAGAGGTGCTCTGCGGTATCCAATGTAACTTTTGCCACGCATCCTATTCAATTTGGTGGACTCTCTCTTTTTTTCCTTGATTTTCTCGGGATTGGCATCAGGATTGTCTTCAACATTGATGATGGGGGATGAACACTCTTGGGGAGGAAAGGTACCGTTGACCTCGTCAACCCTGACTGGCTCAACAATGACATCAGAACAGGATGGCAATTGCAGAAGAAAACAGTTTGACTCCATGGCGATGGGGCTGCAAACATCAGGATTGTCTTCAACATTGATGTCGATGGATGAACACTCTTGGGGAGGAAAGGCACCGCTGATCTCGTCAGGGTGGGGTGGGTGAACAGTAACGTCAGAATAAGATTGAAATTGCTGGCACGCGCGGTTTTTGCCCGTGTCATCCTCATGATCAGCTTGTCCAAAAACAAAGCTGGGAGACGGCATATGGGAAGCAAATGGCTCATTTGTGGTGCAATTTATCTCGAGGCTTTCTCCAACTTGTTCAAAGTGAACGAAACTGGCATTCAAAATGTCTATGTATGTAGTATCATCAGCTGGTAAAAGAGGGGTAGCTTCAAATGGCTCTGCTTGTTTCACCCGAGTAATACTCAAATCATTACCAGCGTTTTCATCACAGTTGGTGGGGCAATGGCTCCGATCGAGTTGTGAATAGTTTTGTATGAGGGGATCGCCGGAACTTTCTTTGACCACGGTGGTTGTTTTGGAAGTTTTGGTTTCAACTCGCTCTTTCTTAGTAGGGCTCGAACGAAGGCGAAAAAATGAAGAGTTTTTGATGGTACTGAGGAGCTCGTCTTCTGGTACAAACTCTCTTGAGTTCTCACTGTCGACTTCATCATCTTCTTCTCCTGAGCTCGGAGTGTACTCACTTCCGGATTCCATTGTATCACCCTGTGAGACCTCAGCAAAATGTAACATCAGAAGTAAAAATGATTAATTCCACGTTATTCTTTAACCCCACAGAATCTGTGGGTATTAGTTGAATTTGGGGTTAAAGAATAACGTGGAATTAATCATTTTTACTTCAGCAACAACCCACAACTTCATGAAACCCTAATGTGCAACACCCCACAACTTCAATATAAACTTTGTCAACCAAAAACAAGTCCATAAAAGAAGAAATTCTTCCAACCCATGAGTAGAATTATTCAATAATCTTTCCGAATAGCATTTGAAAGAAAAATATCACCCATAATTGAACTTTTAACTGCGTATAACTTACTTAGTTGTAGCGGTCCTCTTTAGCCGGTCGCCCACTATCACAAATCACCTTATCAAGCTGACGATATGGGGTGTTCTGTGAGTGCTCCAAGATACGGGGTGTTCACTCATTGTCGTTTTACGCGCTCTCTAGGAATATTTCGCAACAACTTCCTAGTTAGTTCGATGCGCTACAAGACGGCGCTTCTAACGACATGTGTAACTCATTTTCGTCAAAAATGACGATGTGGGGTGTTGCTGTGTGACCGTCGTTTCAGGAAATCCTGAAAGTCATCCAACTGTCAGACGGTTCAGATACCGATAATAATGTACCTATAAAACTGGCACTTCGAACAGTTCCATGAGTCTCGCATTCTCGAAATCGTAAAACTCCTCGTAATTATTGTTGGGAAATGTGTAAAAATATGTCTTCGCAGTAAAGTTCATCTTTGTTCCTAACCTTTACTCAGGCCTTAAACTTCGATTTTCAAGTGCTCGGCTTATTATCTTTCGGAGTTGAAGAACCAGTTTTCTCGGGTGCTGCCAGCAGTTCGAGCTAATAATGAAATTACCTCCGACCATCGGTAGAGTTTCGACTTTCGTCGACGTCTGGGCAAAAAAATTAGTTGCTGACGCGTGGTATTTCCGTCTCCGCGATTTCCAACAGTTTTCCTCTTTTGTTCCTTTCGTTAGCAGCTTTTAGGCTAATGATTCCTTCTTCGGAATGGGGAGAAGAGTCGTCGGAGAACTAAGAAACGACTTTTGTCCCGACGTTGAAGTCGCTGATTTGAAAATGTAGTGGGTTTTTTCAATTTTCCGCCGTTATTATTAAGCTATTGAAAAAATTCGCTTTTTGCCGATATTCAGGGCTGCCAACAGATGAGGAAGGGAGGTTTTCTAAAGTACCTATCTACACAGAAAAAGGAAAAACAAGCTAAAAGTCATGATATCAAAAAAATTTGTATTCGCCCCTTTTTCAAGTTTTGGTGAGTTTAAGGGGGTTCTGCTGGACCGATTTTAAATTTTTTGGACCTCGTTCGACCCCATGTTTGCCAATGGGGGCAATTCCAAGATAAAAATTCAATTTAAGGTCCTTTTTCACCCGAAGAAAATCTAAATTGCAAGAGGAATCGAGCATTTTTACAATATGAAAATAAACGGTTTCGATGGATTCATGAGAATGACTGAAAATAGTGGATTTCACATAATTCTGAATTTTGGTACACAACTTCGAGAGGTGAATGAAAAAACACCATGTTCGGCTATCGCAGCAAATTTCTATAATGCCAGAATGACGTGCCTCGTAATGTCATCACAAGGACCTCGTTAACCAGTCTCTGTGGCGCCCATTCCTTTCTTACCAATTCAGCCCATTAGGGGAGACCTCAATCCACGTCAATTGAACACTAATTGCTGGACACCGTAAGAAAGTCGAGTCGAAATACTTCGGTTGTACTAAAGACGTTTCCAAGGATCTTGTAAGTTACGTGAAATCCACAACACAATAATCGAAAGATTTGGTTGAAAAAGTATTGAAAAAAAACCTTTTCAGACCACGATTTTTTCAGTTTTTAGTTTTCTATTTCCACTACTACTCTAAGTCCGCCTCGCTTGTTAAAAATGCTAAAACGATTTGGCACTGAAGGTTTTTCTATTAGGTAGGTGGGTAAGTATCCTTCGAAAAATACCTAAGAATCCATTTCCATACAAATAGCGACCGGCTTTGGGATGGTAATGTTTAATAGGATTCTCCCGCGAATCGTTAATTTCCATGACAAAGATTCAAGGAGAAGTGGTGATGAAAGTTTATCCGATTTTACCATCGGCCGGTCTTTGTTAAAATCTTACCTTTTCCAGTTGAGGGAAGAGTAAAAAGCCGACGAAAAGTATGGGAGAAAAAATTGTTTTGGGATACGCTGTTTACGAGTTATGCGCAAAAACTGTTAACAAGAGTCAAAATCGAGGTTTTTGGGATACCAAAAATTTTGGACAAGGACAGTTCGATAGAATTTTCTGAAAAACAAGTCTTAGGCACCCGTAAATAACTCTAGGAAATGTGTTTTGGAGCTTGTTGTGGGAACAAACCCCCCCCCCCCCCCAAATAACAGACGACTAGGTTTTTTTTTTTTATAAAATCTTTTTTTCAGGCTGAAATAGCTTGCTGAGGAAGATGGCTAGAAATATTAGTCAACAAGACCTGCCTATGCTCGAGCAAGAAAAAATGCCGGTAAAAGACGAAACGTTCGTCAGGAAACAATGGAGTGACTGTAAAATTGAAACGAGAACAAAACCTATTGAGGAAGGGGCTGAAATGCAAAACAGGTCAGCCGCCAGTGTAAGGTCAGTGACTGGAAAGGTCATTTTCAAAGCCAACGACTGCACCACCAGGTAACGACTGTTCTGGCGTCTTCCACATTATGAGTCGGCCGTCTCGCGAGAATTTCAATGCGAGAAATTCAGCAGCCCCAAACAGCCCGAGAATTCATTTTAGTTTGTTACGATTGCACACCATTGCTCACGAGGGATAACGAAGGTACCTCCTAGGACGAGTATTGTAATAGGACCTCCGGAAAAGGCCAGAATTGGCGAAAGCGAAAGAGAAAATTGTAATATTGGGAAATTGGGAAAGTTGGAAAATTGCAATATTGGGACAGCTTCATATCCTCAGTCGCAAACCTACCTAATCTATAGCAGAAAAACTGGCTTTAACTACAATTTTTGAACCCCCACCCCCACCGCACCCCGGTTGGAGGGCATCGTCACCTGTGAAACCGGAAATTGTTCTCATTGCTATGAACACGGCGGGGGAAAAAATACTGCCAGAAACATTGTACCTAGGCATAACAACAGGAAATGCAGGGTTGAAAAATCAATATTCCGTCGACCATATGGCGCGCGTGAGATAACAGACAGGTTCGAGTGTTTATATGGCACCCCAACAACGAAACTGCCCTGTAACCGATCGTGTCAATCGTCCAATTTCCAGTTCAAGAAGCACACAGAGTTACACTCATCCATACAAAAACCGGCGGTGCTCAGATAACACAGAGTACTTCCATATTTTGAGCAACGAAATTTTCAACCAAATCCACGACTGGTTTTGAGGCTACGGAAACCTAAGAAAAATGCAATAATTTGCCAGAATGAAATCACCACTGTTTTGATTTTGAAGTTGGTACACGATACTCCGTCTCATCCGTATGGACAAATACTTCAAACCTTCAAGATTCCTCAGATTCCAATTCAATTCGATAAAATACGATATGGGGCCGTAGTTGTCAAAGGTAGAACAGAACGCCGGGTTGGAGGAAAAAAGGGAATTGGGTGTCAGTTGGGAACTGCACGTTTGAAGACAAAGAACATTCAAATCTGCTCATTTTAAGTAACTCACTTAAAATACTCAAAATAAAGTAAAACTATGCAAGCCAATATCTCGGAAGTACTTAGAGTAATCAAAATTCCTGCTCAACAGGACAATGAGTTCATCAACATTCAACTAACATTCAAGTTCAAGAAATTTGGAAAAAATGTTGAAAACCGAAAGGAAAGTTTTTGAATTGCGCACCAACAATTTCTTCCATTAACCATTTTTTGTAGTACTCGGTCATTTAAAATAGTTCATAAAATCTAGGGGACAACTATTCGGCGGAATGAGCTATTTCCGAGAGATTACACAACAGGGATGAAGTATCATTAACTTGGCAACCTCGACGCAGTTTGGCTGCCAAAGGCTAAACTACACAAAACAGCTCGATACAATCGCATTGCGGAACTTGATTTTCCTCGGTGGATAATTTGTACGAAGATTAGTCACCATCAATGAGCTCATCGAGAAATGTCACCTTTTTAGATAGTGAAAATTATGTTAAAATGCCAGCTAACGATAGGTAGTCACAAAGTCAAGAATTTCAGTTTTAAGGTCATTCCAACGCTGTAGGTAAACGTTGGACAATAAAGCTCCTCAAGGTTCTTACCTATACTAATACTACAACTATTGTAACAGTACTTATATTACAACTATTATAGTACTATTATAGTACTATAATAGTACTGTTATAATACAATGGTACAACTATTGTAGGTACTATACTTTTTCTAAACTAGGTAGGTTTAGTTATCTTCAGAGGGGAACTTAAACTTCTACACATTCCAACAATAAACACCCAAATTTGGTAGCTCTCGTCCCTCGAAGGAAAGTAATTTAATAAGAAACAGCTCTAATGTGTAGATAATCAGTTAAGAAACAAGGAATATTATGATTATTTGCAAAATGTACGGGTTTCTCAATCGTGTTGCAGTCATCTCCAACTTACAACTGTTCGACTGATTAGTTACTTGGCCGATGAACATGTTGTACAACTAAAAATCATGTGAAGCTGATCGGAATGTTAGTTTAGTGGAATCAAGCATAGAAAATAAAAAACTCAAGGTAGCGAATAGGTAGTAAATGTAGGCGAGGGTGTACTTAAACTGCCGAAATTGCATGCCCCATGTTATGCGATGCAGATTCAATTCGGGGATTTTTGATATGTAATTCAATGTGAGAGCGGAATCTTTGGGGAATCAAGCCCCAGGCAAGCGCACCCTCCCTAAAGACCCACCGCTCCGTTTGAAGCAGAAATAGGTGTCCCGAAATTTGGAAACACATCTTCAAAATCGAAGATGATTCAGCTTGATTGTGTGATGCTACTAATGTTCAATGTATTTACTATCGGATGAAATTCTTCAAAAGAATTAATACCCGCTTTGATGCAGGGATGATAACCCTTATTTTTTTGGAATTTTCTGCAAACCACCAATTTTGCAAAAATCAACAATCCGCCCAATCCGACGTTCAAGCCTTATTGCTACTGATATCGGCCTCACCTTCTGATAGTTCCAAGTCGAGTTCGGCCAACTTCTCGCGGACGTCTTCTGGAAGTTTGCCGACGTCGATGTTGAATTCGGCCATCACGGAAACGGCGGTAACACGGACACTGAACAGCGATCACAGAACTTCACGGGAGAACGCGAACCGTCAAACAGCGGACACATCTTTTGCCATTTTTTCGCGTAAAGTAAATATTTTTCCCGAAAGCCAACCCGTCTACCGTGCACTTGTGCGCTCTTCGCTATCTCACTCACACTCGCTTCGCCCAAGCACCGACGGGCAGCCCGACTCCGCCCCTCGCCCCCAGCGACTCTTGTCAGACAGTGTTGCCCGGCGTCGGGGACCAAGTTTCCCTCGAAATCGCAAAGATTCCCGCGCAGTTATATTAGGGATTTTTCTGAGTGATCACTTCGAGATCAAACTCAACTTCGAGTTCAAACTCAACTTCGAAATCAAAGTCGACTTCGAGATCAAAGTCGACTTCGAGATCAAAGTCAACTTCGAGATCAAAGTCAACTTCCAGATCAAACTCAACTTCGAAATCAAAGTCAACTTCGAGATCAAACTCAACTTCGAGATCAAAGTCAACTTCGAGTTCAAACTCAACTTCGAGTTCAAAGTCAACCTCGAGATCAAAGTCAACTTCCAGATCAAAGTAAACTTCGAGATCAAAGTCGACTTCGAGATCAAAGTCAACTTCGAGATCAAACTCAACTTCGAAATCAAAGTCCACTTCGAGATCAAACTCAACTTCGAGATCAAAGACAACTTCGAGATCGAAGTCAGCTTTGAAATCAAAGTCAACTTCGAGATCAAAGTTAACTTCGAGTTCAAAGTCAACTGCGAGATCAAAGTCATCTTCGAGATCAGAATCAACTTCGAGATCAAACTCAACTTCGAGATCAAAGTCAACTTCGAGATCAAAGTCAACTTCGAGATCAAAGTCAACTTCGAGTTCAAAGTCAACATCGAGATCAAAGTCAACATCGAGATCAAAGTGAACTTCGAGATCAAAGTGAAGTTCGAGATCAAACTCAACTTCGAGATCAAAGTCAGCTTCAAGATCAAAGTCAACTTCGAGTTAAAACTTAACTTCGAAATCAAAGTCAACTTCGAGATCAGAATCAACTTCGAGATCAAACTCAACTTCGAGATCAAAGTGAACTTCGAGATCAAACTCAACTTCGAGATCAAACTCAACTTCGAGATCAAAGTGAACTTCGAGATCAAACTCAACTTCGAGATCAAAATGAACTTCGAGATCAAAGTCAACTTTGCGATCGAAGTCAACTTCGAGATCAAAGTCAACTTTGAGATCAAAATGAACTTCGAGATCAAACTCAACTTCAAGTTCAAACTCAACGGTACGGAGGGAAAACTCTGATATGGCAACACTGAGGGAACGAGTTTTTTTGGAAAATTTGCTCAAATAGCCGGAAAAATTAGAACTGGATGAAAAAAGTTCGATGGCTCACAGTGCTTCTGATACATTGGCACTTTCAGTGTCTTTACCTGTATTTTCAGATAGGTTATAAAAAAATTTATTGGCAAATGTATTGTATTTGTGTATGTATTGTTCTAAAAACTTCACATTCCATTGCTCAACAGCGAGATTCTCAATCGAGTTTCGGGCATTGGGAAGAAAACATTCCTCAATTTCGTCCTCGTAACGAAATTTCGACTCGTATGTTGGCACTACTGTTGATAAGGTAGCTTTCATCTGTTATCATCGGAGTGCCACATAATCGCAAATCGCCTTCAGTCGCCGTATGCGTTAATCATTACTGGATCTTTAATTTTCTGTCGGTAAATCATCTTTTTCCGCTATACCAAAATGTTCTACCTTCTCGTACTGTCAGTTTTTCTGAGTATTTTCGGCTTTTCGAACTGCTACTTCATCACTGTGGACGCCCATTCGGAGGAATGCTTCTTCGACCGAGTCAAGCAAGGCACCAAAATGGGACTCCTTTTCGAGACGTCGGAGGGCGGATTTCTCGATATTGACGTCAAAATCTTGGACCCGGACGGCGAAGTTTTGTACCAGGGAGAACGCGAAAGCAGTGGGAAGTATACGTTTTCCGCGCACAAGGATGGCCAGTACACCTACTGCTTCAGCAATCTGATGTCTTCTATGACACCCAAAGTCGTCATGTTCAACATGGAAGTCGGGGAACCGCCGTCGGCCAAAGCCGAGGAAGGGGATCACAATCAGTTGGAAAATATGATCAGGGTAAGAAATTTTGGTTATTCGGTTACTTCATTCGTTCTGGCCGCAATTCCAGGGGTTGATTTCCTTGGAACAACCGAAGTTGCCACGGGCGTGCCCTGCCGCCCTCAAGGAGAGGGTCGGAAGAATACCGACCACTTAGTGCAACTTATGGAGAGTTTGGCCAGTCGCCAATGACTGAAAAACCTGTATCTGTCAGATACCCATTTTGTGAAGGATCAGGATTACACCGGTGGGATTATCCGTTGGGGATTCTGCTGCTAAAATAACTGTTTGTAGGGCTACTTCTGGTGGGGCCTGCCATATTCCCCTGGTATGACCCTATGGAGTCCGCCATATTTTTGTTGAGGTCACGAAAATTGAGGATAATTTTTTTTTAGGATTTGACCGCTGCGCTGACCGGAATCAAACACGAACAGGAATACATGACCGTTCGCGATCGTGTCCATCATGGAATCAACGAGGCCACCAACTCGCGTGTAGTCCTCTGGTACGTTTTTCAGGAACTGAGTCCCTTATAAAGGTTTAAGTAAGATTGAAAGAATCGGTCGAGTAGTTGGGCGAAATATGGCAAGAACGCTCAGTTCACGAATTTCTTCTACCTGCGCCTAAACTACTGTGTCGATTTTGACCATTCGAGGTTTCACAGAATATTTTCGGATTTCAGGTCGTTTTTCGAAGCCCTCGTCCTTATAACAATGACGGTCGGCCAAGTTTACTATCTGAAGAGGTTCTTCGAAGTGCGACGAGTCATATAAAAATTATCATCCCTGGATTTGAGGCATTGAAAAGCGAAGCATCCCTCAAGACTGAAGATCGTTATGACATTTTCGAGGGTCGACCCCCTGGCTGGTCCTATCAGACGAAACGTTTTATTTATTTTGTATTAAAAAGAAATTACGAAATGTCCGAGCATCCGGGAATGTGAACATTTTCTGATATTCGGGGAACTTAGTGAATTTTTCTATCGCGCGATACCACCTGCTGAAAAAGTGTTACAACTGTAAATAGGTATTCTTGGTTGTTTTATAATTTTTTTGTGGTTTTTTCTTTAAACAGCGAATAAAGCTCGATTGTTTGTATGATTCTGTACAAAACCAGACACCGCTCTTTTGGCCATGCCCCTCCCCCCATAATTTTCTGGAATTCGTTCACATAAGTACTACAAACATGATATATTGATACATTTTTGTCATTTTCAATACGGTAGGTTGCTACCTATAAATAGGTTGTTCCCTAATGTTGATTTTTTAAAAGCGATTTAATTTTTGGCCATTTTTTGGCCCTCAAATAAAAATTCTGGGTACGGGCCTGATATTTTGGAGAAAATACTGAAAGATTTTCCGGGATTTGGCAGGTCAGTTTGGTAAGAATAAGATTTGAATGAAAATCGGTTCAGCAATTCAAAAGCTGTTTTGGGAAAACAAGACCGCGAATTACTGCTGGCGTACCTATTCCGTTGATCAAATTTTGAAAAAAACCCGACGATTTTTCGACCAAACAATCAAAAGGAACGCTAGTCGCTATTTTCCAAAAATCTGCGCACTTGAGGTTCTGGGTGGCTACTGTCTAATTTTCAGACTCTTCGATGGCAATTTAGTCCACTTTCAAAAGGCATTTAGGAATCGCCAAAAAACTAGTCCATCTGGGTTATAACAGCCAAAAACTGGAACAAAGTAGAAAATTTGGCGTTTTTTTCGATTTTTGAAAATGTTGCGTTCAGCTCTCGAGATCTCAAAATTGGATTTTCATTGAATGGATCCATTGGGCCAACATTATGAACAAATGGGCAAAAAATCAGGACCGCTGCAAGGTCTGAGGTCACTGGACTACGACCGCAATGCCTACCAATATCACAATATTTATCACAATAATTACAAATCTCGGACTGATTTCTGTGACGGATGGTGAAAATTTACATCGGAAAAATGCTGCATCAGCAGGTGGCGCTCAGCTTTCCCGAACGGAGGATAGTCGAAGCTCAGCCGGACTCATTGACCGGTTCGTGTCGACGCGGCTCGCGAAAACGCCGGTCCGCGCTTTCGCCTTTTTTGACATAAAAAATATGAATTCCTCACAAAAGTTTCTGGACATCTTTTGTAGATGAGCAAATCAGTTCGAAATGGTCTCCACCTGCAGGCGATCCAGGGCGCCGAATGACGTTTCCATTTCTTCGCGACCGAGTTTGAGGTTAGTGAAAGTTGGGAATATTTTCCGCCCCGAGTCGAGAACTTTAATCGATTGTTACTGCCTTGCGCCCTTTGCGAGGCGTTTCGCAAGGATGCAAAAGTGAAACAGATCAATTGTATCGGAGGTACAGGCATAATTGGATTAATGCTTGTCCTAATTTAATGAAAATGTTTCTCAATTGGAAAAAATGATACTTGTGTAAAAGGAATTAGGTATATCGTGTAAGAGGCGCTCATTCGTAAGAGCCTGTGGTGCGTAGATGGTAGATACTTCCATATTTTGATACGTAAATTTCGGAACCAAGGCAATTTGATTTTGGCTGATTTGGGGGCTACAAAGATAAAAAATGTCAAAAAACACATTATGCAAATTTTAAAACACACCTAAAATCGAAATACGTATAGTTGCCGAACTATAACAAATCGCACCCCTCGTGGAATACTGTAACATCTCAATTTTCGGCATAATTTGTATTGAAAGCTATACACATTTTGAGCAAACATTTTTTGGGGTCCGAAAGCATTGTTTGATATAATAATTATATTACCTACATTATATTGCAAGGTAAAACAAAGATTTTAAGACCAAAAACGCTCAAATCGGTTCATTTTTTTGGCCGGAAAAACATTTTTTATTTAATAAAAAAGAAAACACTGTAAATGCAAATATATCGGAAGTACTGTGAGTTATTCAAAGTCAGATTAAACAGAGTGTTAGGTCCTGTCGAAACAAACATTTCAGTTCAAGAAATTTGGAGAAAAGTTGAGAATTGAGGGAGCTATGCCCATTTTTGTACATGACCACATACGGACACACAGACACTTGTTCGGGAAGTGATTCTGAGTAAAAGTGTATAAGAAAAAGTTTAAAATAAATTAATACTAAAGTCGCCCATCAACCTACAACATCCTCCTCAACCAAGAACGGTAGATTTTCAGTAGCGTTGATATTCAATACACTTTTTTGCAAAAAAAAATTTCTATGTTAGGTAACCAATATTTTAAAACTGGTAAACGTGATTTTGAGCGGGGGTACGTCTATTTTACCCACAAACTCGATAACGGCTATCAAGCGCAAAAATACAAAGGATCTTTAGCTAGAATACCTATTTTTCGTTCATCCCAATCGGTGTCGGATCTCAACGATTTCAAATGGAAAAGGTCTTACCTTGAATGAAACGCAGACAAGTTCGGACATGCCTGTAACAAAAAAACAATAATGAAAAAATAGGTGAATTGATGAAAAATGAAAAATTGGTATTTGGTAACTATTTTGGAACCTACATTATTTTTTAAATTTTAAGAATAAATTTTTAAGGTGATGAATAATTTTTAGAATAATTTTAGTTTTTATTTCAATTTTTTAATATTTATTTTATTATATTTTTTATTTTATTTTTTAAAATATAATTTTAGTTTTTATTTCAATTTTATTATTATTATTTTTAATTATATTTAGGTACCTACTATTCATTTTTTAATTTTATTTTTTTTATAATTTTTTTTTATTTTAATTTTTTTCATAATAATTTTTATAATAATAATTATTAACAACATATTTTTAAAGAATGAAATTGATCAGATCAATCAATCAATGGGGAGGATGCTTCAAAATATTGCTGATAGGCGGCTCAAACGTGCTACGAGTAACAGGGGATCAGAATTGGACAGGAGGTCGCTAACGCCTAGAGAAACTGGGCCGAGAAACGGCCGAGAGACTGGGCCGAGATGCGGCCGAGCGGCTCGACCGAGATGCGGCCGAGCGGCTCGACAGAGATGCGGCCGAGCGGCTCGACAGAGATGCGGCCGAGCGGCTCGACCGAGAGACTGGGGCGAAACTCTGCCGAGAGACTAGGCCGAGTTTTTTCGACGCGTAAATTCCAAGAATCGGCTAATACCTAATTTTTGATTCTCGATAGGTGAAATCGTCCATAAAATCACTATTTTAGGACTTACTTTCGTCGAACCGATGGGCGGTTTTCGGCGATACCGACGAGCAGGTCACCAGGAACACCACAATTCACAAAAACCGCACAAAACTATTAAAAAATGGTCGCTCCCTCAACCGGCGCGACGAATCGGACGGACACCAAATCACAACGAGCGAAACGGGACGGGAGAACAATTTTGCCTACACTTTGCACCGAATTTGAGAATCACACCTAGCTGAACACCGATTCGCGGAATTAACACAAACCTTCGCTCGAAAAACGGTAGCAGCAATGCTGTAAACGAATATTATCGATGGAAATTCAACTTGAAGCATTTTTTCTTCGAATAATTGAACGAAAAGTAACAAAATCAACGGACGCGCACTACCGACGCGGAGGGAAGCTGGCGAAAGACTGAGCCGCGGACATGCAATACAGCGGGGGCAGGCGACGATTTGTTGAACATGTACGAGCATGAACATACTCGAACGGGCATGTCGCAGTTCGGAGGCCCGGGGTCCGCGCGGCACTGGTATGCTTACGCCGGGCGGCTCAAGACCGGCGGAATGGCCGGCGGGCGGCTCAAGACCGGCGGAATGGCCGGCGGGCGGCATAGCGGTAGTAAATCGAGGAGCGCTTCGGCTCAAATTTGAAATTTTCTAGGTAACCTAGTATTTAACTTTTTTTGGGGGGGGGGGTCATGGGATTTAGTCATTACCGTTTAAATTACTAAACGTCTGCTGGGGGCCTATTCTGTAAATTTGAAGCAATAAGTATGTCTTGGTAGTCGCTATTGACTCATCACACAAATTGTCATAATATGAATAATGACATGATAATAACTATAATTATAAATATTATTATATAAATGTAAAATATTATTATATAAAATTTATAATAATAATAATATTTAATATTATAATATAAAACTTATATTAATATTATTAGGGTCAAGTGGGGTAATTATGAACAAAGTATGTTTGCGCTTCTGTGAGCAATGGAGAAACCCAAAAGATGTAGCAATCAAATGTTCATACTCTCATTGATAGGTTAAGAATTTTTTTCGCCAATTTGGCAACTCAGATGACGCTATTAAATAGCGTTTTTAATGGGTTTATCAAAAACCTTATCTACAAATTTGACGAACAGTTCTTCAACAGTTAAAAGTACTGATAAATCATTTACCATATCATCTGGCTGAAAAAATTGTGGTAAGTTATTGTTTTCAATCTTTTTACATGCGTTAATTGTTTCTTCGACGGGATTTCACTCAAGTTTTGGCTTATCTCGTTCTCAGTGACTTATTATTCTCTCAGTGAGGGGTAATTATGAACATTGGTTTTCAAACACCATACAGCAGTCAAAAAAAATAGAAAAAACTGTCTCAAAGTGTATTAGGGATGTAAACCGATTGTTCTAGAGAGTTTTCCAGGTTTTTACATGGACTAGGTACTTCAGAGAGCTGTCAGTTTGCAAAATTGTTGCAATTTGTTCATAATTACCCCACTTGACCCTATGCTGTCGTTAGATTTTCCATGGCAAATCGATATTGACTCCTAAAGACATATTGCTCTGAGTTGACAGAATCAAGGACCACTAATATCTGGCTTGCGTCATTACCATCGAACTTCGCACTATCGAATCCCAACTATCGATTATCGAATTTTCGATTTCGATCCTCCAGGCCGGGGAGAGCCTGACACACATTTCACGGAGGAACCCGTTAGGCCATCCCTACCCTACAGGGAGGCCAGACACAGTTCTCTATGTATCCGGCGGGCGCTGTGCATACCCTTCCCGCAGTGCGTTTCTTTCCGACCCATTTACCGCAGCGTGAATTGTTTTCGCCGAAATTTGCCAATTTCCCCCCCGTATATAATACCTTTTACCGTAATTGAAATACCTACGGGTCCGTAAACTAACTGTTTATCATGTGCGGTACGGATTTTTGAAAAGGAAAATTCTTAAATACCCCGTTTTCAATGTTTTTCGTACGAAATTCGCTGTACTGATGTGCAAAAACGGTAAAAACTCTCCAAGTGCCGCGATAAATCACCGAAGCTGTACGAAAAATATCGATCGGTGAGCTAAATCGCCCAGAAAATGTATTATAATGATATATTCCGATTATTTACTGTCATTTTTACAGATTTTTTATTTTTGATGTTATTTTAAAAATATTTGGAATTAATATATTTATTTTATATCAAGCTGTTTAACCAAAATCGATAAAAATTGAAATCAAATTGAGAAATTGAGTTTTTTTTAGGAAAGCTGTAACATGAAAATTCCATTTAATAGGATTATCGAAAAATTGGATCTCTTATACGAAGAAAGTTTTAAGATGCCAAAGCCAAAAGGAAAGGTTTTATGGCAGGTACGTCAGAGTACAAAATCTTTGCAGATTCCTCAATATTTTCCAATTTTTCGATAATTTCCAACAGGCGTAATTTTTTTGATGGGTTGAATCATGCTCGAACGATCTTCCAAAGCCACGTCATGCCTAAGATTGGTTCGAAGAAAGTTCTCCTCACTTTTGTGTTATCTCAGCTAAGGAATCCTATTCGGGAGCTTTAGTTAAGGTTTTTTAAAATAAAATTTATTAATAACATAATTTAATGTTCAATATATTTGTTTTAATATTTAATATTAAAAGTCCTCTAAAAAGAATTGACATTTTTATTTAAATAAACTTTATTCATTCTGGATCGATTTAAAAGAAGTGTAACTTAAATTTTCAAAATTTTTAGATACATTTTTATTTTTACATAGTATTTAGGCTCTTATTTATTTATTCCTTATATTTTTTAATTTAATTATTTTACTTTTTTTATTATTTATTTGTTTAACTGATTTCTCAATCGTGTACCCACCCTGAATCTGAAAAATGACCGTAACTCGATTGAGAATTTTTCAAAATTCTAATGGATTTTTGGTAAGATGCTAGAATGGCACACAATTTCACAGATGATATGGACCTATAGCATTTTCGAGTTGAATTGAGTATTTCGATAACCGAATTGAGAACTTTCCAAAATAATTCGAGAAATTTTCATATTAATTCGAGAATTTTCAATATAAATTTGACAAATTTAATGTAAATTCGATAACCAAATAAAGAACTTTCCAAATTAATTCGAGAAATTTTCATATTAATTGGAATTTTTTTAAATCAATTCGAGAATTTTCAATATAAATTCGACAAATTTAATGTAAATTTGATAACCAAATTGAGAACTTACCAAATTAATTCGAGAAATTTTCATATTAATTGGAATTCTTGTAAATCAATTCGAGAATTTTCAATATAAATTCGACAAATTTAATGTAAATTCGAGAATTTTAATTATCAATTTGCTCGATATCTGACAGTCGCCAAGGAGAGTAACCAATCGGTGAGCCACTTGCGTGCCGCTCAATTGTCGGATGGCCGCTTCCTGGCGAGCCTGCGCGTTAGCTATTGCTCGAGAAGAGGGCCGAGCGGCCGAAAACGCTCATCGCAAACGAACCGCAGAGTAGGTCGTCACCCTCCCAAAAAATTAGGAATTCGGTCACAACTCAACACCGAGCCAATTTGAAATATTTTCGAAATTTATTATTGAATAAGAAGCATAGACATTTATAAATGAACCAAATTGGAATAAGAAGCATATAAATTTATGTCAAAATGAACCAAATTGGAATAAAAAATTTTTATTATTATTTATTCTATCATTTAATAAACCAAACGACGATAACTCCAACAAGCAAGAAAAACACACTTTCACACTCGTTCAAAAATTTTTTCTTTTTTTTGAAAAAAAAAATTGGAATTTCAACAGAAACCATGGCGAGAAAATCGATGGGCCTGACGTACCTGTTGTGGCTGTTCGGCGGCGTGTTCGGCCTACATCACTTCTACCTGGGCCGGGACCTGCAGGGCTTCCTCTGGTGGTGCACGCTCGGCGGCTACGTCGGCGGCTGGCTCCGCGATTTGTTCTACATACCGCAGTACATAAGAGCGGCTAACAACGATGTCGACTACCTCAAGAAATTGTCCGAAAAGATGCGCATGTACAGAACGGTGAGTCGAAAATTCGAAAAAAACCGAAATTCGAAATTCTAGAAAAATATCAAATTTCCCAAACTGTCATTCCAAAATGGGAGAATTGATTTTGAAGTCGTACTCTAGGTACGCAATGTTCAAAACTTGGCCCTCCTCAGGGCTCTATCACGACGTTTTATATTGTTTTAAGTAAGTTTTTTAAATTATTGACATCGAATTGCATTTCGACGTGCCGGGTGTCCCACATTGATGGATAATGTATCCTGATGATGAGATTGAAACCTCTCGAAACGTTGAAGATAAAGAATAAACCGATGAACTGAACGTTGGTGAAATTTGTGGCCGAACTATACCATCCATTTTAGTTTATACCCATGGAGGGTTACAATTGACCACGGAGGGTTACAGTTGACCATAAACCGACCATGGAACGTTACCAGCTTTCCATGGAGGGTTACAAAGAGATTCATTTTGAGTAATTTTGATCCCTTTGACCTGAAATTTTAAGGGTAGACTCTTTTGAAGTTTAGGATTATTACGCTTATTTCTTGATAGAAATGCCAATAACTCTGTACACGCCAATGGTGTAACCCTCCATGGATTCTAAATTTTCAAATTCAATTAAAAATTCGAAGATTGTGATTCCGATCTTTTTCTTGATTTTTTCAATCTTAGGAAGGTCCTAGGAGCATGCAGGATTTTTTTTTTTCAAATTGAAAGTTATTTGGGAATCAACCTTGAAATATTTTCATTTCCCGATTTTTTAATTCGGGGAAATTTGCCAATTTTATTTCAATGTTTCAGCCTCCATTTTCAACGTGGAGATTTTGCGGGACGATATTCGTCTCGTACCTGTGGGGGTCGGTCGTCCACTCTGCCATACCCAAAGAGGATTTCGCCGGGCGGAGTTGGACCGGATTGTACATATTCGTTCCTTTAGGATGTGCCTTAGGTGGGTACGATTTTCTGTATTAATGTGCTGCATTAAATGAAGTAATTTTTGAAATTTTATACTTAGGTAGGTACTAAAAAAATATAAAAATACGAACACAGTGATACCAATAACTCATTTTTGCCAAAAATCGAGTTAATCAGTGTTGCATCGGCATGCAACAGTGATTAACTCGATTTTTTCAAATTTTCAGCAAATCCAAAATACTGGTATCCATGCAAATTAAAAAAAAAATCATTTGCTGCATTGAAATTGAGTAAAAATGTAGAAAAAGTTGGATCATAATCAAAAAGAATAGCTCCACACAATTAACGTGAGAGCTTTCGAATCGCAGCAAAAGATAACGACGTTTACAGCACTAAAAGGTTAAGCAGTGTTGTTCAAAACGGTTTTTGGCAGCTTTTTCTCCCGAATTCGCGCAAACCAGTGGTACCATCAGAATCCCTCGTGGAAAACCTGATCCAGTGATACCAATAACCATTTTTGCCAAAAATCGAGTTAATTAATTTTGCATGCCGAATGACGTTAAACCAAATTAGTAAATCAGAGATAAGATTAATCTCTATCTAACATTTAATGTCAACATTATTATGTAACATAATAAAATTTAATATTACAAACTAGATCACTTCATAAAATTATTTTTCCCACTTCTTTTTTCAAACATTTTGTTGACAACATATTATAGGCACTATTTCGCATTTTCAACAGCTCTTTTCCGAATTTCAGGTGTTTGGTGCGTTGGTAATATCGGACACGAAGAAGGTGCCTTCAAATGGCCATTGTTGGGCGCCTACGCCATGTACCCGTTTTACAAATATTACCCGGGCGAGGTTAGCTTCACCGGTATGATAATGGCCTCGGCGTACGCTTTCGAATGGAAATCGAAACAGTGGAGACGGCAGATCCGTGGCCGGAAGAATATTTTAAGGTAGATTCCCCGGTAAAACACATTTGGAACAACGGTTGTCCGACCGAGAAAACAATCGATCGCAGTAAAATTTTATAACTGCTGCAACAATAAATTGGCGATAAAAATAAATGCGTTTCCTCGGTCTTTTAAGCTCAAAAATCGTATTTTATTCGTATTTTACATTTCAAAACGCTCTCGCAGTCACCATTTTGGAAAATTTGAATTTTCGATAATTTCCCTGAATGGGCACGGTCGAGACAAAAATTTTGAGATGTAACTTCATAGGGTTCCGGTCAGCCGTTTGGGCATAGGTGGTCAGCCAAGGGGGTCTGCTGATCTTTAAAAGCGGGTTTCCCCAAAAAGGAAGCGTCCGACGAAAAAATGCCTTCATACAAAAAATGCTTCAAATTTAATTTCCTATAAGGGCTGTAGGGTCAAGTGGGGTAATTATGAACATGGGGTAATTAAGAACAAAGTATGTTTGCGCTCCTGTGAGCAATGGAAAAATCAAAAAGATGTAGCAATCGAATGTTCATTCTCTCATTGATAGGTTACGACTTTTTTTCTCCAATTTGGCAACGCCGATGACGCCATTTACGTGTTTATCAAAAACCTTATTAAAAAGTTTGTGAAACAGTTTTTTAGTGTTTGAGGTTCTTCCCTCTTCTGGCTGAAAAAATTGTGTTAAGTTATTGTTTTCAATATTTTTACATGCGTTAATTGTTTCTTCAACAGGATTTCACTCAAGTTTTGCCATATCTCGTTCTCAGTGACTTACAGAGGGTGTTCATAATTACCCCATACTTTTTTGGGTATGGGTAATTATGAACATTTTTTTCTGAGAGTTTTTTTTGCACTTCTCGTCCATTTTTAGCAATGAAATGGTACAAACTAGGTGATTTTCGTTTGAATTATGATATTTTGGGAGTATTCAAGTATATTGACTTGATTTATTTGGATCTTGGGGTGATTGTGAACTATGCTATGGGGTAATTATGAACATCGTCTTTTACATTTCATACGCCTAGTGTAACACGTTCGTGCTAACTGTCACATGCAACAGTGTGAAATGAATCAAATGTAACCTTTTGAACACCTCTTTTAAACGTCAAAATCGCTGTTCATAATTACCCCATACCCTATGGGATAATTATGAACATAAGGGGTAATTATGAACAGTGGTTTTCAAAGACCATACAGCAGTCAAAAAAATTAAAAAACTATCTCACAGTGTATTAGGGATGTAAACCGATTGTTTTAGAGAGGTTTCCAGGTTTTTACATGGACTAGGTACTTCTGAGAGCTGTCAGTTTGTAAAATTGTTGCAATTTGTTCATAATTACCCCACTTGACCCTACAGCCAAAAAACGTTAAACAATCAACTGATTTCAAAACCCCGTAATGTAGCCCAAAAAAACATGAAAAATAATGTAGCAAAGTCGCTTTTTAACCAAAGCGGTCCCGACGCGCCCTGCGCCCTTGAGGAGGGGGTCGGAATCTACCAGGAAAGGTCTGAATATGAGGAAAGTATTGATCAAAATGCTCCAACCATTTCTTGTTTTGCAGGAGAACAACAATATTGATGATGTGCGGCTGCCTGTATTTGGCGCTATGGGGCTGCAATCTGTACTTCAACGGTACGATAACGGATGCCGAAGGCGATGAAATTCCCATCAGCGAAGTCGTCCACCATTTCTTCACCTCTCGCTGGTGGACACAGTTGGGCCAAAGTCTCACCGATACGATCAACTTCGCCAGGGAGCACGGCTGGGCGGAAGTTTGGAAAATGGCCGTCGAAATGTTAGATCCGCACGGAGAGCAAAACGCGTACAGTGTAAGTAATGAAATTCGTGAAAAAAATTGACGATATCGTCGATAACGCGATAAATATCATACCAACTGTGGTTTTGTGACGTCACAGATCTAGAAGGCAGTTGGTGTTTGGGAGGGAGGCGTTTTGTTTTGAGAGAGCGACCAAAAGGCAATTGTTGTGGGGTTTCGGAAGCGGGCGTTTGGTATGGCAAGCGATCGACAGACAAATGCGGTTGGAGTTTTGGGACGGGCGTTTGGTATGGAGCGAGCAACAGACAGACAAATGCAGTTGGAGTTTTGGGACGGGCGTTCGGTATGGAGTGAGCAACCGACAGACAAATGCGGTTGGAGTTTTGGAGACGGTCGTTTGGTGTGGAGCAAGCAACCAACAGACGAATGCGATTCAGTTTTGGGACGGGCGTTCGGTATGGAGTGAGCAACCGACAGACATATGCGGTTGGAGTTTTGGGACGGGCGTTTGGTATAGAGCGAGCAACAGACAGACAAATGCAGTTGGAGTTTTGGGACGGGCGTTTGGTATAGAGCGAGCAACAGACAGACAAATGCAGTTGGAGTTTTGGGACGGGCGTTCGGTATGGAGTGAGCAACCGACAGACAAATGCGGTTGGAGTTTTGGAGACGGTCGTTTGGTGTGGAGCAAGCAACCAACAGACGAATGCGATTCAGTTTTGGGACGGGCGTTTGTTATGGAGCGAGCAACCGACAGACAAACGTGATTAGAGGTTTTGGGACGGGCGTTTGGTATGGAGCGAGCAACCGACAGACAAACGTGATTAGAGGTTTTGGGACGGGCGTTTGGTATGGAGCAAGCAACCGACAGACAAATGCGGTTGGAGTTTTGGGACAGGCGTTCAGAATTGAGCGAGCGACCGAGAGACGAATTGAAATTTAGGAGGTGGGCGTGTTGTGTAGAGCATTTGGCATTATGATAGGTAGATATCTAACATTTTGAACACCGCTTTATTCCGCAAGTGGATAATTAAGTGGTGATTTGCAATCGCGTTGAGGATTCGCCTAGCCCGTTCTTTCAGTATCGCCGTTCGTTTCAGGTCCTCGGCCTCAACTTGGAAGCGAACCAGACGATGATCAACTCGAAGTGCAGACAGCTTTCGAAAGAATGGCACCCCGACAAGCACCCGGACCAGAAAAGGGAGGCTCAGGAGCGATTCTACGAAATTCAACAGGCCTGCGAACTTCTGTCGACGAGCAAGGCCAAGCGGCGTAGGAAAAACAAACAGTCCCAAGGTTCGGGATAGGAAAAATATTTTTATTATATAGACTGCTCTGTGAAATATAATTAAATAGCTAGCACTGCCTGAAGTTTCCAGCTATCTCAAAAATACCTAGTATGGCATCACCTAGCTTGTTTCAAAAAATTGTTCAGAACCTGGTTCCCTGTATGAAATAACCACGAAATTTTCGTGAAGTCTTGTAAACGATATGCAGCGGCTAGTGAAATTGATTTTTCCCGAGTTTTCCACGCCAAAATGGAGATATTGAGCGTTTGAACGGTAATATCGCAATTTTTAGAGCAAAGAAACCAGTGAAACTACTAACTAGCGTTTTTACGTAAATTGTAGATATTTATCAAAGTAAAATGACGATTCACTAGCTCAAAAAATTAATGAATACTTAGTAGAACTATCTTTCAGCGTATAACGTCAGAAATTGCGTGAATCAAGTTAAAATTGGAAAAAATTTTAAAACATCTAAACAAATTTCTGTTGTTTTTGATTGTCGATGAAATGTGAATCGGAATGCTGAAATGATTAATCGAAATATTTTTATACGCTCCGAGCTCAAAAATTCGCTAATCGGCGTCGAAGAAATAATTGGGCAATAGAAAATACATTTTACTGTTAGTACTCGTTTGATATTATTTGCGATTTTATTATTTTTCAAGCTTCCCATGGTTATTGGGCCAGTCAAATGCGCCGAATATCCTAATCGGGAAAGTTTTGGAGTTATTGTGTTATTTGGCTTTTAAACACAATTTTCAATTTTTTCCACCAGGCAAAAAATAGTGCAATTCAAGTTTTATGCAAGGAAATCACTGAAAAATCCAATTTTCATAAAAGCTACTTATTTTTTATTTTTTCCTAATATTTATTTTCCTAAATTAATTTTAGGTAAAAGGCCAAATTATTAGAGACAATTTCAAACAAATGATTAGGAGGATAAAAAAATTAATTAATTAATACTTCGAAATTTGACTGGCCCGTAGGGTAGAGGGTTAGCTAATAATTAGCTAATTAACGACTTCGATGGTGAGATGTAATTGTTAAGGCATACTACAATAAAAGTCACTAATTTAGTTCGTTTACCTATAGAGAATGTCAATATTTGATATTAGCTCAGCTGTAGGCCGATCGAGGTCAATTTTCAACGAATCGAGCGCAAAACTAGCTCGAAATAGAATTTTCGATTTATTTATTTTTTCCGTCGGTACATCACACGTCTGAGACTCGTCCGTGAGCTGTATGGGACATAATTAGTAAATTTAAAAAAGCTCTATATTAGATGCCTTGTAATTTATGATACCTAGTTCGCCGTATTCTGTATTTTCAAATACCTAGATTAGGTTTTTCCAAATCTATAAAGATGAGGTTTGATAGAAAGAGGTTTTTTAAAAAGTGAAACTGTGACAGGAATCATCACGAGTGGAACACCAAATTGTTTTATCATTCTTTGAAGATTTTTTCTAAATTGTTTGTAAAAATAAACGTTTTCCTAGAGTAAAATTAATTTAATCGACTAAAACACCCAACTCACCACTAAACTGGAATTAAAACCGATACGGATACTCAAACTCGAAATAAAACTTAAACTCAAACTCAATCGGAAGCTCAAACTGAAACTCGATTTAAAATTCGAACTGAAACTCAAACTGATACTGACAATTGAGCTCTAACTTAAACTGAAGCCCAAACTCAAACTGAAGCTGAAACGCAAACGCAATCTGAAAATCGAACTACAATTTGAACTGATACAGACTATCGAACTCGAACTGAAAACTAAACTCAAGGTAAAACTCAAACTTAGAATCGAACCTAAACTCAAACTCAATCTGGAAGTCAAACAGAAACTAAAAGTTGAAGTGAATCTCTAAGTAGACTGAAATTCATACTCAAACTGAACCTCAAGTTCAAACTCGAACAGATACTGATATTCGAACTCAAACTGAGAATCAAACTTAAACTCAATCTGAAAGACAACCCGAAACTAAAACTTGAAGTGAAACTCTAACTCAAACAGAAATTCATACTCATTCTGAACCTCAAATTCAAACTCAAACTGATACTGTTATTCAAACTCAAACTGAAAGTCAATCTGAAACTCAAACTCAGATTCAAACTGAAGCTCAAATTCAAACTGATACTTACTATCGAACTTAGTTTGAGTCTCAGTTCGAGTTTGATAGTTTCAATTAATTTTTCGTGTTTTAGAATGAGTTTGAGTTCCACCTTGAGTTTGAGTATTGAGTTTCGGTATAACTGAAGAGTTTTCCTCCAAAACTGCATTCATCCACTTTCGAGTTTTTTCAATTTCGTTTCATAGCAGCTTTGATACCTATAGCAATCGAAAATCGAAAAAACTCGAAAGTGGATGAATGCAATTTTGGAGGAAAACTCTTCAACTATCCTTCGAGTTTCAGTTTGAATCTGAGTTTGAGTCTCAGATCGACTTTCAGTTTGAGATCAAAAATCAGTAGCCGTTAGATTATCAGCTTCAGTTTGAGTCTGAGGTTCACTTTGAGTTTTCATTTGAGTTTGTGTTTGAGTTTCAGTAGAAATTCGAGCTCAAGTTACAGTTTGTTTTTGGAGTTTCAGTATCAGATTGAGTTTCAGTTTGAGTATGTGTATCTGTTTGTGTTATTAAGAATGGTACTCCCCCCCCCCCCGTTCTGTTGTTGATGTACTGTGAGTACAGTAATCTTGACCTTCTCGACTACAAATTATGAATCATGGAAGGGAATTTTAATAAAAGAATACATTCTTGCAGACGCATTTATTTGAAAAAAATATACAATTTTGTACATTCATTTTTTCACAACTCATGAGGTATCAGCGGCGTAACTTACGAAGGCCAAACACAGGAATGGTACGAGGGTAAAGGTGCGGATGGGTAAAAGGGATCATTGAAAATGTGCAGGATTTTCAAAATTTACGGCAATTAGTTCATAATTGCACGATTTTGCGCAAAATCGTCCATTTCAGATCCAAACGTTTGTCATCTGTTTTTCAATAATTATAATAATTCATTGACACCGTAAATCGAATTTTTTAAATAATTCAAACTCTTATCAATAATATCACATCGATTCGTATAAAATATTGACATTTATCGATTAAAGTACAGATCAAAATAATTCCGGTAAGTTAGCAATTTTGATTTTATTTATTCGTCAATTCATGAGTATTTTCTGAGCACGAACGAATGCGAAGAACCGTAAAATATCCTCGGGGTAACTAAACGTCGGGTTTGTCGTCGTCTTCTTTGACGTCATTATCGTCGCACGCTTCAGACAACGGCAAGGCGAAATAACGAGTGAATTTGGGGGCGGTTTTTTCATTTTGGGCCTCGTCGGACAGGGGAGGGTTTTCCGAGAAGGCGTCGTCCGACAATATGAAAAGCGGGGGGTGCGTTTCGGCATCGTAAGGGTGGCTTTCGAGGTTCCCGTCGACGAGAGGAATTTCGGGTTTAGGGGGTGGCTTTCTGGCCATAAGAGGCAACTGGTTCTCGGTCAGGAGTTTGGATTGGACAGTGGGGATTTTGTGAGGGTGGACGCAACACTTACCTTTGGGGCACGAGCCTTTCTCGACGAAAATCGGGCAGATGTATTCATGCCTTTTCAAACACTGGAAAACGAGGGAATTTCATCAGTTGTTGAGAAATTTTGCAAATTTATCGACCCTATAGGTGGAGAATGCGGATGTTGAATTTTTTATATAAACGTAGATAAACTCCCTTGAGAACCTCTGCTACGAGTTTTTCTGGCGAATAATTCAGATTTCGGTACATTATTTCCAGAAATAATGTCCCAAAATCTGACTTATTCGCCAGAAATATAGATATTTTAGTTTTTAACTAAAAAATTGAGCACGAAGCAATCTAGATAGGTTAGTATTATACATCCCACCCTACAATTTGGTACTTACATTGAACACGTCGGGACAGTATCCCTGGAGAAACGATCGGCACACGGGCGCCTTGGAGTTGACTTTGATGTGCAGGTAAGGGCAGTTATCGCGCTGGCAGAGGCCGGCCAGATAGTGATAACAGGTCGGCATCTTGCCTGGCCTTACGTCATGGGATAGCAGGCAAGTTTTGTCGGTGCACTTTCCGAAAGGCAATCTGCAACGAGCAAAATGAGCTCCAATGAAACAGTTAACAATATTCATAAAGGGAATATAAACGTAAAAAACCGGTCAATTTTTTACAACTTTTACTGATTTTACCTGAAGGAGCATTAACTGCCAACACTTTTTCTCGAAATAAAAATAAAAAATAACAGTTTGGTCAAAAATACGTACTTTTTACAAATCGCCACGTAGAGAGGGTCGTGGATTTTGTTACAGGTCCCTCTGGCCTTCCCTTTGCACCTGCCGAACCGATTGTAGAACGGACAAGGCTGGTTGTTTTTCCTCAATCTGGACGTCAAAGTGATCAAGGATTTCCTCCTGAAACATACGGCAGACTTGGAGGATTCGCATTATCGGTCTTATCGTTATCGCAGTATCGCTTGCTGATCGAATCTCACTGGTTTTGATGCTATTTGAGGAGGAAGATGATGAGGAAGGAGAGAAGAAGGCAGTGGCGGAGGATAAGGAGAAAGCGTGGGAGGAGAATGATCAGGTTGAGGTGGAAGAGGAGGCAACGGAGGATAAGGAGGCGGCGCCTAAGGAGGAGAATGATGAGGAGTAGGAGGCGGTGGAAGAGGAGCGAGGGGAGAAGGATGAGGAAGAGGAGAAGGATGAGGAAGAGGAGAATGATGAGGAAGAGGAGAATGATGAGGAAGAGGAGAATGATGAGGATGAGGATGAGGAGACGGCGGGTGTGGAGGATGCGGCGGAAGAAAAGGAGGAGGAAGGGGGTGAAGAGTGATCAGGATGAGGCAGAGGAGGCAGATGGGGAGGAGGCGACAGATGGGGAGGTGGCGTCGGATGGGGAGGAGAATGCTGAGGAGTAGGAGGCGGCGGTGGAGGAGCGAGGGGAGGAGGATGGGGAAGAGGTGAATGATGATGATGAGGTGGAGGGGAGGAGGATGAGGAAGAGGAGAATAATGAGGATGAGGAGACGGCGGGTGTGGAGAAGGAAGCGGAGGAAAGGGAGGAGGAAGAGGTGGGGGAGTAGATTGATGAGGATGAGGAGGAGACAGCGGATGGGGAGGAGGAAGTGGAGTATAATGAGGATGAGAGGTGGTGGGGGAGCGAGAGGAGGAGAATGATGATAAGGAGGTGGTGGTGGAGGGTAGGAGGATGAGGAAGAGGAGAATGATGAGGAGAATGATGAGGATGAGGAGGTGGCAGTGGAGGAAGGGGGGAAGAGGTGAGGGGTAGATTGATGAGGATGAGACAGCGGATTGGGAGGAGGAAGCGGAGTATTATGAGGATGAGTGGTGGGGGAGCGAGAGGAGGAGAGTGATGATGAGGAGGCGGTGGTGGAGGGGGTTGGCGGGTGAGTAGGAGGGGGGATTGGCGGAGTGGGGAGGGGGTGAGGAGGAGTTTCCATATCAGCTTATCTCCATTTATCAGCGCATCTTCTCTTATCACTAGGCCGAATGTCATTAATTGGCGCACTTATCTAAAACTCACCTAGAAATTCAAATTGCTCACTTTTTAATCCTGCTCGCCACGTGCGATCGCCTCGAAGCCGGTGTCATCTTGTCGAGCAGATCTTTCCTGAAAAACTTGTACTTCGACGCCTCGAAGTGATATTGGCTTTTTCGCAAGACGTAGGGCGACTTTCTCGCGAACGTCCTCGACTCGATTTGAGCTCTGAGGATGGACTTGCGCACGATTTTCGTCCGGCTGTACGTCTTGAAACTGCCGCATTCGCTGCTGGCCCGGCTCCGATTTTGACTTTTCCGGACGAATTTGTAGCGATATTTACGAACCTTGTTGTGCCTTTTCTGGTAAACGTACCGCGGGGAATTTCTGAATTTCGGCACGGACCTGCGCCGGTTTTTGAGCACACTTTTGCGCACCAGTTTCGTGCGGCTGATTCTCTTGAAGTCTTTGCTGAGCCGTTTTTTCGGCTGTCGATTCACAATATTGGAAACCGAGTTCGGCTGACAGGTCCGTATCGAGTACTTGGATTTGATCTGGATACCGGGCGATTTCTGGGAAGCTGTCGGGATCGTGGACGGTGCTGTGCTGTAGACGAGCCGGTACTTCGATACGCATTTCGGCTCTTGCCATTCCATAGTAGAAGGTACACATTTCTCTGCTGCAGGCTCTTTCCGCACATACTTGTATTTGCTCGTAGATTGAAAATTGCCATCGTACGCGTAAGGTTTGGCGGGACGTGGAGCCGGAGCGAGGAAATTAGGATTAACGTAAATCGCGTTGTTGGCGGGCGTCGGATCTTTTTTCAAATAGTTCGGGTTTATATGGACGTTCTCCTTTTTCGGGACGTTTTGGAAAAACTTCGGATTGTAGTGCACCTTTTCGGACCAGGTGGACTCTTTGACGCCGAAATTGCTGCTGGCCACGGTGTATTTGCCTTTGTTGTAGTGTATGCCGTTCCCCGCTATCAGAGGGTTGACGAGGATTTTCTTGGAGTTGGCCGACGTCGAAGACTGAGCGCTTTTCATTTCCTGGTCGCAAAAACGTTGAACAAGTAACGACTAGAACAAAAATCTAGACATAAAATGCGGATAAATCTGCTCGGTAAACATCAGATTCTACTTTTTATAAGTTTTGAAGTGTCGACGTTATTCCTCTTTGGGAGGCATTACTTCGGGGCAAACCCACGCATATCGGATGTTGAACCATGAGTATTAGGTAAAGCCTAATTTTGGTACAAAAACGTCATTCGAGAGAACTGAGGGCTTTGGAACCTTCGAGTTGCACCAATCTGCTATATTATTTTGACTGCTGAGTAGGTACGTTATTAGGTACTAGTTAAACTAGGCTGGTATGGACCAACTGCCTTATCGGATGGGTAATAGGTAGGTACGTGTTCCAAGCTGCAAAATGCTCGGAGAACGAGGGAACAATAATTGTTCCTTAATTATTAACAAACTATCTAGGAAATCCACGCCTGGGACAAATAAGAGAGCTCCGTCCTTGACGGAATCAAACACAAAACGACGTGAAGAACTTGTCAGCTAAAACAGCTAAAATTGCAGACGCACTGCACAGGAAAAATGTGTTACCAACTGGCGTGAGACGGCGACGCTGCTAAAATCAGTTTCACATTACCAGAAATACCCAAAATTATTCAAAATTGAACCACAACATTGCCAGAACAATAAGGAAAACACGCGAAAGCAAAATTTCACGCAAGAAGGCCACTACGCACTAGGGCGCGATTGACGTCACTGAACAGGGCTGAGTATGCAAATAAAAGTTTCCCTCAAAGCTATGAAAAAATTCCCTACACCCCTGACAAGTAGTCGTCTCCGTCAACTCTTCGAGGTATCTAAAATTACCAAAAAAGATGGGTACCGAACTAGAGATAGAAGGGTTTTGGCCGAATTAAATAAGTCAAAATAAAATTTGAATTTTGAATGACACTGCGAGAAAAGTACAACTAGGTCTACCAACGTGAAAAAAATTTTTCGTTCCACTGATATTTTCGCACACACCAAAAGTTCCCTCGGGGATTTCGGGACAATTCCATTCTTATCAGTTTATCAGTGTATTTTTGATAGCGAGAAACTCGGCATGCCCATACCTTGGACAGTTTACTTTCTACAACAAAGTTAATTTTATGGTGTTTCATTGTATGGTAAAGTTTTGATTTTCTCCGAAAATCTCCACAAACTCAAACATGTTGGAGTTGTGCACGAATTTTAGGCAGCTGAACCGGCTCGCGTCTTTGGCCAGTCGGCCACTTCTATTGAACAATTTCAACGACCCATCCTTCTGCCCTAAAAGAGTAAGTTACTCTTATTTTATCGTTAAAAAGCTAAATTACAATATTCCAACCCCTGAGAAGGTGGTATTGAACTTATAACACCCAATTAACACGTAGCAGGAAATGGCAAATATCCGCTCTCCGGCAGGACTCGAGCCTGGCACCTACTGCTCTCCAGATAGACGAGCGATGACTTCGACCCTTCGACAACAAAGCCGGTATCTAGACAGTCTTTTGAGTGCTCTCGAGGCCAGTGCCAGGTTCGAGTTCTGCTGGAGAGCGAAATTGCTGATGTTCCCCTCTTGGTCTCATTGTTACCCGATGAAAGAAGGAAAGCTGTTATGAAATAGGTTCTCTCTTCTAACAGAGCTCGAGAGTTCGAGTTTCTTGATTGTTGGATTAAAATATCTTCATTTTAGAATGTCATGATCCTCAAAAGGCGCAATGTGGTCAAAATGCCCAAATACGGCCAAACTAACGTTCGTTTGAAGGGCCAGGACTACGTCTACGACCTTGTGGAGAATACTGAAATCAAAAAACGTCCATTGGTGCCCGTCATACTCAAACAATTAGTAGAAGGTACGTTGACAAGATATTCCCGATTTTTTCTTCATTTTCAGAGCATAGTTTCCCAAAATATGACCCCAATTGGAACTAAATCGATCCAAATATCAAAATTTCTACCTGATTTCTCACTTTTATGGAAGTACTGTGTGTTACCACATTCCTAGGTACGGGATTGAAGGGAGACATCGTCAGTTTGTCACGTAGTAAGGCCTACAACCTTCTTGTCAGCGGTTATGCTGACTACGTGACACCCGAAATCATCGAAGCAGCTAAAAGCAAAAAAGTATCTGAAAAAAAGGAAGGCGCCAGTTCGCCGTTTGCTTTATACGTGAGTACCTTTGTGTTTTTTGAATCTAATGATCCCAATATCAGGTATGTAAAAGAATCGTTCCAAAAAAATCGATTGAAACTCACCAATAAGTCAAATGTTTGAGTTTATTGACTTGACGAGGACAAACCTTATAACGGGCTGGAGAGGCAATGTCAAAAATTCGTTTTATAAATTTGTACCAAACATACTTACCTGAATTTGTACCAAATATACTGTACTTTTAATATCGTATAAAAATGTACTTAAATAATAAATTACTTGTGCTAAAACTCGTACCAAAAAATACCAATACTAGTAAAAAATTTAAACTAAGTTTTTACCAAAAATACTTTCCCTTTCACTAATTTGAAGCCAGAAGAAAGTGGGAAAAAATATCGACTGGTTGAGGGAAACTTGAAAGCGGTCGGCAACACTGCCGGTCGATCGGCTGTTTTTGTTTTGTTTTCGCACCCCTTTCTCGTCGATCGCATCTGTTCTCGCCCGTATTCGTGTTTCCTCGTCGCGATATCGTTCTCAAAATACCGAAAATGTGACCAGTTGAACTTCGCTTTCGTGTGATATGTCAGCCGAGGCCGATTTGGACTTTGACGTTTTGGAGTTCTGCAGAAAGCTTCGCACTTCCAAACAGCCGCCCTACACTTGCCCGATAGTAGAATGCGGGAAAACGTACAAGAGCATGTGCGGTCTCCAGTATCACCTGGTGATATTTGACCATAACACGATGAAGAAAGCGGAACCTGCCGCCGACGGAGTTCCGTCGACTCCGGTTCAGTCGAAACCGACGCCTGCCGTCTCGACGTCGAAAAAGTCCAAGAAGAAGAAACGTTTCGGCAAGTCGAAACTGTCGACGCCGAAGGCCGTCGTCGAAACGCCGTCGCCCAAAGATCGTCGCCCGACTGCCGACACGCAGAACATCATAGAAATCGAGCTGGACGAAGTGATACGCATATCAGTCGACGATAAGATACCGATAATCAGCAAGCACAACTACGAAGTCAAGTACGGCCCTATGCCCAACTTCACCATGGAACTGACCAAGTCGAAGGACCTGTTGAAACTTCCGGAGCCGCAGTTCTCGTTGATCGACGATTATTCGCTGTCCGCCATGCCCGAGAAGCCGCTCGGCTATATCCGCTTCATCGAGAAGAGTTCCGAGGATTTGGACGGGGAAGTGGAGTACGACATGGACGAGGAGGACGCGGCATGGCTGAACCTGATCAACAACAGTCGGCGGGACCAGAGCTTGTCGCCTGTGACGGTGGACGTCTTCGAACTTCTGATGGACAGGCTCGAGAAGGAGTCGTACTTCCAGATGAAGACGAACATCCAGGGTGGCGACGGCCCGGCCATGATTGACGACGACGCCATCTGCTGCATATGCATGGACGGCGAGTGCCAGAACTCGAACGTCATCCTGTTCTGCGACATGTGCAACCTCGCCGTCCACCAGGACTGCTATGGGGTGCCGTACATCCCCGAGGGCCAATGGCTCTGCCGGCGATGTCTCCAATCCCCGTCCCGGGCTGTCGACTGCGTCCTCTGTCCGAACAACGGCGGAGCGTTCAAGCAGACCGATCGGGGCCACTGGGCGCACGTCGTCTGTGCACTGTGGATACCCGAGGTCCGCTTCGCTAATACGGTATTCCTCGAGCCGATCGACAGTATCGAGACGATACCTCCGGCCAGGTGGAAGCTGACCTGCTACATATGCAAGCAGCGAGGCGTCGGCGCCTGCATCCAGTGCCACAAGACCAACTGCTACTCTGCTTTTCATGTAACTTGCGCCCAGTCGGCGGGGCTTTACATGAAAATCGACGCCATCAAGGACGCGACCCTGGAGACCAAGGGGCGCGAGCTGGTGCAGAAAATCGCCTTCTGCAACACCCACTGCCCTCCGAACGCTGAAGATCGCCCGAAGCTCAACGTCAACGACAATTCACCCAGGCAGACGAACAAGACGAGCACCGCTCCGGTCATTTCCATTCCGACGATCCCTCCTGAGAAGATCCAAGAGATCGGCAGCCTCGTCACGGTGGCGAAGAAGAATCAATTCATCCAACGTCTCATCGCCTATTGGACGCTGAAGCGCCAATTGCGCAACGGAGTTCCTCTACTGCGCCGCCTTCAAGTCACTCACATGAACAAGAAAGGCGACTCTCAGAACGCGTCGAGCCGCAATGACGACCTGTCCGAGCTGGGGAAGCAGCTGAAATACTGGCAGCACCTGCGCCAAGATCTGGAAAGGGCTCGGCTGCTGTGCGAACTCGTGAGGAAACGGGAGAAACTCAAGCGGGAGCTGACCCGAGTGAAGACGACCTCGTTCATCATGGGGCTGTGCCCGTTCAACTATTACCTGCACCAGCTGCTGGACCTGATCAGGTCGAAAGACACTGGGGAAATTTTCATCGAACCCGTCGACCAGACGGAAGTGCCCGATTACAGCGACATCGTCAAAAACCCCATGGACCTGTCGACGATGCGGGAGAAAGTCGACAAATTCGAGTACGAGACGTTGGCCGAATTCAGATCGGATTTCACTCTCATGATCGACAATTGTCTCGCTTACAATTCGAAAGAGACCGCCTTCTACAGAGCCGCTATCAAAATGAGAGACCAGTGCGGCCCTTTGTTCAAACAGGCGGAAAAAGATCTGGAGATGCTTGGCATCAGTTCGGCCGGCGAGATGACCGATAGCGGCCCGGTGTGCGACAGTTACGACAAACCGGACATGGACATATCCGATTTCGACGTGCAGCTGGTCAATCTGACCAACGACCAGAACCCGGCCAACGATGAAGAGACCTTGGAAAAGTTGAACCATCTTATGGAAATGACGAAGAACATACGTCACAGTCAAGCGAGGACGAAAAGGGTCAAGCTGATCAAGACTCTCATCGCCAAAATCCGCAGGTCGCGGACGATGAAGGAAAAGCCGGCGGAACCGGAGAACTCCGACGACGACAAGGCCGGCAGAGCGTCGAGGAAACGGGTCTCGGAGATGCTGAAAAAAGACGTCAAAGGCCGTCAAAGTCCCCCGCCCGCTAAGGACCTCCAGACTTCGAAACGCCGCGGCCGCCCCGCCCGCAACGGGAAAGACTCGGATTTCGTCGACAAGAACTCCGACAGCTTCCGCAAGTATAGGAGCGCCGAAGTCAGCCTGAAATCCGACGAAGAGGAAGCCTCCGAAGACGGGTCCAGCTGCTCCGGCTGTTCGTCCAGGTCCGGCTCGACCTGCGACAGTTCCGACTCCGACTCCGAAGGCGGCAGCCTGGCCTCCGAAGAGTCGTCCCCCAGAGAGAAGCTCGAGCAGCTCCAGCTCGTCTGGGCCAAATGCCGCGGCTACCCCTGGTACCCTGCGTTGATCATCAATCCGAAAATGCCGCGCGGCTACGTCCACAACGGAGTGCCGATACCGTCGCCGCCAGCTGACGTCATCGCTCTGGCCAACAATTACACGGAGCCCGTCTACCTGGTGTTGTTTTTCGACACTAAGCGCACCTGGCAGTGGCTGCCGAGGAACAAACTGGAGCCGCTCGGAGTCAACGAAGAGCTCGACGAGATGAAGCTGCTGCTGTCGCGGAAGCCGACGGACCGCAAAGCCGTCAGGAAGGCTTACCAGGAAGCCATGCAGCATAGGACGCAGATCAAACCGACGTCGCCCGATAAAAATTAAAATGACGGGAAAATTGAACGAAAAATTGTTTTTTTTTTAACTGTCACTTACTCGACTTGAATCACCTATACCCGTGTGCTGTTTCTTACTACGTGTAGTGTTTTAAAATCTGTGTCGTAATTTTAAAATAAAGTTGAATAGCTTTGAAAAGTTTTTTCTCCCCGCCGCTGTCCATAACCAAAATTTGGAAAAAATCGCCATTTCAAATCGCCGTAACTCGGCAACCAATTGAACTGCTGAGCTCTGGTTGGGCCTGAATTCTCACAAATTTGAGATATATTTATTGTTTCATTGGAAAATCCGTAGTTTAGGAGATAAGGGGCAAAAACTTCAAAATTCCCACAACTGTCGAGGCTTTTTTTGGCGCTACAATTTTTTAACTTTGGAAATTTTCCGTTTACATTCAAGTATCTTCAACGCTCTTTCAGACCAAATCGAAGATCGAGCACACAGTTTTCTGCGTCGTCATGAACAAAACTACCCCGTGGACGATCCAGCCGTGGCATATAAGGGTTGCTTTTCGCAAAAGCGGCGTCATCGTTCCCGAAAACGCCATAAAAATACCCGACAAACCGATCAGCGGGCCGGATCTGAGTTTGGAGAATAAGGACTTCGTCTGCGTTATAACTGTGAGTAATATGTTTGCGTAGAAAGGCTAACAAACGGTTAAATTAGGTACCTTAAAATAGAGATTTCCTTGAAAAAAATTCAATAATTAAAAAATTTTTAGGATTCAATTGTTGAATGTTTTGGGTTGGCTGTGGTTGAGCCGTTCGTCAGATACGGCCTTTGAATTGGCATAAATTTACCTTTAATTAACTTACGTTAAAAACGTTTCAAAGTTAGAAAAAAAATTAACCTTTAACGTTTATGAACAATTTTTCAACGAAATATTTTTTGGAGTGTATTTTAATTTTTGTATTAAATGCCGTAATTTGGTATTTTCTTTCAAGATTAACGGTCAGGAAAAGGCAAACGCACGGTGTCGAATTCACCATTGGGCGACGAATCCCAGCGAACGACTGCCATACGTGCAATACCCGTGGTGCCAGAAATCGGAGCCCATTTTCGAAGAGGAGGCGCCCATTTTGGAGAAACTTCCTCTTGTTAAGCAACGTGAGAAAAATCTCATCAAATTGTAAAATTGTTATATGTGACAGTTTTGTTCGTTTGCTGTTTTTCCAAGAAGTCATGAACTGTACCTTTTCCTAACAAAATAGTGAATATAATGTGAAAAATATTTCATGGATTTTATCACCTGTTTTTCGGAGCGCTTCCGGCCCTCTCGGCGATTTTGGGTCAAAAAATGAGGTAAATTAAAGTCGAGCTTGGGAAAGGTAACTTTTTTTACATTTTAAAAATACGATATAAAAATTGCTTAACAAAAAAGTATCACATTTTTGAACATTTCAATCTCAACCGAATTTCCCTCTCAGAATGTTTAGAATAGGACAATTTCAAATTGTTTTGGCAAGCGACATTTTGTCATTCTTCAACGCCCATAATGAAGAAATGGAAGGCGAAACTGTCGCAGGCCAAATAAAAGGAAATTCTCCGGTTTTCCGCGAAATAGAGCATCGCTCTTTTGGGAGTGAGGGATTCCGTCGACATGAGCAAACACAATTTTTTCACGTCAGTCCGAACCGTGTGATCCTTATCTCGTAAATCGTCTAAAAAAAGTAAAAATTTGGGAACATTAAAAAAAATTAAAACCCGACAAAATTAAGAAATTTTCTAATTTTTGAAAAATGCAAACCCGGAAATTGAAATTTTTACCTGATGAATATGAAGCGACCGTGTTCTTGAAGAGCGTGGTGACGGTGGCTGTGCTGGACGTCACACTGGAAGAGAGGTTACCCTCTGACGTCACAGACAGGGCCACCCAGGGGGAGAGTTTTCTGAATTTTTCCAGGACCGCTTTCAATTTTTTGAAGGTTTTCATCTCCAGAGCGACCTGTTGAAGCACAAAATTGTAAAAAAATCACTAAAAATGCTAAAATCTTTCTGGGCTGTTACAGCCCACGATTTTGGTACTCACGTCGCAATCGTCTTGAGGAGGAGGATCGCCGTAATCGCTCCACGCCTGTCTCGAAATAAGCTTGACAGGTATGTCGTGGACGCAATTTTGATTCATGCCGCATTCTGTGCTCTAAAAATCGATAAGTTTGACAAAATTTGTGAGCGAACTTTTTTAAATCAAAGCCAAAATTAGTTCCAATTATTACTCACCAGTACAATTTCCACGGTCAAGCAGGGCGTGATTTTATTGGCCAATTTCAATTTGACGGATTTCGCATTGTTGTTGGTCGCCTTCAATGTGTTCAACGACATGGACAGCATTTCTGAGAAAGAAGAGCAAACCATTAGCTCACAATGTATCGTAAGAACGAATATATCGACGAATTTCCTGCACTGGAAGATAGGCAAGTCGCTTTTCATTTTTTTCCTTCCCCGCCTGCTCAGATGGCTATGGTGGTTGTCATTCGAAAATGAAATACAAAAAAGAAAAAAATTAATTAATCACTAAGTACATTATACCTGGAGGCACCAAAAGGTAGATTTCATTGGATTCCGAGATCCCTTCGACGAAATACTCGCTGAAGAATTTGGTCGCTTCCAGGACGCACCAGATGACCACCTGTTTGGGGCTGGAATTCTCGTCGGTGACCATGAGAGTGAAATTTTGAGAATTAAGCCGCAGCGTGCACTGTTTGCATTGTTTGTTGATCACCGACGCAATTACTGCGACAGAAAATGCACAAAACTGTGAAGTTAGCCCTCAAATTAAACTGCTGGAGATAGGTACCGAAAGAATTGGTACCCAACTTCCACCGAGACCTTGGAATCCAACTTACGAGCCAAATTCTTCATGCTAAGGGCTTCGTTCATCTTAGCCCGGAACTTCATGATTTATCCTATTCTTTACCATGAAATTTATGAATCCAACAGAGGAGTCTAAAATTTACAGTTCGATACAAGCAAGTCAATTTGGAGACCAAGAATACCGGCTCACGAACAGCAAACATAGAACCAGAACGACTAAACAACCTAATTGGCGCTAAACTTCGTTCTAACAATCAAAAATCAAACAAAACGTGTTGAAAATCGGAATTACCTAACTAAAATTTAACTGCAAACGACTAAAAATCTCGGTCGAAGGGAATAAATTTCATTTACCAAGACTGTGCATGACCAACGCACGGCAATAACAACATTACGTCAACAACAACAAATTCGTCTAGCGCGCGAAACCGCATACGCGCGGCAGATCGTATGCAATTATTCGAATCGATAGAAAAATGTACTGAAAAATCGATCACATATTGGTATCCTCCCTCATACAACTTATGATCGATTGTAACAAAATTATCGATTTTATAATTTCACAACAAAATTATAACGATCTGCATACGTTCTGCCGTGCATACGGTTTGCACTATTGCCGTTTTGCTGCACTCGATGGAAGACAACTTCGGAAAGGTAGTCGCAGACTACTCCGAGGCTGTCAGAGTCAGGTTACTAACGACACCACATCAAGTGGCTATGATGGGATGAATTTTCCAATGATTTTTATCCAATCACAAACCTCCTTCTTCCAGGTTGTTCCAGGCATAAACGTTTTCTAGAGCCCTTCTGCCAACACTGTTGTTAGCGCTACAAGCGGCCGCTTCGGTACTAGAAACTACTGAGAAACCGAATCTTGCGCATGCGCTCCACTCGATGGAAAATGGCTGCTAAGCTACGAACAGCGTTGCCGTGGTTGTCGCTCAGCTTCTCGGCCAGTAAGTAGTTGTTTTGTAATGGTCGCTCGTGTTGTTCCTTTCCGGCATCGGTGTTCGTTGGCCTCTCGCCATTAGTTTTCCCGTCAGGAAAATCTGTGAATTCGGTTAAAAATACTTTTTCCTTCGCGGTTTCGGTGTGTTTTTCAGTGAAGTGTCTTCGTTGACTAGCGGCAGGCGTCGAAATTCGAGCGGTAAGCCGACTTATTTCGTATTTTTGCTACCCGTGTGTTCGAGGCTTATGCAGCTTATTCTAGACATTCCCATGCATCTAGTATGCGGTGGATTTTAGCTGGATGCATTCTTCGATGAATTCAGCCGCAATTCAAATAATAGTTAATAATTTAGTCGGTCGGGTTTTCAATTTTCTCGAGGCACTGCTGAAGAATCGGCTGCCGAAAACACCTCGTTTGAACGGAATGTTGTTATTGATCACGCCTCCCTTATTTTGTCGGCTTTCGCTCTCTAGATCAATAGGCATTTTATTTTCCGCGTATCCTTCCTTTTTTGTACGAAACTCCGTTCTTGCTGGTGAGATATTCTTTCTTTTTAATGAATGCTTTAAGTACAATGTTTAAGGCCCTTGTTGAAAACTGTTTTTTATGGTTTGTGCACTTGTTTTAGGAAGTTAGGTACACTTTGCTGTCGTCTTTTGGCCTATGGTATAGCGTAATGAAAGGGTATATTATAATTTATTATATAAGCCAAGCTCCTTCTAGAAAATTGCTCACAAATTCGGCCATTAGGTTGGTTGGATTTATGTTGGGGATTTTGGACATTGGACTTCTTCGCCTCCTTATCCAAGGCTATTGGGTTGAGAAGACGTGCAAGTAGCGTTTTTCCAAACCCGGCAATTCCGGAAAGAGAAAAACAGTGGTGGTTTTCCCCGAATAATTTTGAAGGGATTCTACGATTTTCAATTTGAAATGGTGTAATGAAAATCTTAAACTGTCAGTTTTTTCAATCACATCTGTGCAAACAGCTCAGTCGTCCCATGTACCAGGACACTTTGAAGTGAGCCACAGCATCGGTCCTTTAGTTCTGATTTGTTCGTTCATGGCAGATCAGAGAAATTTTCTATTCTTCTCTCTTCTCCTCGCGAGTTTCTGGCTCAGTTGGAATTTTAGGACACTCGTCTTACTTTCGGAAGGTAGGACCTACCTCGTCATCCGGGAAAGAGCGATTTTTCAAATTACACGTGAGAAGCGCCGGTTTAATTACTTCGAGGCCGTAATAATACACCTAAATTGGGTAATTACGAGTTCAACTGACCCCAATTAGGTAAATCACGTACTCTCTTTTTTTAATCGCTATTCGAAAGACCGAGTGTGACAAGACGCGGTGGTTATTAATGAGCCGGCCGCCGGTTTCTCCGTTAGATTTTATTGGGCCGCCCGCATGAACTTCCAAAAGTGTCGAGACCAACGCGTGACACGCAACCCGAAAACGAATTTATGCGACTCGAATTTCCAAGGAGTCGAACGACGTGATAATCGCCAGTCGAACCTTGCGAGACCGAAATTACCGCCCTTCCTAAGGAAAACAACCCTGTTGACAGAAAATTGACGCTTTTCTCGTAATTTCAGGGTTTTCTAAACTCGCTCGTTTCGACCGGGTATTAGCCCCCTAATGCTGTTAAGCATAAATGAGATCAAGATGGTGTTGGAAAAATGTCCTCTCCGGCAGGATTCGAACCCGGCAACCCCTGCTCTCTAGGCAGACGCCTTCGACCGTGAAGAGCCTGGGGCCAGAGATTCTGAGAGGTGCACTCAAGAGAAAAAATCCAAAAATTCGTGTCTTCTCTAATGATCTGGTAGTACTATCTATCATTGGTGAATCTGGAGAGCCACTGACTGGTTTTTTCGACTGGACTGGAGGTTTTTTCGATCCAATTAACAAGTGAGGGCAAATCAAGTTGTCGACTTGGTGAATCGGCTTTGAAGTTGACTTAGCTGCACGGAAAACGTTGTTCCGCAATACCTTCGGCACTGCATGTGAGGACCTAGGCATCTTATATTTCAATTTGTCTGTTGGTTTTCTGCTAAAATCTCTTCAATCAGCTCCTCTCTTCACCCTAGTGACCTGGTAAACCAAAAATTCATTTCTCCGTCATACCTACCGTGGCGCGATAGTCTCGAAATAGTTTTCGACGTTCGGTTTCAGTTGCGATGGTGAGGAACATGTGGAATTCCTTTCGATCCGAAGGGGAAAAACTGGAACAAATCCTTTGTTAGAGTGGAATCGGGTCTCTAATATCGATCCGTCCTTATTTCGAGACAATCGTGGAAAATTGGTCCGAAATTGATATTTTCCGAGCGATTGTCAACAATTCTTGCGGGAAAATCTTTTCATCCGATTCTGCACCGCCGGTTGAACCACCTACCTTGACCAGCAGCTTATGATGTTCCTTTCTCTCGTAGAATTGCTAAAATATCCTTTCCAACAGTTGACAAAACCAATCGTTCCTTTCCCCGATGAAGTGTCGCCATGTCGAGACGTCTCTTTTCGAGCTGTGTCCTTTTCTCATCAAGAGAAAAGCATATCGTTCCGATATTGTCGCAGGATATTGTTTGTATAGTTGACCTAACGGTGTATACTACACGCTCTCTATTCGACCACAATAGGGGTCTTTTTCTACAGCTGTATTCTTCAAAAATGACTTTCCGACGCCCGACGCTGGACAATCAAGTGGCTGATTGTAGCATTTTCAAGGAGCTTAGTTGTGGTGGAACCAGGAAACCGGAGCTTCTCCATACTGCTCATCTGGGAATTGGGTTTCCTGTTTCCACCCCTACTCTGGGGTTCCTCAAAGATACTGCTAGCATTCCACCTCCGTAGGGTAGACGGTTGGGCCAAAAGACCGGAAGAACTCTTCAGTACTGAAAAGGAGAAAGAAATATCTTGCTGTTTGTTTCTTGCTCTTGCTTAGGTGGGATTGTTTGTAAGGACTTGTGTTTTTTCGTACCTAATTCCTTCAGTCGGCTTTTGATGGATATTTATCGATTATGATTCCCATGGGAAAATCGAAGCATAGGATAACAACGAAATGATAACATCGGTCGATAGGACGGCATAGTAATGGCGAGTAGAACTCATCAGGAAATTCGAGAAATGTGAAAAAGTAATGTGAAAAACTCGAAGAGAGACGAATGTTTTCATGGTAGTAGCAGGAATGTGAAATTAGGTGCTACACGGTAACACTTTTCCACGCTAGGATTGCCCACTCTCTTGTAATAGTACGGGCACAAAGAACGGATAGCGCTTTGAACCGTATCACACGTACGATTTTGTTACAAAATGTAGCGACATTGCATACACGAATTATGAAGACAATCCCAACTAGATATTATGATAAAAGGCGGAAATCAGTTGGGAATAGTGTTTGACAATGAATAATTGTAAAAACGTCAGAGTTGAAATTTCGAAGTTTCAAAAAGAATGTCATGTTTTTGAGATAAATGCTACATTTTTGGCCGTAGAAGATTCTGGGTTTATCTTGTTTTTTCGGCATAAATCACCGAATTTCCTCGCGATTATTAAATATTTGGGTGATGCGAGGGCAAGATACATTTGATACAAGATACTCTTTCTAAATTTTATTTTAGCTCGAGCGCTTTCGCCCTTAGGGCCCTCTTCAGGAGCAATATCTGACCTGCAGTCTTATCAGGAGAGTAAAGAAAGGCCCACTTTCATTTTGCGAGGTCCTTCAGCTTCTTGCCAACCCTAATCAATTGTACGAGCTTCATGCACTACATGATACTTCATGTACCCTTATGATACTTTCGTACATGTGATTCGGACAAAGGCCAGTGGCACAATCTTTCTCAGTTGGCGGCTTTATTGTCGAAAGACGGTAGTTTTTTTTTGTGTCTAGAAGGCGAAGAATCATAAGAGCAGTACCGTTTTCTCGGTTGGGCTAGTTGCTTGTACCGTTCGCTTCGCGAGTGGCCGCGAGGAAAACAGAAAAAAAATTGTTGCAGTCGCTTGATTCCGCGGAGAAAAGAGCGAGGCTATTATATTTTGATGAGCTCAAAAACTAAACGGTCCCCAAAATTGCGCAGCGGACTGAGAAGTTTCGGGTTCATTGCCTACGGCTGGAGTCTGCATGTGAAATAACTTCACCTTGAAGTTCTAATGAATTAATTGCACTGCAATTGATTTATGGATGAATCTCAAACTACGGGCAATGTTCAGTTCCCAAAATGTTCGAAATTTAACTCGCGTTTTGTTCAGGGTTTTTGGTTGATTTCGTTTGTCGGGCCTCCTCTGACGCCTTATTGATGCCCAGCTATTCATGACGACCCTTCATTCCCCACCAAATTCAAATTTGAAATTTTGCCTCCACGACAATGACACTGGTCACGACAATGACATTTGCATGCGGTTTCTTTGGCCATGACTAGATAGATGGGAAATAAACGCCAGGACACCAGCTGCGCACAGTGCCTCTTTATTTCACCTGGCGTCAGTGTTGCCATTGCCACTCAATCAGGGCTTACAAAAATAACATAGTTTCCCTCAATATCCTCACCCCTAAGTTGGTAAATTACAAAATTGTGTACCAAAAAAAGAAAAGAGAAGAGAACAAAGTAGCAATCTTACGACCGATATTCATGCGAAAATGGATATTGCGCCGATTTTGATGCCAATTGGAGGCGATTTAGGTCAATATCGCGTATTGAACTACTTTGGGGCAAATCGATGACATACCTTGGGCTCAAAGATGGATTTCCTTCGACCCGGATTTTAACACACCCAAAGGTATAGCCATAGACATAATATTCAAGATCAATTTTTCACGAATAAATAATACATTTTATCGGCAATATTCCGAAAACCTCCGACCCGATTTCAGTTTTTCGAGCAATCCCATTCATAGTTGAATTTTCTGCCGTGATTACAGCAAATACTCGTTGTCTCGCTCGGTTCTGGCGATGAACTCTCTTCGGTATGAAACTCTTAATTAATTCCCGCGATTCCGTCTCAGGGTTGCGATGAAAAAGGGCGCATTTGCATAAACCAGAGCCAAAACTTGACGCTCATTGTTGTAAAACGTCGCGCTCGCTCGGAAAACACGCGAAGTTGTTTGACGACAGTTTCTGTTCCGAGTTTTTCGTTTGACAGTTCGAACTGCCAACAATGCGGGCGCCGGGATTTGTTCGCTACCCCCGAGGGAAGAGTTGCGCGAGGGAATAATTGAAAAGTGGAGTCCGTAGAAAGCGAGATGGGAAAATTATTCGGGCGAAAACCCTCAGCGAAACTAGCAGTTGAGCGATTTCTGGAAGGATCTACCTAAATTACTGTTTCATAAAAAAAATTGATTTTTTTGGGGTGGAAAGCTAGACTGATAGAGGTAGCGCTATATTCATGGTCAAGAGTTCGAAAATCGTGTTCTTTACTGTTTTCGTGGTTTCAGATTTCATCTTGATCATAAACCAAGCCTTTTTGGCTTCAAAGGAGAACCCTGGTTAGGCAATTTGTAAAAGCGATTCCTCCATGCGAGCCAAAGGCTACGTTAGCGTAAATCTTCGAAATAGGCGAACTCCATTGGTTGGATCAATGGTTCGCCATCGTATTACTCATGGCCCCGTAGGCAATTTGTATTCACTACTGAACCGTGCGTTGCGGTTTGAGGAAATAGGATATTCCTATTTGATAGCTTATCAACCTACCTGGAAAATTGTATTGCCCCGACCGCAGGCCCCAGCTACAGGAGCGGCAGTGCGAGAAATCGAATTCTATAAATGACGAACATTATTTTGAGAAAGGTGCGATTCCATTTTGAAGTACCTTTGTGAGTATTTTTCCAGTTTTCCCCTCTTTTAAAGGGTTTTAAGGGTTTAAGTTAAATACTTATGGAGTATCTCAACTTTTGGGGACCTATACTTGGGACGGGTATCGATTAATCGAAATTACCGATTAATGCGTCAATTAATCGATTATTTTTAATCGATTCTTACTTGCAAAACTAATTATTGTTTTTTACTCCAATATTGTTCAAAATATTGCATTTACATTTTTACATTCTTTTTTGTGTAGGTATATTTTTTACATTTTTTCAATATCTCCTTTTTTTTGTACATTTTTCACATTTATTCAATACTTTTATTTACATTTTTTACTACATTTATGTTCAAGTCCACATTAAGTACTACATTTAAGTTCGTTGTTATAATTGCACCTGCCCAATTTCATCCCAGGCTTTTCTAAATTATGGATGGGTTACAATTATTTTTGTCGACTGACTATAGTCTATTATAGGCTCGTCGGCTGCAGTGGCGGCAATTATTTAATAAATTACTTGGGAAAAAGTGATCATTTAATCGATTATTGAGGTAGCGATTAATCGGGGAATCGATTACTTTGGATTAAATAATCTCCGATTAATCGATTAGTCATTGGTCGATACCCATTCAACCTAACCTATACACCAAAATACAACCTAACCTTTACACCAAATCGATACTTCTCAAGATATGGAAGGAGTGTATAATTTACGCACTCCTGGTCCCAATGAGTTTCCTCTATAGTCGCCGAATATAATTTACGATCGCGAATAAATTATGAATTACTCTCCGCCGCTATAAATCAATCAAACCGGCGACTGCTTCCCAGTGTGACGCCAACTTTGAAATCTAAAACTCGGAGAGCGTAAAGCTAAAAACGCTAACGAGTATTATTTATAGGGAGAGTTTGTAATTTAAAAGGGCCGCTCGTGTCGGGAAATGATTCATTCCCGACGGGCCGGCCTTGATTTTTACGGCGCTCTTCAATGGCGAAGGGCTCGTGGGTTTAAAAATAAAAGTCGACTTTTATTAGCGACCCTAGGAAGGTAGGAAACACGACAGTTGTGGGTGCGAGGAAGAGCTTCCTTCGCCTTGTATTAATAGAGACCGAAAAAGCCCACCTGACCTGACCCGGTTACCGCAAGAGTCTCCGTTTCTAAGGTTTCGATACCGCAAAACTTGCGGGGTGTTCGATTTCCATGGCAGTAACCCTGAGAAATGACAAAAACCGAGTTTTTTCGGGGCCCTGACCACATCCGATGAGGCAAATGAGAAAACCAAATTTTACTCCAAAAGTTGCTGGCTTTCTTGAGGGTCGATTCTGAAAACTAACGATTTTTAATCAAAAACACACTGTGCAGGAAGCGATTTTGAGTAAAATTGTAAAAGTAAACGTATTTTCTGAAGCGATTTTCGGACGATTCCATAACTTCCATTTTCTCTTTAAATATGGAAGTAAAATCGTGTGAAACTAGGCGAAAAATGGAGCAAAAGCCGCCAACCGCATTTTTCTATCCCTAATCGTTTCAAAGATACGATTTTATAAGGGTTTTTTTTACAGCAAAAACACATATTCTAAAAAACCCTACATTTCTCTTGTTTGAAACAAATATTTCTAACTTTTGAGGGCATTTTTTGATTCAGCGTTGAATTTCCCATAAGCCTAGTTTATCTTACTGGTCAATAACCAACTCCTACCTAGTGCAATTGCTGTTCAAACGACGAAAATATTTTTCCTGCAAATACCTGTACGCTCCTTTTTTGGGAAACCGTGCCAGAAGTTGTCAAATTTTAGGAAAACTTGACCATTTTCAACGCATTTTGCTTTCCAACGATATGAACGATAAAATTTATCGATAAATTTTATTTAATGTTTTGTTATCATTAAATGTTTTGAATGATTTGTAGTGTTGGAAAATATATTTATATTTTTGGGAGGGAGACGGTAATTATTCATTGACTTTCCACACTACTCACACTTATTCATCATCTGCTTCCTATGCCAGAATAAAATATTCGCCTCTTCTCTGTCGCTGCATGAATTATTGAGGGGTTCAATTACTGCTGCATGCGTTCTCCGCATGTTGATTCTTCAAGTCAGGTGTATGATTAGCGTTTTTTTCCACCACCCTCGAAAAAATTCGGTTCATCAAACTCGTACAGTGGTTTATTAATCAAACTCCTATTCATTTTTTGCGCCTTGGATCCCAAGTAATTACAATTCATTGTTTGCCGCATAGCCGGGCGGTAGCCCTGAGAAGGCGGCGTTGTTTGTAAGCGAACAAAACGCAGGGACCGGTTATTGAGCAAGAAGTTGTTCGTGAGGAAAAACTTGTCCGAAGAACGAGCAAAGGGCCTCTGACTCATGGGGACAATTATTAGACCTCCCAGGCCTCTGCAATGTAAATACTTTACTATTAAACGTGTTTCCACCGGCAAAAAGCGGAATGGGCCATTACATTTGTCCGGCAAGGAGAAATCGAATGGTCTAACCGAAAGCATAAAGAGTTTCTCATCGGTTTAGCTGAGTTTTCAGCTGAAAAACACGTTATGGTCATTTTGGCTTTCATGATCATAAATAATAACTGCTACGTTATTATTTATAATAGTTATATTTGCAGTTCATCGACCTTATGTGTTTCCACCGACGACTACTGGAATGGGCCATTATGGTCGTCCGAAATGCCAAAATCGAACGGCAGCGCCGAAAGAATAAATCATAACGGACTGTAATGTAGGCGGAATATGCAAGTCTGCGGGCGGCGTGGCCACTCCTTGGCAGCTCTCTCGGCCATGGCCACTCCTTTGTGTCTTTTCTTCGTTATGGTCCACGTACTTCCCCACGGCTCCACCTGCGATTGTTTCCTTCCTGTATCCTTTATTCTACTGTCGACTCGTATGAAATGCTGAATAGAACCTTTGCGGTTTAGAGTTCTAGTGGCTCCACGAAAATATCAGATTATAGAGGGTATATCGGACAATATTTGACCAAATTGGAATATATTGGAACATATCAGACGATATCGGAGTATATTGGAACATAGCGGACGATAGCAGACCAAATCAGACGATATCGGACAGTATCAGACCAAATCGGACGATATTTGACTATATCAGACCAAACCGGACGGTATAGGACAATATCGGACTATATCAGACAAATCGGATGGTATCAGACAATATCAGACCAAATCGGACGATATCCGGCAATTTCAGACCAAACTGGACGGTACAGGACAATATCGGACCAAATCGGACGATATCGGACAATATCAGACCAAATCGGACGGTATCGGACGATATCAGACCAAATCGGACGATATCGGACAATGTCAGACCAAATCGGACGATATCGGACAATGTCAGACCAAATCGGACGATATCGGACAATATCAGAACAAATCGGACAATATCAGACCAAATCGGACGATATCAGACGATATCAGGCCAAATCGGACGATATCGGACCAAATCGGACGATATCGGACAATGTCAGACCAAATCGGACGATATCGGACCAAATCGGACGATATCGGACAATGTCAGACCAAATCGGACGATATCGGACAATATCAGACCAAATCGGACGATATCAGACGATATCAGGCCAAATCGGACGATATCGGACCAAATCGGACGATATCGGACAATGTCAGACCAAATCGGACGATATCGGACCAAATCGGACGATATCGGACAATGTCAGACCAAATCGGACGATATCGGACGATATCGGACCAAATCGGACGATATCGGACAATGTCAGACCAAATCGGACGGTATCGGACGATATCAGACCAAATCGGACGATATCGGACCAAATCGGACGATATCGGACAATGTCAGACCAAATCGGACGATATCGGACAATATCAGACCAAATCGGACGATATCAGACGATATCAGGCCAAATCGGACGATATCGGACCAAATCGGACGATATCGGACAATGTCAGACCAAATCGGACGATATCGGACAATATCAGACCAAACTGGACGGTACAGGACAATATCGGACCAAATCAGACGATATCGGACTATATCAGACCAAATCGGACGGTATCAGACGATATCAGACCAAATCGGACGATATCGGACCAAATCGGACGATATCGGACAATGTCAGACCAAATCGGACGATATCGGACAATGTTAGACCTAATCGGACGATATCGGGCGATATGGAACACAGTATCTAACAATATCGGTCAATACCTCTACAATATTGTCCCAAAACTATTTCCTCAAAGACAACGCTTTTCTCCTTCGGGCTACTTTACATCCAGTATTGGGTTATTAGTTGTTACATCCGACATTGCTCAGACCAAAGTCGCCTCTCAAGGATGAATAAGCCACAACGAAACGCGAGAACATTGAAAAGTCGAACCAAAAAAATGTTGGTTCGAGTCATTCAAAAATTACGGCTAGACCGCGCGGTATCGTTGAAGCCGCAAGTCACAACTGGCCTTGAACCAGCCAGCCTCTTTGAAGAACATCTGTCTGCACGTTGGAGCGGAGAGCCCAGAACTCAAGGTGGATTCACACGTAGTCGTCTCTCCTGCAACAGTTCGAAACCAGTTTCCACGTTCACACACTCTCAGATCACAGGGAGGTAACTTGAACAACACAAAATTGAAATTCCGAAGTGAACTTACCAACTCAAACTCTACTCACTTACTTACTCAAACTCAACTTACAAATTCAACTCTCAAACACAACCCGCAAACTCAACTATCATCATCTCACAAATTAACAATCGAACTCAACTGTCAAGCTCAACTCTCAAACTCGACTATGAAAATCGACCATCAAACTTAACTCACGAACTTAACTATCGAACTCATCTCACCAACTCAACCATGGAACAACTTGTTCCATGACTCAACTCTCAAACAACTAACAAATTCAACTCTCAAACTCATTTCTCAAACTCGACTATCAAACTCAACTTTCGAACTTTACTTACAAACTTAACTCTCGAACTCATCACACCAACTCAATCCACAAACTCAACTATCAAACTCAACTTTCAAACTAAACGCACAAACTAAATTCTCAAACTCAACTATCATCATCTCACAAACTTAACTATCGAACTCAACTTACAAATTCAACTCTCAAACTCGACTATGAAAATCGACTTTCAAACTCAACTTTCAAACTTAACTTTCAAACTCAACTGTCGAACTCATCTCACCAACTCAACTATCGAACTCAACTTACAAATTCAACTCTCAAGCTCAACTCTCAAACTCGACTATGAAAATCGACAATCAAACTCAACTTTCAAACTCAACTTACGAATTCAGCTCATTTCTCAAACTCGACCCTGAAAATCGACTATCAAACTCAACTCTCGAACTGAACTTACAAACTCAACCTTCAAACTCAACCCACAAACTAAATTCTCAAACTCGACTATCAAACTCGACTATGAAAATCGACTATCAAACTTAACTCTCAAACTTAACTTTCAAACTCAACTGTCGAACTCATCTCATCAACTCAACTCTCAAACTCAATTTACGAATTCAACTCTCAAACTCATTTCTCAAACTCGACTATGAAAATCGACTATCAAACTCAACTCTCGAACTTAACTTACAAACTCAACTTTCAAACTCAACCCACAAACTAAATTCTCAAACTCAACCATCATCGATCATCATCATCTCGCAAACTTAGCTATCGAACTCGACTGTGAAGCTCAACTCTCAAACTCATTTCTCAAACTCGACTGTGAAAATCAACTTTCTAACTCAACTCTCAAACTCAATTCTCGATCTCATCGCACAAAATCAACTCATTTGAGTTTGAGGTGAGTTTGAATGTTGAGTAAAAATGAGTCTGAAGTTGAATTTATAGTTTGATTGTGTGGGGTGAGTCAGTAAGTTGAGTTTGTAGATGGAGTTTGCGAGTTGAGTTTGGGAGTCGAGTTTGTGGGAGAGTGAGTGAGATGAGTTTGAATGTACCGTAAGAAAGTAGTTGTGAGTTGAGTTTGAGAGTTGAGTTTATTAGTTGGCTTGTAGTTTGAGCTCGCGAGTTGAGTTTGTAAGGTGAGCTCGTGAATCGAGCTGTGAGTTGAGTATGTGTCTAATCATGATTCCGCCCAACTTTGTTATGATCATTATTATTGGACAATATCGGGTTTAATTGTACCGTATCTGGCAATATATTGGATACAGTCCGGTGTTGTCGGTTATCGTATCTTAGTGTGAATCCTGCGCGCAGGCTCGAGAAGAACCCACGTCCCAGAGGCTCTCGTACGGCGAACCCAAACAGAACTAGCGGTCCACAAAGGAACCCCCCACCTGCCCTATGACGTCCTCGGATACCTCACGAGAGTAGGAACTGACGGTGGATCAAGGGCAGGCTGGGCGGGGAGGGGATTGTGTAATTCTGTACGCCCTGCGGACCGCGGGCATTCCTTGAGTCCTGGCTCTTGAAACCTTCAGCACTAGAATACTTGCCTCCTGCCTTTGATGTATTGTCCCATTAATCTTGCCTTTAACTCCTTACTCCGTTTCCTGAATTGTTGATTGTGTCATGGTGGAGTTTTTTTAAGGAAGTTAATTAACCTCAAAATTTCCATTGAAAACCTCAAAAATTCTGCAACCTGGATAGGTGATTCACTCATCTAATTAATTAGTAATTAGGTATTCATTAAACCGGCACTCAGAGGTCACATCAATATTATTTTATTTACTTGGACTGAACGTGACTATCATGTTTGATTACAGTGAGCACTTATCACTGGTAGAGAGTATGTCTTAAAAGATGCTGTACTGGTAGACATGGTCCTTGCGTCATAACAGGGATGTTGAGAAAATATTCAAACTTTTTGGCTCTTATCGCAGTCCTGGCTGGATTTGTTAGACTTTTGTAACAATTCATGTCGTTTTGGCTCCCTTTGTGAAAGCACTCACCAATCTCAGCGTTATCTAAATTTTTCCAGCCTTTTGAATGGTTTAAAACGTGTTTAAATCGTTTTTGTTGTTTCGAAATATGTTTTGACTCTGCTTTCAAGTGCTTCGAATCGTGTTAGATTAGTTCGGCTTTTTGAATGCTTGAAGTTATGTTTCTTGGCTAATTTCATGTGGTGATCCAAAAATCATGTTTTTGGCTCTTTGCTGTTCGAATGTTTCAAACTGTCGAATGTCTCAAAATCTCATTTTTGGCTCTGCTGTTCTTCGATTTTGTTCGGCTATTCGAAACGCTCCAATTTGTGTTTTTGCTCCTTTTTTGATGCTCCAAAGTTGTGCTTGAAGTTGTTTCTTGGCTAATTTCATGTAGTGATCCAAAAATCATGTTTTTGACTTTTTCCCCGCTCCGGGTCATTTTTACCCCTTTTTCAATGCTCGAAAATCATCCCCACATTTCAACTAGCCCCGGTTAAATGTCTCCCACCTAAGCATCATTTGACCGGACTCCCAATGGAAGTAAAACTTGCTATATGAGTCGAGCCAATAAAATTCCCGAGTACCTGCAGCAATTCTGTTTTTACGAGTCGGATCCAGACGCATTTATCGCCCGGTTGCGCCTTGGTGCAATAGTTCACTCGCCCAAGTAAAAGAGGCACTTTCCTTTGGCGTTTTCTTCATTTCCAACTTGCCCTTTTCAGCTTTGTTTCTCTCGTGGCTTTTCTTCGTGCCTCGACTCACTTCCGGTACCTCTTAGCCGTTCAATTGTGCCTCGAGTGTTCTTCAAGGCGGCCTCAATGCGTCTACTCTGCTTTTTAGCAGAGTTGGATAGTAATGATTACTTTTAGTAATGATTACTTTTTAAATTACTTTTTGAATTACGCTGAGATTAATTGCAATTCCCATTCCAATTCCTGTAATGGTAATCGAAATTCCAATTACTTTTTTAATTACATGTAATGGGAATGGGTTTTTTGAATTCCCATTACAGGAATTGGAATGGGAATTTAGTAATCCGATTACTCGCGAGTAATCCGATTACTTCCCTGTAATCTAATTACTCGCGAGTAATTAGAATACACTGCATAAACATTGATTCCTCTGGAGATGTCATGGAAATTCAATGTGGTTACATAGGGTGTCATAGGAACAGTGGCGGTCTTAACGAAATGGAGATACGAGGATTCACCACTTCGCCGTTGATATGCTAGTTGCGTTTCTGTCGTGTACCTTTATCGACAATCACTCGGGACTCAAAATTACAATTTTTGTCCGAGAGCCGATTCGACCTTGGGGCATTTGTCATGGTGGCGAAAGAAAAAAGTCTTTCAACTGTAACCACATTGAAGTTCCATGACATCTCCAGAGAAATCAATGTTTATGCAGTGTATTCTAATTACTCGCGAGTAATTGGATTACAGGGGAGTAATCGGATTACTCGCAAGTAATTGGATTACTCGCGAGTAATTGGATTACTCGCGAGTAATTGGATTACAGGGGAGTAATCGGATTACTCGCGAGTAATTGGATTACAGGCGAGTAATCGGATTACTAAATTCCCACTCCAATTCCTGTAATGGGAATTCAAAAAACCCATTCCCATTACATGTAATTAAAAAAGTAATTGGAATTTCGATTACCATTACAGGAATTGGAATGGGAATTGCAATTACATTTCTTCAAAGGAATGGGAATTTGTAATGGGTAATGGGATTCCTTTTTTATCAACCCTGCTTTTTAGCTTTTCCCTCGATTATTACCCCGCTCATGAGGTCATTGCCATGCTTGCAGTTTTTATGTTGCGTACGATGCCTCGTTTTTGTACCGAGGATGGCAACAGTTTTTCAATTACACATGAAAAAGAAACTTTTTCTTCTGCCTGAATGTTGTCGTGCAGAATTCAAAAATGATTTTGCAGCGAGTTTATTGGTTAGAAGTTTTATCGTTCTATTGGCCTCAGGTTGAATTTAGTGCTTGTTTTCAATTAAGTCTTCTTGACAGGACGGCAACATGGCATCCTCCGCCACAGTTATCACTCGTCGGATAACAGTTGGATAAGTTCTTGTCAGTTTGTTTCGTGATGCTAATGGGCGCCTCTCCCGGCCCAGACGATTCCACGCTTTTCCTCGTTTGTAGGTGTCTAACTTCGCGTGCCAGGCTGACGAGTTGTCAATCCGTTCACAATTATCCTCTTTCGGAAAATTTAGTCCAAGTGGGGCCGAGGCGAATTTCGACTGGCGAAACTGATGATTTGATAGCAACATTGTAAACTAACTGGAGTGCAAAAATAATATTTCTGAGAAATCGTTGTTTTCAAATTGAAAAAAACATATCAACTTTTTCATATCCTTTTTTCGAGAAATTATTTTTTACTTTGCATTTTAGATTATCTTTCAAAAATTCTTCTCCAATCAACACTGCGGCCTAACCTTAGGTCAGCAACCGCGTGGTTCGATTCCCGCTCAAGTAAAATTATTTCCGACTCGTTCACCCCCGAATATCTCTGAAAACATATCTAGCGATAAATTACCTTCGGACTGCTATCTTCCCTGTGCAAATCCCGCCCTTCCGTAACGTCTGCTCTTGATTTCTGACTATAGATACGAGGTATTACCAATTTCATTCCGAGCCCTTTGACTTTCCGACATCGCTGTGTGTTTGTGACGCAGCCTGTGTACCCTAGCGCTAAAGGGATTACGATTCAATGCAAACATTGCGGCCACAATACTCGCATACTGCACGTTCCACTCCCTAATAAAACAGTGTTCCACCTCTTCTGCGAAACAATCTCGAATTTCTAGCGTTCATTTCCTGAAAGGGCGGCCTTTTCGTCGGAATGCCAGGGCCTCTGAGATAGCGGTCCGTGTTGTCGATTTTGTTTCACGTGCGAAATCGAGGGAATTTGGCAGAAATTTAATGTTTCGGAATTCCTCGAGCGTCAAATTTAGAATCAGTTTTAATTATGATACTCGAAATTTCATGCTCTACAACTTCTACCCGATAACGTTTGTCGATCAGGATTGCCGTTGTGGAGCTACTTGCGTGAGAACATGACCGAAACTTGAGTTTTTGGAAAGTTGAGAGAAATGGTCCAACTTCGACTTTTGATTGCGTCCAGATGGCGTCTCAAACTTGGATGTTTTTGCCACGTATCCGATGTGAAATTTAATGCTCTTCAATTTTCTCATCAGTGAAATTTTCTGTGCGATTCTTTGTTTTCGAGTTATAAGCGAAAAAATTGAAAAAGTCCAAGTTGTGATTGGAATCGTTGAATTCCTGTTGATCCACGGATAGGCTTCATACTTTGACTCTTCAAATTTTGAGTGCCTGTTTGTCCAAAATGGACCCATTTGATAGTTAGCCAGTCTTTCAGGATGGATGGATCACCTCAATTTTTCATGGATTTGGACGAAGTAGCCAATCTTAGACATTCGATTGCATCCAGGCGCCTTAGGCTTGAATGTTAGTGTGACGCATTCGACTAAAAATTTAACAAGTTACATTACATGAATATTTTCGTCGAAAAAATCTCCCTCGTGCGAACTAAAATGAGGTAAACGCATTCCGCGACTAACAGCCGTTCCTGCGACGTATTTCGTTCCCATGTAAAAAGCAAAACATTTCTAAACGTTCGCACGCTTGTTTCACAACGATCGTTCGCCGCTGGTACAACCCCCGGTGTGTGCGCTCTAGTGTTCGCCGTATGGACGTGGGAGACGATCCGTTACTTTGTTGGCTCCTCCAGTGCGGACACTTGATTAGTCTATGGTCTACGTCTAGCGGAAATCGAACCAAGGTTACATCATCAGCTTTGTACCGCGGTGTTGCCAGATGTTGAGAAAATTCTTGAAAAATAAGGGAAGTAGGGAATTTTCCCCTTGAAATGTAGGGATAATATGACTCATCTGTTTTGTTGGTACGCCTACATTTTTCTATCAGAGATAGTCCCTATGGTTTTGATAGTTTTTCAAAGTCCTAAATTCCGAATAGCGCATTGGGATCGCCTTAAAAAAATTGCCTTAATTCTTATCTAGTATCCTACTTATTGCTCTATGAAGTGGCCGTGGAATTTTTCAGAAAGATCGGACTTGGAAAAAAAGAGAATTTTTTACCCTGCTGTGAATTTTTAGGCGGTGCGGCTGGCAACACTGTTCATTCGACGGCGGCCTGCTAGTCTAAGGTTCAAATCAGAGGTTAGATAGTCTGATCCCGAGAAAACCACTCAATCTCTTCCGACAGATTCATGGAGAACCGATTATCCTGTGGTGGGTATTCGAACATTCGCAATATTCTCGTAAACCCTTCATAAAATTGTTGTTTTCCTCGATTTCCATGTTGAGTTGAGTTGATATTGAAACAAGTCCGTGTTTTCGTTACAGATTGCGCAAACGTTTGGAGCTATGCGGCGGGAGACAGGCTCCCTTGGCCCGTGACTCCATTTCGGCCGGATCAGTCATCTTGAGGTGAGTCCCTGACCTGGCCTCTCACTTTCCTATCTAATTTTATTATTCGGTTCCCGCTTTATTTCGCGAAAAAGTCGTGGCACCGGATTTCTTTCCGACCTGCTTGATTCTTATGAAATTCTAATCGAAAAAATTATTATACGCCGAGCGACCCGATTTTCCCGTAGCGGCTAAAAGCAAATATTATATTCTCTAGAATTGCGTTTTGTATTCGTTTAGGTAATGCAATAGATCTAAAAAACCATATATATTGAATTTACTGCCCTACCGGTTAGGCATCAGTTCCCACTTCCCAATATTTTTTGACGCTAAAATGAACAAGAGTGTCGGTATATTCCATCAATTTATCAAATTAAAATATCGATATAGTCAATTCGGCATCAATATTGTGTATCAGTTGAACGCATAATATTTTCGATTTTTCAAAACAAAAATATGTGCTTATGGATATAGGCATTACAAAACATAAATATGGTTTTATTGGTAGGCATGGCGGAATGGAAATATCGTTGCATTCTCTCTATGTACCAAAGATATTGATTTGTATCGATTTATCGAAAAGGAAGTTTCGAGAATCGATTGTTCCGGCGGTCTCATAAACTGAGCCGAAATATCGCTGTATTGTATCGATTTATTGAAACAAAAATATTGAATCGATACGTGAAAATATTTTTTTCTGAAATTCTCGATTTACGGGTCTGAGCAAAGACTTGATATGTCAAGAGCTTGCATTTCCTCCTGAAATAACACTTTTTCATCTAGAAAGAATAAAAAAGCCCTACGTCAAATAAAGGTCCGGAGCGATCGCTCATTCATGATGACGTTTCACACGTCATTTTCAGTCGGGACCGGTTCCCTCGGGAGTTCTGGAATTCCAAACTGGTTTCGGAATGAAATGAAAGGGTCGAAAGACTACCCATCATCCTGGCAATCCATTCGGGATGATTCACCTCGAGCTATGAAACGTGGATGACCCAGTAGGTGAAGGGCCTTAATAAGCGTATTCGATGGCGGCTAATGAAGTGTGTGGAGCCGTTATTTATGTGTTCGAACGTCATTATTGATTTCTAGAAATCCGGTGTTTATTTTGTTCAATTCGGTGGTTTGGATAGAAATTTTTGACAATATCGAGAGCAAAGCATCGATATTTTGACAAATCGAGAGCAAAACATCGATATTTTGACTATATCGAGAGTAAAGCATCAATATTTTGACAATATCGAGAGCAAAACATCGATATTTCGACAATATCGAGAGCAAAACATCGATGTTTTGACAATATCGAGAGCAAAACATCGATATTTTGACTATATCGAGACCAAACATTGATATTTGACAATATCGAGAGTAAAACGTCGATATTTTGACAATATCGAGAGCAAAACTTTGATATTTTGACAATATCGGGATGTAGGGAGTCGAGTAGGATATCAAGAGCAACACATATCGATAACGATATCACTACCAAAAATACCAAATTTGGAGGTTCAAAATTTTTGTTTCTCATGCTCTCTTCTGTTGTTCATCGAAATTTTCGTTTTTCCCTTTCGACGTGGTATTCAGTAGAAGGTTTAGCTGCAAGTTCAGTTTAGGTACGGAAAATTATCGTAATTAAGGTTGATAGGCCGATTATCCTGTTTCGAGGTTGTTCACCTACTTCCACCTATCTCGACCGTAGGGAAAGTGGCCATTTAGAAGTGGCCGAGCTTCGATACATATTAATACGTTATGCTTTTGAAATATCGTTCCTTCTCGTCCTGGTGCCTCGGTTACCGGAACAAATGGACTGATTGCCATGTGGCACATGCGTCGAAAGTTAATCCGTTTTTGCTCGTCCGCCGAAAATCCTTAACGACCTTTCGTGAGATGGCAGGCTTTGATTTTATCTTTACCTATTCATAGTGGAAATTTGTGTTAGCTATTTTTCGAATGGGATGTACCTCGTTTTGTATTTTGAAGTGAATGGGACCATCGTACCCATATGATCGGAGAGATATCCTGAAAATTATCCCTTTACACGTTCACTAGACTTTCTAACTACTCATTGCTGTTCAAAAACGACGTTTTTCGAGATTCGTTCATTTTGTTCGTATGTGACTCAAAAACGACTTGTCTCATGTACAATTCTATACACAACGAGAATCTTGAGCGACAAAAAGTATTTTTTCAAGTTTTGGAGCATAAACCGACGATTATGACCTCAAATTTGGCGTGCAGGAGCACAATATAGCATTTTGCAGAAAATCGAATTTTCACCGGCGAACATAAAAACCTACCTACCGGTCTGCGGTAAATAAAAGTAAATGTGCCAGTAGGAAAATTTTGAAAATCCATTCGCACTAAAACGAGAAAAATCCGTTGCTATCATTTTATTCGTTATGTGAAGTATAAAGTGTGATATAGCGTAAAATTGTGCGCTCCATTCGGAAAAACCCTTTATCCCTCCTATAAATATCCTCCATATCAAATTAGGTCGCTTCCAGCCGAGATAGCAGCGAACGTTCGTTTTACTATGAAAAAGTAACTTTTTTCAGGATTTCGGCCCCGAGTTAATTGCCACTTTTTTCGAGCCTCGTTTTCCCGGGAAACGTTTTTCTGGGAAATCCCCTTTTCCCGGACTCCCCCGACTTGATTAGCCTCCTATTCAATGACACACCCCCTCGAGGGGTGTTACTATACCGATACAGTGAAACCTTCCCTTATAAAATCTCACACGCAGGCCCTAGATTACTGTCAGTTTAGGGTCTACCCGCGACAAATGGTTTATCTTGTCGCGGTTTCGGTGCTGTAAAAAAGACGTCCATTGTCGTGGAGGCTTTTTACGAGGCACCTCCGAACCTATTTGTCGTGTGACATACGGGATATACATGTACAGGTTGGGGGGATTTATTGAATGCTCAGAGAAATCGGTTACTATGTCTTTTCAAGTGGATCAGGACCAGCGAGAATAAAAATAATGAATAAAATTGATAACATATAATTAATTGAAACTACTAACTGAAATTAATTGAATAAATTGAATAGATATAATATAACAGGATTGATTGTATAAACCAGAGGTGCGTATATATCACATAATACTTCCAAATTTTGATACGTAGAAATGTGACACAGTTTGATCATATTTTGACTGCTTTTAAGGGTGTTTAGGTCAAAAATATAAAAAAATTCACTATTCAAATTTTAAAATTCGCCTAAAATAAAAATATGCCATGTTATCGGATTATAAAAAATATCCACATATTCTGCAAGGTAAAACGAAGATTTTGAGACCAAGAAAGCTCAAATCGGTTTATTTTTGTGGCCGGAAAAAAAATAAAATGGAAAACACTAAAAATGCAAATATATCGGAAGTACTGTGCGTTATTCAAATTCCGATTAAACCGGGTGTTGGGTCTTGCCGAGACCAACATTTCAGTTCAAGAAATTTGAAAAAAGGTTGAGAATTGTGGGAGCTATGGCCATTTTTGTAAATGACACGGACACACAGACAGTCGGGAAGTGATTTTGAGCAAAAGTGTATGAATAAAAATTTCGATAAATGCAAATGAATGCAATAGATGTTAATAGATTGGGATAAAAACCAGTGGTGCATAGATAACACACAATACTTCCATAACACGTGAATTTTTGACACAATTCGATCATATTTTGAATACTTGCGAGGCGGTTTAGGTAAAAAATATTTAAAAAATCACCATGCAAATTTGTATTTTACTCGGAATTTTTTGGTTCATTTTTCTTAAGAAATGAACCTTTTTTATGGTAGGTTCTCTGATTTTCTAAAACTAAGTACCCGGATACTGACTAGAAAAGATTTGGCACGTGGAAAGTTTACTCTCGGTGAAAACCCAATTTTCAACCCGGGGATAATGGTGGGAGAGGTGAAAATACGGGAAATTCGCCGGAATGGAATAAATTGAATTACGTACGTTCTGCACTCGACGTCTGGTTTTTACAGTTATCGGCGAAGGACCGGCATCCAAAATCTTCATTCTTTGCCTTTCAGTTGGCTTTTCATCTTTTTACCGGCTTACTCCTTTTGCCATAAAATCGACTAAAGTCTAGTTCACGCGAACCGAGTTCATATTTTCGAGTGTTCTTCGATTTTTTAAAATTAAATTACCTAAATGAAGTTCTCATTTAAACGATTTTCGATTTATCGGTTTTTGAGTATTTTTCGATTTGAGATTGACCTCACTGTGGCTGTTTATCTTGAACTAATTAACCGATTTAAGCGCTTTCTGCCCCCAATTCTGATTTTTGATTTTTTCGTCCAAATGGTTCAAAGGCGCCACTCCATAACTGGTTTTTGTATTTTTACCACTAAATTTTCGCTCCTTCCTACGATTTTGGTTTGATTCTATTTTTGACGCTTTGAAAACCAACCGTTGTGGCAAATTTGGCCCACAAAAAGCAGGTTCAACATGGTACCTGGATAAACCCACAAAAATGTTTTATAAAAATTGGTATCCCTAGGTACCTACTTACCTTCTGCTTCCTTAAAAAAATTAGGGTAGATTGGTTTTTTTTTGCAAAAACAATTTATTTTTGATTGGTAAATTATGAGGGGCTGAGACGTCTGTTGGATTTTGTTTTATTCGCTCTAATAAAAAATTTCTAATTTCAACTTCGAATCTTCAAAAAAAATTTCATAAACTTCAACATTTTAAAAAGGTTGGTTGATTTTAAGTTACAAAAAACTTGAAAGTTTGATGTTCAGTGAGGAATCGTCCTAGGTACTAAGAAATTCTGTGGAATGGAGCCTACGATGAGTATAGTTTTTTTTTTTTTTTTTAAATTTTTTGTTAGTTTGAATTTTTATTGGTTACTTTTTCTTGCGTCTTTGACTCAATTTTATATTTTGTTTAATTTTCTTTTCAAATTTTTTCATTCCAAGCTACGAAAAATGGGGGTAATAGAGAAGTAGATCAAAAGCTAGACCTTTTCACCCTGAAAAAATAATTTAATTATTCAAAAACCTGGCTATTAGATAGGTACTACTTTTGACAAATAAATTTAGGTTTTTGTAGGGAAATTTTTTTGTAGTTTCTAGCAGACTTGTATTAGTTGTTTTCAGACCCCTCGAATTTCAGATGCGGTATTCTTATTTTCCCCCCCCATTAATTCTCCTTCGTCATTTTCAATTTACGTCTCCCGAAAATTCAAGTTCCTCGTTTTCGAAGGTGCTTAATTATTCGCAATTTTCAGCATTATTTAGCATCTTCGTCTCATCCCTCGCTGCTCTTGCCATCCTTTCCTTTTATTGATCAGCACCCCTTCGCCCCCGTCGCTCTTTCATTCCCTCGGCTCCAACTTTGGCCGTCGTTCACTTCGAGGTCCTTAGTTTTCGTCTCGAACTGCCGTTGTGAAAATTCGAGATGAAAATCATAATTGAATCGTTTAAAATCCCGCTGGCGAAAAGGAGAGGATTTTCGGAAATCCGATTTTTCCGGGTGCCTGTTGCGAAAATTACCTGTTGGACCATTTTTTGAAGGGTTGGTTAACGTTGGACGTTTCGTTAATTTTTGAACCCGCTTACCTATTTTTACCTTGACTGCTTTCTCGCTTATATCAACCCCGGACTAACGGACTTCTTGGATATCATATTACTGACTATTTACCTTAGATGGCAGCCACTTGAATCCTTGAACATTTTTGGTGAATTCCGCTACTCTATCAGACCTACTTTGGGGATGAGCATCGATGGTCGATAATATCGATGTTTTGCGTCCGATAGTCGATGTTTTTACCATTGATGGTTTAGAACCGATGTTTCACCGCTATCGATTACTTCAATGTGATAGTATCTTCTCTTTATGAATCTGAATCCCATTTTTGTGCCTATTTTTAAATGGAAAATTCGTCATTGCTTTTTTGGTTGATTTTGATTGACTAAACTGACCAGGGGTTTCGCTGAAATTTGTATGATGCAAATTGCAAAGATAGATACTTGAATTATCCTAGGCATCTATTCAATTTTAAAACTTCTTCACTTGAACAAAGCAGTATCGATACTATCGATAGTTTTGTACCAATATTTTTCAGCAATCGATGGTTTCCTTCGATAGATTATTCGATGGTGACTATCGATATTTTCCAATCGATGCTCATCCCTAACCTACTTGACCGTTAACCGCAATTATTTTCTTCGTGGTATGTTTTGTTCTATATTTTTTGTTGGTTTTATAATATAAATAATTTATATATAATTATTAATATTTTTATTTAAATTTAATATTTTATTTAATAATTTTAAATTAATTATTAACATTTGTATATAAATACGTATACATAATATGTAATTATTATTTTTTTATGATACCCAAAAACTCAAAAAAGGCTCCGGTATCAGTCCCAAGTCCGACCGTTTCTCGGCAAAATATATTCGCCGGATTTCCATTTTCACTTGGACCCGGCTCTAATTTGCATGCAGTTAGAATCCAATTTCGCCATCTGAGCCTGCAGCTGACGGGTTAATTGCCTCCTACATGAGACCCACAGGTGGGACCGATTGATAGATTTGACCTTTCCTCCATTGTCGAAAATGTTTCCATTGTTCTTAGGATATTCTGCTTGAAAGCCTTGGCCAATTTTTTGTCAACAAAAGTCGGAATTTTTAAATTTATTATTTTTTTTTAATTTTGAATTTCTAAATGTATTTTTTACTATTTATTTTGTTAATTAATATTTTCATTAGGTACTCATTTTTTTACTTTTTTTGGCATTATATACTAGAATTTATGCCTGTATTTAGGCGAAACGTATATTATTTCGATTTAAATTGGTAGAAATGGCGTCAGTTTTAGCGCGAATGCATTTCTTTTGAAAAAAAGGTCGCAGGCTCTGTAACCCAGGGTTTGGCCGTTAGAAAACCACCTCGTATTGAATAACTCGCATTTTTTCACCGTTTACCTACTTCCTTTCGTGGGTTATATTCATTGTACGTGCCCCGGCTATTTACGTATCGAATTTAGATTTACGGTCCACCATCCGACCGTACGGTAAGTGTTTTCCCACCGTAAGAATTGGCTCGGGCTAATAGCCAAGGACTACTTTTCTCCATCAAGTTACACGGTTTTCATATCTCATTCTACGTTGGGACGGTTAGGTACCGCTATAAATGTCCTGCAGGCGCTGTAAATCTCTCAGACTTAAAGACCTAAACCCGACGTAAATTCTCTCACATACGTACATATACAGACCTGCGTTTTAACCCGAGTTGTAACCCTCTTTGTCATGTTCGTTTTACTAGTTTTCTGCCATGGTTAATATTTTGTTAGCTGATTATAGTTGTCAACTGTATACAAAATTTCCGCGAGAGCTTCCGATGAATTGGATTTCGAAAGTCATGGTTGACTTTCTCCTGAAATTCTTTACCCACCATGCGAACGATGTTTATGGCAGCCATGTGTCCTCGAAAAATTCGCAAATTTTTTGTGAAACATGGGAGTTATGGGTATTGAAAGTCCTGTACTTGATGCAGGTATGACGTGACGGAACAGAGATGGACGCCCTCAAGGTGGGCTGCGTCCAAAAGCAGCCGTCCACCACCCGACGGCCAAAAAGAGTCAAAGGTAAGGAATTAGAAAGAAGCGGTGACCAACTAACTGGCTGTCGGGTTTGATTTAACGTTACTAACATTTTGTCGAAGGAATGGAAAACTGAGAATAACAAACTAACCTACATGGTATCAGGGTTCGACTAATTTTTGGTGATGTGTACTAAACCAATTTTTTAAAAATGCCCGGGGAATATCACATGTTGAAATTTGGTCGACCGACAGGTGCTTGTACGAGGGCTACCTCGCAAGCTGCATTTTATCGGTCTGAGATGCTTGAACCCCCGATGCTCGATGATACCGAGTTGCTTCTGGATCGAATTTGGGAAGACCGATTCGTAATTGGTGGTCTTCCCCATTGCTCTTCAGGATTACTCTGGAAGCAGCTGCTAGAGCAGAAACTACTTCTCTTCTACTTTCCCCGCAGCAGTTGCATACGTACTACCAGTAGTTGATGTCCCATCCAGGGATGCCAACGAGGCTCCATAAGTTGGAATCAGCAGCTGACGTACCATTAGTGGTTGACGCTTCCCATATTTCATCAAGAGAAGTTCGAGCAGCTGCTGCCATATCAAAAACGACGGCAGACTGACCACATCTTCTGCAGTGTCAGACGTGCCTCCAAGCACCAACAGTTGAAGTACCCCACATTTCTTCAAGATGAGCTCTGGGAGTGTTCGGAAAGAAGGTTCAAGACGTACCACCAATTGCTGAAGTACCTGCCTACCTCATAGTCGAGAGACACTCCGAAAGCAGCATCTAATTTTGGGACACTTCTGCAGCCTGGCTCTTGCAGTAGCTGCAGGTGTACCATCAATATTCGACGTCCTTTATAGGCTACAAAGAAGCTTCATTTGGAAGCAGTGATTGCAGACAAACCATCAGTGGTTAATGCTTCCCATATCAAGAGAAGCTCATGAGTGGATCAGCTCTGGAGTTGTCTTCAAGATGATCCACCAATAGTTGATTTAGCCTGGAGTTATCAAAATGCTCTGGAAAAATCTTTGAACAACTCCAGCCTGGCTGCCCTGCGGCAGCTGCAGGCGTACCGCCCATAGTCGGTCTTTCCCCTTATTTCATCAAGAGAATCTCGCAGCTGCTGCCATATCAAAAACTGCTGCAGTCTAACTTCTTCATCAGCACTAGTTGACGTGCGCCACCAATAGTTAAAATGCCCCACACCTCTTCAAGATGAGCCCTGATGATACTAGGCGTGAAACTTCAAGAGGCATCCCAATAGCTGAAGTACCTGCCTACCTCATAATCAAGAGACACTAGAGCAGCATCTAATTTTGGGACACTACTGCAGCCTGGCTCTTGCCGTAGCTGCAGGTGTACCATCAATATTTGACGTCCTTTATAGGCTACAAAGAAACTCCATTGGTTGCTGACAAACCATCAGTGGTTGATGCTTTCCATATGAAGCTCTTGAGTGGATCAGCTCTGGCGTTGATCTTGAAGATGATCCACCAATAGTTGATGTAGCCTGGCGTTATCATAAAGCTCTGGAAAAATCTTTGAACGACTCCAGTCTGGTTGCCCTGCGGCAGCTGCTGGCGTACCACCCATAGTCAGCCTTTCCCATTTTCCATCAAGAGAATCCTGAGCAGCTGCTGCCATATCAAAAACTGCTGCAGTCTAACTTCTTCATCAGCACTAGTTGACGTGCGCCACCAATAGTTGATGTGCAACACACCTCTCCATGCTGAGCTCTTGGTGTGCTAGGCGTGAAACTTCAAGACGTACCACCAATAGTTGACGTACCTCACTCATCAAGAGACACTCTGAAAGCAGCATCTAATTTTGGGACACTACTGCAGCCTGGCTCTTGCAGCACCTGCAGATGTACTGCTAGTTGACGTTCTTTGTAGGGTGTCAGAAAACGCTTTGGAAGCAGCTGCCAGATTTGCAACTCTGCTACGATTTGGCTATTTTGTCAGCAGCAGGCATACTGCCCCCATATTAGTGCTCAGGGTACGACCAAGAGTTGGAAATGATGGGGTTTCAGATTCCATGAATTCGGAAGGCATTGATCTTGCCCGGAGAATCGCTGCCGTTAACTCTCATCCCTGGATTATGCAGCTGGCTCTCATGAATTTCCTAGACATCTGCAGAACGGTTTAAGCTTGCTCAACCGTAATGAAAAATTCCAAGAATTCTCGAGCGAGTAAAATCTGATTTCCTCAGCTCCGCGCCCATTAGTCCAAAGATTTAACCGGGGGAAACTGCCATTTCTCGGAACGTGATACAGTCCTCATTTCACATGCAAGAAGCTATTAACTGTTGATTCTCCCTTGCGAAACCAGCCTCTACAGTAAAGCTTCAGCCCTTTGGGAGTTTAAACAGTGTTTTACGAGTAACCGTATGCGGCGACAGAGGGTAAAGACAGGAAGGCTCTTTCCTCCGAGTAAACATTACCTGGCGGGGCTAAAGTAAAGGAATATCGATTACCTCTTCTCTTTCTCGCCCATTCCACATATCACGTTCTAATTACTTCGAATAAGTAAACTGAAGAGGAAAGGGCTCCAAGGTGCGCTCGAAAGGGAACTCATTACTTTCCTGATTCGTTGAGCCGGAGAGTTGAGTCCGACTCTTATCTCGGGGAAGGCCGATGATAATGAAAGTTCGAAAATTAGAGTTTAATGAGAAAAGAAGGATTGGCGAAGTTAGAGAAAAATCGGTTTAATTTTTCAACGATCTTCCAATCCGATCTTGAGTCTTTTGGGGGCGAAGAATCGAAGTTGAATGATCTTGGAATTAACGGCTTTAATATTTTTGGAGGAGGATGAAGGAGGCACTCTCATCACAATTTGGAAATCGTCAGTTTCCGAATCGCCGAGTCTTCTACTTCCTTCGTTTTCTCAGTCTACTTTCGACCGAATCGCCCTGTCATTCCCACACATATCAGGAAGACTAATTTCCATGATTGAAATTATGCATGCAAGCCTGGAATGGAGCGTGTACGGTACTCGTGAAAATGATAATTCCAGCCGACGTATCGCGCTCATGCGTCGGAAACAGGCCGTCCATGATAATTCAATATGAACGAGATCGATTTCGATTTTCCAAATGACGGAAACCCTAGCGACGTGGTGGAAAATAAATCTAATGTTCCTCATCGTATCGATTTTAAATCAACGTCGTTGCAATGAAAACCGACATTGTCGCCGAGCGAATATGGAAAGTGGACATTTCGTTTTCATCACAAAATGGTTCGTGAATACTCGCCAAAAAGGCATTCGAGCTGTAGAGCTGGAAATTGGTCTTACGGGAAGAGCATGGCGCTTTCTTCATTAAAAATTCCGCTCTTCAAACTCCATTAGTGACGCATTAAGGAATCACTCGAAGTCTTGTCCATATTGACGTTTAGGTAAATGGACTGTAATGCGGCAATGTAATGCGGCAATGTAATGCTAAGTGTTGAATTTGTCTAAAAAAAAAAAAAATTAGTCTTATACTTCAAGAGAGCTGATAGGGGATTTCCTTTGAAAAGTGCTGAATCCGAGGTCAGTTTTGTGCATAGACGCTTTACGTTATTCGGAAAATTCGCGTGATTTCCATCATTATTAATTTTTAACGAGCAGCTGAAATTGTTACTGGATATTTAACGCTGAACGCGCCCATGTGAAGGTTGATGGTCGTAAGATGCGTCCTTCTCGTGTTTTTTTTTGCCAAAAATCTATAAAAATCTTTTTTTTTGTAACTTTTGACGATTTTTGTTACTCCAGACGATTTGGCTGCACCTACTATGGCTGGAGTAGAGGATTTTTGGCAATGGTCAAAATTGACAAAAATCACGTGTTTTTTTTTTTTTTTTGCAAAAACACACGAGAGAAGCATCTTAGACCCTTTAACCTTTTCCGATCAGATCGCCCGGACAATACGTGTGCCCTCCCCCACCCTGCCCGTGACCCCTCCCCCCTGCACCCACCCAGCAAGGTGTAAAAACCTTCAAGAAATCCAAAAAGCTTGAAAAATTCAAAATCGGTTCGGTAGAACTCCCTCAAATTGGCAAAAATGCGAAAAAGGAGAAATCTCGAGATTTCGAGAAGAAATTTCGAGCCAAACCGATAAAAAAACAAAATTTTCAAAAATCTTCGGAAAACCCCTCTATCTTATGGTAAACCAGGCGAGAAACCCGGGAAAAATACTCGGAATATTCTAAACCCACGGTATCAACTTCCAAATTGAGGTTTTGCGTTTTTTCAAAAATATACCCTATTTATGCCGAATTGAACCCCTTAACCTTTTCCGATCGGGTTCCCCGGGCAATATGCACCAAGTCGGAGCAAACCACAACGTTTAGGACCAGTTTCATCGAAATCGGATCAGCGGTTCAATACGATGTCCTGTCCTCAAAATTTTGGCCAAATCTCGACGGCTGAACCGATTTTGGCGTTCTTCGACCTGCTCTAGTTTACGATGATGGCCCGACATTTTTCATGAGATTTCACGCTTTGAATCGAACCAAAAGGAAAATTAGGCACGATAATTTCCCGGTTCTTACCCTTTAACTTTTCTGGGCCGGTGGCAATTTTCCTGAAAAATGCAAGAGATTTGTAGCGGCTACGTGTTCTCACTGCGAATTTCCTCGTTCCTGGACCGATGGATCCGGCCGAATCTTCCACCCCGGAGTGGCTTTCTTTTTGGAATTTTTTCGAGTCAACAAACCGTGAACGCATTATCGCACCCCTTCAAAGTGCAATAAGCGAACGTTTCCCAAGTTTTATCAGGCGAAACGACCGGCGGGAAATCAGCCGGCCCCCGCGAGGAAGTGACGATGCGTGTCGATCCCCTGGGCGTCCTAAAGGTTGGAAAAAGTGTTTGCATTCGGGTTCCAGATGAAAGACAACGAGGAAGTATTAAAATTTCGCAATTCGACCAGGAACTGAAAAGTGCAGGCGTTGGATCCATTAAGTCCGTAAAGATCCGCGAAGAATTTTATAAAATTCTTTACCGTGAGCGGGGATCTTTATATGTTGAACGTGTGGCTAATTATCATAAAACTGTTGGTATTTCCAGTTGTAAAAGTTGCCCATGCGTACGGGAATACCGATAAGGTCGAAGGACAGTTGACCAATTATCGGCGTAATAGTGGAACAGCTGGGAATTGTTAACGTCCCAGAACCAGGCAGGCGTGACTGATAAAGCGACGAGGGGTGTATACAATTACGTATAGCGGAAGAAACATTGGAAAATAATGTGCCAAAACCGACGTCGAATAGGTCAAACTATTGACAATATTGAGGAATATTGGATAAATTGGAAATAATCTTTATCCAGAAAAACCGCCGGTTCCGATGCTCAATTTTCGAACAATCCCATGTCTTCGAGATTGTCGTCCTTGAAAACGTGATTCTTCGGCTCATTTGTTACAATTTTTGGCCTAAAAAAAATTCCCTTGAGGCAAAGAGAAAGTGCACTCGAAAAAGTACTTCGAAGATTTTTCGCGGTTTTAACATTGCCTCAGGAAAATGGCCGTAACTCTCATAAATTTTGGTGTAATCACAAAAGTGAGGATAGCATTGGAAAGCTCGTTAAATTTTCCATAAATCCACGGTATTTGCAGCTCCCTACGATCATGTTACGGTGGCTAAAAAGTGGGCCAAAGTCGAAAATTGATGAATTTTCAAAAATTGACGTTTTTTCAACGTGCATTTAGAAATGGGAAAAAATATAAAAATCCAGCGGACGTTTTCAGAAAAGCTGGCCCAAAGTATTAGCTTTTGAACGGTATAATCATTTTTGGATTTACCCAGCTTATTCGTGGAGAAATCGACGTTTGATTGTGGAAAAAATTTCATTTTTTCGACTGAAATCTCAGGCGTTTTTGCGCTGAATCCAAAGGTGATTAATTTTTATCACAGCTGCACTTGAAGGTTGATCTTTAAAAGAGTTAATTTTCACATTTAAATAATTCGAATGCATTTCTGCATCCTCAAGCAAAGGTCACATTCGCGTGATTACCACAAGGCCGCAGTGGTAAATGCTGACAGCATAAAGAGGAAATAAAAAGACTCCATTTCGAGGAGTTAAAAGTCGTAAAAGTTCACTTCGAATTGGGGATTTCCAGATTTGTTTCGACGATTCTGAGGCTCCAACTCGAGACGACGTGGGCGTTCGGGCCTCCTCAGTAAAAATTTTTGTCTTTTTTAGGTCGGCTTTTTTTCTGGGGAGGGACAGAACAAGAACGTCCCACTCACTCGAGGCCATTTCAAGTTATAAGATGTTGGAAAAAACTCGAAACAAAGCCGAGGAGACTGTTCGTGTCCTAACTAATGAAACTCAACAATGAGCATAGTCGGCAGTTCAGTAGATGAATTGAAAAAATGCCAAATTGCTGAAATGGACGAAACTCAAGGGCCAGCCACTCGTTCAAGTATTGGGAGCGATGCGTATTTTCAAAAATGTTCTACGTCTCTCTAAACGTCAAGTTCGCCAAACATTCAGGCCCTGGAAATCCACACTAATACGAAAACCTGTCTGGTTAACGTAATGCTCAGAAAATTCTAAAATTTTGGCGTCACCATCAAAATTCTTTTTTTTGTTTTTACGCAACAAAAAAAATCGATTTTTTCAGGAAAAACTCTCTGTTTTGTGGAAAACCAAGCGAGAAATCCGGGGAAAATAGTCATAAACGTCCAAGCCTCACCTTTGAAATCGTTTTTGAGAAAAATGTAGGTACCTAAGAACCACCTGAAGAAAAAATACCGGAAAAGTTCGGAAATAGCGTTGTACAATAGAAAACAAGCTGTCAGAAGCAAATTTCGAAAAAAATTAATTGAATGATACATTTAGAAAAAACGTAAAAAACTTTCTTACCTACATTTTTCTATGATTTCCATTGAAAATCCAAAGATGTTTTTCGAAAAATTTGATGTTTTTTCCTGACTTCGGTCAAAGGTGCCAATTTGAGTACAAGATCGGCAAAGTCATCTTTTTCGCATATTTTGGTCCGATTCTTGATAAAGAAGAAAATCTCTGTTTTGTTCAGGGACTTGTCATTTGAATTTCGAGAAAATCCAAAAAATTCCAAATGAAAATTTTTATCCTTATCGTCGATGGGCGTGAATCAATTTACAGTATCAACTAATGAAAAGCACTCGAAGATCGCTCTCGGCGAGCGTTTTATAATCTTTCCTCGATTATTAGGCGCTCACCTGTTGCTCCCGTCTTAACTGCTATCAAATTCCTATACCTACCACCCTCGAACCGGAAGTTTAGGTCAAGGAAACTATGGATTCTATAAAAGACAAGTGCCTAATTTATCTGCCGTTCGAATAGATGACTTCAAACAACCTCCTAACGTTTTTGACCTTTAAACAAAATTTAATTGTTCTCTCCATGGCCATGAATGGTTTCGAACGTCAAAGCGTCAACCACTCGTAGGTTTAAAGCGGCGTAACGTCGTAAAATTCAATTATTCCATCGGCGGTTTTTCAGCGCCGTCGCACAACAAAAGAGGCGTCTTCCGCCCTGTCGGATGCCGCGAAAGTAACAACGTATCGATGCAGGGTTCAAACCGGTTCGTCGATTTCGACCAGTTGGTCCCAACATTCTATGTTGGCCAACACTGATTATTCGGCGAAGTGGCGCTTCGCGTGACGTCAGACCCGTATGAATAGTTTGCGTGGGCGCTGAATGGAAAGTGACCGGGCTGTTTGCGCTGAAAGGCGAATTCATAATTAAAACAGGCTTGCCAATCGGGCGCGATCGATGGCCGGACGAGAACGGGAAAAATACCGGAAATTCCCGACGCGTTCGCCGAAATTCGAAGGGAATTTAGGGAATATCGAAAAAAAATGAAAAAAATATCGGTTGAAAACCACGCTCTGCTACCATGAGCAAAAATATGCGAATCCATTCAGTAAAATCGACTATATAATTTTCCATTCTGACGAATGAATAAGTTTGCAAATATGCGACAAACATTTCCATATTTTGATGGGTACATTTTTGACATGAGGTTGAGAATTGAGGGAGCTATGGTCAAAAATGATATACGAGAAGTCAATCCGAGTAACCTCCTCCCTAGCTAGATATCATCTGCTTGAGCATCGTTATCGGTCAAGCAGGCGTAAAAAATAAAACATCCTGTTATCGATCGTCGATCGAATCGACTGAGCAAAAGAAATGCTAAGGCTGGAAAATCGTGGAAATCGGAGGAAACCATTAGCGGAAATGGAATATTCAATTTTACCTCGCCAAAGGATCGGGGCAAGTCGAGCGACTAACGATTCAAGCCACTGGGGAACCTCTGAGAATGCTAATGGATGCCTCACTAAGCGAATACATAGCCTTCTCAAAGGAATCTACACGACTCGAGGCCGAATCGGACGTCAAATTCGAGACGGATCGTAAAGATTTCTCAAAGGCGATTACTGTTATGGAAGCCGGGATTTCGAATTCGAAGCAGACGATGAACGGAAGGTCGAAGAAGTCGAATGTAACGAGCCAAATGCTAAAAAGATGCCCCGTATTCAGTAAGGGAAATTACAATTACGATAATACAGGAGCAGTGGACTCTGAAGAGGTTTAAGTAGTAATATTTATAGGAGTAATATTCTTCGAAATTCCTTGGGCTATTTTTGTTATCTTGGTTTTCCGCTTGCAAACATTGGCAAATACGACGTCTGTTTGACGAGAACTTCGCGTGTCAATATTGATCTCAAGTCGTTTTTATCTTAGATTTCCACCCAACTGACACGGGGGTATTGCTCGTTTTCTTTCGAAATGTCAGTAAAAATTTCAAAAGTATTAAAGCTTGAATTTTTTGGATTTTTGAATTTAACATTGATGTTTACGATATACTTACGGCGCTCCTAGGCATCTGTCGATTTTTACAGTTTTTCCTGGTCCTCGAAATTATGTTAGCAGTTTTTTTATGTACTCTTTCCGTCCCGGCGATTTCTATTCACTGTTTCCTCGCATGTCCTTCCGCCTCGTTGTTTATTCCGTCCCGCAATAACATGAGAACGATTGTCGACTTTTCCGTCCCTTTTTATCCTCGCGACGATTCCATATCCGCGTTTTTACGTCCCTCACTCGTGTCATATCTTCTTTGCCGTTTTCATTTCGCATTCTCGACGCGTCCGAGTTTCATTGCCGTCTGGGCGAGATTTTATCAACGTCTTTACGACTTGCGGTCCCAATTACCCAGTTCTGTCGCTTTTCGAGCTACTGAATTCCCCTGTTATATTGGGGTCATTCACCGGGCTTGTCATCGCAAGCTACCGCCGATTATCGATTGCCACCGCTGATGATAACTATCGATTATAATCGATCCTGCCGGCTAAATCAAAGCGAGAAAAGTCTCGAATTTCAGTTGCTTTACCCACTGCCCTTCCGTTCTGTGTTGCTTACCAGAAAATGTGAATTTATTCGCCATTTTTCTCCAATGCTGAAATGTCCCAAAACGTTTCTCTGTCAATTTCTGCTGATTCCTGCTATATACACCCCCGAAGAGCTCCCTTTCGACTTCTTTCGTGCCAAAAATCCTTCAAAATAATTCCCTTAGTTGCTTCCTAGTTCGACTATGTTTCCATCAGTCAGAGCAACAAGTCTGACGAACGAAGAAAGGAAAGTGAGATTTTTTGATCCCCAAGAAAGTCGGCTCTCCGAGTTGGCCGGTGCATAATTCCCCCGACGATGATAAATTGCCCTTCCCCAACTTGACGTTCTCGAATCTGCTGGCTCGCGAAATCGATAGTTTCCCTGCAGAAGTCTCGGATCTACGGGTAGCCTTGGATTCAGAAGTGATCGCTTCTTGCGAATGCTCGTTACCTGAACTAGCTGAAAGACGAAGGTGATATCATAATTTCTATGTTAACAAGCTTACATTACATGATATCCAAGAGAGTAGGGGGTTTCTGAGGGTACGGCAACACTTTCTGCAACTACCGGGAAAAAGGTGTGGTAAACAATCCCGTTTTTGAGGGAAAAAGGGGGAAAATGAGGGAATTTTTGGATAGGATGTCTTTGTTGGATAGGTAGAGAAATGATGTTATCTTCGTGGTAAAGTTTCCCCGTCAAAAACCATTGAATTTGGAATATCCCGGTGGTTGGGGTTAGAGCGAGCGGAGGCGACGGCCTTTATCCGCGAGGGCCTTTTTTTCATTGGAAAGTACCCCGACCCTACTCAAAAATGCCCTCATTTTCTGACTTTTTCCCTCAAAAACGGGATTGTTTACCACACCTTTTTTCCTATAGTTGCAGAAAGTGTTGCCGTACCCTCAGAAACCCCCTACTCAAGAGAAAGCTCAGGAGTTAAGGCGAAATGTCCCAGAAATTAGGCGATAGCTATCGTGCGATGATTTAGTGATATATTATCACAAATATTATCATCATCTCGTTGTACTATGTTTACTCCTCAGTGCTCAGGTGTATTATGTGTGAATCTTTCTCTAATTAAAAGGCCGAGCAGCGGCAACGTTGTAGGCGATCTGGCAACGTTGTGGGCGATCTGGCAACGTCGCACTGTGACCTTGGCGGTACGCTTGCAAAGCCTGCCTGCAAGGGTCGGGTAATTAGAGGGTTTCGGGTCTTTGTTTGCTCACCTGAGCGAAGTCAATGCAAACTTTTCAACCAATTCTGGTTGGGCTAAAGGCATAATATAGGATATTATCTTCTGAATGAAACCCCCCAAAATGACTTTCGAAAACCCTCGAGCGTTCGCTCCTTATGAATTGTCACGATATTTTTCTCGACTTCAATACGAAAAAGGTTTTAATAATGACGTGGTAATAATGATCAGCAACTAGCGCGTTCCACTTTCGGATGTAAACAAGACGGCGTTAATGACAGCACGGTGCCGTAACAGCGTAGCTAACAGCGAATAAGAAGCCGATCGAAAAACCGCGAAGAAATCCAGCGCTCGTTGTTTCGGAGGAAATTGAAGATTACGAAATCACTTCGCCGGCTGCGCATTTCGACCGAAACGTTTACGCAATGTTGCTATTCCAGAAATATGTTCGCCGATTCGGATGCGGAAGAGCGAAAATTATTCTACCGACATACCTAGATTGGAAGACTTTGAAAAAAAAATTTCTTCTAGCACCGCGAAAATCCACTTTGAGGATCGGTTTGTTTTTGTTGCGGCTGCGGCGTCCGACCATGGGACATCCACCTGAGTCACGATCTATTATTACTGGTAACATGCAACGGCGGTTAGAGACCGCTCCGCTATTGCGGCAGATGAACGAAAAGAATTGTCAGCGCTGTATATAACACAAGGTCTTCCAAATTCCTTTGACTAATTTTGAGGTTGCCCGGACCAATCAGGCTGCCAGCGGGGGTAAAATGATAGTTTTATTGTGTCAATCCATGGAGTGGGTTCAATAGTTCGTGGAAACACGCATGTATTTTGCCACGTTTAAAATATGAAATGCTCTCGCTTTGAAGAGCATGTTGAAGGAAGCATTAGCGGCTAAATAGGCACTCAGTATGACGACGGTATACTGGAATACAGGGAGGCCATTAATCTCGAACGAACAGCGAATCCCGATTCAAGAAGGACAGGAACGTCACTTCGCCATCTCCGCTCGGAGAGAATGCGGAAAATGCGAACGCCTCGAACGCAGCGAACCGAGTCTGGCGAATGCCGCGAACTTCGTAGGCTGTTCGTTCCCCTTCGTGGCTAACGTCATTACCTGTAAGTGCATGCATCACTTTGACGCATAGAGTCAGCCTTGCAGCACTTGAAGCCTCGATGGGAACATCATAATGTCTCATATTTCGAAATGTTATCCCAAAAATTCAGTCAAACTATGAAAAGGGAGCGAAGGGGAGGACATTTTTGATTTCGAGTCATTCGAGTGGGTAATATGGGACCATCAAATGCTCTAAATTCAAGAGACAAACTAATCCAACCAGCCCTAAGGTCCCCTGAACCGAAAGAAGAGGATTTTCTCCGATTTTAACCAGTTTTATGGCACCAGCAAGACAATATGCTCGGTAAACTCTAAATTCTATGGTATTCAGCTCTCACCTTATGACTTTGGCCCATAAAGATTGTCAACTCTGTCTAGTGCTTGGGTTTTACAAAAAGCGAAAAACATTCCTCAACTTTGGCGATACATTTTGGCCAGACGGATTGACCGATTTTAACGTTCGTGGATCGCTTTCGACGCGAAATTTAATGCGCTTCAATTTTGTCACGAGTGAAAATTTAGGTGGGATGCACAGTTTTAGCGTAATTGCCGGAAAACTGAAAAAAGTCCTAACTAATCGTGGGTTCCGCTGCTCAGTATCGGCCTATTTCGACGGGCTTGATGAATTCCGAGTTTCCGGATAGCCGCGATTCTCTGACCCGAATTCGGACGAAGTTTCAATCATTTTCAGCTAATAGGTAAAATTGTCGGACTGTATCAGATATCGCCACGACAGCGACAGATGTGACGTGTCGAGAAAATACTCGAACCCTCGGCACTAAACTCATCTCTTTCCCACATGGCTGCTCTTATAGAGGTAAAAATGAAGGAAATAGGTACACTGCCTGCTCCCTATCGATCCAGTTACGCTGCGCAGATATCTCCGAAGGAAAACCGAGGTCGCCGAATCTTTTCATCTTTGCCAGTATCGGATCGAAGATTCTGTCGAGGACTCGTTTTTCTTATTTGTACTTCTAAAGGAGACCCCTTTGATCAAAGGTCGATCAAACAGGCACAGGTTGGAAAAGATTCGTCTGAATCTCCCAACGTCGAATCAGATGTTCGGATAGACTATCAGCAGGACTAAATGTCGAAGGCAAAGGCTAGAACCATATCTCCTCCCTGACAGGCCCTTCCATTTTCTGACGTTTCCATTCTTCGATAATTCATCGCTCTTTCGTTATTCCGAGAATATCGATTTTCGCTGTTGCTACTGGAGCCGCGCGGTAAATATTTTCGTCTTGACGTCCTTTCCAGTCTCGCTGCCACCTCGGGACGTCCGTTTCCAAGAATAACCCCGATCCTGAATGCACCATAATATTATTCGCGACCAGGTTTGCCAAATCAGGGGATTTCCCCCTTGACTTGGGGATTTTTTCTGGTTGGGGAAAATCTAGGGGGAAGAAATATTCAGGGGATTTTTGGAGTTCGGTGTGTAAAGAGTTTTGTGAATTTTGCGAATAAACCGCGTTTGAATCTCGACAATCCTGACTAATTTTCCCAATTCCCCCATAATCCAACGACACCAGTTGCTACACACATGAGTGATGACTACTATCGTCTACCTGATGAAAATACTGATAACCAAAAATTATGAAGCGCGAAATGAAAAGTTATCCTTGATAATTTCCTCTTTTTACGCACTTTTCGAAACTTGGTTGGAAATGACGCATTATTCAAAAATCGAACTGCTCTCGCGCCGAACAGTCTCTTGAAAACTTTCAGAAGGTTGCCCGCCGGTGTAGCCCTAATGAGACTCTTTCTCGGAGTTTGACTCCTGATGACGGCAGAGTGCGGGGTGTGTCAAGAGAATCTGCCGAACAGGCTCTCGGTCACGTATTCTCGTCTCGCTTGTCTCCGAATCGCCGCCCTTCATGACTTTCACTCGATTTTCAGAAAACGACAACAACAATTGTTTCAGACGAGCACGTTAGAGACTGCGCAGGCATTCCGGCCAAATTCAATGCGCAGTTAGGACGTAAAGACCACGTTTTTAATAAATTTTCGGGTGAAAAAACACAACATTTTTCTGATTTTTTTATTAACTGACTCCATTTTTATTTATTTATTTTTTTTGTTAAATCCTGGTTTGAATGTATTATACCCCCACCTACGTCCAAGATGGTTTCAATTCTTACTTCCCTTCCTCAGCAGTTATCCTAAAAATATGTCCTCAGTTTTTGATCTGTGTGAGTCGGCTTTCTGGCAAAAAATCCTTCCTTTCGGTGTTCAATAATTTTTTATTCTCGTTCATCGATCGATTGATACGATTCGCGTTACCAATCTCAAAGAAACGAACTTATGTGCGGCATCAGTCGGCTGTCATTTCGGTTAAAGGAAGTTGAAAGGGCCTTTTATAAATAACTTTCGACGGGATGCACTATGGAAGCTATTAATATCATTTTTCTTAACATCATCATTTATATTCCCATCTTATGTTTGAAATTAGCTCCAATTCGAGTTTTAATGTCATGTTTCTGTTTTGAACGAACGAATTAAAAAATTATAATGACGAATGAACAGGTGGTGTTGAAAAATTGTTTTCTCCTAGGTACTACATACGGCCAAAGCTTCCACGATTTTCAATCTTTTTCCAAATGTTTTTATTAACAAAATAAAAATGAATAAAAATTGAGTTATAATTGAGTTACACTCAAAGCTAATAAACGTTTTAACAACCCCTAAGGTAAATAATAAAAAAATACGATAGACCTAAATACCCTAAATAAAATTTTTCATCACCACCACGGTCACTAATCAGTTCTTGGGCTCTTCTGAAAAGTTTAAGAAAAAAAGCTCATGTGGCTTTGAAACCCTCGATATCCAATGAATGCTGGCAATTTTATTTTTTTCTGTGTTGCAATTTCACATTCAACTCACCCTTTATGCAGGTTATAAATCATATTCGATATCCATTATACTAACTCCACTGGTCGATAAATTGTTTTATAATATGTTGGAGTGGAAGGATTGTAGGGTTAGAGGGGCGTGATTAATTCGGCCTATTACGGGAAATATTATCCGATGAAAAACAGATCGCACCTCTCGAGGGTGTACTTGGCGTTAACGACGGGCCACAATTTAGATTAAAACGCTTCACTTCCATTCAGGTTAAGCTACCTCGTTAGTTTCTGGACGGGCCTTTTAATTTAGATCGGCGATCGGAATTATTTCTCCGAGGAACCAATTTATTGTTATCGGATTCGCTATCGGAACCGTTTCTTATACGACTGGTCACTATTGGAAGAATGAAATGGGTTAGGCGAGTTTTTTTTCGCATAGTGAGTTTATTGACATTTTTTTTTCGAAACAGCCCCTCAAAATATAATCAAATTGTGTCAAAAATGTCCTAATTTCAAAAATATTCAAAATTTAAAATTGTTCAAAATTCAAAAATGTTCAAAACTTCAGCATTCAAAAATGCTCAAAATTCCAAAAAATTCATAAATTTTCAAAAATTAAAATTTGAAATTCAGAAATGTTCAAAATTCAAAAATGTTCAAAAATTTAAAATTTCAAAATGTTCATAATTCAAAAATTAAAAATTCAAAAATGTTCAAAACTTGAAAATGTTTGAAAATTCAAAATTAAAGAATGTTCAAAATTCAAGAATGGTCCAAACTTAAAAGTGTTCAAAATTCAAAAATTAAAAATTCAAAAATGTTCTAAATTTGAAAATGTTTGAAAATTCAAAATTAAAGAATGTTCAAAATTCAAAAATGGTCCAAATTTAAGGGTGTTTAAAATTCATAATTCAAAAACGTTCAAAAGTGATTAACATTCATAATTCAAAAATGTTCAAAATTCAAAATATTCAGAATTCAAAAATGCTCAAAATTTGAAAATTTCAAATTTCAAAATGTTCACAAATTTAAAATTCAAAAATGTTCAAAATTCAAAAAGTCTAAGAATTTAAAATTAAAAAATGTTCAAAAATCAAAAATGTTTCAAACTCAACTGTTTAAATTCATAATTCAAAAATGTTCAAAAGTAATTGAAATTCATAATTTAAAAATGTTCAAAAATCAAAAATATTCAGAATTCAAAAATGTTCAAAATTTCTTGAGTGTTCAAAATTCATAAATCAAACATGTTCAAAATTTTAAAGTGGTCAAAATTCTCATAATATGTTATGTTCAAAAATTCTTGATTCAAAAATGTTCAAAACTTAAAATTTAAAAATGTTCAAAACTAAAAATTAAAAATTTTCATAATTTCAAAATTCAAAATTTAAAACTAAAAAATGTTTAAAATTTAAAATCTAAAAATTTCCAATGACTAGAATGTTCAAAATTTAAACTTCAAAAATGTTCGAGTTGAAATTTGGAAATATCGTGTGGTATCTACGTACAACTTAAGTCTCTTGGAACCGGGTCGGATAGTTATTTTCAATTTTACCAACTCGGATTAGTGCCCGAATTAGTGGTAAACCGTCGAATATGGAAAATTGCATTTCACCTCCACAGGTCCTTGGATTGTACAGAGTACGTAATTAATTTCTCAAAAGTGAAGATTAGCGTTAATTCCGAGGATCGGCTAATCTCTAGTTTGATCCTCGTTCGGTAAAATCTGCTATTAAAATCCGAATCCGTAGTCGGACTAGAGTTCCACCGCATCTGGGACATGTTTCCTTATCCGGGTCTTTTTCTCGCCCACGGACTTTCACTGATCCAAGATCCCCTGTTTTACGATATTCCCCGGGCTACAATGTCCGTAAGGGATCAGATATCGTTTACACCCGAGTCAGCCTTTTCGTCGAAATATTGGCCCTGTCTTCACCATTCGAGATCAACTTGAGACTTTTCGTGCTTCCTATGTTCCCCAGGGTTGTAAATAAGGTTTCTATGCATCGTAGAAATACATTTTGAATTATCCTGCGCTTTCTCTATTGAGACTAGCGAATATTTTTCGGAAAACCACCAAAAAATCGTAACAATTACAAGAATTTGTAAACTACTAGGCTTACAAAAATTGTATAGAAGTACAATATCCATAACACACTACAATGACTACAATGTCAACGAAAATTGAACATTTTCGGAATAAATGTGTCAACAAAAAAAAAAAAAACTCAAGGTGAAAATAATTTTTGGACCACGAAAAGCAAGCTGTCAAACGCAAAATGTCAAGCGTGCTGATTCTTTGAAATTTTCACCACATTTTTGCCTGTGCACCACCAATATGAATTTTTGCTAAATAATGTTGAAAATTCATAAAACTATTACAATCTCAACGAAAATTGGACATTTTTGGAAAAATGTGTCTACAAAAAAAAGCTACCTAAGGTGAAAATAATTTTTGGACCACGAAAAGCAAACGGTCAAACGCTAAATTTCAAACGTGCCCAATTTTTGAAATTTTTACCACATTATTCTTGCGCATCACACCAATATGAATTTTTCTCAAAATAAAAATTCCTCTGAAGGGTTTGGCCATTTTTTTCTCGTTTTTTCCTCCTTCTAAAAATCGTATCTGTAGAACAATAGGGTGACTAGGTTGTTTTCAAAGGTTGGTAATTCTGTTTCCGAAAACTTCCCCAATTAGACGAATACCTATCGGGAATCCTCCAGGGATGTACGTCCTCCCCGATAATATTCTCCGGCTAATTATTTTCCGCGAAACTGATTAAAAATTCCTCCAACTTATCGAACTGTTATTCGCTTCTCTCGGACAAATTGTTTTTCGCCTCGCCGATCAGGACAAACGATGTTGTACTTTTGTTGTCGGGTTCTTTTCGTCCTCGGAGATAATATTCAACTCTCGTTCTGTCGATCTCATTAGTGTTGCTGTGCTGGTTGATTAATGAGCTCCGGGCTTTCAGGGTTGGCAGCCCTTTGGCATACCCTGTGTGAAAGGTATATTTTCCCTTCCTCCCCTAATTTAATTTAGTTTCCACCTTGGCGAAAGCTTTCGATGGCTGAAAAGCCTCTAATGGTCGGTCGCATGCCGCCGCTTCATCCCGGCTCAATTTCCGCGGTAGCTAAACAACTTGTTAGCCGTCAATTATCTAATATTGGCATGAAGCCATTCCGCTTTGCAAAAACCTCTTTTCCAATCTAGACTTTCAAAGCAACCGCGGTCCTTGTGCTGAATTTTGTTAATTTATTAAAACTTGGGCGAAATCAGCAATGATTGTTACCTACTGTACGTTATTGTTTCTGTATTGGTACACTTCTAAATGTTGGAAAATTTAAATTTTCAAAATTTAAAATTCTATTTTCAAAATCCTCCAAACCTTTCTCGATCAATCTTGCAAATTCTTCGCATTTTCCTCTGAAATAGGAATCTGTTTTCCTGTCCCGCTATCCATAGTTATCAGCGAAGGACGTTTTATCAGTCCGTCCGTAAACAATGGTTATATCGAAACCTTTTCCCCGGTTCCTTTCCGTGCCGATTTGTCCCACGCGATCCTCCGGGCCAAGGTTAACATCGGAATGATGGATCGGTGGAAACATGTATCGAAAATGAAGTGAACTTCCTTCTGTCTGATGTAAGGATGACGAATGTCTGCCTGGAATTTATTGGGAGATTGGTGGAATTGAAGACGTAGGCTCCACTCAACTTGTTTTCATTTCTGATTTCGAAAATGCCGATTTTACTTCTACTTTTACTTGAAAAGTTGAAAATTAATTGAATTTTCTTATCACAGAAATTGGACATTCCCCAAACTCGCCAATCAGATGACAAAATTTAATTTGAATTTTTGAATTTTGTTTTGTCATTTTTGACCTTTGACCCATACTTGTCGGTTGAGAGTTGAACCAAAAATTGGTTTTGACCATTGGAAATTGACCGAAATTTCATGATCTAAAACTGCGATTGCACGTGATACGCAAAAAAATTATTGTTAACGTGATAATCGCGAATTAACTGGGGGAAAATATCGAGGCAAAACTTCATCAGCGTTTTTCGAGCTTAGGATTGTCCAAAATTGATTTTTGACTTGTGAAAATTGAAGGAAATATTATGCTCTGAAACATTGCAAATACATTTAATACACAAAAAACTAATAATTATAATTACAATTATAATAATTATAATTATAATTATAATAACAATTATAATTGACGAGATAATTGCGAAAAAATGATCAAATCACCAATTTTTCAGCGTTTTCCACGTTTGAAAGTATTTTTCTCGCCTTATAATTGTCCAAATTCAACTTTTGACTAGTAAAAATTGAAGGAAATTGTATGCTCTGAAACATTACAAATACATTTAATACACAAAAAAGTGATAATTGACGAGATAATTGCGAATAAACAGAAAGAAAAGATCAAATCACCAATTTTTCAGCGTTTTCCACGTTTGAAAGTATTTTTCTCGCCTTATAATCATCCAAAATCAACTTTTGACCAGTTTAAATTGTAGGAAATTTTATGCTCCAAAACTTTGCAATTGCATGTGGTACGCAAAAAAGTGATAGTTGGTGAGATAATTGCGAATAAACCGGAGTAAATTGTCGAATCATCCAATTTACCAGCATTTTTGACCCTTGAAGTCCTTTGTGAAGAATTGACACAAATCAATTTCTGACTTGTGGAAATAAAGGAATTTTTTCTGAAATGGATTATTTTTTGTACTTTTGCATCATGGTATTGATTTAATCTAGATAGCATTTCTAATGTGTAATTGGGTTTTGTTTCAGGTGAGCATATTCAATTTTGATGCAGTTTACCCTTTAACGGGGTGAGTTATTTACGTTTTAATTACCTCAATTTATCGTAACTCAACAATTATGATACGGTAAAATTTCCAATTTTAAATAACGAATATTCGTTGAAATTGAAATTTCCAACGCTCGAGTCACTTCCTCTGGATTTCCATTTCCTTATTGAACGGGTGCACCTCCTTTTAGAACATTATTAGGAAGTTTATTCGCAAATCTGAATAACACTGGAGTTAATCAAGAACCCGAGTTCCTCCTTATTGATAATACTCTTCCATACTGTGGGGAACGTGATCCAATTTGGCGGAATCCTCTCCCCGAACGAAGAGGATATTCCCCAGCATAGGTAGTTTCTGTTCACCGGATAAGTTTCTATTCACACGTACGATTTGTAAATTCGAAAAAATTTCAAAAAATTCACGGAGCTTCGTGGGGTCATAAAAAAGAGTTATCAACTCAAGACGCAACTCAATTTCAGTCTTAGGCCTTCAAAATGGAATTTTTAAAATTCGTACGGTGGTGGTAATGAGAAGAGCAGGCGGTAATGAGAATTCTTAAACGTGACAAGATCATCTATCTACCTTTCAATCAATTTACTTTTCAAATCAGTCAGGTATGACTTGATACTCACAAATTTAATCATAAAGGATCGTAGGAACTTGATAAACACTCTTGAGGAGGTTAAGGGGTCCAAATCGGCATTAGTCTGGTCCATTTTCAAAAAAACACAAAAACTCAATATTGAAGGTGATGCCGTGGGTTTAGAATTTTTCGAGTATTTTCCCCGGATTTCTCACTTGATGTACCGTGGATTAGGATGTTTTTTCCGAAAATTTTCTAAAATTTTTTTTTTGTCGGTTTGGCTTGTACTTCTTGACGCGATTTCTCCTTTTTCGCGTTTTTTGCGATTTGAGGGAGTTCTACTGAACCGATTTTGAATTTTTTGAGCTCGTTGGATTCCTTGAAGGTCTCTACACCGTTTTCACTCCCTGTAAGTCAAAATTGGTTGGATTTCAGTGTTTGAAATGTCAAAATGTAGCCTTTACATTTTGACATTTAAAAAAAAATATTTTTTTGAAAAATATTAAAATTCAAGAAAAAAAATTTTTGAGTAGGTTTTGGGCAGGTACATGAGGTTTTTTCTGAAGCTCCGTTCTAATTCTCGATTTTAGGACGATTCCAAAACTTCCATTTACTCAGTAAATATGGAGGGAAAAACTTATTTTATTTTTTCGATTTTAGGGTTTTGTTCAATTTGTCTTGCTCGACTAGGGCCACAATTTTCCCAAGTCTGATCGCACATTCGGAGTTGAGGCCGGCAGAGCACAGACGCTCTGAAACAGCGCTCGACTCGGCGGCTTGAATACTAAATAGTTACACCAGTACACACTTACCCCGCAAAGTTGAGGTTCCCCTTTCATCTCTGCGGTGGCACCTCTTCAATCCGTCGGCTTCAGTTTCCTCCGAGTTTTAGCCGGATTAGCGGCTGACATAATTTCAAAGTCTCATCCACTTTATCGCCAGATTGTCATTCGTAAGTTTCGCAAGTCCGAGACGGACTATTGTAGTTGCGCCATGCTCCGCTTGGCGCGCCTATTGCGCCGCGCTCGAATTTCAATTGTCGTCTTCGCCTTTGTTGCGGATTGTGAGCGTGACAGAGTATGAATGGATTGCTTGAGCTTTATTGCGGTTTCAAAATATGCCTTCTCTTTTCCGCTAGAGAGTTTGGAAAAGCATCTCAAAAGATAACTCAACTAACAAACTAAACCCACGAACCCACGGCCCACGCGCTCAGCTCACAAACTGAACTCAAAAACCCAACCTGCAAATACAACTCACAAACTCAACTATCTCAGGTCACAAACTCATTCTACCTACCGAGCTCTCAAACTCAACTCAAAATTGAACTCACAAACTCTGCCCACAAACTCAACTCTCAAGCTCAAACCACAAACTCAACTTACACATTCAACTTACAAAGTCAACTAACAAACTCAGCTTACACATTCAACTTACAAAGTCAACTAACAAACTCAACTCACAATCTCGACCCACAAACTGAACTCTCAAACTCAACTCTCAAACTCGACTCTGAATCTCATTTCTCAAAGTCAACTCTAAAACTCAACTGACTCACTCGACCCACATATTCACGAGAACTCAACTTATGAGCTCAAAATCAATTCGCAACTTACAAGCACAACACACCGACTCAACTTACGAACTCGCCTCACAACTTGTGAGTAATCAGTTTGAGAGTAAAGTTTGAAAGTTAAGTTTGAAAGTTGGGGTTGTGAACTGAGTGAGTTGAGTTTGTAAGTCAACTTTGTAAGTTGAGTTTGTAGGTTGAGTTTGAGAGTTCAATGTGCGGGTCGAGATTGTGAGTTGAGTTTGTTAGTTGACTTTAAAAGTTGAATGTGTACGTTCAGTTTTTGAGCTTGAGCGTTGAGATTGTACGTTGAGTTTGTGGGTCGAATTTGTGAATTGAGCTTGAAAGTTGACTTTGAAAGTTGACTTTGTAAGTTGAATGTGTAAGTTGAGTTAGTGGGTTGAGCTTGAGAGTTGAGTTGGTAAGTTGAGTTTGTGGTTCGAGCTGTGGGTCCAGTTTGTGAGTTTAATTTGAAAGTTGAGCTCGACAGTTGAGTTTGAGATTTGAATGTGTAAGTTGAGTTTGTTGGTTGAGCTTGAGACTTCACTTTGTGGGCAGAGTTTGTGAATTGAGTTGTGAGTTTTGTTTGTAAGTTGAGTTGGATTTGAGTTTCGTTTGTCAGTTGAGTGTGTGGGTTGAGTTTGTCCGTTGAGTTTGAGATTTGAGCGTGTCAGTTCAGTTTGTGAGTTTAGTTTGAGAGTTGAGGTTGTGATTTGAGTTTGTAGGTCAACTTTGTAAGTTGATTTTGTTGGTTGAGTTTTAGAGTTCAGTTTGTGGGTCGAGATGGTGAGTTGATTTTGAGAGTTGAGTTTGCAAGTTGACTTTGTAAGTTGAGTTTGTGGGTCGAGCTGTGGGTTCAGTTTGTCAGTTGAGTAGGTATAGAGTTGAGTTTGTGGATTGAGTTCGACAGTTGAGTTTGAGATTTGATCGTGTCAGTTCAGTTTGTGGGTTGAGTTCGTTGGTGAGGTGGGTTTGAGAGTTTTGTTGGTTAGTTGAGTTTGGTTGGTGAGTTTGATTTGAGAGTCAAGTTCTTGAGTTGAGTTTGTGAGTTAAGTGTGTGAGTTGAGTTTGTGGGTCGAGTTTTTAAGTTGAGTTTGTAAGTCAACTTTGTAAGTTGAGTTTGAGAGTTCAGTTTGTGGGTCGAAATTGTGAGTTGAGTTTGTTAGTTGACTTTGTAAGTTGAATGTGTAAGTTGAGTGTTTGCGTTAAGCTTGAGCGTTGAGTTTTTGGGCAGAGTTTGTGAGTTGAGGTTGTGGGTCGAATTTGTGAGTTGAGCTTGAAAGTTGAGTTTGTAAGTTGAGTTTGAGCGTGTCAGTTCAGTTTGTGAGTTTAGTTTGAGAGTTGAGATAGTGAGTTGATTTTGAGAGTTTTGTTTGTTATTTGGGTTTTGTTTGTCAGTTGAGTGTGTGGGTTGAGTTCGGCAGTTGAGTTTGAGATTTGTGCGTGTCAGTTCAGTTTGAGAGTTAAGTTCTTGAGTTGAGTTTGTGGGTCGAGTTTGTGAGTTGGGTTTGTAAGTTGATACCTCTCGCTCCTCTAATTGAACCATAAATTCTTCTCTCTCGGGCCCGAATGAGGCGAAATCGTAGATCTCCCTGGAGTGGATTTCGCTGCTAATCAGCTAATGTAAAATCTCATTCCCCAAATTGAATCTCGCTCTCTTTTATTCGATTAATTACACCGAGTTTAGAGATAAACACTGTGTTCCTGGAGCTTTGCTGCTAAATTTAATGAAAATTCCATTTATAGGTACTATGCTCGTTGTATTCGGTTTTCGCATTAGTTTTCCCTTTATCGAAAACACTGAACAATACTTTTCAATAATGGGAAAGAATGTTGCATTACCTACCGTAGTTTTAGTTACCTGGTATTTAACTACCTTTTATCTCATCGAATTTTAGCTTATTTTCAAAAAACTTGAAAACTAATGGATTTCTCGAGTCGACTTTTAATATATTTATTTTTTAAATTTTTTTCACCTCGAGGGTGTTGTGAAATTGCTATTTTCTGGTTTTTGGAGTAGAAATAGAAATTCCAACCAACGATATTACGAAACTGTTCAGAATCGTCGAACGTGACCGGCTTTCCAATGAAAAGTGAACATTCTCACTTTCCTTACTTGCCAGCTGCACAATATTACTCACACCATGTCAAGATGTTTACTCGTGTATGCATATCGTTTGTAGCGTTAACACGCGTGAGCCAGCACGAACTACTTTCTTCGTGTACATTCTCATGGATTTCATTTACGATGCATTTTTTGCCGTGTTTGTGGGTACAAAATGTGGAAAATTCATTTTATGAATGAAGCGAAATATATTATTTCATGAAATATTTATTGAAATATTTATTATAATATAATACATATTATGTATGAAATATATATGAAATGAAATATATTTACATGAATAATGAAAAAATATTATTTTTCATTCCATTCGTCTACTCACTGAACAGTTTGTCATTTGATAGGAATAAATTGTGTTAAATTGTACCACTGGTTGAATAAAATTCTCTCCTACCCTGCGATTTTTTTCCAAGTTGTCGCTTTTGGTTTTTCGATCCCAATCAGTAATTTCCCAAAGAGGATACCTGTACTTCTCTGATTAATTATCCCTAAATCCGAAAATAGGCTTTTTTGCAATTCGGGCTTTTCCATAGGGGCGTTTTGAGGGTTTATCAACTCGCTGATAACTCAAAAACTATGGGTTTGGTCTTAGAAGTAACGAGACAATGATAAAGTCCTTTGAAAAAGCTATGTTTCGAGAAAGAAGGTCGAAGTTGGTTCATTTTTGGAAAATTCTATGTCCGATTTGAAGAAACAGCTGTTCAACTCGATTAAGAATCAATTGGTTTGCAGAAGAGCAACGAACTAGACAATGCAAACCGGTAGCAGGTGCAGTGGAACAAGACGAGCCTTTCAAGAAGGCATAACAGTCCGATTAATGGCGGCCAGCTTCCCAATTGAGATTGCGGTTGGCAGTGGCCGCAAATAATGGCCGGGAAGTGCCATTATCCTTCTCGGGGTGGAGGGAACTCCAAATGGGAAATTGGAGCCTTCCAAGGTGGGGAAACTGCTGGAACGCTAAATAATTCATCGCGACCCCGCCCCAGTATGCATGTTAATGAAAGGGTCATCGTCAATATCCTTGGTTCAAGATGCGATCAGTTTCGAAGAGCAGGTGACAATGTCGTTTCTTGGGAGGGGATTCTCGAAGGATCAATTCTGGAACTTTGGGGAGGGGGGATTCTTACATGAAATTTAATTCTCTGCAACTTTTATTCTGTGAAATTTTCCGATTGGGCGCTCCGTTTTTGCAGAATAGGCCACGGAATGTTCTCCAACCTGTTTCTTGCCAATTTGAAGAAAATTGCCAATCTTTGACGATCGATTGCGGCCGAACGGCTGAACCGATTTTAACGTTCGAGGTGATCATTCGACGCAGATTTTTATGTAGTTTAATCAAGAAGAGGGAGCAGTTTTTTGTAGGAAGCGTCGTTTGCGAGTTCAACGCAAAAAACTGAAACAACTGCCAAAAAATCGTGACTTTTCGGGCACCATTTAGTACCTACGAGTGCAATTAACCCAAACAGCCACAGTTTCCAGCGCTTGAGAACTCGTGTCGAAAGGTCGCATACCAACCATTATCCAATTCACCTGCATACAGCTGCATCAGCCTGCAATATCTGCTGAAGAGTCCTCCAGTGCTGAAACAGGCGCCAACCCTGACCACTCCGATCAATTATCCGGCTTGTTCTCGCTGTAGATTCAGCTGTTCGAAGCTATCCGTCCCTTCTGTCAGCAGTAAACCAATCATGGGAGGCGCCCTCTGCTGATTTCCACTTAGACGAAGCTCCACTCGGACTTGGTTCTTGTATCGAGGGTAATTTCACCTCTTGTCGCCGGGTGTTCCCTTTCGGGAAATTGCTCGGGTAATGGAATTTAAAGCGGGCACAAAGCGGAGGCCGAGATTGAGACATTCGCATAGGTATGGCCGCATTTGATCAACAAAGTAGGCACTATAATGAGACTGAAGTGGGGAAACTCAATTTCGAAAATTTTCCATCTCGAAAACTTCTGATGGAGGTCAAGTTTCGAGAACAGTTGATGAAATATCATAAAAATCGAGTAATTGTAGTCAATTTCGATTATTTTCTCCTGGAAATTTCTGGTTTTGCGTAGAGCTCATTTTTGGGAATTTCCCGATCGAGAAAAACTCCATATTGAGCCTAGTTATGGAGAATTCGTGGAAGGTTATTACAAAATAATAGCTTGATTTTAATTTTTTACCTCCCTTTTTTCCGCCAGTGTGGTTAAGGCGCAAAGTACATGTGCATATGGTAGCAACCCGAGGAATCGATCCAAATTCTGGATTAGCGGTGTACGGAAGGTCCGGTTTCCTGGTTCCACCAAGGTTTCAAAGGTTTAGCAACCCAAGGAATCGATTCAGATCCGGATTAGCGGTATGGGGAGCTCCGGTTTCCTGGTTCCACCACAACTCCGTGGTGGTGTATTCTAAAATCTCTGGATTTTCGATTTCTTAGCGTACCACAGCACGTCCAGGTGTTTCCCCTGTCTCCTGAGCTCAGCACTGGGGTAAAGGACCTTTGAACTTCGTTGACTTCGTTCCAAGTAACGGCCCCCATTCGCGTTATCTTATTGCCCCATTTCCAGCTCGATGGCCATAGCCGTGCGATATCTTGGGAAACCGGCAGTTTTCAAGTCTCGTCTAAAGTTTTCTTGGCATAGGCGGAGGAAGTAATGGAGAGCCTGGCGTCTGTCGGCCGCTCCATCATTTCGGGATGGCTTTTGTTTCTTCCAGACGGTGCTGCTGTTCGATTTATAGCGAAGAAATGATTTTTCCTGAAATCCGTTTTCCTGAAAAATCAATCGTGCCTGAAAAATTCCGAATTTCAAACTCAAAGTAGGGTTTTTTTTTTGGGGTAAAGTGCCAAAAACGGGCATTTTTCGGAAAAGTAGTTTCGGTTTTCGGGGGTTTTCGACTAGAAGCGTTGAACTTTTGTTCAGACCAGGGATAGGAATTTTTGTAGCCAGTTAAATTCCCAACAACTGGGTATAGTTGAAAGTTGGTTTCAAAATTTCGTTCGCAAAAAAATTTCGACTTTTTTGAAAAAAATTTCGAAATTTTCTCGTTTTTTGCTCATTTTCTGAGAACGGTTGAAAATGGGAGGTTGGGAGACAACGGATTCCGAATGCTGAGGAAATCTCCAACATTTTTGGACTCGTGCAAATTTTTCGTCGGACGACTCCTTCGTAATGAAAATCCGCCTCGAAAATAACCTCGGGCGGATCGGCCACAAAAGTTGGGCTGTCCTCGGGGTTTTCTCCTAAACGCCTCGACCGATTTTGATGTGTCGCACCTTGTTTTGTTCGTATTGAGTAGACAAACCGAGGAAAACCTAAGCCGGGCGATAGCTGAAAGTTGGTTTCAAAATTTCGTTCACTTGAAAATTTCGACTTTTTTGAAAAAAATTTCGAAATTTTCTCGTTTTTTGCCCGTATTTAGAGAACGGTTGAAAATCGAAGGTTGGGAGATGACGGATTCCGAATGCTGAGGAAATTTCCAACATTTTTGGACTCGTGCAAATTTTTCGTCGGACGACTCCTTAGTAATGAAAATACGCCTCGAAAATAACCTCGGGCGGATCGGCCACAAAAGTTGGGCTGTCCTCGGGGTTTTCTCCTAAACGCCTCGACCGATTTTGATGTGTCGCACCTTGTTTTGTTCGTATTGAGTAGACAAACCGAGGAAAACCTAAGCCGGCCGATTACCGGTTCATGGTCGGCCCATATGGGCCGTTTGAAATTTTGTTTTTGACGCCACGGCCGCCCGGTTGAAAAATTTCAACTTTCGACGGCACTAGGGTGTTGCTTAGGTGTAGACGAACATTTTCGTCTTTGGGAAAAACCTCAAGTTCAACCGTCCGGCCAGGGGGTCGAGTTTTCAAATTTTTTCCCGTTTTTCTCGGTCGAGGGGTTGTTTGACGGCGTTAAAAGAAAAATCACGTTAAATTTGGTCAGAAATCCCCAGGTAGAAAGGGCATACTGTTCAAAATTTCACTAATTTTGTGACAGGAATCAGACCTTCCGAATTTACCTGCTAATCATCGCTTTGAAAATCGGAATATCCTGCTTCCATATCCAGTGTCCTATACCTACAGATTCGATATGACACATTATACAAAAACCGCCTTCTGGAGCCACCTGCTTCCAGGTGTGGGTCGAACCTGTTTTAAAGTCCGTCCGCATTCGTCGCAAGGCCCCACATACAAAAAGTCGAGACAGCTGCTCGGACACCGGAGCAGATGGCGGTCCATTTGGATACCAACTATACGCGTGCACGTTCGAAAAATCTACCTGAGTCGTATGAAGAAAAATTCAAAAGATTTGGCTCCTTATTTATTACTTCGAATATCGCTGAAAATCGAATAATAAAAATCAAATTGGTCGTAATTTCAATTTTCGACGTCATCTCGTTCAAATGTGATACGAATTCGACAACGTGTATCTACGAATTTTGTTCGCGTGCAAGAGACTTACCATGTTGATATCCTCTTATGTTCGGGTCCTGAGCTAATATTTGCCGGGACTCAGCGTCGGGGATTTCTTTCGGGGCCGAAAAGTTGGCCGGCGAGGCTGCTAACTTTTCGTGATTAAGTTTATAATCGATAACCCGCGGAGAAGCTTTTCTCAATATTGGCGAGTGCCTCGGGGAAGGCAATAAAGTCGGGCCCCTCCAAGTATTTGATATCGAGGTATAAATTTGTACATGAAGTACGAAGTTTGCGAAAGGTTATTGCGGTATCGAACTTTCGCGGCTGAGTTGAATTCAGTTGGAAGTTTTCGAGGTTGAATCGTGGATGGATAGAATAACGTTACTTTTTATGGTAGATTGGGGTTTTCTTTTTCAAACAAAATTTGTCTTTTGCTCTTTCCAGCAATTCAAACTGAAATTAATCAAACCTTCTTTCATTGATGCTTTATTGCCATTCCGGCAGGGTTTCATATTTGATAGCTAACAATATCTCGCCACCCTACGGACTCATCGCGTCATCCCCCAGTGTAGAAACGTATTTGAAGAATGTGACATGAATCACAGTAATACGGCCATTGTAGCACAGTCATTGTCCCGTAATGAAATCTCGGCTCATCCCCCATACGTGACTGTTCGGGCGCAATATTAGCAGATGATAGTATATTGAGTGCGTAAAGAATTATAAAGATCCGAGGGAATCGCGTTTGATACGGACGAGGCTTTGATGGGAAACGATTGTTGACGATGAGGCATTATCAACAATGATGGATAGCAATTTCATCCTTATGTCAATAACACGCGAGGGTGTAAGATGAAATTGAGACCGATTTAAAACCGAATTTGTACATTTGTTTTGGGGAGACAAATTTACACTCTGAAGGATTGATGTTTTCTCCATTTTGACCATAGAAAACTGGTGGTGCGTCGATGACTTAAAATTCTTCCATATTTTAATAAGTAAATTCTTGGATCCGAAGCCATTTGATTTCGACATTTTAGTTGCTATAATGTTAAAAAATGTCAAACAACACATTCATTATTGGTCATTATAATTTATTATCGGTTATTATCATTCGTTATCGGTCATTATAATTCATTATCATTCATTATTCACTAACATTCATTATTCATTGTCATTCATTATTCGTTATCATTCATTATTCATTATCATTCATTTTTCATTATCATTAATTATTTATTATCATTCATTAATCATTTCCATTATTCATTATCATTCATCATTCATTATCATTCATGATTCATTATCATTCATTATTATTCATTATCATTCATTATTCATTATCATTCATTATTCATTATCATTCATTATTCATTATCATTCATTGTTCATTATTATTCGTTATTCATTATCATTCATTATTCATTTCCATTATTCATTATCATTCATTATTCATTATCATTCATTGTTCATTATTATTCGTTATTCATTATCATTCATTATTCATTTCCATTATTCATTATCATTCATTATTCATTATCATTCATTATTCATTATCATTCATTATTCATTTCCATTATTCATTATCATTCATTATTCATTATAATTCATTATTCATTATCATTCATTATTAATTTCCATTATTCATTATCACGCATTATTCATCATCATTCATTATCATTTATCATCATTCATTATCAATCATCCTCATCAACGTCAAAATTGGTTTGCCATCTGGTAGCTGAAGATCGGCAATTGACATAAACTTATCTAAAAATCGAGTATGACCAACTTTCCTAAGAGTTCCCATGATGCAATTCAAAGTGATACGCCCAAGGTTCTCAAAAATCGAAAATACAATAATTTACGTTAGATCGAGCCGTAGATTTTCGAGAACAATTTTTTCCAGGAATCTCCGACTCTTCTTTGACGGTGGATCGGAGATCTGAAAAAATGTCTATCTACGCACCACAGATATATTATCGTCCGGTTAGATAAGGTCGATAAATTTCCCCATTCGGAAGTCTCTCTCGGGTGCAGTTTCATTATCCGGTGCGGCAACATGAAGGAACTCGTTCGGATGAATTTCTTCGGAGAAAGGATCCCCTTGTCTAGACGCTAATGTTTATTCCCGTGTCCACGTCGCCGTGTATGTCACGGAAGGGTAAAGGTCGCCTTGGAAAGCTCCTTAGATCTCTCCCTGTTCCTATTGCTTATTATTTATAACTCACTTGACACAAAGTCCTTATATCACAACTGTTATATCACAGGTCGTGTCGCCGTTAATTTCGTATCTGGATGTCGCTCAACGTTGTACGAGTCGCTTTCGGCGATGGCGTCGCCATTCAGGCGACTTTTCTTTCGGGCGCCTTTTTGTCGCTATAGTAACCGAGATCCGCTATGCTTTTCTTTCTTCGGCGTGGGTTAATTTTGTGAAGAGGCGAACCGAGCCTAGTGATGGGCGATACCACAAAATATTCGATACCAGTACTCGATACTAGTATCGAAACAAATATTCGATACTACTCAGATATCGAAAGAAAATATTCGATACTGAAGAGTATCGAATCATATGAGTACTTTTTCATTTCACACACCGAATAAAATGGTAATAAAATAGAAATAACAGATTAAATAACACTATTAAGCCCTGACGTTATTTATTTTACGTTATATTACTTTTCAACAAGGCTAACAGGTCATTTCTATGTGTAAAAGTTATTTACCTATAAGATCAAACGAATGTCGAAGAAGTGGTGATGGAGATGGGGAGGAAAACGACATCAACGGTGTCATTCACACTGTCAAGTCCCAGAACTGCTTCCCTACTCCACGCAGGAATGTCAATTTGTCAACCATAGCTGGCGAAAGTCGGTCCCTTTTGTAAATTTTATTAGTTAGTATAAATAAAGTAGGCAGGTAATTTTGAGACTATCCATTTGAGTATTTTTTCTGAAGTCGGGAAAAATACTCGATACCTAAACTAGTATCGAAGCAAAATATTCGATACCAAATGTACTTGGTATCGAAAGAAAATATTCGATACCATACTCGTATCGATAAGTATCGCCCATCACTAACCGAGCCGTACAAAACGCTAAGATTATGCAAAGCAGACGAGCCACAGCCGCGATAATGTTTGCATAATGTATGTGGGAATGGGTATTTAGAAAGGCCATTTGTCTTCTATTCATCACATTTTATTATTCTACTCGGTTTCACGCTCGGTATGCAATTATATGATTTTCGTTGATTTATCATCGTCTTTTGGGGCCCCTCTCACCCCTGGGTTGAGAGAAAAGAAATTTTGGGGCTCAGAATTTGAGAGTATTGCGACCTGAAGATGGAAAATCTTTATCTGTTCTGGGCCGGGCTCAAAAAACTCCAAAGGAGATCCGAGAATTCGTGCGGAATGTAGATGACGCCCAAAAAGCAGAAGTGTTGAAGCCCAGAAACTCGATCGCAAGTCTGGGAATGCTTCAGGCATCCAGAGACTCCCTCAGGCCTGGATTTCAAGGTCCCAGTCCAGCAAAGGCCCAGAAACTCATGACATAGGAAGTCAATCTTGCCAAAGGTCAAGAACCTCAGCCAGGCTCGGGTCCGGGAACTCCGAAGGCAGGCAAACTCCAGGCAAAGTCCAGTAACTCCGCCAGGCCTGGGTCCATGGTGACGAATTGGCCGGTGATCCGCGAGCCAGTCTGGCCTGATGTGAAGGTCTGGACAATGGTCAAGGAAATCAAGTGAATCCAAAGATTCAGTTTTCCGACGATCCAAGAACTCCATACACTCCCTCAGGCCTGGATTTCATGGTCTCAGTCCAGCAAGGGCCCAGAAACCCTTGATAATGGAAGTCAATCTGGCCAACGATCTGGAGCCTCAGCCAGGAACTCATTTGGTCCAGTAACTCCGCCAGGCCTGGGTCCTGGGAGGGAAGTCTGGCGTGAACGGGCAGACCTTGGACTCTGGCTATGGCCAAGTCTTCATGTCCAAAGAATTCACGCCTGAAGTGAAGTTACTCAAGCTGGACAATGGTCAAGGCATTGACCGAGGCTTTGAATCCATAAGTCTTCCAGCGTTCCAAGAACTCCAGAGACTCACTCAGGCCTGGATTTCAAGGTCTCAGTCCAGCAAGGGTCCAGGAACTCCTGATACAGGAAGTCGATCTGGCCAAGTATCTCGAGCTTCAGCCAGGAACCCATTTGGTCCAGAAACTCCGCCTGGCCTGGGTCCAGGATGAGAAATTTGCCTACGGTTCGGGAGCCAGTCTGGCAGACCTGGGATTCAGTCAATGGGCACGCCTTCATGTCCTAAGAATTCATGCCTGGAGTGAAAAAACTCAAGCTGGACAATAGTCAAGGGATTGACCAAGGCTTGAAATCCAAAGATTCAGTCTTCCGGCGTTCCAAGAACTCCATACACTCCCTCAGGCCTGGATTTCATGGTCTCAGTCCAGCAAGGGTCCAGAAACCCTTGATAATGGAAGTCAATCTGGCCAATTATCTAGAGCCTCAGCCAGGAACTCGTCTTAGTCCAGGAACTCAGGCAGTCCAGTACTCTGCAAGACCTTGTTCCAAGGTGTGGAATTGGGACGTGATTCCGGGATCAATCCGGCCTTCCAGTAAGATCTGGGACTGAGCCGGTCTTCAAAATTCAGAACTAAACGATGAAAATGAAGGATTAGCTATCTTCTGTTCGAAAATGAAGCATTTAAAAAATTGGTAGATTATTTGAATAAACTTTTTCACTAAAAATGTATTCCTATAAAAATTGTATGTCTGTACCCATTTCTAACACAATTTTTTTCATCTTTTCATCAGCATTTTCGTCTAATAGTTCGACGGCATCTACATTTTTGTACTTGATACGAAAAACCTTGGGCGCTCGAGCCAGATGGGAACCAATTAGGTCCAATCAAACAGATGGGCGACGGAAAGGCTCCGTTGTACAACCTTTTGATTGAAGATAGAAGAATACGACCTTGTGTACGAATTGCCGGCTAGGAATTCCTAAATTGGGAAAAATCGAATTGTTGCAAGCGGATGCCTTTGTCTTTTCGCCTGTCTGCACTTTGTTCGCTCCGGTAATTTTTAACTTCTAACCGATTTTTAAAAAAAGAGGTTACTCAAGTTGACTTGTAGGGATTTTTTGTACCTCTTTTCACTTCCACTTACGAAATACATGTTTGCCTCAGTAAGGCTCTGTTAAACCGGAATCCGAATTCCTAACAGTACTTCCGATATATTAGCACTTTTAGCGTTTTTATTTTATATTTTTATATAGATTTTTTTTTTTTTTAAATATATTTTTCCGGCCCCAAATTTGAATCGATTTGAGCTTCCGTGGTCTTAAAATCTTTGATTTACCTAGCAGAATGCGTGGATATTTTTATTTTCCGATAACTTGACGTATTTTGATTTTGGGCGAGTATTACAATTGGCATTATATGCACTATATTATAGTGTTTTTTGACATTTTTGACCATTGTAGCCTCTAAATTAGTCAAAATTAAAATAATTTGTTTAAAAAGTGTAAGTAGGTATCAAAATATGGAAGTACCTATCGTGTCTTATCAGATAATAGTGTCTTATCGTGTCTTATCAGATAATAGTGTCTTATCGTGTCTTATCAGATAAGACACGATTCTATTCTTCTTATCAGATAAGACATAGATTCTATGGGTACAACAGTCGTATGCAATGAAGCTTTTCGGTCCAGAATTGCGTGCAGATTATTGTTCCGCGCAAAATCCCTCAGGAGAAGAACGATATTTACCAAATTGAAATGCCATAAGCAGGAATTCCCAGCGAATAATGTTCGCTTCGGAAGTCGAGGGGCATGATTGAATTCTGACGTTGCCCGGTGATGGATCGACCGGCTCTTTGATCCGTTTCTGTAAAAGAAAGATCGTCCAAGCCTGCGAGGGAAGGTTTATTTACTGACCGGAGAAGGTTATTATTGTGCTCCACTTGAGCCACGTCTCTGAAGATGAATGACAATTCCGGGCTATTTCCGGAGCTTATATAAGCTGGAAATCCTTGTATATCGACGATGCAGACATTCGCCAAGAGACGTCTGCATTTGGAGAGAACGGATGATGGAGAGGGCGACGGCTGGGCGGTCCATTACGGCCCATTGCCAAGGGAACCGTTGATAATGATATTGTCCATGGACCATGGTCATCGAGTGACGCGAGAAAAATACGAATCGTCTCAATAATAAATAACGTGACAAACAGAGAAAAAACAATATAGTAAATTAGTAAAATCAGCCAGTGGTGCGCGCAATACCTCAATTGATACTTTAATTTTTGAATCAAAGAAATTTGATTTTGGCTAATTTGGTGGTTGCAATGGTCGACCAGTGTTGCCTAGATAACTCTCAAACTTCCATATTACCTTCCATGATACCTTATTTTTCAGCTAAACGAGTCTCGGGTCAATTTCTCCATTCTATCGAATCGATGGATCGTGCGGTTTATAATTCACGATACGATTTATATTCAGAGTCCCCTTCTTCAGAAATTGAAGATTCTCTTCAGAAAATGTAGACCAGCTTAGAATGAAAATAGTCTCCCTCCGAGTCTCGTTAATTAATCAGTATGGAAACAGGGGCAGATGTTCGACGCCGGGCAGGTCCTTTTTCCGTTCAAGGACACTCCAAAGATTCTCATGTACTTAATATTTCGAGTGGGATGATCCTTCGACCCAGATGGCGATCGAACGAGGAGGATAACCTGAAAACTATCCAATTGATGATTTCTATTGGTCGAATTATGAAATTTTTTCAAATTTTTATCGTGCAAACAGTTGATGTACAATAAACATTTGATAACCTGAAAACTATCCAATGTTTGGATTATCAATCCAATATACCAATTATTGATAATTGCTATTGGTTGAATTTTGAAATTTTTTCAAATAAATACAAGAAAATTTTTAATAAGGATTTTTTAATTAAAACATTTGTTAAAAAAGAATACCTAAGTAAGAATTTTTTGATCGAAAGATTTGACTAATGAAAAATTCTTGGTATAAAAACATTTTGGAAAAATGATCAGAAAATGTTTACGACCGTGTTTAAACATGAGGCAAAAAATGGGGCGTTTTAAACGAAATAGGAAAAAATACAAAAAATTTTTCTCGAGGAATAAATTTATTTTTACTCGTTTTTTATTGTTTCATCGCCAAAAATGGCATTAGTCCATAAAATCGAAACCTTCACCGTTTCTGAGACATATAAAAAACCGAATTATCCGTTGTTACTTCCTCAATCTCCTCGAGATCAGAATGTCTGACATGACTGAAGAGCAGGGCCATTTCCTGTTACATGTCAGCATGAAAACACATTAACGCAGGTGTTTCCACTCATTTCGACTTGTCTTTTTGTTTCTGTTTCAAAAATATTTTTTCAATTTTCTCTCCACAGGTGGCGGGGGTATGGACGGAGTGCGAGACGTGATGCACCTGCTGGAGGAGCGGGTCGCGATGCTGACGGGCGGGCGGGACCGGCGGGGCGGCGCGCTCCTCATGTTCCCGACGTCGGCTCGGCGGGACCGCCTCAAGCCGGACGACTATCATCGCCTGATCAAGTATCTCGTCAGCATACCCACGTGAGTATGCCGAAAATTTATTAAAAGGGCCAAAAATGTTCAAAATTTGCGTTTTGAGATATCAATAGTTTAACCTCGTAAGTCTCGATTTTTGATAAAATAAGGATTTGATCTCGAAGTTGACTTTGATCTCGAAGTTGAGTTCGATCTCGAAGTTGACTTTGTTCTCGAAGTTGAGTTCGATCTCAAAGTTGACTTTGATCTCGAAGTTGACTTTGATCTCGAAGTTGATTTTGATCTCGAAGTTGACTTTGATCACGAAGTTGAGTTGTATCTCGAAGACAATATTACAAATCAGGACATGAAAATCGAAAAAATGTAAGTTCTCTCTTCCTACTACTTCCAAACCGCATTGAAATCGCCGCCCGAATCATTTCTCGAAGCCTTTTTCCGAAATTGTGCGTTTGCGATTCCATCATGTTCGGAAATGAAAGTCGAGGTAATTTTGCGGCCAGATCAAACTTTCCTATTCGGTAGATTGAGATAGGAAATACTTTTTCTCGGACTCAACTCTAATGACTTTCCTATCCCTGGTGGTTTTGCTGTTGAAACAGGCCGAATTTTCCCAATCGTCCTCGAAACCTTTTTTCATTCATGGCAGAAATCGTTTGCGATTACCTTTTTCAATTTTACCCTCCAGTATTTACTTTTTTGTGGTCAAATATTAGAGGGTGTCTTCAGAAAAGCTCCATCTCCTTCGCCGAGCTTTCAAAAAGTTATCTTTTCTCCATCAGGGCTTATAAAAACCCCAAAAATCAAATTCAACATTCATAAAAAAAAATGGAAAATTGAAAAAAAAGTCGATTTCTCCTCCAATAAACGAGATAAACCAAAAAATGATTATACCGTTGAAAAGCTGACACTCTTGGCCAGTTATTCGTGGGAAGTGCGCTGAAATTTTTCCATTTTGTCTAGTGCTAATGTCACGTTGAAAAATTGGTAATTTTTAAGAAACGAGCTATTTTCGACTTTGGCCCAATTTTTCGCTGTTTTAACGTATTGCTAGAAATCTGCGAATACAGTGATTTTATAGGAAATTTCACGGCCTTTTCAACGGTATCCTCGTTTTTGCGATTACCTTAAATTTTGAGGGATTTATTGGCATTTTACTGGGACGGAGTCGGAAACACGGAAAAAACTTTGAAGTAAAAATACTGTATTTTCTTTTTTGCCTACAAAAAATTTTACTGAACGAAAATTGCAAGCAAATGAGCTGTAGAATCGACCCCTTCGAGGAATAAATTAAATATGACCACCCAGTATTTATGATGTTTTTATTATATATACTTAAGAACCTTTTTCGCGATTCCCCTTTATTTTCCTCTCGTTTATCGAATATTTTTCGAGTTCAGTATCATTCGACCCTTCGAAACGACAATCAAAAGTCGATTTTCACGAAATGTCAACAGTGGAAAAAACTTTTCGAAAAGTTCCCCGGTCTGTCATCGGGGCCGGTAGTTTTGAAAAACGCGACGAAACTTCCCTGTCGACAAGATGTCAACTTGGGAGGGAAAAAGAAGAAGAAGGACGTGACATGGTTTCGGATTTTCCCTCATCTCCCTTTCAGAAGAAGTTGGAAAAGGCGAAATTCCCAACAATGCTCGAAAGATACTTCATCAAAGGGGATATTTTCTTTCCACTTCGAACAGCAAACTGATAAAGAACAGGTATGACAAGAAATTCTTTCATCGTAAGAAACATTTTGAGAGGAAAAATGCAATTAATGGTTTCAGTCAAAAACAACAAAAATACAAACATTTTTTAAGGAAAAATTGCTCAATTCCGTCAATGGCTGGTTGGTCTGTTAGAGAAAAGGGTAGAAAAGTAAACCGCTGATTAAATTCAAGTACCAAAAATGTCTTTTAGGGGAAAAAATTAAAAAAAATAATAATAATTTTTAAAGTACCGACTTGGTTTTTAGAAAAATTCCATTTTTTCGTACCCAAAGTTTTTTTAGAAAATTTTTCACAGTAAGAAACTTTTTAGGAAAAAAATTCAATTTTTCAGTGAAACAATATTTTTTTTAAAGTTGCTCAATTGCTGACGTGTTATACGGACTTTAGAGGAAATATTAGCAAAATGCTCCTCCGGGCGTTGCTTTTCGCCCGAAGTTGCCCCGGGCGTGCCCTGCCGCTCAAGAAGTTCGCTTCTATAGGCGCTGCAATTGAAAAATCAAATTTCGCGTTATTCTAACGATATTTTTCTCAGGAGGTACCTAATCTCGAAAAATGAAATTAGTGTTCACTTCGATGAACTTCCCGTCGACGCTCGATTTATTTCACTTTCGACGAGCGACGTAAAAGCGTGACAATGTTGTCCTAACATAGAAAACCTAATCGGTGGACCTTGAGGAGAAAAATCCAATCATGTTGCGCAACATGGAACGCGAGTCCGTTTTTGGAAGTCCTCGTCGATTAAACGGAGATCCTTTTATGGTGTTCTCCGTATTAGAATAGATACGATCTCTGTGTATCTATGTAGGCCATGGCGATGGAAGATACGTGTTGATATTTCACGTCGAAATTTATGGTTTTTTTTTCAACGATTTTTATCGCGTTCATTACATAAAAAATGTTGTTTATGTTGTTGGGTCTGTGTGCCGCTGGGCGACCAAATGACATTTTATTTTTGTTGTAAAATCAAAATACGTCAAGTTATTGGAATATAAAGAATTCATGGACGTTTTTTGCCTGAAAACGCCGTTTTAAAGGTTATTTAATCTGATAAAGCCGAAGTGCACCAATAAAAAACTCAAATAATCCGATTTTGCATTTTTATCAAAATTTTCATATCCACGGAAAATTTATCGTATGAAACTACCGCCAGCTCGATTCGGCTTATCGATAAAAAAATATCTACCTATGTAAAAAAAAAGTTAATTTCTTTAGGAAAATGGACCAAATGTTTTAAACTCCTTTTTTGGCTTTTTGGGCTCTGAAATTTCACCTTTCGCCGCATTATTGAAATCGGCGCGCGCGGCACCAGGCCCGCCCGGCGCGTTTCAATTTCCCCGCCCGCCGCATCGCCATGGCAACGCCCCGGCGGCTCCGACCGCTTTTGTCCTCGACGTCAACTCGGCCCTCCGGTCGGCGGCCTCGTTTGATAACGTCGGACCCTCGTCATCGCGAGTTGTCGTTTTTCACTCGACAAACGTCGGGCCCGGTAAACCGCACTGTGATAAGGCTGCAGACAAAGAAATTAGATTGGAAAAAGAAAATTGAAAAAAAAATAATTTTTGTAGAGATGGAATGATTTTTTGTGGGATGCGACGTGTCCTCAGAACCTGGAAAAACTTTTAGGCAGTCTACATGAAATTTAAACATTTTTTTTTATATTTTTAAAATTTAAATTTTCGTTGCAGTGACGAGGTACGCGAGACCGGCTTCACCGTCATCGTCGACATGCGCGGCGCCGGCTCGACGTGGGGCGTCGTCAAGCCGATACTGAAAGTCCTGCACGATCATCTGTCGTCCGTCGTCCACGCCGCCTACATCATCAAGCCGGACAATTTCTGGCAGAAGCAGCGGACGTCGCTCGGCTCGCACAAGTACAAATTCGAAGTCAACCTCATCAGCATGGAAGGTCTGCCGAAGGTCGTCGACTCGTCGCAGCTGACGCCCGACCTCGACGGCACTTTGCACTACGACCATTCCCAGTGGATCGATCTCAGATTGGTAATTGTTTTATTGTTATTTTCCGATAATTTGGACGTTTTCAAAACCACGGTTTTTGAGTTGATTATGGATAGGGATCGGATCCGTATTGCTATGTTGTAGTCGCGCGATCAGGGTTAGGGTCATACCACTGTATCACTATATGAGGTCTCCTTCGCGGCGTATGACCCTAACCCTGATCGCGTGACTACCACTTTTTTTGGAGGGTTTCAAAACCGCGTACCACCGAAAATTCGATTTTATTCATGTTTTCCACTCAGATTTCATATTATGACTATTTTACTGAAACTAAGTTAAAATCATGAAAACGAAAAAAATCGAATTTTTGGTGATACGACACGTGGGTTTCATGGGCATTACCGAAAAAATTAGTTTTTTCTGCTTTTTCGATAAACCCGACCGCACCAGACAGAAAAAGTCCATTTTGAGGGTGATATAGCGTGCGAAGAATTTTTTTTGTATTTTCCCCGGGTTTTTCGCTCAATTTACCATTGGTCAACGAGTTTTTTTTGAAAAAGTATTTTTTTCTTCGACATTTGAAGAGCTTCATATTTTTAAATCGTGATCTCCTTTTTTCTATTTTTTTTTTGCCAATTTGAAGCCAATTATTTTTTTAGGAGAATTTTCGGACAATTTTTAAAAGAATATCTAGGTTTTGTTTTTTGGATAAAATTTTAGGGCATCGTTGAAATGATTTTTTGGGGACATACCTAAAAAAAAATTTTGAGATTTTCGAGAATTGTAAGAATCAGACGTAGTTACCATGTCAAAATTTTCAGCATTTTTAGTCGTTTTAGTCATTTTCTTGAATCGAATTAAAATATTTTGACTTCCTGAGAATTTTTGGCAGTTTTTTCGGTACTTTTTGGAGAAATTTTCGCCCGTTTCTGGAGAATTGGTAGAGCACTATTAGGGGACTGTTTTGGGAATTTAAAAAATAGTTTGCCATGCAGTTTTGGCGGATACAATATTCGTAAATGTTTGGCTAGATTTTTAGACGTTTTTTGGCAAAAATTTTAATAGTTGTCAGAATTTTCAAAATTTGTTAAATACGCAAAAGAATTTCAATTTTTTTTTTAGTTTTTTAAGGGTTTTTTAGTAGGTACTTAATTTCTTATTAAATTACGAATTTCTATTATCTGCGAATTTCAGACGTTTCTATTGTCTTGTACCCTTTTTCGAGATTTTATCGTGTTATCCACAAATTTCTTAAAGAATATTACCCTTTTTGCAATTGCTTGAAATTCTCAATTTTCACCTCGATTTGTTACCCCACTGGACGTATTTTCAAAAGCCAGGTCCTGCTGAATTCGCCTCATACCCTTATTTATGGGGACATTCTGTTCATCGCTTATCCCCGGGGACCAACAGCTGTGATGGCTCCCGTGCTGAAGTGACTTAGCCCCTGTCGACGAGCTGAAGGGCTCGTCCGTTATACCAGTTGAAGGGATGTGTCTCTTTAGGATTTGGAAAAATACGACGGACAGCTGGCCCCATTGTTGGCCTAAGTATCAATATTGACAACCTAAAAAGAGTTTTATCCTTTCTGGCGTTCTAAACCCAAAGTTCTATGGTTAAATAGCTTTAAAAACTTTTTTCGAACGACATCGATATTTTGAAAATATATTTTGCTTGTATTCAGGCAAATTACTCTCCTGACGGGGCAAAATCTGGGGAGCCGGTTATGAATGTATGACTAATTTCTTCGCCAATAACTCAAAAACAAATTTTTCTGAACATATTTCACGAGAAACGAAGTTGAAATGCAAAGAAATTTTTCGTCGAATAAGGGGAACAGACATTAAAAACGGTTCAGTCGTTCGCATGTCATCAATTTTTAATTTTGGCATTTTGTCGCGTCTTTCGAGAATTGAAAACCTCGAATTTTTTCTTTTATTCGTTAATAACACAAAAACGACGCATCTGACAGAAAATTTCACTCAAAACAAAATTGAAGAGCGTGAAATTTTGCAAAGGATGCATTCCTCAAACGTTAAAATCGGTCAGGTCGTTCAGCCGTAATTAATTGTTGAAATTCGCTTTTTTCAAAAAATCGACCACTTTTTCACTTTTTTGCTAATTACAGCAAAACGAAGCATTTCTCAGAAATTCTCATTCGCATAATACCTAAAGAGCGTAAAATTATGCGTCGAATAAGATTGAAAAATGTCAAAATCGGTCAGGTCGTTCAGCCGTAATCAATCGTTGAAATTCGCTTTTTTCAAGAAATCGACCACTTTTTCGCTTTTTTGCTAATTACAGCAAAACGAGGCATTTCTCAGAAATTTTCATTCGCATAATACTTGAAGAGCGTAAAATTATGCGTCGAATAAGATTGAAAAATGTTAAAATCGGTCTGGTCGTTCAGCCGCAATCGAGGCAATTTAGCTCTTTCACTAGGAACTGTAAACAGCGACTCCCTTCAGTTTTTTGGCAATAACACGAAAACGACTCATCCCACGTAAACATTGATGAGCAACAAAATTCAAGAGCGTTAAATTTTGCATCGATTGCAGTATACGCACAATGAAATCGGTCCGGCCGTTCAGCCGCAATAGATCGTCAGTTTCGCTATCTTTTGTAATGGAATTTCAAATCGACGACTTTCTTCAATTTTTTGCGAATAACATGTCAAAGAAGCATTTTTCAGATAATGTCACTCTTAACTAAATTAAAGAGCGTTAAATTGTGCATAAAAAATGCTCCTATAAATTTAAAATCGGTCTGATGGTTTATTCGCTGTCGATCGACGAATTCTTCCCATTTTTCGCTCCTTCAAATTTTCAGTTTTCAACTTTTTTTTTAATTCTAATTTTTTCTTGCCTCTCAGGCGGTGGAAGATTTCATGCTACAAGCGGTAGACCTTCTCGACCAACTTGACGACATACAGGAGGACCTGGCCCGTAACGACTACGGCGAAGACGTCGCGTCGTCCAAAAACGGGCTCGAAATTCACGCTGCGATGAAAAAACGGATAATGAAAGCCCCCGTCGAGGAAGTCGACGTTTCCGGTCAACGGCTGTTGCAAAAGTGAGTTTTTCATTTTGAAAATAAAATTCTAATTCTTCATCCGCATATTCTCAAAATTAAACTTCAGAAAACTGACGGAAATGTTACGAAATTTTTCATTCAATTTACTTGCACGCTTGAAAAATTCTCCTCAATTAAAAACAATTAATAGGTGATTTTTTCAAGTATTTTATTTCAATTTTTAGTGTTTTATTTTAATTTTTTGAGCTCCACATCTCGTTATCCCTATCTCGCCGCGTCTCGGACGCTTGTTTTTACGCAATCCCGCCCTCTGCAATTACCAGCAGTTAACTTCTCTATTACCATCATTCGCTTTAACTCCGTCGTTCTCACGCATCCTCGTCTTCCCAATATAAATTTTCACACGACTCTGTTGCCTGTGAGAAAACGCACACACGTTTAATTCGATCCGAGCAAAACGCCGATTCTCGCCCCAGGTCAACAGCCGTGTGTTTACAATTAACGCGACGATTCTCAATCGATAGTTTGAGCTGTATATCGATTTCAAATCACAATTTCTCTCAATTCTGTCCAGGTTAACGGGCGATACGAGCAGCGGTTACGATAGCGGCTATTCGGGCCGCGATAGCGAGGCGAGTACAACAAATCCGGACCTCCAGGCGGCCGTGCCTCAAATTCTCAACCATTTGGACTCAATTCGCTCCACTCAGGGGCACCTGCTTCAGTTGTGGCAGCATAAGAAGCTCAAGCTCGACCAGTGTTACCAACTTCGACTGTTCGAGCAGGATTGCGAAAAGGTGCATTTCCAAAAATCCGATAATAATGCGCTATTTCTTCTGTTTTAGCGTGAAAAAATGTCAGATTTTGGATTTTACCAATTTTCTGTCAGTTTTACCACTGCTAGCTGCAAGGGTTTACAATTTTTCCGGCTTTTTACTAACTTTCAGATGTTCGACTGGATCTGCCACAACCGGGATGTTTTCCTGATGAATTACGTCGAAATCGGCCGTTCCTACAATTTGGCCAAGAAACTGCAAGATGAACATAACGAATTCACCATGATTTCTATGGTAAGCTCGTGAATAACGTATTTCTCCCCCACAATTCCCCTAAAAATATTAGAACCCCAAAATTCTCCTGTACAATTCTCAAATTTTAATAAATTTTCCTCATTTACAGCAAAATGTCTACGTGAATATCAAAAGGATCCTAGCCGTGGCCCATCGCATGATGGAAGTAGGCCATTACGCGGCTGCGCACATACGAACCGTGGCCAACCGTCTGGACCGAGCGTGGAAAGAGTTCGCCGCCGGTTTGGACGAGCGGACGGCCGTTCTCGCTCTGTCCGTTCTTTTCCACCATAAAGCCGAACAGGTTTGTCGCAAATTTAATGGAATTAGAACCAATAAATTTTTTTCACGTTCCAAGTTCCAAACACACCGATTTTGGCCATGTTTAGCTTTGTAAAGGAAAAGAAAGGCACGCTTCGTCTCCTAACAAGGTTCCATTTTTTGTTCTATCGCCTGTATCTTGAAAACTGTTCATTTTTTGTGAATACACATGATACAACAAATTGATGCTTATGAAATTTCCTTCGAAATCGGTCCCAAACGTTTTGTTGGAATTCGTTACCGTTTTCTGGATAGGCGCTCGAGAAGATTGGCAGTTTTTCAAAAACTGATTTTGCCCTATTTTATACTAATCGCCTGTATCTTGAAAACTGTTCATTTTTTGTGAATACACATGATACAACAAATTAAAGCTTATAAAATTTCAAGCAATTTTGGTCCCATACGTTTTGTTGGAATTACTAACCGTTTTCTGGATAGGCGCTTGAGAAGATTGGCAATTTGTCAAAAACTGATTTTGCTTGGTTTTTTTTACTAATTACCAAGTATTTTTCGGCACATAAACTACTATTTCACTAATTTTATTGCCGATAAGACTGTGATGCTTGAGACATTGTCAATTTTCTTCAATCAATCTCCAAATGTGCCAACGAGGGTTAGTTTTCTGTCCAGTACGTGGAGAACGTCGTGGCTTGGAATCAAGCGTGCGAAACGATCAACATCCCTTCGGAGATACTGATGCTGGAAACGGCCATACATCAGCATCAAAACCTGTACGAGTCCATGTGCCAAGCGTATACTGAGGTAAGCGCACGATTTTCTCATTTTAATCATTCATAATCGCAGTCTGTGCGTATCAAAGTTGCTCAAATCCGAAGAAAATTCGCCCTTTTTTCAATTTTTATTAATATAAATAAAAATTACGCATTTAAAAGAAATTTGCTTTATACACGTTTTAAGAGTATTAAATTCTGCAACGAATGGCGTTTGAAAAATTGAAATCGGTCCAGCCGTTTAGCCGCAATAGCCAATCGAAATTATGCAATTTTTGACAAATTCGCTCGAAAGTTGGCAACCGCCATTTCTAACGCATTTGAGGCCTAAACTACTGCTCCGATTAAAAAATGTTATTGAATCAAAGTCGTTGCAAATTTAATTCACTACAAATTAATATCAGGTCATTTTTTATGTACAAGGCCGAGAAAAAAAGTTATGGTCCAGAGACTGAAACAGGTCTACAATGTTGACGGGTTTTTGCCAATGGAAACCTAATTTTCCCCCAATTTAGCTAGATTTATCATTTTTTCGCCCACCTATTTTCACAAATTTGTACCACCCCGGTGGACCTTCAGGTCTATAACTCGTACCAATCCCTCCTCAACGGTCTGGACCTTCTCGTCCAAGTCTGCCTGGAGTTCCCGCCTCCGCCAAGTTCGCCGCCTCACGTCCGCTACGCTGTCAGCCCAGTCATCGTATGTTGAAAAAAAAAAAAAAACTGAATTGTCTACCGAACGTTGCCAATTTAAAATCGAGAAATTTGATGTACCTACCGGATACAACTTCAAAATTTTGGTATTTTAAACATTGAAAAAAAAAAAAGATGAAAAATTCCAGAAACATTTTTTTAAATTTAAAATTAGCAAAATTCTTAATTTTATTGAAAATGTTAAATATTGTTAAAATGTAGAAAAATGTTAAATTTTATTAAAATTTAGAAGAATGTTTAATGTTATTAAAATTTAGTGACAATTTTTAATTTTTCTTAAACTTTGGCGAAATGTTTTATTTTATTAAAGTTTTAAAAAATGTTTAATTTGATTAAACTTTAGAAAAATATTCAATTTTATTGAAATTTAGGAAAAATGTTCAATTCCATGAAATGTAGAAAAATATTCAATTTTATTAAAAAATAGTTTTAAAAACTTCGATAAATTGTTTAAAAATATTTAAAATAATTTCATAAAATCATCATTTCTGTCGGTAAATTTCTGACATTTTCAAATTTTCACAATCGACATTTCGTATCGAATTTAAAATGGCAATTTTCTGTAGTTCCGAACGAAAATCCGCTTCCGACTGCTGGCTCCGAAGGTGGATGGACCTCAAGGGATCTTCTCTTTTTCCATTTATCTTCCCCTCTCTCTCTCTTCCTCTCATGTTCTGGTTTCGGGTTTCGATTCTCTCTGATTCCAGGCTCCGATTTCGACGGCTGTCGATTGTAAATATTGAAATTGGTGCAAAATTTCGAATTTTCACTTTCGAATCGACATAAATCGGCAACGTTCAGGTTGGGGTGTAAACAATGTTAATAACAATTTTCTCCTTATTACGAGTTTTTCTAATTTTTGCAAGCCTATAGCCAATTTATCAATAAATTTAAAAAAAAAATTATTTTTGTTATAATTTTTTATGATTTTACAAAAAAAAATTAACTTACCTATAATCAAAACTGAAAAAAATTGATTGTGTCCAATAAGAACGTTTTTTTTTTTGCACCAATTTCGAATTTTTTCCCCCTTTGTAATATTTTTTTACGCGGAACACTTTCGAAACTAACGTTAGGCGGTGGCGTCGGTTTACCAGGTTCACAGCACTAGTAAGAAGTTACTTTACCAACTGGATCATTTGGTGCAAATCTGCAATCAGCCTGGGATGGAGCATACTAGAAAACATGTAAGCTTTCGCCGTGTATTACAAATGATAACGATAATTATAATTTACGATAGCGATAATTAGGGGCAATCCTTTTTCGAGCGATCAGACGATTTAGGCGATTTCTTGTGATTGAGCTTCAATTTTGTTAATTTTTTAACAGTAATAAAAATTACAAATGCTTAGCAATTCATTGATTTTAATTATTGCTTGATTAAAAATTACCATTAACTTTTTTGAAAATAAATTTGTAATATTTCGTGTCTAGAATTGAGTTTTCGAATCGACTGATGAGCTCAAAATTGGACTACCCATTTTTGCATTATAATACGAGTAGATAGCGTAGAATTCACTCGACTTTTCGGCTATTGATCCTCTCTCACTCGCTCTCTTTCTTCGTTCTGGTGTCGGCTACACTCGATTGCACTAAAGCACGTATATCGAAATAATCGAAATTTACCCCATGTTATCTAATGTTTTGATTGTGTTGCAGAAAGAGCACAGATTTGGTGAAATTTTGAATCCTAGTTCGAAAATAAATTCGTCTTTTTCGCACGTTAGATTCACTTTTAATTTCTTGTGAAATCTTACTTGTGAATTTTCAGCGTTCTCCTTCAGAATCCGTAGAAAAACAAGATTTACCTATTTTTCCCCTTCCTCAAAATGTTTGTCTGTTCTAAAAAATTTTTTTTTCAATTTCAACGTAGGATGTGAACGGAGGCGCGTCAGATACGAGTTCCTCGTCGAGCCGCAGGGGAGGCGGCGGTTCGAATCCCGCCAGAGACTATTCCGAAGGGGCGTCCCACGTTTTGGCCGTGATACACCAAATTCTCAACCATCATCGGTCCCTTGAGCATCGGTGGCATTCGAAGAAAATCAAACTGCACCAACGATTGGCCCTCCGGTTGTTCCAGGAGGACGTCAAACAGGTTAATTTATGGAATTTTTTTGGTGTAACTCAATCGAAATTGATCAAAAATTGGTGTCATTACGGGCCGATTTATTGAGGAAATTCATCGATCCGATATCCTGGAAAGCTTTAGATGAATTTCACATGGTGAGGGTGAGAAATGCGTCTTTGTGATTGGTTGAGGTGGCGTCGGCGTTGAGCCCAACAAATTTCATTGGAGTTACCAATCCACGTTCCAATGTTCATCCAATCAGATAGTGTCTGGCCGACTTCACCAAAAATTTCAATGTAAATCTCATTGGTAATGGGTAGGGATCGGATTTTTTTTTTGTATTTAAAAATACTTAGGTAACATGTAAAATAGGTCCAAATATGTATTCAGTTTCGTAAAGTATGTGGAAAATATGTAAAAAGGTTAAAATATTTCCAAAAAAATGTTTAAGCGCAAAATGAACATTACCTACCATTACCATTTTCGGAAAAAACACAAAAACTCTATTTTGAAGGTGATGTCGTGGGTTTAGATTTTTTTGAGCATTTTTCCCGGGTTTCTCGCTCAATTTACCATAGGATAGGGAGTTTTTCCTGGAAAAGTTTGTTTTTTAAATCGGTTTGGCTCGAATTTCTTGATGCGATTTCTCCTTTTTTGCGTTTTCGCCAATTTGAGGGAATTCTACTGAACCGATTTTGTATTTTTTGAGCTTGTTAGATTCCTTGAAGGTTTCTACACCGTTTTCACTCCCTGTGAGCAAAAATTAGTTGGGTTTTAGTGGTCAAAAACTGGTTTTAAGACTAATTTTTGACCTAAAAAAATTTTTTACCCTTCAAAAAAAATTTTAAAATTCCAAAAAAATATTTTTGAGTAGGTTTTGGGTAGTTACATGACACACAAAATTTTCAATTTTCTACAACTCTCTCAGACTGAGAAAAATGCAAAAACCCGAATTCACATGAACAAATTTTGGATTTTTTGAGGTTTCTACACCGTTTTCTTCCTCAAAATTGAAAAATATGTGTTACATTGGAGTAAATAATAATAAATATATATGTGAAAATAATAAAATAAATAAATAAATATGTGAAATGAAAGTGGGCTTAAACGGTTCAGAAAATTTTAGTATGAACACGTCTACGAAAGAATATGTAAACAAATAAAGATGCTTTTTAAGATACCGGGCGGAGAAATTTTCTCAATAAACTAAGACTCAGCCATCGAAAATTAAGGCAACTTAACCTTGAAGATGGCGCTGCTATATTTGAATCACGAAAATTCAGCCTAACGCTATAAGTATAAATTTTCAAAAAAAAAAATTGTACAATTTCTGCGATTTTTAGGTGCTAGACTGGCTGGCCAACCACGGCGAGGTATTCCTGAGAAAGAACAGCGGCGTCGGTCGCAACTTGCAGAAAGCGAGGGTCTACCAAAAGAGTCACGAACATTTCGAAAACGTCGCCCAGGTAGATTTTTCGAGCATTCCCCCGACAAATGTGTCAAAAACCCGTAAATTTCCTCTAAAAATAAAAAAATTCGCTTCTGAAGACGGATTTCTCTCTTTGATACCGATTTTCGATACTCTGGGTAGTAATATATACCCGTATTTTCAGAATACGTACAAAAACGCGGAAAAGCTGCTCTCGGCGGCCGAAGAGCTGGCGCAAACCGGCGAGTGCAACGCCCAGGAAATCTACTCCGTGGCCGAGGAGCTCGAGGGTCACGTGACTTCGTTCGCCGGGCGCGTCGAACAGCGGCGTCGAAGGTTGGACTTGGCCGTCTTGTTCTTCACGCACAGCAAAGATGTGAGCGATGGAAATTTGCAATTTTTTGAAAAATCGGCACCCGAAAATTGCCGATTGTACAATCACAACAAAATCCGAAACAGGGCGCAACAAAATTTTTTTTTCAATTTTAGCTCGACGATTGGTTGGAGGAATTGAGGAGCGAAAGCAGCGATGCCATCGCTCCGGATTCGATCGAATCGGCCGAACGCCAATTGGACACGTTCAAACAGCAGAGGCTTTCCTCTCTGGACGCTTGTCTGGACACGATAGCTCAAGGGGAAGCCCTTCTACAAGAATTGAGGTAGGTGGTAAACCGAGAAAAAGTATCGTAGCAACACCAGCTATCTCCATTTTTGCGATTTTTCAGGTGAGCCTAAAAATCATATTGTCGGTTGCATGGCATCATGACATAAGTCCATTTTTGCAACTTTTCAGGAGAGACAAAAAACTGATTCCTAGGAACGGAATAATCTTGGCATAACTCCAAAAATGTGGCCATTATCATAGCATAACTCCTATTATACCTATCTTCCTATTACAATAGAAATGGTTGACTTATGTCATGATCCGCAATAGCTGAGTTCTGCCATGATAACAAACGCGGCGATAGCATCGTCTCTGTCGACTTTTCGGTAAAACTAATCATTTCAATGGATCCGGCACAAAAAATACTTCAGGAACCACCTCTAACTCAAATAGTCAAAAAATTGACTTATGTCATGATGCCGTGTAACCGACGATATTTTATTCATGATCGGAGGGGTACCGGATTGTTCAAGACTCCCTAGTTTTACATAGCGGTTTCCAACTGTCGATATTATCGAAAATCTGGCTTCACCAATCGATTCTCCGCTGAAAATCGAGTCAGGAACCGTCGAAACCCGAAAATTGTCAAAAACCGAGCTAGCTGGTGTTGCCGCACAAGCGACGATTTCCAACTTTTTTTGCTCAATAAAATTTTTTGGCGATAAATTTTTAAAAATTGTTAGATCAGTGGAAAAGCGGACATTTTCCAGAGCCTAACATATTGAGGGGGGGAGTTTGGAATTTCAGAGAAGTACTCGGAACAAGAACTTCGGAGAATTTCAATGGAAACTCGAGCAGAGACCCAAACTCTAACTGAAACTAAAACTGACACCAAAGTGCAAACTCAAATTGCTACTGATACCCCCCAAACCGAAACGGAGGCTCGAACTCAAACTGGACGTCCATGCCAAACTCAAACTGATGATAAAACTTAAACTGATACACCAACCCGAACTCAAACTGAACCTCAAACCTCTAGCACGAACTTCAAACTGATAATCAAACTCAAACTTGAACTGATACTCAAACTCAAAGTGGGAATCAAACTCAAACCCTGAGTGGAACTTTGAGTTTGAAGAAACTTCAAACTGAAGTTCAATCTTAAATTAAGATCAAACTAAAACTGAACCTCTAACTGAAAATGAAAATGAAGTCAAACTAAAAACTGAGACTCAGAATCAAACTGAAATTGAATCCTAAACTGAAACTCAAACTCAAACTCCAACCCAAACTGAAACGTAAAACTCAAACTCAAAGTGAGAATCAATCTCAAAGTCAAAGTGAAAATCAAACTCAACATTCAAGTTGGACTTTGCGTTTGATTTTCACTTAAAGTTTGAGTTTGATTTTCACTTCGACTTTGAGATTGAGTCTCACTTCGAGTTTGAGTTTGATTCTCACTTCGAGTTTGAGATTGATTCTCACTTCGAGTTTGATTTTCACTTCGACTTAGAGATTGACTCGCACTTCGAGTTTTGAGTTTGATTTTCACTTCGACTTTGAGTTTGATTTTTCACTTTGACTTTGAGATTGATTTTCACTTTGACTTTGAGATTGATTTTTCACTTCGACTTTGAGATTGATTCTCACTTCGACTTTGAGTTTGATTCTCACTTCGAGTTTGAGTTTGATTCTCACTTTGAGTTTGATTCTCACTTTGAGTTTGAATTTGATTTTCACTTCGACTTTGAGTTTGATTCTCACTTCGAGTTTGAATTTGATTCTCACTTTGAGTTTTATTTTCACTTCGACTTTGCGTTTGATTTTCACTTTAAGTTTGAGTTTGATTTTCACTTCGACTTTGAGATTGAGTCTCACTTCGAGTTTGAGTTTGATTCTCACTTCGAGTCTGAGTTTGATTCTCACTTCGACTTTGAGATTGAGTCTCACTTCGAGTTTGAGTTTGATTCTCACTTCGAGTTTGAGATTGATTCTCACTTCGAGTTTGATTTTCACTTCGACTTAGAGATTGACTCGCACTTCGAGTTTTGAGTTTGATTTTCACTTCGACTTTGAGTTTGATTTTTCACTTTGACTTTGAGATTGATTTTCACTTTGACTTTGAGATTGATTTTTCACTTCGACTTTGAGATTGATTCTCACTTCGACTTTGAGTTTGATTCTCACTTCGAGTTTGAGTTTGATTCTCACTTTGAGTTTGATTCTCACTTTGAGTTTGAATTTGATTTTCACTTCGACTTTGAGTTTGATTCTCACTTCGAGTTTGAATTTGATTCTCACTTTGAGTTTTATTTTCACTTCGACTTTGCGTTTGATTTTCACTTTAAGTTTGAGTTTGATTTTCACTTCGACTTTGAGATTGAGTCTCACTTCGAGTTTGAGTTTGATTCTCACTTCGAGTCTGAGTTTGATTCTCACTTCGACTTTGAGATTGATTCTCACTTTGAGTTTGATTTTCACTTCGACTTAGAGATTGACTCGCACTTCGAGTTTTGAGTTTGATTTTCACTTTGACTTTGAGTTTGATTCTCACTTCGAGCTTGAGTTTGATTCTCACTTCGAGTTTGAGTTTGATTTTCACTTCGACTTTGAGTTTGATTCTCACTTCGAGTTTGAATTTGATTCTCACTTTGAGTTTTATTTTCACTTCGACTTAGAGATTGACTCGCACTTCGAGTTTTGAGTTTGATTTTCACTTCGACTTTGAGTTTGATTTTTCACTTTGACTTTGAGATTGATTTTCACTTTGACTTTGAGATTGATTTTTCACTTCGACTTTGAGTTTGATTCTCACTTCGACTTTGAGTTTGATTCTCACTTCGACTTTGAGTTTTATTTTCACTTCGACTTTGAGTTTGATTTTTCACTTTGACTTTGAGATTGATTTTCACTTTGACTTTGAGATTGATTTTTCACTTCGACTTTGAGATTGATTCTCACTTCGAGTTTGAGTTTGATTCTCACTTTGAGTTTTATTTTCACTTCGACTTTGAGTTTGATTCTCACTTCGAGTTTGAGTTTGATTCTCACTTAGCCAATACCCAGTAATAATAACTCGAGTTGAATTTTTTCCTCTTTTTTGGGTTGAAGTTTTATAGAATTTGATCACCTAGTTCATGTTATAACTTATAAGTCGAAATGCTCCAACTTGAGGTCTGGGCAAAAATAATATTTAAAAACATCTCAGTTTGGTTTTTTTGCCCGTTTTTGACATTCAGCTTTCTCTCATTTGATTAGTTGATTTGTAAAATAATTTTTTTTGACATTTAAATTTTTTGACATTTTTTCAAATAATGAACGACCGTTTTGTTGTAGGAGCGTCGGACTAAATGCCGATACCGACACGACCGGTTCTGTTACGGCAGTCGAGTCGGCGCTGGACCGACTCCGGAAACAGAGAGACGAACTCGAGGAGCTGTGGACGGCCAAGAAACTGCGATCCGATTTGTGCCTGAGGCTCCGACTGTTCGAAAGAGACGCCCTCCAGGTGGGCAGTTGGTTTTTTACATGGGTTAATATGATTTTTGAAAAAAAATGCGAAAAATTTCTCCTGGAATCGCTCGAATTTCTTTCCTTTCGCAGCTGTCGTCCCAGCTGGAAATGTGGATATCCGAACTGGACCAAACCCGACTGCCCGAGAGTCTGGAAGAGGCGGAAATCGCCCTACGGGCGCACACCGACTCCGTCCAGCACATGACGTCGACGACCTACCAGGTCCTCCAGGCGGGTCAAGACTTGGCGTCGGTGCTGGAGTCGTCGGGCGTCAACGTCATGGCGGACGCCCAGTATTCGTCCGGCTCCCGCGTCTCCGTACTTCTGGAGTTCCTCAACGAGCGGGAAATGGACCTCGAGGACCTGGCCGAGGTGAAACGGGTCAAATTGGAGCAATGCGTTCAGCTGTGCCAGTACCGAGTCGACGCCAACCAGGTGACTCATGGGACTTTTTCAACGAAATTTTCAAAATTATTGGGAAGGGAATTGATTTCGGCCGATCAACCGCTACCTCAAGGCATTTGAGCTGCCCCTACCCCTGAAACGTCCCCCCATCACCCCCTGAAGTTCTGAAGACTTAAGTCCCAGAAGTTGCCTTTGTTTGTCGATCTGTGGCAGCGGGTTACGTCCGCGACGTTGGCCGATGATGATAGCAGGCGTAACTGAAAACGACGTCGGTTGTACGACTCGCGCGCAAGACTCACCCCGAGGCTTCCTCCCCTCTGTAATCTTGGCTGGCGGACGTCAGTTATGTCGTTGGCTGTAAGGCCAGAGGGACATGTGATTCCGCAGCTTCGCCGGTCGTAGTACGGCTCGAAAAATTCAGCGTCGTACTTTCCGAAGCGGCGGTACATCGGTTTTAAGAGGACCTCGGGGCGCACCGAGTTGTGAACTTTCGTCAATGATGTCATTCTTTAGTAATCTGAGGCCAACGGATGAAAAATTTCGATTTTCAAACCCTCGTTTTTGGTTTATTGTCCATTTCGACGGCAAAGGAGGCAATTCTGGACGACTGCCACTGAATTATTGGTCGATTGATTGATTGTTGATTGAATAGTCGACAAATTTTGACCAAAACGTACTTGATATGTGTACTTCTCAAGGTATAGCTCTTCGAATTGTTTTCCCATATTGTAAATTCAGTCACCGTTGCTACCAGCACCACAAAAAAACATAAAATTTCTCGTTTTTGGTGGTCCAAAACTGAAATTGAAATTCCCCTCCCTATATACTTGTCCAATATCGGCCCGTGATGATACCAGGCGTAACTGATAATGGCGTCGGTGGCGCGGCTCGCGTGCCGGACTCACCCCGAGTCTTCCTCCCCTCTGTAATCTTGGCTGGTTGACGTCAGTTACCGTCGCCAGCTGTAAGGCCAGAGGGACAGTAATTCCGCAGAATTACGAGTCGCCGTTTCGAATCAAGCGGTCGACTACAAGACTGCGGTACAAACCGATTCAGAGGAGCTCGGGGCGCACCGAGCGGCCCATCTTCGTCAAAGATGTCATTCTTTAGTAATCTGAGGCCAAAATCGAATTTCGGGAGATGAGTTTTCTTGCGATTGATTTAAATTGCTATAACTTTTTTAAAAATATTTCAGGTCGTAAGCTGGATAAGGAACGGAGAAGCGATGCTAATGGCGAGTTTCACCGTACCCAATTCGCTGGCGGATGCTGAACAATTGAAAAAAGAGCACGAGCAGTTCCAAGTGGCCATTGAAGTAAAATGAAATGCGTTTACGCTGAAGACGAAATTTTTCTATTCTTCATCTATTGATTCTCGGAATTAAATATTAGATAATGATGTTTCTGAAACTAAAATGACAGCTGTCGCCCCAACCCCTACCAGCAGGTTTTTCAGCTGCCTCCCGGTGTCTTGCTCTGTTATTTACAACTGCCACCCTAATTCCTGCTAGCCGTTTTTTACTTGTCTGCCACCCGGAGTCTGTGTTTGCCATTGACAACTGCCACCCAAATCCTTACCAGCTGTTTTTTACCCAACTGCCACCCGGGGTCCACTTCTGCTGTCGACAACTGCCACCCAAATCCTTACCAGCTGTTTTTACCCAACTGCCACCCGGGGTCCTCCTCTGCTGTCCACAACTGCCTCCCGGACCTCCTACAGGCTGTTTTTCACCAAACTGCCACCCAGGGTCCTCCTCTGCTGTCGACAACTGCCACCCAAATCCTTACCAGCTGTTCTTTACCCAACTGCCACCCAGGGTCCTCCTCTCTTGTCGACAACTGCCACCCAAAGCTAATACTAACCGTTTTATACCCAACTGCCACCCAGGGTCCTCCTCTGCTGTCGACAACTGCCACCCAAATCCTTACCAGCTGTTATTTTACCCAACTGCCGCCCAGGGTCCTCCTCTCTTGTCGACAACTGCCACCCAAAGCTCCTACTAACTGTTTTATACCCAACTGCCACCCAGGATCCTCCTCTGCTGTCGACAACTGCCACCCAAATCCTTACCAGCTGTTTTTTACCCAACTGCCACCCGGGGTCCACTTCTGCTGTCGACAACTGCCACCAAAATCCTTACCAGCTGTTTTTACCCAACTGCCACCCGGGGCCCTCATCTGCTGTCGACAACTGCCACCCAAAGCTCCTACTAACCGTTTTATACCCAACTGCCACCCAGGGTCCTCCTCTGCTGTCGACAACTGCCACCCAAATCCTTACCAGCTGTTTTTTACCCAACTGCCACCCAGGGTCCTCCTCTCTTGTCGACAACTGCCACCCAAAGCTAATACTAACCGTTTTATACCCAACTGCCACCCAGGGTCCTCCTCTGCTGTCCACAACTGCCTCCCGGACCTCCTACTGGCTGTTTTTCACCAAACTGCCACCCAGGGTCCTCCTCTGCTGTCGACAACTGCCACCCAAATCCTTACCAGCTGTTTTTTACTCAACTGCCACCCAGGGTCCTCCTCTCTTGTCGACAACTCCCACCCAAAGCTCCTACTAACCGTTTTATACCCAACTGCCACCCAGGGTCCTCCTCTGCTGTCCACAACTGCCTCGCGGACCTCCTACTGGCTGTTTTTCACCAAACTGCCATCCAGGATCCTCCTCTGCTGTCGACAACTGCCACCAAAATCCTTACCAGCTGTTTTTACCCAACTGCCACCCGGGGTACTCCTCTGCTGTCCACAACTGCCTCCCGGACCTCCTACTGGCTGTTTTTCACCAAACTGCCACCCAGGGTCCTCCTCTGCTGTCGACAACTGCCACCCAAATCCTTACCAGCTGTTTTTTACCCAACTGCCACCCGGGGCCCTCATCTGCTGTCGACAACTGCCACCCAAAGCTCCTACTAACCGTTTTATACCCAACTGCCACCCAGGGTCCTCCTCTGCTGTCGACAACTGCCACCCAAATCCTTACCAGCTGTTTTTTACCCAACTGCCTCCCGGGATTTCGCTCTGCTGTTGCGCGCATAATTTTTGCACGTACCTACATGCGTTCTTTTCGGTTTTTCAATAGAAAACGCACACGTCGGCCGTTCAGGTGAAACATCGAGCAGAAACGCTGATCTCGGCAAACCACTACGACCCAGGCAGCGTTCGTCAGATCTCCGAAGAAGTCACCAAACGTTGGCAACAGTTGGTCACCTGTGCCGAAGAGCGGCACAAACTCGTTACCGCTAGTTTGAACTTTTACAAAACCGCCGAACAGGTGAGTCGTAATTGTTTTTACTGATTTGTCATTGAAGCTTTCACTGTGGCTTTCACCGCCGCTGGCATCAAACCTTTCGCTCATCTCCTCATCTTCCAGGTCTGCTCGGTTCTGGATTCGCTGGAACGGGAGTACAAAAGGGACGAAGATTGGTGCGGCAGCCTCGCCTCCAACGGGACCCCGTCCTCGCCCGCAACGGCCATCGCGCAGTTCATCAATAAACACCAAGAACAGAAAGAGGCCTTCCTCAAGGCCTGCACCCTCGCCAGACGGACGTCCGAGACGTTCCTCAAGTACACGTCGCGAAGCCTTCAGTACTACAATTACCCGACGTCCGAAGCCGGCCCCGAAGCTCGTGTCAAAGGTGAGCCCTGGTGAAAGAAATTATCTCTTCAGGCGTCATGACGCAGTTCCCCTAGCAACAAAATGGTTGCCATGGCAACCGCAGATTCCGTAACAACGTAAAGGTTGCTATGGCAGCCGCCGTTTTCGTGGCAAGTGAAAATATGGTGTCCTTGGCAATCAGCAGATTGCAAGCAATAAAAGTCGTGGTTTGCTCCAACTCGATGCATTTTGTCCGGGCAATCCGATCGGAAAAGGTGAGTAGGGTATATTTTTGAAAAAACGCAAAATCTCGGTTTTGAATGTGATGCCGCGGGTTTAGAATTTTTTGAGTATTTTTCCCGGGTTTTTCACTCAATTTACCATAGGATAGACTTTTTTCCGGAAAATTTTGAAAATTTTAAATCGGTTTGGCTCGAATTACTTGACGCGATTTCTCCTTTTTCGCGTTTTTGCCAATTTGAGGAAGTTCTACTGAACCGATTTTGAATTTTTTGAGCTCGTTGGATTCCTTGAAGGTTACTAGACCGTTTTCACTCCCTGGAAGTCAAAATTAGTTGTGTTCTAGTGATCAAAAACTGGTTCAAAGACAAAATTTTTGACCTAAAAAGAAATTTTTTTTTAATCCTTGAAAAAAGTTTTAAAATTCCAAAAAAATTTTGAGTAGGTTTTGAGTAGTTACATTATAAAAAATTTTCAATTTTCTAAGACTCCCCTGGACTGAGAAAAATGTAAAAAACCGATTTCACTTGAAAAATCCAAGGCCGAGGAAAAATTTTGAAAAAATGATGGATTTGACTTTGGGGGTTTTTGGCGCGAATCTTTAGATATTGACTAAGAAACATGAAATTTGGCGTTTTCCCGAGATTTTAGTCAACCTGGCCAATTTTGGGGAGTGATACGGCCAAAATCGCGTTTTTTAACAGTTTTCTTGGTTTTGTGGCCAAAGTACTTATGGGTTTAAGGCAAAAACTTGATGCAGCAGAAAATGTCGGGTGTATCAGATGCATTCCCACCCTTGATACCGACTTTTATATGAGGTACCATGTCACTAATCTGTTTAGCAGCGTTTTCGTGGTGACTCTGATTTTATGGCTACTGCGGCTCGTAGCAGTTGTTTTTGGTGTTGACTCGTTTTCATAGCTATTCAATCATCGAAATTTTACCCGATCCTTGCCAAACTCTTTCCGCAAGATTCATTTCAAGGTCGTACCAGACGAACGGCTCAACCCGCACCCGCCCAATGATGCGGTCACAGCTGGCCCGAAAGATTTGACAATTGGATCTTCTGTGGCCAGCAGTTCTCAGATTCGTGTCTCAGATTGGCCTAGAACAGCCCGTTCCAAGAAATTGACCCGCCGTCCTGCAGCTTCTCTATTCGGCAATTGCGAGTTGAGCCGTTCCCACTTCGGACTCTCCTGAAGAATTGACTATTCTAATTCGGAAATTTGTACTTTCCAGTCATCCTCGACAAGCTGTTCAGCCAGGAGAACAAAGTGTTGGAGCATTGGTCGCAGAGGAAGAAGAAACTCGACCAGTGCCAGCAGTTCGTGCTGTTCGAGGCGTCCGCCCGCCAGGCGATGGAGTGGATCCAGGAAACCGGCGAGAACTACCTCAATACGCATACGACCATCGGCTCCAGCACGGTGAGAACATTTTTCAAAAAGTGTATTTTCTCCAAAAACTATGGCACCCTGTAACGTTCTGGCGTTTTTCACGCTGATGTCCATAAACAATATTTTGGGAATCTGAGGAATTATTTATCAATTTTTGAATCCCCTAGATTTTGATTTAAGGAAAATTTCGTATCATCCGTCCGGAGATCGGGAGACGTCTGTGGAATGACCCAATCTCTTGACCAATATGGTTTTGTAGTTTGATTATTTATGAAAGTTCGCCTTGAAATCTATTGTTTTGTGCCAAATCCATCATTTTGGATATCAAAATAATAGCGGACATCAGTTCTTGAAAACGTCTGCAAAAAGCGGAAGCAAAAAGCGTTTACTAAATATTCTGAAATTGGCTAAATAGTCACCTTGTCTGACTGTTTAGCGTTGCAATGCTTATTGAGTTTTGGTAAATTATTCCCAGGAATGATGTAATCAATGTAAATTATAACTTACCCATGTAATCGGTGAGGAAACGTTTTTTTTTACGACACCTCCTCAAACTTTTTTTATTTCACGTTTCTGAGAGTATAGAACACAAATCTTCTACGCCTAAAACTATTCTCTTCTAATTGCCTGATTTTGTTTTTATGAGTGTTTTGATCGAAACCTCATCATAATTCGTATTGAAATCACCTTGAAAATCTCGCTTCCAAAATCCAAAATGCAAGAAAAAATCAATTTTCCCATAAATATCACCGAAATCGACTTCTATTTACTTTCTCCTCAAAAAATCACGTTTCAAATTGTCTAAAACACAAATAAAAATAATTGAGCAATTTTTTGAGCTCAATTTAATTTTGAGGGGAGGAACATAGTCTAAATCATTTTTCAATGTTGCACAATTTTTGAGAAGGTGAAATTTTCTGTACAAGGAGCTCTTTGTGCTTAAATTTTAAAATCAAATTGTTTGCATGTTTTTTCCTGTTAACATTTTTGGTACATTATTTCCATAAATAATGTACCTATGTAATTGGTCGAGCATTTTAACGTAAAAACCGTATAGAAATCACTTGAGAAATCTCGCCTTCAACATCCAAAATACAAAAAAAAGTCAATTTTCACGTAAATATCCCGGAAATTGACTTTTATTTACTTTTTCCTAAAAAATCGCCATTCCTTCGCGTTCCTTCCGCCGAATATCGCCTCGCTATTATCATGATAATGTCGGCCGAAATTGACAGAACGAAGGTGACTGGCCCGTCTGTTTCTCATTCTTTAAGCGCCGCAAATAAAGGGCAGTAGGCCAAGACGTTTCACTTGGCAGAATTTCCGCCCTCACACGTCGCCCTACACGCGCACACTCGGACGATTCCGTACTCGAAATATCTGGCAGTTTTCTGTCGACGATCGGACGATTTGGCCGCAGCCGTTCGCTCTATTTCGGGGCCCAGAGTCGTTTGTTTGTATCAACCGTCGTAGTTTTCATGTCGATCCCAGCGGTCGCTCGCGTTTCCGACGTCGGTTTCCCGCCGCTTGAGATGACGTCATGTTGCGCGCTTTCGCCGGCTCTGACATCGAGGGAATCGTCTGCCTAAGCTGTCCGCAATTGCAGGATTTGCTCGATGAGCTGCTCCAACGGAAAATTGTGAATATTGTTTCGAAATTGGTTCAGGATCGGTTTAGGATGGTTTTCCCGCCTTCGGACCGCGTCCTTCGGGCGTTCTCGAGTTGTAAATATAGCACCTTCGTTCTTGTGGCGATTCGACTCGGAAACCATCTTGTTTTTGTTTTAAATTGAAATTTTAGGTACCAAACTAGTAGTACACTGAAACGCGCCATTCCATATTTCGCTGCGTAAAATCTTGGACGAAATTGTACATTTTTGAACTCGTTTTCGGAGGCTATTGTGGTCAAAAATTCAGTCAAAACACACAATTTGCAAATTTTTTGTAACCCTGTTAAATATGCCTTAAATATGTTCAAAATTAAAAAGAAGCATTTTTGGATATTTCAAAATTCCAGGAGGAAACGGAAGCTCTGCTGGGCGAGCACAACGAGTTCAAAGCCGCCGCGAAAGATACGAGAGAACGCGTCAAGTTGCTCATCCAATTGGCGGACAGTCTCGTCGAGAAAGGACATGCGCACGCCGCTCAGATCAAAACATGGGTGGCTGCCGTCGATAACACGTACAAGGATTTCTCCTCCCGAATGGACAAGTACAGGTAGCCGAAAAAATCGTTGAAAAATATTTTCAGAATTTTTCCAAATTTGTTCATTTTTTCGGTAATTTTCCTATTTTTTTCCAATTTTTTTTTTTGAAAACTGACATTATTTTGGTGTAATTTTGAAAATCGGCATTATTGGACGATTTTTACTCGCAGATCTCAATTGGAGACGCGGCTGGGCATACAGAACGAAAACGAAGGCAAACAGGAGCTGAGCATCGACCGGAACTCGGATCCGAGTTTGGACTCAAAAGTCAAAGAAACTACCAAAGAATTGAAAGAGCTGAACGAGGAGAAGCGGCGATCTGCTCGGCGAAAAGAGTGAGTGGATTTTCGTCTATTTACTTTCCAATTGTTGGTATTTTTGGGGTTATATTAATTGGTTTTTGGGGACTTCGAAATTTCCTATCGAATTTGATGCCTTCTGTCGATTGAATTTGGGGGATTTTGCAGGTTCATCATGGCCGAGCTGCTGCAAACCGAGCGAACGTACGTCAAGGACTTGGAAACCTGCATACACGTCTTTCTGGACGAGATGCGCGACGACAGCGACGCACCTGCGAGCGTAGCCGGAAAAGAGCGTATCATCTTCGGCAACATCGAGCAGATACGAGACTTCCATCGCGACGTATTTCTCAAGGAGCTGGAAAAGTACGAGACGATGCCCGAAGACGTGGGCCATTGCTTCGTCACCTGGGTGAGTACGGTGCCTCAAATTTCATCGGATCGTACTCCACGTAAATAAATTGTAGATTCTTGTTCAGAAATGAACATGTCTCGATTCGGTACGCCAGAATTTCTTGGAGCAGTTGGAATTAACAGGTTTTTCTCTTCCGCAGGCCCAGAAATTCGACATGTACGTCGAGTACTGCAAGAACAAACCCGAGAGCAATTCAACGCTCGTGTCGTACGGAGGCGCGTATTTTGAAGAGCTGCAGAAGAAAGGCAACGTCGAACATCCGATCGCGGCGTACCTTATCAAGCCGGTCCAGCGGATAACCAAGTACCAACTGCTGCTGAAAGATCTCCAGTCCTGCTGCGACGAGGGTCAAGGAGAAATCAAGGTATGGCCCAGTTTTTTGGTGGAATCACCAATTGGTGAAGATCTTTCAGATCCTCCATCGTAAAGTTCCACGATTCCACCGAAATCGTCGGTTTTTCAGGACGGCCTCGAAGTGATGCTGAACGTGCCCAAAAAGGCCAATGACGCGTTGCACCTCTCGCTCCTCGAAGGCTGCGACGTCTCGCTGGACGAGCTCGGCGAAGTCGTCCTCCAAGATCTGCTCCACGTCTGGGACCCGAAGCAGATCATACGGAAATCGAAGGAGCGCCACTGCTTCCTTTTCGAGCTCTATCTAGTCTTCAGCAAGGAGGTTAAAGACTCCAACGGGAAAGCCAAATATCTGTACAAGAACAAGCTCATGGTGAGCGACATTCTCTACGCTTTACATCAAAATTTGTCAATAGCTCAATAAAAATAGTTTTTCGGAAATTGTCAAAAATTGACATTTCCTGACGCTTTTAGGACCTTTTTGACTTGTTTCGAATTTTCAAATTTTTTGACATTTTCAAATTTTTTAGATTTTAAATTTTTTGATTTCAAATTTTCAGCGTTTTTTTTTTAATTTTTTAAATTTCTCAACATTTTTTTCAAATTTTCAAATGTTTTGATTTTTTGACATTTTTGATTTTTTGACATTTTTGACTTTTTTAACTTTTTGGGACTATTTTTGACATTTTTTGACGCTTTTTTTGTGCTCTTTCAATGTTTTTAACGGTTTTTTGCAATTTTTAACAATAATTGACATTTTTTGACACTCAATAATTTTCCAGACCTCCGAACTCGGCGTGACTGAACACATTGAAGGGGACGAGTGCAAATTTGCAGTATGGACCGGGCGAGCACCTATTTCCGATTATCGTATCGTCCTCAAGGTAAATTTCCCAGCATTTCCGACTGTAAACATTATTATTTTGCAATTAATTTCAAATTAATTTTCACTTTATATTCATTTTCAGGCTTCGTCGCTCGAGATGAAACAGGCCTGGGTCAAGAAACTGAGAGAGGTGATACAGGAGACGTATTTCAGTACAGCGTTGCCTCTCGCTCTGCCCAAATCGCCGGCCAAGCTGAAAGGAGTCAGCCAGCGGTCCAGCCGGTAAGACGATGAGAAAATTTGGAGCAAATTCCAACATCGAGTGATGAGTGAAATAGGAGGAAAAAATGAAGACTTGAAGCTGGAGGACATTACTGAGGAGGCGTCAAACCAGGAGGAATTTATTGACCTTCATTCATCTAGTCTTCCGAACGATGGTGATGGCATCCGCGTGACGGGTATCGTGCTCATGAACTTGGCCCCTGATTTTGGAAACAAGAGGAAATGAATGACAAGGACCTGAAACAGGAGGAAATGAATGACGGGGAGTGGAAACAAGAGGAAATGAATGACGAGGACCTGAAACAGGAGGAAATGAATGACGGGGAGTGGAAACAAGAGGAAATTAATGACGAGGAGTTGAAACAGGAGGAAATGAGTGACAGGGAGTGGAAACAGGAGGAAATGAATGACAGGAAGTGGAAACAAGAGGAAATGAATGGCGAGGAGTTGGAACAGGAGGAAATGAATGACGGGGAGTGGAAACAAGAGGAAATGAATGACGGGGAGTTGGAACAGGAGGAAATGAATGACGGGGAGTGGAAACAAGAGGAAATGAATGGCGAGGAGTTGAAACAGGAGGAAATGAATGACAAGGAGCTGAAACAGGAGGAAATGAATGACGGGGAGTGGAAACAAGAGGAAATGAATGACGAGGACCTGAAACAGGAGGAAATGAATGACGGGGAGTGGAAACAAGAGGAAATGAATGACAAGGACCTGAAACAGGAGGAAATGAATGACGGGGAGTGGAAACAAGAGGAAATGAGTGACAGGGAGTGGAAACAAGAGGAAATTAATGACGAGGAGTTGAAACAGGAGGAAATGAGTGACAGGGAGTGGAAACAGGAGGAAATGAATGACAGGAAGTGGAAACAAGAGGAAATGAATGGCGAGGAGTTGGAACAGGAGGAAATGAATGACGGGGAGTGGAAACAAGAGGAAATGAATGACGGGGAGTTGGAACAGGAGGAAATGAATGACGGGGAGTGGAAACAAGAGGAAATGAATGGCGAGGAGTTGAAACAGGAGGAAATGAATGACAAGGAGCTGAAACAGGAGGAAATGAATGACGGGGAGTGGAAACAAGAGGAAATGAATGACGAGGACCTGAAACAGGAGGAAATGAATGACGGGGAGTGGAAACAAGAGGAAATGAATGACAAGGACCTGAAACAGGAGGAAATGAATGACGGGGAGTGGAAACAAGAGGAAATGAGTGACAGGGAGTGGAAACAAGAGGAAATTAATGACGAGGAGTTGAAACAGGAGGAAATGAGTGACAGGGAGTGGAAACAGGAGGAAATGAATGACAGGAAGTGGAAACAAGAGGAAATGAATGGCGAGGAGTTGGAACAGGAGGAAATGAATGACGGGGAGTGGAAACAAGAGGAAATGAATGGCGAGGAGTTGGAACAGGAGGAAATAAATGACGGGGAGTGGAAACAAGAGGAAATGAATGACGAGGACCTGAAACAGGAGGAAATGAATGACGGGGAGTGGAAACAAGAGGAAATGAATGACAAGGACCTGAAACAGGAGGAAATGAATGACGGGGAGTGGAAACAAGAGGAAATGAGTGACAGGGAGTGGAAACAAGAGGAAATTAATGACGAGGAGTTGAAACAGGAGGAAATGAGTGACAGGGAGTGGAAACAGGAGGAAATGAATGACAGGAAGTGGAAACAAGAGGAAATGAATGGCGAGGAGTTGGAACAGGAGGAAATGAATGACGGGGAGTGGAAACAAGAGGAAATGAATGGCGAGGAGTTGGAACAGGAGGAAATGAATGACGGGGAGTGGAAACAAGAGGAAATGAATGGCGAGGAGTTGAAACAGGAGGAAATGAATGACAAGGAGCTGAAACAGGAGGAAATGAATGACAGGAAGTGGAAACAAGAGGAAATGAATGGCGAGGAGTTGAAACAGGAGGAAATGAGTGACAGGGAGTGGAAACAAGAGGAAATGAATGACAAGGACCTGAAACAGGAGGAAATGAATGACGGGGAGTGGAAACAAGAGGAAATGAATGACGAGGAGTTAAAACAGGAGGAAATTATCGAGGAGGAGTTGAAACAGGAGGAAATGAATGACGAGGAGTTAAAACAGGAGGAATGATTGAGGTTGAAGCGGGGTGTGGGTGAATGGCAAAGAGTGCAACCATAGATGTTTCAAATCAATTTTTTTGTTTTGTTTTTAAACCAACGAATCGTAAATTTACAGGGACATGGAGGAGACGGGATCGTTGGACGAGTCGGTCGAAAATCTGGACCGGGGTTCACTCGCGTCGTTCGGCTCGGGCAACACGACGGACTCGGACAAGGTAGGCGGCCTGTTGCGTTCCCTCTGGCGCCTTAGCGTTGTCAGTAGATAGTGGCCCCGTTTGTCTGCCCGGAGTTTCCCCGCACTTTTCCCTTTTTCCCCGCACCGTTTCCCCCTAACAGAGAGTGGATGCCCCCTCTCTCTGGAGCGCCGTTTCAATTCGACGACTTCGTACTTATCATCGTTTGATTTGTATTCGGACGAAATTCAATTTAGAATTTATCGAGTGCCTTTATTCGGCAAAGTGATAGCGCCTTATCCGCCTGATATATCGACGATAACTATCGAACGTCTTGCCCGCGATCAATCGTTCCTAGTCAATGTTCGATTAGTGTTTTCTTTCTTCTCTAGTATAAGCGAAATTCTGTTTGCGTTTAGATGTAAATAAAAAATCCATTCGAATCTCAACGAACTTGAAAAATTGTTTTTGTACAAATTTGTTCATTATTTATTGAATAGTGTAAATAATTATTTCGTTGTAATGTCGCCGTTAACGACAATCTCTTTCCACTCTCTGTGCCTTAAGGAACCAGTGAACTTTCACAGCTTTTTCTATTTAGAGCGCACATATTTTCGCTTAATTTAGTTTATCATTTCGTCCAAATTGGCGCTAAGTGCTCATAGTTTTTTTCTCGGATTTCGCCAAATTTCGTTCACTGGTATCGTTTTCTGTTCTCCCCCGAATGGGCAATTTTCGCGATTTTAGTGTTTTTTAGATTCTGATTTTGAGAAAATCTAGCTATTAAAAAGATTTTGAGAATTTTTGCAAATTTTAAAAAATCATACTTCTTTACATTAAACTTTTTCTGTTTTTAGATTGAAGATTTCCAGTTTTTCCAAGTCTCGTTTTAGAAAATGGCGATTGGGGCAAAAAATTCAGTTTTTTTTAAACCTAATTTGGGAAATATTATCTTTGAATTTGGAAGCCTTTTGGAAAAATTCTCCGTGTTGTTCAGGTTTAATGGAAAAACAATATTTTCGAATTCGGCGTTTCAAAATTTACTTTTTTTCCAATTATCGTGGAAAAATTTTTAGTATTTTGAAATTCATTAAAAAAATCTGATTACAGAAAATTATTGCTGTTTTATCTTTAGAACCCAATATTTTGGAAATTTTCCAATCTGTTAGATAAATTATATTCAGGATTTTTAGTAAAATATATCGCTAAGTCCAACAAGTGCAAAAAATGTTCTTTAATTTTGGTGTTTTAAAAAAAAAATCAAGTTTTCAAAAAAACAAAAATTGTTTTGTCACTTTGGAATCGGGAAACATTGCTGAAAAATCTTCCTTTTTTGGTACCCAAATCTGAGAATTTAGTTATCAACTGAAATCCGGTATCAAAGATAAAAAAACCAAAAATCTGTTGACGTTGCTTTAGTTTTTTGCTTGTAACTTAGAAACGGCTCATCGTAGAGAAAAATCCCTCCCCATCAAACAGAAAGGTAAAATTACCTAAAAAATGCGACCAGAACCAGCTCGTTAGCTTTTCTGGTTTAGCCGCTAGAGTACGCTAAAGATCGACGTTAGTTTCCAACTTGAATAAAACTTCGTATTTCTGGTTTTTTAAGCGGTTGTACTTTACATCGATTTTTTTGGACGATTTTTTCTCAAAAAATAGTTGAATTTCACCTTATACATCCTGAGAAATTTTGTAGGAGTTACTCTTCAGCGCTGAATTGGCTAAAAACCGCGAAAATTGCCCATTTATTTCAAGGTGGCCTCTTTTGGTGCATGTTTTGCAGTGATTTTCCCTTTATCGCATGTTCGATTCTGTCTCGATGAACTTCAAATCTTTACTGACAAGGAAAGAACTATGAGCGCGATATCGAGAGAGATAAGTGATAACAATGTGATGCCAAGACGCTGTACTTCCTTAGTGATAAGACTGTTCAGTATTAATTTTTAATTTTCCCCTCACCAATTGCCAGTTTTTGATGGAACAATTTTTTTTTTTAATTCTTTTCCCTGTTCAGTTTTTCGATTTCCGATTTTTTCTGTTCGTTCGTCAAATAAAAACGTATTCTTTTATAAGTTTTAACAGTTTCTTTTCCTTATCGAATTGCGTAGTATTCCAGTTTTTCCGAGTGATGCATCGTGTTTGAGGCTTTTGTTATCAGGTTTTGCGGGTAATAGCGCATTTTAACCTTTATCAAGTATAAGAAAATTGAAATAAACTGTCGATTCAAGCAGCGCTTTTCGACCGATAACCGAAGTAGCCCCGGGCGTGCCCTGCCGCCTTTGAGGGCTCGGATACAGTCTGTTCCCTAGCTTCCGCCGAATCCGGATCATGAAATGCCGTAAAATCTATCGGATTCCTCTTGAAATCGTCTAAATCTCGCCTCTTGAAATCCTAGCTTCGTTGTTGAGCACAAGAATAATTTAGATTATTGTGTTCATTCGCTCAGCACAACTCACGATTTTTCCCGCAATACGGGTGGCGTCAATAACCGTAGATGTGCTTCAAAATTGCAAAATAATCCGCACAAAATGTCTACACACAATGCGAACCTATTTAGTACAATGCGCACATGATTAGTAATTTTGAAATTTTATTAACAGAAATTGATTTCGGTCTACCGAAACTCTTGGAGGCTCGACAAACCATTTTTATGGTCATCCAGAGTTCTGGTGTACATGTAAAATTCAAGGTCAGCAGAGCTGAAAACACCTTTTTTCGAGAATTAAATTCTCGTATTGAATTATTTTCAATTTTTAGACCAACTACACAATTAATAGGAAATATATTACAGAGAATTTTACCTAAGACCAAATTGAACAGCATTAAATTTTGCGTCGAATGATGTACAGAAATTGCAAAATTGATCCCGCCACTAAGTCACAGTTGAGCGTCGAAAAGTTTCCAAGAGTTTGTTACGACTTTTCTCGTTTTTTCGCCTATTACTCAAAAACGGCAAGTTCCACGAAAAATTTCGCTCGTGACAAAATTGAAGAACTTTAAATTCTGCGTTGAATGAGCTATAGAATTGTCAAAATCGGTCTCGCCGTTCGTCCACAATTGAACGTCAAAGTCTGGCGATGTTGTCCAACTACGATTAATCGAAGTTCCAGTGCGTATAACATACAAATGCCGATCATAATCGAAAAAAAGTCATTTAATGAATGTTTTAGGGCGTTAAATTCTGCGTTGATTGCGCTAATAAAATATCAAATTCGGTTAAGACGTTCAGCCGTAACTGAACGTCAAAGTCTCCCCGTTCGATCCAACTAATCTAAAAATTGTGTTCCGGTGCTCGTAACATAAAAATGACGATTCTGATCGCCAAACGTTGCCTTATCAAATTTGTAGAGCGTTAAATTTTGCGTCGGATGTGCCTTAAAAATATCGAAATCGGCCTTGCCGTTGAGTCTCTTTCGATCGTCAAAGTTTGCCAATATTTCTCCGCTTTTCTAAAAATCGAGTTCTGATGGGGATATTATGGAAATGTCAATTTTAATCGACAGAAGTGACAAAACAGAAGTAGAGCATCACATTTCGTATTGGGTAAGTACAGCCGACCTCAATTTGGGTGGTTACGGTATTTCGAAATGTCGGTTTTGCTGTTAACATCTTGTTGCTACTAACTCGAAAGTCGATTTTCCAAAAACATCCTGAATAACGTTATATATTTTAGGGAAGATCTATAAGAAGATGTATTTTAAGAAGATAAGACACTATAGGGAACTTTTGTCGCGCAATCTTCGAAAGCCTCGTCGAAATCCTGACGGGATCAAGTTGCCTTTCCGGCCGGGACCTTTCATCGGTTCAGCTGTAAATCCGAGTTAGCTGCTCAATTTCTCCATTGTCACCCCCCTCCCCGACCGATTTTTACCCCAAAGCGCCGCGGGGTTTTTCGCTAATAGAGATTTATCGACTTGAGCTGCGTCGGATGGCGGAAATCAACACAAAACGGTCGCCCTTGAACTTGCGTAGTTCGAAGGGGTGTTTTATTTGTAAAGAACATGACATGATTTTTCTTCTTTTTTTTTTGGAAGTCCGAAAATTCTCGGATTATCCGATTTTTAACTTTTCAATATAATCCCATCGGCTTCGAAAATGTACTATGATGATTTCCAATTGTAAAATCGCTAGGAATCTTCCCGATCTGCGAATAATTCCGCCTTTCTTCAACTGCCGGAAGAAAACTCGAAGAATCTTCGGGCTAGGGTCACAACACGCCCTCTGACCGAAGTAAAGGCCCAGGTTAACCTAACCTATCCCAGCCTCGGTCGGATTGAAGGCCAATGAAGCAGAGAGTGTTCGCTCCGATAGTCACAGGGCGGCCAGTGTTGCCGTGTAAGTGCGTGGAAATGTTCGTTTTAAAGGGCTGTTTACCCCCGGACCGGATAGTCCAGCCTTGTAATGATAGGTTCAGGGACGCAGATGTCACCTATTATGCCGTTGCATGTTTCCGAACCCTCTTTCTCCTTTTGAAAGATCGATACTGCTGAAAATAAATTTTTTTCCCCTAGAAAAGTTTTTTCTGCAGTAAAAAAAAGCGAATTCTGCGCCAATGGGCTCATTTTTCGAATACAAAGCCTAAAAAGAGTTATTTTTCTCCTAAAACGCGGATTTTTTTTCTATTACTGTTCGCTAATTTTTGTATCATTAATTTTTTAACCAAAAAAATGGCTCGCTAAACTTGCCATAAATCCTAAACGGCTAAAGTTACCTCAAGGTCTCAAAATCCATAGAAAATGATACCTCAATAATTCAGGAAATTCGCAAAATAGGCAATTATTGCCTATTTTGCGAATTTCCGGAAAAACACGAATTTTCGGGTTCTAAAAAATTCGGATTCCGCACCCCTTGAAACGTAAATTAACAAATTTTCAGACGGTTTTACGTTTTTTCCTGACCGCAGGGTCATTTTTGAAGAAAAATAAACCAAAAAATAAAAATAAACCAGCTTAAAACGTTAATCTATTATTCCATCATGAATTCTTGAGCGAGTTTGATCCAATTTAACCAAACTATTACCATCCCGATTAGCTTAACATAGAGAATAATAATAATTCTCCATTACCAATTATTGGTAATGGCAATTCATTCATCCCTATGCCAACAGCAGCGCATTAAGCGTAAAAATCAGTGAAATCGGACCTAAATTGTGTTTCAAATTGTTCAAAAACGTCTACATTTCTCAAACATGTTTAAAACTGGCTTTTTTGACCGAAGAAACTTTTTTGCGTTTGGAAATTTCTCAAAAACATTCCCCTGAAAATTTCTCAAAATTTTTCTTAAAAATTTCTCAGAAATTTTCTTAAAGAAATTCTCAAAAATTTTCTTCAAAATTTCTCAAAAAAAAAAATTTTTTTTTCTTAAAAATTTCTCAAAAAAAGTTCTCACAATTTTTCTCAAACATTTCTTAAAAATTTCTCGAAAAAGTCTCAAAAATTTTCTTGAAGAATTTCTCAAAAATTTTTAAATTTCTCAAAAATTTTCTTTAAAAGGTTCTCAAAAATTTTCTTAAAAATTTCTCAAAAAATGTTCTCAAAATTTGATTAAAAATTTTCTTACAAATTTCTCAAAAAATTGGCAGAAAAATTTCATTAAAAATTTCTCAAAAAATGTTCTTGAAAAATTCTCAAAATTTTTTCAAAAAAAGAAATTTTTCAAAAACATTCCCTTTGCTCCAAAGAAAAATTGGACCTGAAGATTGGGAAATTCTACCTTAGTTGTATTTAAAATTATTCAAAAAAATCTAGAAATTAAAAAAATAGTTTAAAGAAGAGTTTTAAACTAACTTTTTTGACCAAAGAAAAGCTCCTTTTTTGAGTTCCTAACGCTAAATGCAATTAGAGTAAATTTTTTTGCGTTCGGAAATGTCTCAAAAACATTCCTTTGAACCTCCAAAGAAAAATTTCTCAAAATTGTCTCAAAAAATTTCTCAAAATTGCCTCAAAAAAATTCTCAAAATTTTCTCAAAAATAAAAAGAAATTATTCAAAAACATCCTGAAATTCCAAAAATGTTTAAAGCTGACTTTTGATCCGAAAAAAGGATATTCAAGATTAAATATTCGCACTATATTATAGTACGAAGTTTCCAAAAACTCCCTAATATTTTGAAAATGTCCGAAAATTCTCAGAATTTGAAAATGACGTTTTATCGAGTCTTAAATCGACAGAAAGAATAATTCTTAATAATTAATTAATTATTATTCAATTAATATTTTTTATTAAATTTATTTAAATTAGTAATAAACAGCACAATTCGATTATTCCCATTTTTTCTCGCTTAGCCAATCTTCAAAATTTTTAAAAATTTTCGGAAAAATAATCGGAAAAAATAATTTTTAAAAAATAATCGGAGCAAAAAGGAAGGGAATCGATTTTTGGTCCGCGAATTTACCAAGGGAAGTAGTGCCGTGCGCACGGCGGACCGCACCGGTAAACCGTCGTGCGGTGTGCGGTTATCGCCTCCGGTGGGCGGCGGCGGCCGGGCGGTCGCCTCTCCCGCCTCGCCCTGGGGGCGGCACTCCGTCAGTCTCAGTTTCGCGATGGCGTCGAGCGGAGGCGGCGGCGGGACCAAAGGGAAGTCCGCCCGGCGGAAGATCAGCCTGCCATGGTTCAGGCAGGCGTCCACCGCCGGGCCGGCCCTCAGCAGGCAGCACACCATAGACACGCCGAGCTCCTTTCACAAGCGGCTCCTCTCCCGGCAGACGACCGGCCAGGTACTGAGCGCGGCACTACTTCCCTTACCGGGCGGATTTCGAAATTTCCCCATTGCCCCGCCGCTACTGGTCCGATTTTGATTTTTTCGAACGGTGGCCAATTCGAGTATTTGTACTGTAGTAAGCGTGGAATTTTTGAATATCGATTATAAATTAATATTTCGGACGGAAATTCGCCGATTTTTCAACGCGATTAAAAAATAGCTTCTACCCTAGTGATAGAAACTCATAATTCATCAACCTTAGCTCCGCTAAATGTTGATAAATGATTGTAAAGTAATGAATCTCCGAGAAAGATGAACTCATCTTCGTAAATCCGCCTTCGCCAGGATCCACCCCACTTCCTTTGATAGGGGTGCCTTCTCCATCTATGTCGGAAGTAATCCTTCTAATGGTCCGATGTGCTAAAAAAAGCACTTGCAAAAACTAAAAATTTCTCGCTTTTTGGCGAATTTTGTTGTTTTGCGAGCAAATAATATAAAAAAATACAAAAAAAAGTTATTCATTATTAAGATAAATATACGTTTCCTCGAAAAAATCCAAAAAATTGTAGCAACATTATTATGAATTTTGTGTCGGTTGGAACGTCAATCTCCAAATGGCAAATTCTATTTTCAAACTTCAATATCTAATTTTCTGGGAAATTGCAGAATTAGCTCATTTGGACGTTTGCCATCCAGCGAGTGATGTTTCGTTTGATTTTTCACTGATTCGACATTTAAACGACGAATGTTTACGGTTAAACGCTCAAAGACGACTTGGTTGAACATTTGGCATATTTTTAAACTGTCGTCGAAGAATTTTCTACTCTGATGCAACACGAAGGAAAACATGTTAATAAACATAATATGAAAGTAATATAATATATAAAGTAAATAAATATAACGAATTGAAAAAAATAAAATTTAGATGGCTTACTTATAAAGGCATGATTATATTTTAGTGAGTAATCGATTTTTAAAATGCCTATGGTAGGTAAATTCCGGTAGAATTTGGAAATTCTTCGAATTTAATATTTATTAATGCAATTTTTATCGAATTTTTAAATCAGTGTTTTTGATTTTCTCGATTATTTTCAATGTTTTCTCGAATAATTTTCCGGTAAAATTTGAAAATTCTTCAAATTTAATATTTTTTAATACAATGTTTATCGAATTTTCAAATCAGCTTTTATTCTGGTTTTCTCGATTATTTTCAACGGTTTTCTCGATTTTTTCCTGTAAAATTTGAAAATTCTTCATTTTTTAATCGAATTTTCAAATCAGTTTTTGGTTTTCTACATTATTTCCAATGTTTTCTCGAATATTTTTCGGTAAAATATGAAAATCCTCAAATTTAATATTTTTAATACAATTTTTATCGAATTTTCAAATCACTTTTTGGATTTTTCGATTATTTTTAATGTTTTCTCGAATATTTTTACTGTAAACATTTACCACACCTGCCAAAAACCATTATTCCAGTAAAATTTGAAAATTCTTCACACTTACTAATTTTTTTGATACAATTTTTATCAAATTTTCAAATCAATTTTTAATTTTTTCAATTATTTTCAATGTTTTTTCGAATATTTTTCCGGTAAAATTCGAAAATTCTTAAAATTTAATATTTTTAATGCAATTTTTATCGGATTTTCACGACTGTTTTTGGTTTTCTCGATTATTTTCAATGTTTTCTCGATTATTTTTACTTTAAACACCTGCCGTGAGGTAAAAAATTTATTTTTCCAAGAGAAAATGGTAGACGTGCTCGCTTTACCAAATCGCCTTACTTTCGTGTTACGGTTAATAATTGAGTAAGGTTGCGCCTAAATATTGGAATTGGTTCCCTGGAAGTGGCACGAATTGAGTTTGAATATTGACCGAACTGCCGGCCTTTTGGCTATTGGGAGGGCAGGTACCTGATCGAATTTGACTTTCTCAGAAAATTAACGGAAAACAAAATTTATAGGTAGGTAAAGGGTTTTACATGGTTTTTATTGGTGTTGCGTTTTTCAGAAGTGTTTTCTATATTGTCAAAAAATGGTTTTTTGGAGGTGAAAAATTTTTTTCTCTTTCTTAACATGGTGTAGAGATATGATTAAAAAGGCAAAAATTAATACATGAATTTTGAAGTGAATTTTTTTTCTACATTTCTTTTCTACGATAATTTTCAAAATTAATTGAACAAAAATTGACGTATGAATTCTGAAGTGAAATTTTTTCTACATTTCTTTCTTACATTAATTTTAAAAATTATTTTGATTCTGATAATTTTATTTCATTTATTTGAAAAATGTTTTCATTATTGAACATACCTTCTTTTTCGAATCGGAACTGAAATAATTGCGAGAATTTTCGAATTTCTCGGTGTTTTCTGCCAATTTGCAAACTTCAACTGAAACGTCTTTCAATTTTTTAAAATATTGCTCACGGTTGACGTCGTTTCGTGCCGAAAATAAACGTTATCTCCTTCGACCGAAATTCGTCGCAAAAAATGTTGGACAAAAAGTTGTCGGTATGACAGGATGAGCATTCGACCCGAAGAGATCAACAGAACCGATCAGCCGTGACTTTGACATGGGCCGATAAAAATCGTTAGCTCTTCTACCGCTGTCGGTAATTTTATCGATATTCGCCATAAATCGTTCAGAAGTCGATTTTTACAAATAGGAATACAGTAATCGCATGTTCGTCTATTTAATTTGGTCCGAAATACCCAAATGCGCAAGTTTTTTCGATTTTTTCGAGTTTTTTTTTTTTTTTTTTTGAAGTATAGTTTATGCTCTGAAATCGGATAGGAGCTGCAGTAAAGATTTTTACTTATACACTTTTTTAAGCTCAGAATCACGTCCTGAATTTTTTCCTGTGTGTCGTCTGCGGACGTTTACAAAAATTTATTTTGATTTTATTGTTAAATTTACAAAAATCGGCCGTAACTCCCTCAATTTTCAACCTTTTTTCAAATTTCTTGAACTGAAATGTTTGTCTCGTCAAGACCTAACACCCCGTTAAATCGGAATTTGAATAACCCACAGTACTTCCGATATATTTGCATTTTTAGTGTTTTTCTATTTTATTTTCTTCCGGCCACAAAAATGAACCGATTTGAGCGTTCTTGGTCTCAAAATCTTTGTTTTACCTTGCAGAATATTAGGACATTTTTTATTTTACCGAAAATATGGCGTATTTGTATTTTAGGCGATTTTTAATATTTTCAAAGTGTGTTTTTATGATATTTTTGACCTAAACATCCTCAAAAACAGTCAAAATATGATCGAATTGTGTATAGTATTATGTGTTTTCTACGCACCACTGGTTTTACTCCGAATCACATCCTGAACAAGTGTCTATGGACGTTTACAAAAATTTATTTTAATTTTATTACTAAATTTACAAAAATTGGCCATAACTCCCTCAATTTTCAACCTTTTTTCAAATTTCTTGAACTAGACTGTTTGTATCATTAAGACTTATCACCCTGCTTGGCCGGAATTCGAATAACTCACAATACTTCCGATACATTCAAAATATAATCGAATTGTGTCAAAAATATTCATATCGAAATATTTAAGATTTTTGTGTTTTCACCACTGATCGACCTCTCAAAATGCACCAGTTTTACTCTAGAAATTTTCCATTACGATTTTCCCATTTTGACACGTCCTACCTAAAATTTGTTCGTTACGTACATTTTCCAAGATAAGGCCCATAATCGAATCGTCGCTTAAACCGAGTATAAAAATCCGACCTGGCTCGAAATTCATTTTGGCTTCCGAGACCCTCGTAGGGATTAATTTAATCAATTGACCCTTCAGGGATACCCTGCCACCCCCGCACCCTCACATCTGCCACCCCATTCTGGATATTATACTTTTCCGGCTTGGAACTTATTAAATTTGCTACTCGGTTGAATGTCAATAACTTTTAATGATTTTTCCGTATAATGATTAAACCGTGATGCGTAGATGACACATTTCCATACTTAGACACGCACATTTTGACATAATTTGTTTATAAATATAATAATAAAATAAAATAATATTTAATTTTTTAAATTTTTTAAAATTTATTTTATATATTTTATATTTTATTTTTACATAAAATTAATTAATTTTATTTATTTATTAGTATTATTGTTATATTTTTATTTTTTTATTTTTTTAAATTTATTTTATTTTTATATTTCATTATATTTTTATTTCATTTTATTTTTTTAATATTTTTTTATATTATTATTTTATATATTTTAAAATTGATATTTAGGTAGCATTTTTAAAAATTTTGTATTTTATAGATACCTTTTATAAAATATAAAAATTTAAAAAATGTCTAAAGTATAAAAATTAAATAAAAATGAAATATAAATAAATTATAATTACAATAACCAAATTTTGATTATTTTTTTGACTACTTTTGAGGCTGTTTAAGTGATAAAATATAAAAAATCTCTCCATGCAAATTTTTAAACACGCCTAAAATACGACCAGTTATCGGAATATAAAAAATATCCATTCTGCAAGGTAAAACAAAGATTTAAATACAGAAAGAAAAATTTTAAAGAGAGATTTACAACCTTTATTTTTTAAACAAAAAAAAAATGGCGAGCTTTTTACTCCGATTTAAAAAAAAGTATTGTAGCCAGTTTATAAATTTGAAATATTATCAGCAAATTGAAATCTCTGAGACGGGGTTGAAAACGGAAAATGGGCTGTGACGTTGCCTAAAATAATTTTACTACAATACAATAATACAATTTTAATTCAATTATTGTATTTTTGCTGTTCGCAGCTCAACCGAACGGATTTTGTGGCTAAAAATTGGGATTCAGGGGGTTTAGAAAATGCTGAATCCGAAAATGAAGTAAAAAATATGAAATTCTGACATCATATTTTGTATAGGTAACGTTAATTCTTGGTCTGCCAACATCAGGTTGAATGAACTTCCTGCTTAGCTAAACAAACACAATGAAGTTCCGTTCTTTTCAATGTATTCCCTTCGTATCGAATCGGAATTTGTAGCGGCAGTAGAACAACATTAATATACAATACATGGAAATTTCTGGAACGTGAGAATTTTTTTTTTTTAATTTTTTGCTAGAGAATTTTTTTATTCATTGGTAGGTACAAGAGACCAAAGAGGAAAATTTTAATTAAAATTAAAAATTTAAATTAATTTTGAAAACCTCAAGCCCAGAAACTACCAATACATAAATAAAAATTCTTGAGTAAAAAATAAAAAAAATCGTTTTCTCACATTTAAGAAACTTCCATTTTTGTCTCAAACTGAGGGAAATTTTAAATTCTTCAATCCCCAGTCAATATTCGGAAAAACGCAATTTTTGAATAATTTGTTAATGGATTAATTTTTTATTAAATTTTCTTAATCAATTGCACAATTAATTCGCTGAATTAAATGTTCATTTTCATAGCGTCGTACAATTTTGAAGTCTCAAGTTAAATTAAAGTTAATTCGAAGTTTTTTTCAATTAAAAATAATTGTAGCCAAAACTATATTCTTACAGCTCCAAAATGCATTTTTTAGCCATACCTCACTAAATTTTCAATTTTTCTCCACATTTTATAAATTGAAATTTTCCAAGTTTTCCCATTTTCCATCTCCGTTGCAGAAATTGCACAAATTTCGACCCATTTACCTTTAACCTTTTCGACAATTGAATAAGCAGCCGAGAGGCTAATTTGAAATGCTCGCCGCGTGCCGCCTCAGGTGCTTCTACGGGGAGCAACTCGGATGCTGCGGCATCAAACCCGCCCGGTCGCCATGGCGACGCGGTTGCGGGGAGGAGTCGATACGGACAGGCTGGCGGTGCCTTTCTCGCAGACCCGCCAGGAGATCCGCCCGGCTCATGATCGGCCTATCTTCAGATTTCTCCTATCTGATTTCCCGCTTTGTCTTTTAATAATTAAATTATCAATAATTAATTATCGATACTTTGCAACTTGCAATTGTTCCGAGCTAAAATTGGGCCTTGAGTTTGGTATAAAAAATGAATATAAAAGAGAGTGCGCTCAAAAAAGTTATTTGAACGTAAAAAAGAGGAATACGTGGAGTTGCGAAAAAATGCGATGAGCTTTCGGTAGCTAAAGCCCACCGAACCGCCGGTTGCTCAAGCCAACTCAACCGCTGTCCTAGTTGCTTAAGCCTCAGCCATGGCCATTTGTTCAAGCCTACAAACTGTTGATAGCTTAAGCTCACCGCACCGCCGGTTGATCAACCACTGACCGCTGGGCTGGTAGTTCAAGCCAACTCAACTACGGGTTGCTAAAGCCGACCCTACCAGCGAGCTAATTACTTAAGCCTACCCAACTGTAGTTAGTTCAAGCCCATACAACCGCCGGTTGCTAAAGCCAACCTTACTGCCGTGTTGGTTGCTCAAACCTTCACAACTTATGAAAGCTTAAGCCCACACGAATTGCCGGTTGTTTAAGCCTACTCAACTCTCGTTAGCTTAAGCCCACATAACCAAGTATTGCTCGAGCCTACTCAACCACCGGTTGCTCAAACCGAGCTAGTTACTTAAGCCTGCACCATCGTCATTTGCTTAAGCCTTCCCAACTGTTGTTGGCTTAAGCCCACCTAATCGTTGGTTGCTAAAGCCCACTTAACCCCGCACTGGTTGTTCAAACCTTCTCAACTTTCGGTAGCTTAAGCCCAATTAACCGCTGTGCTGGTTGTTCAAGCCCACTCAACTCGGGTTGCTCAAGCCAACCCTACCGCCGAGCTAGTTACTTAAGCCTGCACCATCGCCGTTCGCTCTAGCCTTCCTAGTTGTGGTAGCTTAAGCCCACCTGGCCGCCGCCGGTTGCTAAAGCCTACCTAACCGGCCTCAACCGGCGGCGGCAACAGCGTAAACTCTTCGTTTCTCATATAAGTAGACAGAATATTCGAATTTTATTTAAAAATAAAATACTACAAATTAACTATAACAACCACTGAGATTTTCCGGTAGAATTCAGCTACTACTCAACGACAAAAATTTGATTTTTTCCTTCGATTAACAAAAAATTCGCTCGCATCTTCCAACTTTGTACATATCGACCCACGTGAGGAAAACGGCTGTCGCGATCCGATAAAGCGAAGTCTTCAACAGGTTGTTAATCTCTCGTCTGAATGAATTTGCATGCTTTCAAGTTGAAGAATAAATGAAAAACGACCGGCCGGTAACCCATTGTTTAGCTTTCACCGCGGAAAGGGAAAAGCCGCTGAAAATACAACTTTATTATTGCGAGTTGGAAGTCGACGTGTAGGCTGTTTATGGATTACTCCATTTTTGTTATCCCGAATTGTTCATGTTGAAAGAAAACGTGGGAAGGTCGGGTTTAGGATCATGACTTATCGCATAAAACGACAGGATGGCGGAAAAAAAATTCCAAAATATTTGTAACACTTGAAATTTTGAATTTTTGAAAACTCAAAAGATTTTGCCTGGATATCGAATCCACTGTTAGAAATTCAGGTTACCATTCGTATATATTAAAGTATCGCCATTTTTAGCTGTCGCCTGCGCCTTAAAACTCAATTTCGTGCCTCAACTTCGAAAAACGGCCATCTTGCACCCTGAGATAGCTGGTGTTGCCGCTTAACGCTCCAGCCGGGCAGTTACCCTTTTTTCGAAGATAATGCCGAGTTTTTCAAACGCCCACAAGGAGCCGACAAAGCAAAAACCATCCATCGTCGTTTATATCCGAAAGGTCAAAAGGTCTAAGCGACTCAATAACCGCCGTTTTGCACCCCCCCCCCCCCGGTGAATTCCCGTTCTCCGATTATCAAGGGAAAATGTCACAGGCCGTTCATTAAACGAAAAGCAACAGGTGGCGTGACGGGAGTCAGTTACTTAGCGTTTAAGCCAACTTACTGAACAACTTATCATCCGAAATGTTATTGGGCGATCGACGATTTAATCGGGATATTGGAAAATTGGAGACCCGAGTCCAATGGGAGGTTAACACGAGACTGATACAGATCAACCGTTAAAAAGTTAATATCTGTATTGAGGACTTTCGTCGGATAATAAAAACATCGAAATATTAACGAAATTATTGGGCAACACAATTTTGAACAGGACGTTGTCCAATTTTTCGTCTACACCTCAAGAACTACCTCCATTTTTTTATAATAATTATCACAATCGCAATCACAGCGTTTTAATCCTTGTTCTAACGGAAAAATAATCTATTTTCGGCGTCATTTATTCATTCGGGTGAAAATATAGCAATATCGACGTTTTTGAAAAGGGTAATTTTGATTTTGAATTTTTTTCCCTCTCATTTTTTTTGGCATCTGAAAAATTTCGTGTTTCGAATATTTGTAATTTTATTTCGGTGGAATGCCAACCTGATTCGGCTCATTCCATTTACAATATTTACCGAATATCTCGTTTCTGGCATGCTGTGATTCCCAAATCGTAGAATTCCTTCACTGTGATACAGGCCACCTTACCCTATTGACCGAGACAAAACACGAAAATACCTCATAGAAAATCACCAGAACTGATATCGAAAACCCTGACCCCGATTGGAAACAACCTTTAGTGAAAAACACACGAAGAACGTGGTAGTTATCTGTTTAGTCAAATAGGCCCCTTGATTTCGCAAATTGAATTACTGATCCATGGTCTGTTTTTCGAAATTTGCAGACAGAGCCACACAGCGTATGAAACACACAATTAATCTAGAAGTGGCCAAATCGACCTACCATTCGACGGATAACCGTATAAAACATCATAGACATAAACTCACCCTACGAGATGCCTTTATAGTACAAATTAGTCCCATCAATAGGAAACACCCTGACAATACCAATTAGCCAATGATAATCGCCTCTTTTGCCCATAAGATGAGTGCGATGGAATTTGTGAGTCTTCGTAGCTAAAGAAAAGCCAAGGTATAATGTTCTTGTCTAAAGAGAGGTAAGCATACAACTGGAGAGGGAGGTAAGAATGTTTTTATAGCCGTAGGTACATGCCATTTTTCAAAAACAACAACAGCAAAAACAACAACAATAGCAAAAATAACAGCAACAACAACTACAACTAAACCCTCAACAACAACAACAACAACAACAACAACATCATCATCATCATCATATGTTATCATTTTATTAACAACAACACTAACAACAACACCACTAACAATACCAACAACTACTAACAATAACACCACTATCGCCAACACCTCCACCATTGCCACCTGCCATCACTGTCGCCGCTCAACAACAAGAAAAACAAAAACAACACTAACAACTTTTTAACGGGCAACAGTAACAGCAATCCACTGCCGCTACCCCACTACCACTAAACAACTACAACAACAACAACAACATCATCATCATCTTATTATTATTTTATTAACAACAACACTAACAATAATACCATTATCGCCAACACCTCCACCATTGCCCCCTACCATTGTTTTCGCCACTCAACAACAAGAATAACAAAAACAACCCCAACAACTGCAACAACAATAACTTTTTAACGGGCAACAGTAACAGCCATCCACTACTGCTACTCCACTACCGCTTACAGCCCCAACGACGACGACAACAACAACAACATCATCATCTTATCATCTGATTAACAACAACACCTCAATGGCCGCAACCACCATTGCCTCTCCCAACCATCATTGTCACTGCCGCTGCTGAAAAACAAGAACAACAACAACATATTTTTAACGGTCGACAACAACACCACTACTCTTACCACCCCACTACCGCTTAACAGCTCTGACAACAACAAAAACATCAACAACAGCAGCAGCAACAACAACTACATCTAAAACCTCAACTGCTTCAACAACATCATCATCGTCTTACCATCAGATTGACAACAACACTAACAACAACACCACTATTGCCACCACCTCCACAATTGCCACCCACCATCACCGCCGCCGCTCAGCAACAAGAATAACAACAACATCAGCAACTACAACAACTTTTAAACAGGCGGAAACAACACCACTACCGCCACTACCCCACTACCGCTGAACAGCTCCAACATAATCAACAGCAACAACAACAACAGTAACAACAACAACATCATCATCATCAACAACAACATAATAACATCAAAGAAGAAGCCAACAACAATAACTAAAACAACAACACCACTACCACCAAACAGCTCCAGCAACAACACCATCTACAACAACAACAAAACAACAACAACAATATAATACCAAAGAAGAAGCCAACAACTATAAAAAGAACAACACCACTACCGCCACCATCTCACTACCACTACAACAACAACCCCTCCAACGACTACAACAACATCACTTTTTAAACTATCAACAACAACACCACTAACGCCACCTCCACTATTGCCACTGCCACCATCACCGCCTCTGCTACCACCACAACTAACGCCGCAACAACAACTTCGACGACAACAACAACAACAACAACAACAACCACTACTACAATAACAGCAACAACAACTTTGACACAGAAAAAAACGATAAAAAGTTACTTCTTTCCTATACTTGCCTAATATGCATTGAAGTCAAAGGGTCTCACAAATCCACACATTCCTCTACTGGGCAATTTAGGTAAAAATGAAATTTTAGTACCAGTGAAATACGATAGAGACAGATGATACAGCTGGTTTGATAAAATAGAATGTTTAGTCGGAGAGAACTTGTACCTTTTGTGAAGCGATAGCCAACGTTTTATGTGATAAAATATATAATTACCTGTTATCAGCTATTGAAAGTGTTTAAATTTATGAGCCTGGAATAAAGTATATTGAATCATCGAAGTTGATGCCCCGACCCGAAAAATCAGTTAACGAGCAAACAATAAAACAGATACAGACGGGGAACTAGCGAAAAACTATAATTTGGGAATCACAGATACCAAAATGTGAGTCTAGGATTACCAAATTTGAATTTCATGCTTTGAATTTTCATTCGGTGTTTTCGGTTCATGACGATCGTCTTTCACGGGGTGGTGCGATTGATGTTTTATTTTGAAAAATTTCTAAAATTGTCGGAATTTCGAGTTTTTTGAGGAGATTGGTAGACAATTAGCAATTTTCCCTAAAATATACCCTCCCAAAGGCTCACCTGGATTTTTTGAAATTTTATTTTTTCATTTATCCAAAGGGTCGAATAAATGGGTTTTCGAAATGTCAAATGCTCATGTTCAATCGCTTTGTAACTTGTGACGACTCAAAATCGACAGATTTTCTTGAATTGGTCAAAAAAATCGATCTTGACTAACCTGATGCTTTCTTCAATAGCTCTAACGATCAGTTTGTGAAATAGTTTTCGCTGCTCTAAAATTTTGAAATTTAACATTTTTTGGAGCACCTAGCCATTGGGCATTACAGAGAGATGCGACTCGTAAACCTGAAGCAGGGAAACCTCGTATGTTCAAAATCCAAAATTTTAGAGAAAGTGAAAAAAATTTCCCATTGCCCATTGACCATGGGGACTTGGCACAGAAACACTAATCAAATTTGATGGTTTTAGCCTCGACCAATTAAATTAACGAATTGTCCCGACTTATACATCACGATTTTGGATAGCGAAAGAGCGCCAAAAAAGAGTCAATTTTCTTGATTCGAGGTGATGAGTACGCAAGGAGTTGTTTGACCAGTGGAACTCAAAACATCATTTTCCCAAAAATTCAAATTTCGAGGTTTTGCAGGTTCACCGTCGATAATCAAATCACAATCATTCGATTTTATGCCAAATTTCACTCCAAAATTGCTACCGAGTCAATTCATCGCCTCAAACTCCGCAAAGTCGTTCTTTACACGAAGCCTGTTAGATTGTTTGTTGTAAACAGCGGGCGGGCCCCTGCTGAAGCCCCGGGGGAAGGAACTTATTAAGGTCAAGGATGACGGGGCTGCTGAAGTGAGCAGCCCCATTGTGTCGGAAGGCTTAGCGGCCGGTATAGGCTCTTCGTTATGAATGCGACTTCGATCCCCGTCTTTGTCTTTACCTTTGAATAATATCCGAGGACAATTGCAATTGAGCCCTACGAGGAGGTATTTTTCATTGAACCCTCGCCCTACGCCCTAAGGTTAAGAATTGGGGGAGTCATTTTGTAAATGACCACAGATAGTCCGAGTTTATCTGGGACTTTATCAGGGGCATTATTCGGGACTTTATGCGGGACTTTATCCAGAACTTTATCCTGGACTTTATTCGAGACATTATTCGAGACTTTATCCGGGAATTTATTCGATAGTTTATCCGGGAGTTTATTCCGGACTTTATTCGGAACATTATTGAAAATTTGGTTCAGTATTTATCTGGGACTTTATTCGGGAGATAATCGGGAACATTATTCGGGAATTTATTCGAGACTTTATCCAGGACTTTATACAAGACTTTATTCGAGACATTATTCGGAACTTTATCGGGGACTTTATTCGGTAGTTTATCCCTGACTTTGTTGGGACTTTATTCGGGAATTTATTCGGGACTTTATTCGAGACTTTATTCGAGACTTTATTCTGGACTTTACTAGGGACATTATTCGGGACTTTATCAAGGACTTTATCCAAGACTTGATTCAAGACATTATTCGGAACTTTATTAGGGACTTTATTCGGTAGTTTATCCGGGACTTTATTCGGGACTTTATTCGAGACTTTATTCGGAACTTTACTCGGGACCTTATTCGGGGCTTTATTCGAGACTTTATTCGGGACTTTATCCAGGACTTTATCCAAGACATTTTTCGGAACTTTATCGGGGACTGTATTCGGGAGATATTTGGAACATTATCCGGGACTTTATTTGTAACTTTATTCGGGGCTTTATCGGGGACATTATTAGGGACTTTATGCCGGACTTTATTCGAAGCATTATTCGGGACTTTATTCGGGGATTTTTCCGAGACTTTATTCGGGACGTTATCGTGACCTTATTCGGGACTTTATTTTGGACTTTATCCAAGACTTTATTCGGAACTTTATCGGGGACTTTATTTGGGACTATTCGGTAGTTTATCCGGGAATTTATTTGTAACTTTATCTGGGACTTTATTCGGGACTTTTTTTGGGAGTTTATCGGGGACATTAGTCGGGACTTTATTCAGGAATTTATTCGAGACTTTATCGGGGACATTATTCGGGACTTTATGCGGGACTTCATTCAAGACTTTATTCAAGACATTATTCGGAACTTTATTCGGTAGTTTATCCGGGACTTTATTCGTAACTTTATTCGGGGCTTTATCGGGGACATTATTAGGGACTTTATGCCGGACTTTATCCAGGACTTTATTCGAAGCATTATTCGGGACTTTATTCGGGACTTTATTCGGGACTTTATGCCGGACTTTATTTTTGACTTTATCCAAGACTTTATTCGGAACTTTATCGGGGATTTTATTTGGGAGTTTATCGGGGACATTACTCGGGACTTTATTCGGGAGTTTATTCGGAACTTTATTGACAATTTTATTCTGTAGTTTATGCGGGACTGTATTCGGTACTTTATTATATATACGGTACTTTATCCGGGACTGTAATTGGGAGTATATTCGGTTCTTTATTTGGGACTTTATCTTGGACTTTATTCACTACATTATTCGGGACTTTATCCTAGACATTATTCAATACATTATTAGGGACTTTACTCAGGGCTTTATTCGTGGATTTTATTCTGTAGTTTATCCGGGACTTTATTCGGGACTTTACCAAGGAATTTATTCGGGACTTATTCGGTTCTTATTCGGTACTTCATCTTGAACTTCATTCAAGACATTATTCGGGAATTTATATTGAACATTATTCAATACATTATTAGGTACTTTACTCGGGACTTTAGTTGGGGATTTTATTCGGAGCTTTTTGGGGATTTTACGATATTTATAGGGGATTATTTTATTTGAGGACGATCGACTAAAATTTCGGAATTTTCCAGAATGTTTCCTCGCCATTTATTTATATTATTAAATAATAAATGCTATAAATTTTATAGCAGGGTGTTGGTACCTCCACTACAGGCAAGACTCGGCCGTCGTGCGGGAATTGCATATCTAAGAAAATTGAATTATCGAGTTGAACAGTTTCTCCCGTCTAGTGAGTAGAACGGCTCTGAAAATCGTTAACTGACGAAAATTCGATTAAATTTTTGAAAATTGTTATCGCTGTGGAAGGAATCGATTTTGGAAGCGTGTGTCGGAAGCGTGCAATATAAACACCGGTAGGAATAACGTTCTTTTCGCCTCAGCCTTTTACGAGGGCAAACACATTTACGATGTGAAGGGCACCTAAACTGTTAACCTTGAGTGGGGCTACCTGATAAAACATGACAACTCGCACTTCCCCATCTCGAAATGGTAATGGTTAAATAAATAGCCGGCACGCGCAAGAATACAGAGTAGAGATACAGTTTTTTAAATTATTGATATTTTTGATGAAATTGAAAAGACAATACATTTGACAATACGTACAATTACATTTGTACAATGTTATTGTTCAATTTTATTTCACACATATTTTTTATCACTGTCGAATTGGTCGAAGTTGTTTTGCTTATCAGTTCATTAGGGCTATTAATCAAATAGAGGGACAATTAAAAATCAAATTGAATCAGAACAAATTACGTTGACCTGAGGAATCTGCCACCGTCTGTGGATCGATTTTACAACTGATTTCCAACAAAAATTGTTCTATAACATTTTTCTTTGCTCGCTTCTAAATGCCAATTTTTTCATTTTTAAGATTTTTCCGTGAATTCGATCTTAATTCACAAAAACGGCCATAACGTACTGATTTTATCGAAAAAATTCAATTTTGACTATACCGTTGGAAAGAGTGATAATTTTCCAATCACCCGACAGCACCAAATAACATTTTTGAGCTGGTTCAATTGGTTAAACAAATCCCGGAAAAGTAAATTGGGTCGAAGCTCGAAAATCGTCGCTTTTTTCAACTCCGCGTGCTAATACAATTGTGCTGGTTAAAATTAGCCTGTAGTCCTAAAAAGTGCGCCAAGATTTCAGCTTTCCAACGCTATAGTCGAAATTCCTCTTACACCAATATTTAGTGGAGAAAATCCCGCTTGAATGTGAAAAAACGTGGAGTTTTTTATGGATATCGGCAAAATTCGAGAAATAAATAAAAAGAAAAAATATTTTCAAGCGTTTATGAATGCGAAATAGTAAGGCAAAAAGAGACAGCAATTGCTGTTGAAACATCAAAAATCAAAACACATAATTCTGAAAATTGTTCTACGTTAATTGAATTTTGGGAAAATGTGCTATAAGTTGTCGAATTTAAGGAAATTCAATTAGCTTTCTAATGAAATGGTCGATTTTGCGATTTTTTCTGATGTCATGGAGCAATAATTTCAAATTCTTGAATTATTGAATATACAAAGAAATATTCAATATATTGAATAATATATTTATATTATATTATATTAAACACACAATCAAATATACAATTCCATTGAAATATAATTCCATTTATGGAATTTTGAGAATTTTTATATACCATGCGTTGCGAAAATACCAAATAACTAATGCCTGGCCTTCTTTATTGGCAAAAGGAACATTAACAACCAATCCGTGCGAAGGATGGCTATTTATACAACAAGTTGAAAAGGTCTATAATGGATTATCCGTTCGATTGTCGAAGTAGAAAGGGAAGAAGGGAAATAATTCATTTTATCGTTCGTCGGCTGAATGGAGTGGCAAATAGGGGGGGGGGGGGGTCCTGTGTCAATACGATGAAAAACAAGCATTCGTGAGGTTTAGGATTCGCGATGTCGATTACTTCAAGTTTCCACCCTTTTGAGTTAATGGTAGACGTTGCCATTTGGTCGATTGCGTTATTGCGGGTTAATTTCGGGATATTTTGAAAACAATGTATTCGGTCAGGGAAATCGAAATAATTCACCCAAGCTCTAACGTTCTTGAATAAAGATTTTTACGTTTTTTAGGATTGCTAAATAATTTAGAGATCCTAAAAAACGTAAAAATCTTTTTAAATTATTATGATGATAAATTATGATAATATAATTTATTTTATAATTTATCATCATTATAATTTATTAAGATTTTTACGTTTTTTAGGATTTCTAAATTATTTAGCAATTATAAATTATTTAGCATCATATTATGATGATATTATGATGATAAATGATATTATGATGATAAATTACATTTATAAATTATTATTTATTATTATGAAGACTGCAGAGGAAAAATTACATAGGTACATTAAATAATGTAACAAAAATGGTCCAAATATTCGCTTCGAATTTTCACAACAGAAGAAAACTGTTGTGGGAATTTTAATTTTAGTGCAAGTAGATTAATTTGAGTACCCATGGCGGAGGTAAATTTCGTAATTTATTCGAGACAGTAAATATTGCCAAAATTTGACTTAAAAATGGTACTAATTTTCAAAGTTTCGGGTAGAAAAGAGAAATAGGTAGCGTTACCTGTAAAAACCCTTCAAAAAGAGTCAAAAGTACCACATTTTGTTGTACGTTGTTAATTTCGGAAGGTCAACAGTTAAATGTGTGAATAATTCCAAAATTCAGTCAAAATATTCAACTAAGGCAATAAATTAATTAAAATCCAAACTAAAGTCAAAGTAAGTGAATTTATATTAACAAAATTCTAAATTGAGTCAAACAGTTGTCCAAAGCTGGTCAACTTATTGGGTCAAAATATGTGGTACGTCGTTCTTTTCGAAACTAGGTCAGCTGTTAAATTTGTAAATAATTCCAAAATTCAGTCAAAATATTCAACTAAAGTAATAATTTAATCGAAGTCTAAACTTAAGTCAAAATAAGTAAATTTATAAAAATAAAATCCAAAACCAGTGGTGCGTAGATAACACACAATACTTCCATATTTTGAAACGTAAAATTGAGACACAATTTGATCATATTTTGACTGCTTTTGAAAGTGTTTAGGTCAAAAATATCAAAAAATTCAGTATTAAAATTTTAAAATTCGCCCAAAATGAAAAAACGCCACTTTTTCGGAATGCAAAAAATATCCACATATTCTGCAAGGTAAAACGAAGATTTTGAGACCAAGAACGCTCAAATCGGTTCATTTTTGCGGCCGGAAAAAAATAAAATAGAAAACACTAAAAATGCAAATATATCGGAAGTACTGTGCGTTATCCAAATTCCGATTAAACAGGGTGTTAGGTCTTGCCGAGACAAACATTTCAGTTCAAGAAATTTGAAAAAAGGTTGAGAAATGAGGGAGTTATGGCCATTTTTGTAAATGACCACAGACGGACAGACGGACAGACGGACAGACGAACACACGGACACACGGACAGACGGACACACGGACACACAGACACTTGTTCAGGAAGTGATTCTGAGTAAATGTGTATAAGAAAAAGTTTTTTCTGAAGCTCCGTTCCGATTCTCGATTTTAGGACGATCACAATACTTCCATTTACTCTGTAAATATGGAAGTAATTGGGTCAAAAATTTGTCCGAAATTGGGTCAAACCTCGAATTTTCGTGAGCTTCGAATATTTTTGTGAGTAGTGGGGTAGGTTTTCTACATGGGAAACGACCTAGGTTTTTCGTCTCGTCGGACTAAATCCGTCCCGTTGTCTGTTCCATTTCAAGTTAACACTAGGGGGGAGGGGGTGGTCATTGTTTTTGAAATGGAAATGACGCAAGGGTCGGGACGAGAGCTTAAATCAATCAAAAATTTCAATGGATCCGCCGAACCGAAAGCTTCGGACCTGAACGTTTTTAGCTCGCAGACCAACAGTTACAACTTGGCGCTCGCAGGTTCAACTTGGCGTCGACGATGTGGAAAAAAGTTCGCGAAAAGCTCATCGTCGAAAAACAGCGGGACGAGGTACCTACCGAATTGAAGATAATTTTACGAATTAAATACACGAATTAAACAATTTTATATCTTTAAGAAATTAGATAATCTTAAAAATTAATTTTTTTAAATTTCCGGGCTTACTGGGCGTTCAGAACTTGGCGTAAACAAATTTACGTGAAACTAGACCGAAAATGAAAAGCAACGCCACCGACCGCATTTTTCTATCTCAACTCGTTTCCGAGATAGGATTTTTCAAAGGGTTTTTCGGAAAAACCATTTTTTGCAAAAATCACTTTTTTACAAAAATCACTTTTTTGCAAAAACCACTTTTTGAAACCCCGCATTTCTCTGCTTCAAAACAACTTTTTCCAGTTTTTGAGGACATTTTTGGATTTAGCGTTAAATGTCCTATAAGCCTAATGTACACGCACGGCCCAAAACCAAGTGTTGACCTGAGTCCCACCGTCTGGGGATCAATTTTACTGACTGATTTCCAACAAAAATTGTTCTATAACATTTTTTTTTTACTCGCTTCAAAATGGCACTTTTTTCATTTTCAAGATTTTTTCCGCGAATTCGATCTTAATTCACTAAAACAGCCGTAACGTCCTGATTTTATCGAAAAAATTCAATTTTGACTATACCGTTGGAAAGGGTGATAATTTTCCAATCACACTACAGCACCAAATAACATTTTTGAGCTGGTTCAATTGGTTAAACAAATCCCGGAAAAGTAAATTGGGTTGAATCTCGAAAATCGTCGAATTTTACAACTCCGCGTGCTTGATACAATTGTGTTGGCTAAATTTAGCCTGTAGTCCCAAAAAATGCGCCAAAATCTCAGCTTTCCAACGGTCTAAGCGAAATTGCTCTTAAACCAAAATTTGTGGGGAAAATCCCGCTTGAATGGGGAAAAAAACGTGGATTTTCCTATAAATATTGGCAAAATTCAAGAAATGAATTAAAATTAAAAAAAATTAAGTACACTGTATTAATCAAGAGGAGTTTGTTGGAAATTGAAGTTTTAAAAATAGAAAATAACAAGAGTTGGAGAGGTGTTTTTATCGTTATTTTTATATCTAGTATAGATTTGTGGAGTCGGATTTCAATTTTGATGAGGATTTGATACCCCACAACCCGTTTAGATAGAAAATTACTAATCAATTCAATTATCATGTATCAAAAATATTCCGAATTTCAAAAAATTTCAGAACTTGGTAATTTTTATATTTTAAATGTCTAAATCGAGAAATTCGATCGGTCTCAGAACTCAATTTAATATTTTAAATTCGCCAAATTTCATAAGGATAAGCAAAAAAGATGTCAGACGTCGTAAATCGACCAGACGAATTTCGTCGATCGAATTTGAAAATTTGATACGTTTCCAGGGCGGCTTCGGTCGCTTTTCGAGGGATTATTCCAACGCTCGTGTGGTCGGGACTTTATTAAGTCCCCCACTTGTTTGTAACCGAGACGATAGAGGAGGGAAATGAATAAAATAGCAAGGCGAAGAGGGAAAAGCGCCGTTCTCGGAAAAGCTCTTTAATTCCAAGGGCAGAAAACTACCTAGGGCGATAAACCTCAGGAAGGGCGTTTAATTCCGAGGAGAGCGTTCCCGTTCTGCGCGCCCTTCCGCCTGAGAACAGTGTGCAGCTCGGCCATTTAGCGATAGAGCATTTTACCCGTCGAATAGGCAATTCAAGCATGGTAAATTCATTTCACATTAGTGAGAAATTGTCGAAAAAACAATTGGATTCGGGGAAAAAATTAAATTTTACCCAAAATTGGAAAAAAATTAAATTAATTTAAAACTACACGGAAAAATTAAAATATAATTCTTCCAAAAAAGTTTGGGTTTGCCAAAAATTGGAAAGCAATTGAGATTAAATTGCAATATATTAAAAACTGACAATAAAAATTGTACCATTTAAGATTCATTCTGACGGAAATCCAAATTTCACAACTTTGACGATCAATTGGGGGCTGAACGACTGAACTGATTTCAATACTTGTTGAACGTGTTCTGTGCAAAATTTTATGAGCTTTAATTTTGTCACGAGTAAAAATTCTCGTGGGATGCGCCGTTTTTGTGTTTTTGGCGAAAAACTGAGAGATAGGGATTCTTTGAAAAGCTGAAAAAACAACTTTGACGATCAATAACGGCTAAACGACTGAATCGATTTTGAAGTTTGCGAAACGACTTCTGAGCAAAATTTTCTGCTCTTCAATTTTGTCACGAGTGAAATTTTTGGTGGGATGAGTCGTTTTCGTGTTATTGGCGAAAAACAAAGAGGGGGTTTCTTTGAAAAGCTGAAAAAAGCAACTTTGATGATCTGTAGCGTAGGTAACACACAATACTTCCATATTTTGACACGTTAATTTTCGACACAATTTGATATTTTGTCTAATTTTGAGGGTTTAGGCCGAAAATGTTGAAAACCTCACTATGCGAGTTTTAAAACTCGCCTAAAATCAAAATACGTCAAGTTATCGGAACATAAAAAATATCGGTTCATTTTCGTGACATAAACATTGGAAAAAATTGAGACTTAATTAATAAAATGTATTAAAATTAAATTCTGCCATTTATTCGAGGAGGAATTTAAATTAGGGACGGGTCAGAGGGACAATAATTATTTTCGCAGGCCGAAATTAAGTGATAATGATCTTTGAAATTTTTAACAACAAATTTTTGGACAAAATTTACCATTTAGGATTCATTGTCGTTCAGAAAAATGCGGGTAGAAGTCAAATAAATCAGCGAGAAGAAGCATATTCTCGGAGCAACAGGTTGAAACAAAGCAACTTATGAAATTCGCCTTTTGGCTCGACTTTCTGGCAACGAAGGCCATGGAGGAATCCACTTGTAGAGTCGACATGCTCGTAATGGGGTCCAAAAAGCGATAATATAATTTTACCAATCTTTATTTATTCAAATGCGATGAATTTTGAGGTCGAATTCCAGAATTCGATTTGGAAAATGAAAAAAGAATTTACGATGAAAAAGTTCTATTAACAAAAAAATAAAAATCCGAAGGGAAAGGAAGAAAATAAGTATTAGTGTTCAAAAAATTAATTTTTAAAGACTGAACTCGGCATTATTTTCATTTAATTTTTCTCGTTCGACAAAAAAATGGTTTTTTGTCATTTGCAATTTTTTGAAGTCAATTATGTCGTAAAATTTCGTCGGACAAAGGCGGTTTGCCAGTGAAGATCGGTCGTTTGTTCCGTTGACATAGGCGTATGATAGGAAAAGGGGTGATGGCTTTTCATTGTGAGGGAAATGGCGAGCTAGAAATCGCGATAAATTGACAAAGAAGTCTTAGAAACGAAAACTGTTGGGGATTATTATAGATTTTGAGATATTTATTAGGAATTGACTGTTTTCGAAAAAAAAACGGCTGACAAAAAGGGGGGAAAAGGTTTATTAAATAAATTTTAAAAACTTGCAGTTAATCAGAGGATAAAAATGTTGAAATCTCTTAAAAACATCACCAAATTGTTTTTCGACTCTTCTAGTTGAATTTTGTAAATTTCACAATTTTTCCCCCTATGCGAAGAATTTCGTCAAAATTTCGCGCCCCCCATTCCGCGAGTCTTTGCGGGGGCGGCCAACGAGGGCTGACCTTATCTGATCGACAATCGCTCCTCTAATTGGGTTTTGAGCAGCGACCGCCCCGCCGGCAACGGAGGGCCGGGCGGCCCCGCCGGCGGTCCTTAGAACCGGATCACGCGAAATACTTCCGAAAAATAATGCGATTTCTCTTCCTCTAGGTGCAGCTATCAATGAAAATTCATTACCTCAGTATTCAAAATTCTACAAAAAATTGATCAATGTTTAAAACTTTAATTTATTCACACCTACGTAAAAAACTCGGGGCATGAAGATATCTCAAGGTTCATTATATTTTTTTGTAAATTACTTATAATTAATGCTCGGAAAGCACTCCACTTTTGAATGCGTGAAACGAATTTTTTAAAAGCTATTATACAAATCTGTTACATTACAAATAAGATGTTCAATTAAAAATTTTTTCAGTAGTTTTTTCATAAAGGAACACCTAAAAATATCGTTTGAAGAAAAAACATAACAAAAATCCAATTTTTTTGACCAAGAGAAGGTTTGATTATAATTCACAAGTTAAGGTACGTGGAAGTCGGTATTTTCATAGGATGAAAATAACAAAAACTATTTTTTAATTTCTTCAGTTTTTTTTTCTGAAGCTGAAAAAGTACTGTTATAACCTAATCTTTTTGATACAGAAAACGGGTGTTTGTACAATTTGCGGTCAATATGGTTGTTTTTAAAATCGCAAACCGGTCCGAAACTCTTCAAACTTTTTTGAGTTACCTAAAATTTGTAATATTTGTGTTTCAATCAATATGAATCAAATTATATTTAATACACATTGATTGAAAAAATTTTATTAATTCTTGTCGCAATATTATTTTACCAAAAAATACCTATCCGAAAAACAGAAAATGTTCCAAGAGCCGAATAAAAATGATAGAAATGTAATTTATTTCATTGCAAATTCAAATTTAAAAAGTTTTCAAAATCCATTTCAAAATTTGAAAAATTTATTTATTGTAACTAGTTTATATCGACGATGAAACTGCAATACTGCCCAATTCAAAGCATCGTGTCTTTTGGGGGCGTCTGGGTTGCCTACTTCTCAAAACTTGGATTGGTGGCAACTTGGCAAATCACGCGTCCATAGATTGCATGGCAAACGAATTGGGCAGTATTGATTCTACACCCTCGATATATAGTTAAGAGAATGTTTCTAGTCTCTGAACAAAAAAGTGTTAGGTAATACGTTTGTTTTCAGAATCGGTATGTATGTTGGAAGTTAACTGCGTGTAAAACGCGCAACTTTCCCTTCCCTTATATAGATGTCGGTACTACCTCTAAAATTTCATTATTTCAAATTCAATTTTCAAATATTTTTACAACTTCGTCGAGTTTTAGGGTTTGTTTCAAGTCTCTGAGTCCAAAAATCGTCAAATATCTAATCAAAATTCACGCTTGCATTGAGGAAGTTGGAAAAAGGGAGTGTAAAATGCACAACTTTCCTTTCCTCAGAATCTCGATTATATAACCTGGTCGCCGACATTCGGCTTATACAACGCGTATTTTCATATATTCGTACAAATATCACGTCCGACGATTCTTATTCGTCAAAGTTAATCAATATTCATTCGCTTGAGGGGACAGGCAGCTCAGTCGTCATATCGGCGAGATGAGGTGCGCATTCGTCCTGGATTACAAGATATATTTGGTAACAAAAATTTCAATTTACAAAAAAATTTCATTTTATCCGAATTTGGTACTCAGGTACTCGGTATTCAGGTACTCGAAACTGAGGGAAATCTGTATTTTGGAGTGACAAAAATATAAAATTTATGTTATTTCTATAAAAATTTTAAATTTATTAAAATTAATTCTATTGAAATTTATATTAGATTGCATATTTAATATGCAATCTACGTAAAAAAGGTGCATCGTTTTAGTTGCATGGTAGTCATGGGCGTTCAGTTAATAGCGTACGAATCTTCAGTTTTTTACAAAAATAATTTCTTCCTTCAGAAAGAATTGAGAAAAAATTTCTTCTCTTCTATTTTGAAAAAGTTCTCGCATGTATTAGCAAAATTTTAACCATTGATGTCATATTTAAAAAAATATATATTTTTTTTATAATAATTTTTATTTTATTGTTCTTAATTTTAATATTTTAACAATTTTTACCCCTGTTGTTCTAGGCTGGAGGAGTTGAGATGACGTGGGTCATAAACGACCACGTCGCCTCCGGGCCTGGCCAGCTCTCGGTCTCCAAAGGGCAGCAGGTTAGTAATAATTACTAAAAATTAATATTTATTTATATAACTTTTGACCACAAATCTATTATTTTGATCAAAATCTGGAAAAACGTCAAAATTGAGGTTTTTGAGTAAATACCATAGATTCTTGATTTTTTTTTTTTGGGAGGTCAGTTTTATTCATTCGTCTCCTCCCATAAAGGTGGTATAAAATTGCAAATTTTTTCCTAAGATGTAGGTACTCACCCAATGGCTACTAAATTTTATAATTAATTTTGGTACATTATTTATTATTTTATTTATTTCAAGGGTGAAAAAAATTAGTTTTAAAAACTCAAATGTCAAAATTTGGTACCTATCTAAAGAAGTCAATCTTTAAATTCTTTAAATTAAAATGTGATGACTACGCTTGGAAAACAAGATTTGAGACGCCTATTTTAGTCAGACGTGACCAGGAGACAATTTCAAGAAATTTCCATTTTTCAAAATTCTATAAGTCACAAACGGATGGTGATAAAAAAGATCCGAAAAAAACGTTATTTTAGAAAATTTTATCAGCTTCATTTTTGGTCCAAATAATTTTCTCGCGGGTCGCATAGTTTTTACGTTACAGGCAAAAAACCAAAAGAAGTCCAAAATTCTTCGCAGTTTTTGGCCTTCCATGGAGAAAATCGGTTCAAAAATTTAGGCACTCCGATGGCTTTCTCTCCGAAGCTAAAATTCGAGACTTAACACAATCTAATACACTGGTCGGCTTCAAGTCTGACAGTTCTTTATCTCGCGAGGATCTGACCTTGATCGTCCATCTGTTAGTGATACCCCAATCTGAACGCAATCTGAACTGGATTCTGCGCCAAATCGCCAACGTATTACAAAAATCCGTACCGGCAAATTTTTGATTTTTTTTTTCAATTTTCGAATTTAATTTTAAATTTTTTATGCATAGAATTTTTTTTTTTTTTTATGTTCTATACAAGGAAATTTTTTTTAATTTTCTATAAATAGAAAATTATTTTTTTGATTTTCTATACATAGGTGTTTTCTGTACATAAAAGTATTTTTTTCTAATTCTCTATGCATAGTAAATTATTTTTTTAATTTTCTATTCATAGCAAATTATTTTTTTAAATTTTCTATCATAGAAAATTTTTTTAAATTTATTATCATAGAAAATTATTTTTAAAATTTTCTATAGATACATAGAAATGTATTCTTTTAAATTTTCTATCCATAGAAAAATTTAAAAAAAATCAAAAATTTGCCGGTATGTATTAATTTTTTTTACGTGTATTAATTTACTTATTAGGTCGCCTGAAACGCCATAATAAAAAAAAATTTTTACTTTTTTTTCTTTTCAAGTTTTTGTTTTTTGCTTTCAAATTTTCGTCGATTTTTCCCAATTTTCGATTGGCATTCTCCCCACAAACGTTCGGGTAGGCGAAACCGAAGTCTGTCCATTTATGGAACACTCCATCTGATGGCCTGGCTCGGTTGTATCCTAGTATTCAGAACCGTGTCGACCTCCAAAAGATGAGGGAGACTACCGACCAGTTCACATTTGAACGGTTTTTGAGTAATAATTCAACAATAAGACATTTTCGGTGGAAAATTTTGAATTTGTTTTATACAAAGAATTTCGCTATTTTTCAGAAATCTGAGTTAAAATTTTTTTAATCTTTCAAAAAATGCAGATTTTGGAACAATCTATAAATTATTTGATTTTATGCTTATTATAACTTACAAACCAATGCTACGTTTTTTGCCTTTTTACATTTTTTCTACTCAATTCGTACCACATATTTTTGCTTTTTTTCCAGAAAATTAGGTAGGAATGGTAGAATTGAATGTTTGCTATATATTTTACCAATATTCCCTTCAAAAAAATAGTTTAATATGAGTAATTATACCTCTATATGTTGGTATTACAAAAATTCAATATACAATAATTGCCTTTTGAAAAGTGCCTACTATAAAAATACAAAAAAATATCGTTTTTTGTCTGCCTCAGCTCCAAAAGCTGATTGACACCTCTCTCATTATGCAGGAAGAAACGTGATAAAGGAAAATGTGAAGGTTATTTAGTTTAGTTAATTTTTTATTTATGTTGTTTTATTTATTTAATTTATTTTATTATTTATTTTTTTAATTATTTATTTTATTATTATTATAATTTATTATTATTTATTTTATTGTTTTATGTTTCATTTATTTAATTTATTTTAATGTTTTATTTATTTATTATTTTCATTATTTATTATATCGTTATTTTTTTTAACTTATTTTTTATTTTTAGTGATTAAGGAAAATTTTATGGTTTTTTTGTTCAAATAATTTTTTATTTTTTTACCGTTTTTTTTTATTTTAAATTTTTTTTAAGGGGTTTACCTATCTCATGTTTAATCCTCTATATCGATTTTAGGTTTTTTTTTGACAAAAGAGAAAATCGGATCAGTGTGTACCGGCCGGTGGTCTCTTCGTACTTAACGATTTCAGCCTTCTAGCGCGTCCAAGTGTTTGTGGCGCCCAGGTTCTTTTATTGCCATAAACGCAGATCAGGACTGTTGTGATGTATAAGTACGATCAGAACGGCCCTCAAACGTCTAACGTTCGTTATTCGCCTGAATAAACTTATCCATAGATTTCCTAGTGACGATCTCTAAAGCGAAAGCAGTTAAAAAACATCCCATTTATGAAAAAAATGCTAAAAAAATCTGGTAGATGGTATAGGCACTTGAGGGCACGCCCGGGACAACTTCGGTTATGGGCGAAAAGCCAACGCCTGGAAGGGCGGTTTTCGTTACTTTTTCACTCTTTTAGGGTAAAGTCGGACTTTGCCGCCGGTGGGGACTCCAATTGATTAAGCACAAAATCAAGCATTTACACTAAGTGTAAAAAGTCTTAAGATAAAGTCTTGAAATAAGGGAAGTGTAAAAAATGCGACCCATCCATCACCTGCCAAAAGCGTCACTCATCTCGTCCTTTTTCTTGATTCCGGGTACGAGTCGGCACTTTTCGGAAAATCGCCCGACTTCAATTTTTTCAACTTCAATTTTCGAAAATTCGATTTCAGGTGGAAGTGGTCGAAGTGGTGGCAGGCATGCCCGAATGGCGTCTCGTCAAGATGCCCTCGAGTGGTCTTGATCCTCCGCCCGAAGGTCTCGTTCCCGTTTCCGTCCTCAAACAACCTCCCGTCCCCGCCGCCTCCACGGGATCGACGGCGCCTGCGCCCGCTCCCACCTCCGCCTCTGCTCCGAGGATCCACGAACTTGGTGAGTACCCGAATGCTAAAAAAAGAATTTCTATGTCTTCCAAGGCAAAGTTTGAGACTAAATGTCGCGCTCGGGAAAATTATCTCCGTATCCGCCACGTGGACTTTGAACGTACAGATGGCATTTTGCATGATACAAGATGAGAGATGATGTTGTAGTCAGTGTTCCCTTATCAGTGGTTTTCCCTCCTTTCCTAGAGGTTTCGAGGTGCCTAACAGAGGGAAAATAAGGATAAATGAGTTCTTTCTCTGTTGTAGCGGTTCTAATGAGACTTTCGGAAGGATTTCAGAGGTTTTTTTAAAGGCCAGAAAGTGTTTTTGATGCTTTAAAACCACAGAAAAAGAATTGTGCTACTCGAACACGAAAGTGTTCATGTTTTGGTATAGAAGATCATTACGCTTTGCTACCATTTATGAAAATATTAGTTTCAAGCCAAAGGTCTTATTGTTCGTATAAAATTAACTCGAAATTTTGCACAAGTAATGTAAAGATTGATTTCAAGCAGTGCCATCTCGAAGTTGAGTTTGATCTCGAAGTTGACTTAGATCTCGAAGTTGATTTTGATCTCGAAGTTGACATTGATCTCGAAGTTGAGTTTGATCTCAAAGTTGACTTTGATCTCGAAGTTGATTTTGATCTTGAAGTTGATTTTGATCTCGAAGTTGATTTTGATCTCGAAGTTGATTTTGATCTCGAAGTTGACTTTGATCTCGAAGTTGAGTTTGAACTCGAAGTTGACTTTGATCTCGAAGTTGAATTTGATCTCGAAGTTGACTTTGAACTCGAAGTTGACTTTGATCTCGAAGTTGATTTTGATCTCGAAGTTGACTTTGATCTCGAAGTTGAGTTTGATCTCGACGTTGACTTTGATCTCGAAGTTGACATTGATCTCGAAGTTGACTTTGATCTCGAAGTTGAGTTTGATCTCGAAGTTGATTTGGATCTCGAAGTTGATTTTGATCTCGATGTTGACTTTGATCTCGAAGTTGAGTTTGAACTCGAAGTTGACTTTGATCTCGAAGTTGATTTTGATCTCGAAGTTGACTTTGATCTCGAAGTTGACTTTGATCTCGAAGTTGAGTTTGAACTCGAAGTTGACTTTGATCTCGAAGTTGAATTTGATCTCGAAGTTGACTTTGAACTCGAAGTTGACTTTGATCTCGAAGTTGATTTTGATCTCGAAGTTGACTTTGATCTCGAAGTTGAGTTTGATCTCGACGTTGACTTTGATCTCGAAGTTGACATTGATCTCGAAGTTGACTTTGATCTCGAAGTTGAGTTTGATCTCGAAGTTGATTTGGATCTCGAAGTTGATTTTGATCTCGATGTTGACTTTGATCTCGAAGTTGAGTTTGAACTCGAAGTTGACTTTGATCTCGAAGTTGATTTTGATCTCGAAGTTGACTTTGATCTCGAAGTTGACTTTGATCTCGAAGTTGATTTTGATCTCGAAGTTGAGTTTGAACTCGAAGTTGACTTTGATCTCGAAGTTGATTTTGATCTCGACGTTGACTTTGATCTCGAAGTTGAATTTGATCTCGAAGTTGACTTTGAACTCGAAGTTGACTTTGATCTCGAAGTTGATTTTGATCTCGAAGTTGACTTTGATCTGAAAGTTGACTATGATCTCGAAGTTGACATTGATCTCGAAGTTGAGTTTGATCTCAAAGTTGACTTTGATCTCGAAGTTGATTTTGATCTTGAAGTTGATTTTGATCTCGAAGTTGACTTTGATCTCGAAGTTGATTTTGATCTCGAAGTTGACTTTGATCTCGAAGTTGACTTTGATCTCGAAGTTGAGTTTGAACTCGAAGTTGACTTTGATCTCGAAGTTGAATTTGATCTCGAAGTTGACTTTGAACTCGAAGTTGACTTTGATCTCGAAGTTGATTTTGATCTCGAAGTTGACTTTGAACTCGAAGTTGACTTTGATCTCGAAGTTGATTTTGATCTCGAAGTTGACTTTGATCTCGAAGTTGAGTTTGAACTCGAAGTTGACTTTGATCTCGAAGTTGAATTTGATCTCGAAGTTGACTTTGAACTCGAAGTTGACTTTGATCTCGAAGTTGATTTTGATCTCGAAGTTGACTTTGATCTCGAAGTTGAGTTTGATCTCGACGTTGACTTTGATCTCGAAGTTGACATTGATCTCGAAGTTGACTTTGATCTCGAAGTTGAGTTTGATCTCGAAGTTGATTTGGATCTCGAAGTTGATTTTGATCTCGATGTTGACTTTGATCTCGAAGTTGAGTTTGAACTCGAAGTTGACTTTGATCTCGAAGTTGATTTTGATCTCGAAGTTGACTTTGATCTCGAAGTTGACTTTGATCTCGAAGTTGATTTTGATCTCGAAGTTGAGTTTGAACTCGAAGTTGACTTTGATCTCGAAGTTGATTTTGATCTCGACGTTGACTTTGATCTCGAAGTTGAATTTGATCTCGAAGTTGACTTTGAACTCGAAGTTGACTTTGATCTCGAAGTTGATTTTGATCTCGAAGTTGATTTTGATCTGAAAGTTGACTATGATCTCGAAGTTGACATTGATCTCGAAGTTGAGTTTGATCTCAAAGTTGACTTTGATCTCGAAGTTGATTTTGATCTCGAAGTTGAGTTTGAACTCGAAGTTGACTTTGATCTCGAAGTTGATTTTGATCTCGAAGTTGACTTTGATCTCGAAGTTGACTTTGATCTCGAAGTTGAGTTTGAACTCGAAGTTGACTTTGATCTCGAAGTTGAATTTGATCTCGAAGTTGACTTTGAACTCGAAGTTGACTTTGATCTCGAAGTTGATTTTGATCTCGAAGTTGACTTTGATCTCGAAGTTGAGTTTGATCTCGACGTTGACTTTGATCTCGAAGTTGACATTGATCTCGAAGTTGACTTTGATCTCGAAGTTGAGTTTGATCTCGAAGTTGATTTGGATCTCGAAGTTGATTTTGATCTCGATGTTGACTTTGATCTCGAAGTTGAGTTTGAACTCGAAGTTGACTTTGATCTCGAAGTTGATTTTGATCTCGAAGTTGACTTTGATCTCGAAGTTGACTTTGATCTCGAAGTTGATTTTGATCTCGAAGTTGAGTTTGAACTCGAAGTTGACTTTGATCTCGAAGTTGATTTTGATCTCGACGTTGACTTTGATCTCGAAGTTGAATTTGATCTCGAAGTTGACTTTGAACTCGAAGTTGACTTTGATCTCGAAGTTGATTTTGATCTCGAAGTTGATTTTGATCTGAAAGTTGACTATGATCTCGAAGTTGACATTGATCTCGAAGTTGAGTTTGATCTCAAAGTTGACTTTGATCTCGAAGTTGATTTTGATCTTGAAGTTGATTTTGATCTCGAAGTTGATTTTGATCTCGAAGTTGATTTTGATCTCGAAGTTGACTTTGATCTCGAAGTTGAGTTTGAACTCGAAGTTGACTTTGATCTCGAAGTTGAATTTGATCTCGAAGTTGACTTTGAACTCGAAGTTGACTTTGATCTCGAAGTTGATTTTGATCTCGAAGTTGACTTTGATCTCGAAGTTGAGTTTGATCTCGACGTTGACTTTGATCTCGAAGTTGACATTGATCTCGAAGTTGACTTTGATCTCGAAGTTGAGTTTGATCTCGAAGTTGATTTGGATCTCGAAGTTGATTTTGATCTCGATGTTGACTTTGATCTCGAAGTTGAGTTTGAACTCGAAGTTGACTTTGATCTCGAAGTTGATTTTGATCTCGAAGTTGACTTTGATCTCGAAGTTGACTTTGATCTCGAAGTTGAGTTTGAACTCGAAGTTGACTTTGATCTCGAAGTTGAATTTGATCTCGAAGTTGACTTTGAACTCGAAGTTGACTTTGATCTCGAAGTTGATTTTGATCTCGAAGTTGACTTTGATCTCGAAGTTGAGTTTGATCTCGACGTTGACTTTGATCTCGAAGTTGACATTGATCTCGAAGTTGACTTTGATCTCGAAGTTGAGTTTGATCTCGAAGTTGATTTGGATCTCGAAGTTGATTTTGATCTCGATGTTGACTTTGATCTCGAAGTTGAGTTTGAACTCGAAGTTGACTTTGATCTCGAAGTTGATTTTGATCTCGAAGTTGACTTTGATCTCGAAGTTGACTTTGATCTCGAAGTTGATTTTGATCTCGAAGTTGAGTTTGAACTCGAAGTTGACTTTGATCTCGAAGTTGATTTTGATCTCGACGTTGACTTTGATCTCGAAGTTGAATTTGATCTCGAAGTTGACTTTGAACTCGAAGTTGACTTTGATCTCGAAGTTGATTTTGATCTCGAAGTTGACTTTGATCTCGAAGTTGACTTTTATCTCGAAGTTGATTTTGATCTCGACGTTGACATTGATCTCGAAGTTGATTTTGATCTCGACGTTAACTTTGATCTCGAAGTTGATTTGGATCTCGAAGTTGATTTTGATCTCGACGTTGACTTTGATCTCGAGGTTGAGTTTGAACTCGATGTTGACTTTGATCTCGAAGTTGAGTTTGATCTCGAAGCTGATTTTGAACTCGAAGTTGACTTTGATCTCGAAGTTGACTTTGATCTCGAAGTTGACTTTGATCTTGAAGCTGATTTTGAACTCGAAGTTGACTTTGATCTCGAAGTTGACTTTGATCTCGAAGTTGACTTTGATCTCGAAGTTGATTTTGATCTCGACGTTGACTTTGATCTCGAAGTTGAGTTTGATCTCGACGTTGACTTTGATCTCGAAGTTGACATTGATCTCGAAGTTGATTTTGATCTCGACGTTGACTTTGATCTCGAAGTTGACTTTGATCTCGAAGTTGATTTTGATCTCGACGTTGACATTGATCTCGAAGTTGATTTTGATCTCGACGTTGACTTTGATCTCGAGGTTGAGTTTGAACTCGATGTTGACTTTGATCTCGAAGTTGAGTTTGATCTCGAAGCTGATTTTGAACTCGAAGTTGACTTTGATCTCGAAGTTGACTTTGATCTCGAAGTTGACTTTGATCTCGAAGTTGATTTTGATCTCGACGTTGACTTTGATCTCGAAGTTGACTTTGATCTCGAAGTTGAGTTTGATCTCGACGTTGACTTTGATCTCGAAGTTGACATTGATCTCGAAGTTGACTTTGATCTCGAAGTTGAGTTTGATCTCGACGTTGACTTTGATTTCGAAGTTGACATTGATCTCGAAGTTGACTTTGATCTCGAAGTTGAATTTGATCTCGAAGTTGATTTTGATCTCGACGTTGATTTTGATCTCTTTAAGTCTCTGGTCTTTAAGTAGGTAGGTATCGCTTTTTGCGATCATCATCCAATAATGCTGCAGTATACCCTCCGCAAATTACGTTTCGGCAAGACGTTAATTTTATTCGGAAACCTCCTCGTCCAAAGGGCGGCTGTTATTTTTGGACGGGAAGAGGAGTAAATAGCAATCGTTGGCAGGGACCGGCGTGTCAACAAGACGCCCAGCTGATCCGCCATTAGGACGCCCACTCGATGAACGTTGATTCGACCGAAGTGTCAGAATGAACGCTGTTATTTCTTACTGCAGTTATATTGTCCAATGCTGCCAACATTATTCCAATTAATTCGAAGAGTAGTTCCGTTTTTTTCGGAAAACAGGGTAATTTGATAGAATAGCGGGTATTCCTAAAAACTCAATTTTTCTAAATGAAAATTTGAGCCCTGTTTTCTTCACAATTTTAAACTCACAGGAAATTCAAGTTATCTTACACTTCTTCAACCCGATCAACAGTTATACCTATGGGTCTGAAAAAAGTTCCAAAATCAGAAAAATGACTCAGAAAATCGTTCTTCTTTGTTTCACCCGCCTTACCGACGTCCAGCGATCAATTCAATCCAAATCGACGCCATTGACGTCAGTCGACTATTCATGCTCCCGCTCCGTGGCCACTTTGATTCAAAGCCAAGCGTCGTTCTTTCGATTTCTGGCACCCAAAGTGGAAATTCGCACCTGACCCATTAGTTTTGTGTCGTTACGGACTCAGCCGTGTTGTTTTGAGGCGACGGACTCGGGAGCGATTTGGCTCGCTGTTGGACCAGGAACACCAGTAAAATTTAGCGACTTTCGAGTTGCCAAAATGTTTTTTGAAAAATGATATCGCGCGTTTCAGCTGTTAGAAATAACGATTTTTTTCAGCCTTCGAATTGCAGAGGTCGCGAAAATTCGTATTTAGTTACCAACCTAACAACTTTATAGTCCGGTATGACAAACTGGTCAGTCGGATGTTTCCTGACCGTCCTCAAAGGTCTCCTTTGTCCCCTCATTTCTCGAAATGACATCCTCGAGGCTCTGGTTCGAGTCGGATATCAGAAACGGTTGATCATTACGGTGACAGGCGAGGTCACTGGGTCAGGAACTTGACTAATGGTCCCACGTCTCTGGTCCCGTGTGCTCCTTCCCTTGAACTGCCGAACGACCCACGGCTTCATAGATGGCAATGCGCACTTGAATCCAATCAGCTTGGATATTTTGGATAAGAGCAAAAACAACAAATTTCAACCAACAGCATGCGAAACAATCAACAGCATAGGCAACATCATGAAAACCAAGATGCAAAAATAATTGACAAAAACCAACAATTATCAGCTACAGTTATACCTAGATAGCAACAACAAAAACAACAACAACAACAACAACAACAACAACAAAAATCAACAGCAAAAACAACAATAACAACAACAAAGATCGACAGCAAAAACAACAACAAAAATCAACAGCAAAAACAACAACAACAAAATTTGATAAACGGCACAAAAAAAACCACAAACACCACCATTCAGCAGTTAACACAACAATAAATAGCAACAACAATCAACGGAAGAAAACAGCAAAAACAACAATAAATTTTAACAGCTAAAACAACACTAACAACAACAAGAACAAAATTAATTTTAATTGAAATCGTAGACAACAACATGCGAAAACCGCTTAACAATACACTGCAATTTACAATAACATGCAAAATTAATTAACTGCAACCAACAATAACATTTATCAGCAACAATAGATTGCAAAAACAACAACAAAAATTACAGCAATAACAACAACAAAAATTTCAGCAAAAACAATAATAAAATTACAGCAAAAACAACAATAAAATTACAGCAAAAACAACAACAAAAATTACAGCAAAAACAACTACAAACATTAAGAGTCAAAACAACAATAACAACAACAAGCACATGTCGGCGACTTTTTGCCTCAAAAGTCCAAAGAAAAGCTGAACCACAGTTTGAACTCTCGCTCAGTTGGCCTATCCTGTGCCTATGCCCTTGCAAACATATCTTGCCCATCGCAACTTACCGCTTCGATGGTGCAACAACTCTCTCAATAATCTAAAAATTCTCAATAATTGAATAATCCTAAAAAATGATCGCCTTAAAAGCTAACCGTCGATACTAAGCAGATACTAGAATCGACCGGTCTCAATTCCTCTAATTGAAAGCAATTCCGGAAAACCGCGGTTTTCCTCCAGGATAATTTCCAGATAAAATGTTTCCGCCGCCATTTTGCTAATGACAGAATCCCGTGCCAGCGTCTGATGGCTCATCTCGACTTCTAGTGTCATTCCGCATTCAACAATCGTCCGACCCCCGGGCTAATGGCCGCCTCACTCAAATTACTACCCCTGGCCTCGGGGTCCTACCTCTCCGACATTGTACCTACCCCCTGCCACGGCATTCATTTAACACGAACATAGTCTTTTAAAGGCTTGTGCGTGCGCGGCTGAAGACGCTATCTTTTTTCTATCGATCCCTCCACGCGTCAGCTGGTCGATGTTAATTTAAATTCCGTTACTTTCCTAGAGCTGGGGATGAACATGAGAACGTGGCATGGAAACCCCTACCAAATTATTGGGTTCAACGCCGACGCCACCTCGACCAATCCCAGCAATGCGTTTTCTTACCCCCTCTACTAATGAGATAGCCCTGATTGCAGCGTTACTGACGATGTCGGTTACCATGTCACATATCGTGATGATAGTCACTCCAGTGTAACATGTAGCTACCCGAGTCGGAGCCTCTTACGGTCGCTCGGGTAGGACCGTGCACTCAAGGGACGGGACTAATCAAATAACAACAGCAACAATTTAATACGACAGTGACCACCCCCTGGACTATCTCTGCCTCAGGATTCATTTAACAAGGGCGAACAGGCCTGTAAAACGTCTACGTCACAGCGGAACATACATCTATCGTTACCTATATTATTGTTAGGCACCTCAGTTTGCGCTGAGTTTCGTAAACTGACGAGGCACCATCAGCATTTTCCGCTTTATAAAAGTATACCCCTGCGTAGGCGATATGTTTCTTTTTTAGAGAAAAATATCCGCATAAAGGGAAGGGTGGAAGTAACGGCTTTTTTAATCATCGCTATTGTGGTCGCGTCGCGGCAGACATTTTTTGACTGATGGGCTCCCTCGTGCGGTTAGAATGAAAAGGTCGGCCTCTCCGGACCCGGGACTTTTCAAGTGACGTCACCGAGGAAAGTCTCCGAGTTTCTATCAATTACCGGGGACCGGTTGACAAGCAGAAAGAAACCCCGTGGGAACGGAAAAAAAGGGGGGGGGGAGCCGGCGAAAAAAAGCAAGGGACAACTTTACCTTTTCAAGATGGCGGTAAATGTTGGAGGAGGGTAGCCGAAGTTTCTAACAGTTTTCCACACCTCCTTGCCCGTCATCGCGAAACTCCGCTAACTCGAACCTGTTTCTTCCACACTAGGGAGAGCCAACTGGGTCAAACGATTATTTATATCGTCGAAAATTCACCGCAGCTAAAACCGCTCGTTCGTCACAATGACATGATGATGATCCGTCGGAAAATGTAGAGTAACTCGGTTACTACAATTTACGCTTACCTCATTCATCGAAGCGAATGGACCTGATGAATTACAATCCTTGGAACTATCGTATAAGAAATGAACACTGTATGATCATCATACAAACTAGTCATGATAATCTGATTTTACCACCTGTTTTATTAGATGCGCCAAGTTGAACTGGATTCAGAGGTTAGTACACTTTACAACAGCACTTTGTTTGCACTCTGTCCTTACAACCGAGTTAACAGTGTTACCAGTGAGAGCTACCTCAAAACAAAATTTCCCCTTTGCACTGCTCGTTAGGGTGACTGAAGGGGAAATTCTGTTTTGAGGGAACCCTAACTGTCAACACTGCTAACTCGGTTGCTTCAAGTACAAAGTGCACACGAATCTTGTAAAAGTAGAATGGTATTAAATACCAATTTTGTATCCTCCTGTTACCTATTCTACTCAGCGCATCTAACGAAACAGGTGGTTTTTCATTATTATGATTTGCTTGTACGGTGATTATACAGAATGTTATTTTCTTACCAATAGTTACATGGATTATCATTCATCAGTTCTATTCGCAAGATTTAAATGGTCTAGGTAATCCTAAAGTTCAGTAACCGAGTTACGCTGACATTATCCGACGGTTCATTAATATGTATGTAGTAATAGTGACGTGTAATAGTGTAAGTGTAATAGTGACGAAAGAGCGGTCAAAAAATAATAAATCATCTCGTTAAATGATCAATTACACTAATTAATTGCATCACAAATGTCGCAGTATGATACTTTCTCATTATTTTTGCACAATAGGTAGGTATTGTTTTATTTTATCAAAACGCCTTCTCTACGCTCTGCTACCATTTTTCCTAAACCCTCTTGTACAACCGTCACTTCCGTTTTCGAAAGTAACAACGGCATTCTAATTTATGCCCGACGGTTGGGAATTCTCGATTAAACGACAGATCCCAAATTTTTGGCACCGATTCCCTTCGGAGTGGCAAGGGCGTCATCTATTTCGAAAATCGACATCATTTGTCTGGAAAGCGGAAGAAGGGGGCGGAATCGAAATAACCGCGTCCCTGAAATTCCGTTTTCAGTGAAATGATCGCCTTTCAGAGGCTCGATTTCCCGGAAGAGTTAAATAATTGGATGCCTACGTCCGGAATTGAACGTTCAATAGTCATTTTTGTGTTGTAGGCACATGCAGGGTTCACACTTGAGATTGTTTTCCTTGAAATGATCAATTCTTCTGCTCATTAAATGAGCAAAAAAACAAAAATAAATTTTAAACAACTTAACAACAAATTTAAAACAAATTTTGTTTCAGTTTTCGTTTCATAAATTTTTTGTGAACCCGGAGGAATGTGAAATTTTACATTTGAAAGTAGAAAAACCACGTTTTTCTGCACTCAAACAGCGATTTCTCCTCTAATAAATTAGGTAAATCCAAAAACGAATATATCGTCGGAAAGCTGGCATTCTGGGCCATTTTTTCCCTATAGAGTGGGTGGGATTTTTCTATTGTACTAGTCCGAAACGCCCGTTTGAAAATAGTAGTTCCTAAAAATTGAGCAATTCTCGACTTTGGCCCGATTGTTTGCTTTCTTAACTTAATGTTAAAAGGTCCCGAATACTGTAAGCATATGGTAAATTTAACGGTCCTTCTAAAGGCATCTTCATTTCTGTTATTACTAATAAAGTTGAGGGACTTATGGCCATTTTACTGAGACAAAGTTGAAAACACCAAAAAAACTTTGAAGTGAAAATAGATCTTCGATACTCTTTCTTTCGTTGGGGTACTGTGGATGAAGTATATAATATATTTAGCTACTTTAAGGATATAAACGCAGACATGAATCACCAGCGTCGGCGAGAGCAACACGCATGCGCAGACCGGTCTGTGCCACAGCCGCCAATCGCAGTCGTCGCAACGCGCCAAGTCCGCGACTCAGTCCGTCCGCGGTCCTTGGGTTGTTAACATTGGTAATTCAAAATCGCCGTCAGCCTGACGTATCAGGAAAACGTTTTAAGCCCCCGCGAGAAATTCGAAAGTGTTAAATCCTAATTGTCAAATTGGACAATTGATTGTGGATATTTTCAAAAAAGTGCATTTTTTATTTGACATTATGGTGTACGTTTGCGTGTGACTGAAATGTCCGTGTGGATTATGTCTATCGATGAAGCCATCACGAAAGCGATCCTCAGAACTTTCCCGGCGGCAGCTCGCCGGCTCCAATCGATTGCCTCAGGTCTGAAGAAATTTTTTTCTAAAAATCAAATTTTGCCGGATTTTTATTTCGTATTTTTTCTATATTTTAAATATCATCAAACTTTTGTCGAAAAGTATAATATGTTTTAATCAAAATTGGCGATAAAAATTAAAAAGAAAGAAAAATGAGGATAAAATAGCGATAGTGAAGGTGGTTAAATTGTTTTGAGCATTTTCCCAGTTTTTATCGCTTGATTTACCATGCTAGGTTTTTTCCGAAATTGTAGGAAAAATATTTATTTTTTTGTCCCCAGATTTCTCGATTGCGGTTCTCCTTTTTCACGTTTTGACAGATTCAAGGGGGTTCTTCCGAAGGGATTGTTGAGGGAGTTGTTCCGATTTTGGATTTTTTTCGATTCTATTGAAGTTTTGGACATTTTTCACTCCCTAAACTTCAAAATCGAACGAATTCCCGTTGTCGAAAACTCGCTTGAAGGTCAAGGTACTTCTGACGTTGTAAAAAACTTCTTTTTTGACCCTTAAATAAAATTATAAAATAAAAAAAATTGCCTCCTTCTTGGGGGTAAACGGTGAAAAAAAATTCACCAGTCTCCTAAACGGAGAAAAATGAAAAAAAAAAAAAAACGACTCGCCAGAAAAAACTTGAAAAAAGTGTGCAGAAAGAAACTATCGTGCGCCAGTGGGGAAAATCGATTTCCGCCAACTTTTCAACCTTTCGTGCTCCGTTATAATTTATTCTTAAATAGGCGGCCGAGGCTATAAATCGTCGAAATTACCGTTCAGAATTTCGTGCTGTCGCCGAGTTGACGGAATATTTTGTCGCCCAAGGTTGAATGAGAACGTAAAATAATATTTACCCACCTAGTTTATTCTTTCTTCGTGCTTTATCAGGCGAGAGCGTTGATGTTTGGAAAAATGACAGAAAACAAAATTGGACCGAAGACGAGAGTTAATCAGCTCTTGCTTTTTGCGACCTTATTTTATGAGAATCTGAACTTTGGTGTGACGAAATTAGTCATTTTGTGATTCAATCACAAAACTTACGGGGGGAAATGTAAAAAAATTAATTGACAAATTTGTCAAATTGAAAAAATGTCAAAATTTGTCAAATTGAAAAAAATGTAAAAATTTGTCAAATTGAAAAAATTGTCAAAATTTGTCAAATTGAAAAAATTGTCAAAATTTACCAAATTGTCAAATTTTACAAAATTGTCAAAATTTAACAAAATTGACAAAATTAGTCAAATTGACAAAATTTTCAAATTGTCAAAGTTTGTCAAATTGTCAAAATTCGTCAAATTGTCCAAATTTGTCAACTTGTCAAAATTTTTCGACTTGTCAAAATTTGTCAAATTGTCGAAATTTGTCAAATTGTCAAAACTTGTCAAACTGTCAAAACTTGTCATATTGTCAAATTTTGTCAAACTGTCAAAACTTGTCTATTGTCAAAATTTGTCTAACTGTCAAAATTTGTCAAATTGTCAAAATTTGTCAAGATGTCAAAATTTGTCTAATTGTCAAAATTTGTCTAATTGTCAAAATTGACAAAAAGTTTCATTTTGTGATTTAATCGCAAAAGTTACCGGGGGAAATGTGGAAAAAATTGTTTGGGTAATTTAAAATTAGTTAATTCAAAAAACATTGTTACATAGGTACCTGTAAAAATTAAATTTTGTGCAGTTTTTATGCCGAAAAAGCATTCGGAACGCTCGAAAACTTCGTTCCCAAGTCCGGTGCGCAATTTTGAAATTCCGACGAGCCGCAGTTTCAATTTACGACGTTCGTCATTGTTAACGGCTCACTCGTCAAAATACCGACCTGTCCGAGCGAATTGTCCTCTTGTTTACCCGATTCAAAGCGGATGAAAACCTCGAGGAATAAACTGTTCCATTCTTAACCCTGACAACCGAGGTCGACCTTCCGGAGATGGAATTTTTCGTCATACTTTTTTCTACGGACGTACCTAAACTGAGCTTGACGCGGACTAAAGGCATTTTTTCAGCTCTTTCGAGAAATTCCTCTTTTTTTTACTCGGCTGAATTTTCGCTGAATTAACTCAAAGCAAAGTCGACAAAATTGTATACTGAGCTTAAACCATTGTTTTGAGGCCCTGTCAGTCAGCATTTTTGTTTTTATGGTCCTTCGGGCCGGATTATCTTATAATAACTTACGATCCGGCCCGAAAGACCATAAAAACAAAAATGCAAAATATGAAAAAAAAATATATTATATTATAACGCGGATTATATGTTTTAGGTTATACCAAAATCAAGAAGTCTTAAATTCCCTTAGTTCGCAGGGAAATTTTGAAAAAATCAAGTCCGTAGAAAAAGTTTGAAATCTAAATTTCAACTTGGACTTCGAATGAAATTAGATTTCCACAAAAAAAGCCTATTTAACGTATTTGAGGCCATCGGATTACAATTTTTTTGAGTGCCTTAGCTACACTTCGATATTGAGCTATTTCCTGAATCGCATCGTACAATTTCGAATCACATGACCCGAAGTTGTTACACGGAAGTAAATTGAGGCAAAAAGTTGACATTACGTGAGCAGTGATGGACGATCCTCCATTTTCCTAGGGCCGTAACGTTGGCAGCCCTGCGTGTTCTAATGCTGCACGCCAACCTTTCACAACAGGTGGCGAACCTATTTGGGGCGGATATCTATATCATGGTTACGGTTCTGTGTGATAGAAACTTTTTTTCCATATTCGTAATATATTTTTTAAGAGAAACAACTTCATTTTTATTTTTTTAGTAGGTAAACTATCAAACTTTATGGTGCGTAAATAGAACACAATAATTCCATATTTTGATACATAAATTTTTGAACCGAGGCAGTTGGATTTTGACTAATCTGGTGACAACAATGTTCAAAAATATCAAAAAACTCATCAAAAAAGGTTGAGAATTGAGGGAGCTATGGCCATTTTTACTTCCATATGCAATGGGAGCAGAGCGTGGTTGTCTGAATACGTGAACATTTCAGTCAAATTTTGAGTATTTTGATGGTAAAAATGGAGGTTTTTTTAAAGCTCCGATACGATTTTTGATTTTGAGACGATTACAATACTTCCATTTACTTCGTAAAGGAAGATCCATTTTTACGAAGTACACGGAAGTGGAACCATTTGTTTGATTTTTAACGTTTTAACCGCAAATGCGGTTTATGGGAGTCAGTTTTTCATTACAATTTTACCCGTGGCTTAAGCCTATAATTATAGGAAATTTAACGCTGAATCCAAAAACGTCCTCAAAAGTTATAGAAAGTAATTTTGTATTGGAGAAATCTGGGTTTTTATTATCCAAAGTGTGGTTTTTTGAAGAATAAAAACTAAAAATTATGGAAACGGGTTAAGGTAGGAAAATGTTTAGTTGTAATTTGGCTCTACGGTTTGATTTTGAAAAAGAAAACACGTTCATCACTACTGTCAATTTTGACCCCGAATGCCAAAACGCAAATCACGTCGATTGACATTCGAACGGTAACAAAGAATTCGAAAATTCGGCTCTCAGACATTCCAATGCCGACGGAATGATCGACGTGAAAAATCATTTCGGCGAATATAGATAGGTATAGAAAAGAGATCCTTGGCCTAGAATTAGTAACCCACATGATCCGTCTAATCATGTTTTGATAAATCCAAGGTCAAAATGAGTCATCCGCCTTCGACTCGGACTTGAGTCTATTTTGGCTCCGTTCACTTTTTCCAATCAGAAATGCGGAATTCATATCGAAATATTTTCGAGATTTGTTTAAAATAATATAAATTTTTTATTTATTATATTAATTAAATTTATTTAATATTATTAATTAATTTATTTATTATTAATATTAATATATTATTATTTACTTTATGTATTCTTATAAAATTTATATTAATATTATTAATTAATTTATTTAATATTAATGCATTCATTTAATTTATTTATATTTAATGTAAAATCAAATAATAAATTAATTTTTAAATTTTCATTTTTTAAATTTTTATTTAGAAATAAAACAAATTATTTTAATCAAACAATAAATTAATTTTAATTTAATAATAAATTGAATAATCTAAAAAAATTTGTTTTGTTTTGTCAGAAAAAATAATAATAAAAAAAAAATAATAATAATTAAAAAATAATAAAAAATTCACCCTGGGGGGGTTGACGATTTATGAAAGTTTTCGATATAAATCGACGACCCTCGTCAGGGCGAATTTCAGAAGAGTGAAAAACCAATTGATACCAAAAGTCTACAAGGAACCAGTGGTGCGTAGATAAAACACAGTACTTTCATATTTGAAACTTGAAAGTGTGACAGAATTTGAACATATTTTGACCGCTTTTGAGGGTGTTTAGGTCAAAAATATAAAAAAACGCACTTTAACACTATTATAGAATATTAAAACTCGCCTCAAATGGAAATATGCCGCGTTATCGGAATATAAAAAATATAAACATATTCTGCAACGTAAAACGAAGATTTTAAGACCAAGAACGCTCAAATCGGTTGATTTTTGTGGTCGGAAAAAATGAAATAGGAAACACTGAAAATGCGAATATATCGGAAGTACTGTGAGTTATTCGAATTCCGATTAAACAGGGTGTTAGTTCTTGCGGAGACGAACATTTCAGTCTAAGAAATTTGAAAAAAGGTTGAGAATTGAGGGAGCTATGGCCGTTTTTACTTCCATCTGCAATGGTAGCAGAGCGTGGTTGTCTGAATACGTGAACAGTTCAATCAAATTTTGAGTATTTTGATAGTAAAAATGAAGGTTTTTTTGAAGCTCTAATCCGATTTTTTAAAAGACGATTACAATACTTCCATTTACTCTGTAGTGTGGAAGTAAAAATTACTGCGTCACCCTTGGGAGGGGGGGGCCTTGTTAGGCGAAAGCGCCTTGTAAATTTATCCAATTTTTTCTTAATCCTGCCGAGCGATTTCGACAATTTTGCGACTACGGATCGCGTAATTACCATTTATGAAAATTGCGACGACCGATTTTCGTTTCTTCGAATCATTCAAAATTACCAACGATGATAGTCGAAATCGGAAGATAGAGGACTACCAGAAAAGGGGATCGCTCGTTCAGGATGGGATAGAGGGTCCAAGGAAGGGGGTGACCGCCCGGGACTCCTCTATCGATCCAACCCTGCTTGGGTCAAGGTCCCTATAACCACCCCAACCCTTCCCTAACCCTAACTTTACCGCATTTTATAAAAATTCCTTCATCTAATAATTTTTTCATGAGTTACAACTTTCAATCCCGTCAGCTTTCGAAACCTCGGCAAACTTGATCCGCTCTGTTATCATGATATCCGTTGTGCGCGCGTTGCAACTTCCCTGCCCACGGTTTTTAGTTAAAATTACCTATTTTTTCGAAATCTCCGCGCTCTCTGAAAATGACGGCGACCTCTAGCTAGGTACTTTACCTTAGCTTTTTCATGAGTTTTATTTTTTTTCATTAAAGTATTTTTCTGTTGGGTTCCGAGGCGCTTCCAATTTTTCCGACAGCCATTTTTAGTTACATAGTCCTCTAGTTAAACTTAGTTCTGATGAATTTTGGTAAAAATGGCGAAACAATGTTCAATAATTCATTACGGTGTAACGGCTGGACTGATTTTGGTGAACGAAAAGTAAAAAGGTGCGAAATTCAATAAACTTTAATTCACCTAGGCAACAATTTTTTTTTCAGATTTCAAATTTTTTTAGTATCTAACATAATATTATTTTACTGAGACCCGAATTTTTAAGAATTGAATATTTTACGCCATATTAGCAATCCCATACAGGTCTACTTATTGCCAATGCAGAAACCTCCTTCCATAGCATCAAATACAGTTTTTTTTTTTTTAGGAATTGAATGCTTTTTTTGCGTAATAAAATTTATGTGGAAGCGCCCACACAATGGACAATAGATAAAGGAGTGTTTGTATTCGTTGAATTCAACTTGAGGGCGTGGATATTTTCGTAGTTTTTATTGTATATAAACCGTTATATTGTATTCTCGTCTTATCAGAGAAATAAACATTTATTGCGACTATACAATGTTATCAACCGTTACGAAGACCGGGGAATTGCGAATAAACTCATTCATAAAAAACGCATTCATTCAAAGAAGTCTTTTGTCATATTTTGCGACCAATGGTTGACTGTAAGTCATTTTTAAGGTTAGTTATATTGCAACAAAATGCCGTTTTTGCAAAAACATGCATGAAAAAACTAAAAAAAGTTTTTAACAAAAATAATAGTTGTATCTCTCTCTCCGGAGCTTTAAAAAAACTTCATTTTTACCATCAAAATACTAAAAATTTGCCCGAAACGTTCACGTTTTCAGACAACCACGCTCTGCTACCATTGCATATGGAAGTAAAAATGGCCATAGCTCCCTCAATTCTCAAACTTTTTTCGAATTTCTTGAACTGAAATGTTCGTCTCGGCAAGACGTAACACCCTGTTTAATCGGAATTTGGATTACTCACAGTACTTCCGAAATATTCGCATTTTTAGTGTTTTCTATTTTATTTTTTTCCGGCCACAAAAACTAACCGATTTGAGCGTTCTTGGGCTTAAAATCTTTGTTTTACCTCGCGGAATATGTGGATATTTTTTTATGTTAGGAAAACTTGGCCTATTTTTATTGTAGGCGAGTTTTAAAATTTGCATAGTGAGTTTTTTGATATTTTTGACCTAAACACCCTCAAAAGCAGTCAAAATATGATCAAATTGGCTCAAAAATGTGCATATCAAAATATGGAAGTATTTTGTGTTACCTACGCACCTCTGTTTTTATAGGGAACATCAATTCCAAATGTCAAACGCCCACAACGACCGGAGAAACAGTAGGTACATCGTCAACAGTGTACGAAAATAACGATCGCTAACCCCCTGCGCCGGATTCGCCGACTATTTCCGTTCATCCCTGTTTCAATTTTAGCCGGGGAAAATAGCAGAAAAAAGGCGTCGGGCCAGATTCGTTATTCTGTCCGGTCGATAGGGGTCCATCAGCGGGGGATCCGCAGCTCTCGGCCGATTTATGCGCTTTTGCCTAGCGCCGGCGCCTCGGCTGATCGAATTCTCCCAGAACGGCTCAAGTATTTGGTTCGGGGCCAATTTTTTTGAACGAAGGGGAAGTTTAAAATTGCCAATTTTTTACTCAAATTTTTTTGAAAATTGAGTTATGCTTGGGGGGAGGGCAGAAATATGGTTTTTCTAAAGTCGACCTTTAGAGTTTTCGACCGCCAAGGTTCGGTCAATTTTGAAATTTTGAAAATATTACGAAAAACTGGTCAGTAAAACCACCTTAAATTGGCGAAAAACTAAAAACCATTTGTGCGTAGATTGAAGTAAAACTACGCTCCTGGTATAGCGCTCCCGAGGACGCTCCCTATCTGTCCCTAGGACGCTCCCTCGGACGGTCTCTATCGCTCCCAAGGACGGTCTCTATCGCTCCCTCGGCCGGTCACTATCGCTCCCTCGGACGGTCTCTATCGCTCAGTCGGACGGTCCCTATCGCTCCAAAGGCCGGTCTCTACCGCTCCCTCGGACGGTCTCTATCGCTCTCTCGGACGGTCTCTATCGCTCCCTTGGACGGTCTCTATCGCTCCCTCGGACGGTCTCTATCGCTCCCTCTGACGGTCACTATCGCTCCAAAGGCCGGTCTCTACCGCTCCCTCGGACGGTCTCTATCGCTCTCTCGGACGGTCTCTATCGCTCCCTTGGACGGTCTCTATCGCTCCCTCGGACGGTCTCTATCGCTCCCTCGGACGGTCTCTATCGCTCCCTCTGACGGTCACTATCGCTCCCTCGGACGGTCACTATCGCTCCCTCGGACGGTCTCTATCGCTCCCAAGGACGGTCACTATCGCTCCCTCAGACGGTCTCCATCACTCCCTCGGACGGTCTCTATCGCTCCCAAACACGCTCCCGTGGAGGCTCCCTATCGCTCCGCTGGACTCTCGTGGAGGCTCCCTATCGCTCCCTCGGACGCTTATTTCGGAGTTATTTCTCTTCCAATATCGGATAATATGGTGATTTAAAAATTGGCAATTCTCGACTTTGTTCCAATTTTCTGACGCTGAATCGCGCGAGGCTTCGAAAGATTTGAACTATTTCGATTTTGCGAACGTCTGATCGGATTTTCAGCGTTCGAACGATTTTTCCCAAATCAAATTGACGAATTTCCCTCTTTTACAGATCCCGGCACAAGCGAAGGGGCCAACCTTACGACCAGCTCCCCGGTGAACAAACGACGCGTGTTCAGCGGGTAAGTAACGATAGAGCTGCCAAGAATTCAAGTATTTTTACTACCGACGTATCTTCCCTCGATGTTCTTAAAACTATAAACAGGGATCATTCCGGGCGATTTTACGGTCAAAATAAAGTGAATGGGGCCAGTAAATCGGAAGAATAGCGAAGCGGCTCTCGTATATCGCGATAAATTCGAGCCATTTGTCCGTAGTTACGATTTATTATCAGCCTCGGCGAAAATTTCCGAGTTTGCGGTACATTCGCGCCCCAGAATTACACGATTCTTTGTTGTTTTTGTTCCAGAAGGAAATGGTTGCCTCAACCTTTGCGAAAGCTCTCCGGAGCGAAGGTTGAAAAATCGTCGCCACCCGATAGACCTCTTCTCAAGAAAACGCCTTCGGACAAGAGATTCAAGGTACCTAAGTGCTGTCCTATAGTGAAATTAATTTAAAATAATAATAATAATTAGGCCCTAAAAATATCTTACAAACAACTGTTTTGTTACCTAATTGATTTTTTAATAATTTTTTAAATTTTTTAATTTAATAAAATGACCTCTAAACCGAGACAATTTAACACTTTTACTACTTTTTTTGACGATTATTTCACCTCTATTGCAGAACCCCGTTGCGGAAACGAGTAAAACGGGAGCGGAACCTGCGGAAGAGGCGCCTCGCGTCGAAACCAACGGCGAAGAACCGGAAGAAGAAGGCGAAGTACTGGAACTGCCACCGCCCATGGCGCCCATCAGCGAGCCCATCCTAGTACCCAACAACGAGCCACAGACCCTCCGAGTATGTAAAAATTAATTTGAGTTGAGAAAATTGGAAAAACTGGATTGTAAATTTACCTTTTTGGTGAAAATCCCCAGGAGAGGGAAAAAATCCCTTGCGTGCTAGACCTGCGTGTACATTTTGGGAATTCGGTTTAAGTTTAACAGCGTGTTATGGCCAAAATGGCCAGAAATCGACAACAGATTGCAATCAATTGTACAAGGAGTGACAAAATGGATGTTTCCCATAATTATACAAAAAAATCCCTGAGGTGTTCCCCCAAAATTAACCCTTATGAACAAAATCTTGAAAAAACGCCAAATTTCATGTTTCTCAGTCAAAACCTAAAGATTCGCGCCAAAAAAACCCGAAGTCAAATCCATAATTTTTTTCGAAAATTTTCCTAGGCTCATACCTTGGATTTTTCAGCTGGAATCGGTTTTTTGCATTTTTCTCAGCCCTGGAGAATCGTAGAAAATTGTAATTTTTTGTGTCATTTACCAACCCAAAACTTACTCAAAATGTTTTTTTTTTGGAATTTAAAAAAAAATTTAAAGGGTCAAAAAAGTTTTTTTTTTAATGTCAAAATTTAGCCTTTAAACCAGCTTTCACACACTGAAATCCAACCAATTTTGACTTACAGGGAGTAAAAACTGTGTACAAGGAATCCAACAAGCTCAAAAAATTCAAAATTTTTTATGTAGGACTCCCTCAAATTGGCGAAAACGTGAAAAAGGAGAAATCGCATTAAGAAATTCAAGCCAAACCGATTTACAAACAAAATTTTTCGGAAAAAAGCTCCTCTTCAATGGTAATTGAAGCGAGAAACACGGGAAAAATACTCAAAAAATTCTAAACCCACGGCATCACCGTCAAAATTGAGTTTTTAGTTTTTTCAAAAATATATAGAGGATCCCCTTATATTTTTTGTTTTTACGAACGTTAAAAATGTTCAAGTGCGCCACAGTGGATTTTTTCTTCCCTTTATTGTATAAATTGTATAAAATTGTATAATTGTACATTTTTTCTTTTTTTTTGTTTCAAGGCATCGACGCTGTCTTTGGAAGGAGCGACGTCGGCAGACCTGGCAGAAATCGAACAGATCGTCAAGGAACGGATGGTATGTACCGGTTTTTATCGCATTCTCCTTCTCATGTTAATCTAAAAAGCCGTGGAAAATTCTCTGAAATCTCTAGAAGTCTCTAAAAATCTGAAAAATGCATTCATTTCTCTTAGAATCGTCGAAAATTCATTCATTCTTAATAATTCGTAAAACGTCTCTAAAAATCTTAAAAATTCAATCTCAAAAAATCTCGAAAATTCAGTCTTGAAAAAATCTTAACCAGTGGTGCGTAGATAACACACAATACTTCCATATTTTGAAACGTACAATTTTGACACAATTTGATCATATTTTGACTGCTTTTGAGGGTGTTTAGGTCAAAAGTATAAAAAAATTCACTATTCAAATTTTAAAATTCGCCCAAAATAAAAAACCGCCACATTTTCGGCATTTAAAAAATATCCACATATTCTGCAAGGTAAAACGAAGATTTGAAGACCAAGAACGCTCAAATCGGTTCATTTTTGTGCCCAGAAAAAAATAAAATAGAAAACACTAAAAATGCAAATATATCGGAAGTACTGTGCGTTATCCAAATTCCGATTAAACAGGGTGTTAGGTCTTGCCGAGACAAACATTTCAGTTCAAGAAATTTGAAAAAAGGTTGAGAATTGAGGGAGCTACGGTCATTTTTGTAAATGACCACAGACGGACAGACGGACAGACGGACAGACGGACGTAACGGACGTAACGGACGTAACGGACACACAGACACTTGTTCAGGAAGTGATTCTGAGTAAATGTGTATAAGAAAAAGTTTTTTCTGAAGCTCCGTTCCGATTCTCGATTTTAGGACGATCACAATACTTCCATTTACTCTGTAAATATGGAAGTAAAAATTAATCTTAAAAATCTTAAAAATTCATTTAAAAAATCTTAAAAAATTTCAAAATTTATTTAAAATCTTAAAAATCTTGGAAATTTATTCAAATCTTAAAAATCTCGAAAATTCCGTTATCGAAAGTTTTCCCATTAAATTTCCCCAGGTACATAATTCCGTAATTTGCATAACTATCGCTAATTCGCTCTCGGAGAGGCCTTATGTCATTATTAGCTCAAAAGGTGTTAATAGGACGAGCGAAGATAACGAGTTATCGTTTTTACGACTGATTCACGTCGAGTATTCCCGGTCGGACTGCTCACCATCAGTCACCATGTGCGAGTGAGTCAGTGATGGCTATTTCCCATAGATTCGTCAAATGCAACGGTTATAAAAAATTTAAGTGCAGGTTAAATTAAAAGTTAACGTGTAAACCATCGATGATGAAAAATCACGCTATAGTCAGGCTGAAAGCCCGCGTCAAGAAATGGAAGGTACGTTTATTCGAATTTATTCGAGGGAATTAGCAATTGAGAATATATATTTTTTCTCAGGTTTTTCGGTTTGCTTTAATCCTAACCTCCAAATTTGAGTCGACATTTTGATGAACGGTTCGCTAAAAGCTCGCACAACTGATGGGTGATGGATTCCGACATATTTTTTTTCAAAAAAAACCGTTAAAACAAATAAAAAAGTTGGCCCGTGTTCGAGCATTTTGTCAAAAAATGCCTGGAAGAGGCAGCAAAAAAATTAGTAAATAATTTTTGTATCAATATTTGAAACAATTGAAACAATATTTCTATTCTTTAGCTTCGAAGTCGAGAAAACGATGAATTTTATTATCTGGGTCGATTGATAACCTATTTACAAATTTAAGACAAAAAACTAAGACACAGAATTTTTTCGAACATTTTCCAACTCAGGAAATTCTTTCTTGGATTTTTCATGTATCCCTTTTTGTGTATGTTTATGCCGAATCGCCGTTGTTCTCGTAAAAAATCCTAACTACGAATTTTCATTTTTTTTAAGGTCAAAAACAAAATGTAAAGGTTCAAAAAATGGTATTTCGCGTTTTTGAAAATTCGCCCGATTGATTTACCCAAGTCCGTGTCTCGTTTAACTCGGAATATGTTACTTTAATTTTTTCCAAGTTTTTTAATTTTTTTTTTACTTGCTGTCTACCCCGCGTTCGCATAATCGATTAAATGTTCACGTTCTACGCGTCGATTTCGATCGCGATAAAGTTCGATCGGGGTGTTGAAAACTGCGGGTAAAACGTGTGATTAAACTATATCAATCATGGTAATTCCACTGTTTTCGAGAGATAAACAGGTCTGAAACGAGAGATTTCCTTTTACGGAGAGTACGTGTCGACATCGATTTTCTCGACTGTATTTCAAAGATACAGGTTCCGCATAAATTATACGTCAATTCCCTCTAATCAATTTACGAGCCGATCAACCGGGAAGTTGAATCGATATAAATATGTATTGGCCAGCAGGAATGAGAAAATTTCATATTTCGAGCCAGTGTACACAACTCGAAATTTTTTTTTTACAAAACTTGAAATCAAACTCGAACTGAAAGTCATATTAAAATTCAAACTTAAACTGGCACCTAAAACTGAAAATTGAGTCAAACTAAACTGAAACTGAATCTCAAACTGAACCCAAACTCCAACTGTATCTCGAACTCAAACGTAGCGTCAGACTCAAATTAGAACTCAAACTGTGAAACACAATGGTAAACGCAAACTGAAATTCCAGCTCAAACCTAAACGCAAACTCAAACTGGAACAATTCCAAACTTGACTGAATTTACTCAAACTCATATTCAAACTGAAACTCATACTTGAACTGAAACTGAAACCCAAACTTGAAATTGAACTGAAACTCGAACTCATACTTGAACTGGAACTGAAACACAAACTTAAACTTGTACTCGAACCGAAACTCAAACTTGAAGTCAAACTCGAACTTGAGTCAAACTCAAACTTGAAGTCAAACTCGATCTGAAACTCAAACTTGAACATTCCTAACTTCACTAACAATCAATCTCATATTCAAACTGAAACTCATACTTGAACTGAAACTGAAACTCAAACTTTAAATCAAACTGAAACTCAAACTTATAATCGAACTGAAACTCGAATTGAAACTTGAACTTGAAGTCATTCTAAAACTGTAACTCAAACTTGGATCAAACTGAAACTCGAACTCGAACTGTAACTCAAAATCTAACGCAAACTCAAACTATACCCAAAAACAAACTTGAACACAAGTTTCAGTTTGAGTTTTAGTTACAGTTGAAGTTTGCGCTTGAGTTTCAGCTCAATTTCAGTTTGTGTTTCAGTTTCAGTTTGAATTTAAGTTTGAGGTTACATTTCAGTTTGAGTTAAAGTTTAAGTTTTAGTTTCAGTTTGAATTTAAGTTTGAGGTTACATTTTAGTTTGAAATTAAGTTTGAGTCTACATTTTTGTTTGAGGTCAAGTTCGAATTACAGTTTGATTTTACATTTTAGTTTGAGTTTAGCTTTGAGTTTAAGTTTAAGTTTGATTTTACGTTCGAGTTTAGTTTTGAGTTTAAGGTTACATTTGAGTTTGATTTCAGGTTGAGTTTCACTTCAAGTTTGAGTTTGAGTTTACAATTACTTTTGAGTATAAGATTGAGATTCAGTTTGAAATTAAGTTTGAAATTTAGTTTGAGTTTACATTTCAGTTCAAGTAGCAGTTTACGTTTCAGTTTGAGTTCAAGTTTGATTTTACGTATGATTTTACATTTAAGTTTGAGTTTAGCTTCAAGTTTGAGTTTGAGTGACTGGAGCTTTGTCGAAAATGCTCGTCTATTAAGGGAACTTTTGTCTCTATCAATTCGAAATTCGAGGGGGTGAAATGTGAAATTGATGATGAAATTCGTAACTCCGTTCAACGCAGCTGTATTTTCTTTTCCATGTTTTATTTACAATTTACAGTAGAATGGTCAAATGGAAAAAATATCTTCTCAGCTGGGGTTTCCCTGGGAAAAGTAGAAATCTAGAAAAAGTCAAGAGGGAGGAAAATTATCACTTTTTTGCCGGAGAAAATTCAATTCGACAGGGGGGGGAGTTGTCGCGATGCAGGAAATTAAGTTCGAATGACGGGGGAGGGAGAAATGAGTTTGGGACGTCCTCACTCGTGAAAATGTCCGACGGGCTAGGAAATGTTTCGAGTTTGTTTTCGACGTTTCCTGTCCCTTATCTCGGCTAGAGAAGCGAAAATTGAAATTCCGGCCGAAAATTTTCGCTTTGTCGACATGATTGACGGGAAAGAGGCGGTTCCACGTCATTTCGTCCCAAAGTCGCGGTTTTCGCCATAATAATTGTCTTTTCGGGGTTCAACTTTTTATTGTTTTAACATTCTAGCAATGTTGAAAATTCACTTTTACGTATTCAACGGTTAATAGGACCGCAGGCTCTGTGTAACGATAATATACCGTGGACCCGATTTATAGAAAATCGTCCTCGATAAACCTCATTAGAACATCGGCTTAGTCATAATCCTATTATCCGTAACAGAACGAGAGAAATTCCAGAGTTGACCCAAATAAAACCGACGACTTTCTCTCGGGAGTCAGTGACCGGGCTACTCGTTCGGCTGGCGCTCTCGTCTGCTGAGAGAAAGTCGTCGGTCTGCTCGCGCTCAAAAACTGTATATTTTTTTGGGCGTCTAAAATAAATTTTAAAATTCCAAAAAAAATATTTCTTAGTAGGTTTTGGGTAGGTTTATGACACAAAAAATTTTCAATTTTCTAAGCCTCTCCCGGACTCGGAAAAATTAAAAAATAAAAAATAAATAATAAAAATCAATTAGTTCCCCTTTTTATCAACCGACTTCAAAAAGAATTTTATGGTGATTCAAGCGAGAAACCCGGGAAAAATACTCAAAAAATTCTAAACCATCGGCATCACAGTGGAAATTGAGTTTTTCAAAAATATACCCTGCTTTTGCCAAATTGGACCGCTTAACCTTTTCCGATCGGATTGCCCGGACAATATGCCTCAAGTTGGAGCAAACCACAACTTTCAAGACTCGTTCCGTCAAAATCGGATCAGTAGTTCAATACGAAGTGGCTGGACGAAATTTTCGGCCAAAATTTCGTCCGTCCACTTCGTATTGAACCGCTGATCCGATTTTGGCGCGGTTGGTCCTCAAAGTTGTGGTTTGCTTCAACTTGATGCATATTATCAGGGGAAACCCCCCAAAAAAAATGTTTAAGGGGTCAAAAACCCAAAAAAAAACTATTTTTGAGACTTTTTTTGAAAATTTGCCTCTGACATTTTTTTCATCTTTGTTCTAGGAACAACATTCGGAAAAGCAGAGCAAACTGTCGTCGACTGTAACGCCGGATCAGGTCTCGACGTCGTCGGGCGAAGGTGAAACGGCGATACAGAAACGCGAATACGTCATACAGGAATTGGTCGATACTGAACGCGATTACGTCCGAGACCTTCGATTAGTCGTTGAGGGGTAATGTTTTTTCGAAAAAAAATTTTATTCGTACACTTCCAATTTTTGCAACTTTTTGAAATAATTTTTTGACTCACTCAATTTTTTTATTTAAAAAAGTTATATTTCTTTGGAAAATTCGAATGTTCACATTTTTAAAATTATTTATCAAATTTTACGTTTTCAGGTACATGACTCTGATGAGGGACCCTAATTGCGAAATTCCATTGCCCGAAGACCTGGCTGGGGGCAAGGACAAAATGGTATTCGGCAACATTGAGGCCATTTTCGAATGGCATAGAGAGTGAGTTGGGATCCATATTTCTTGAACTACTTTTAAAAGCTAAAATGAATTACCAAAAAAATTCGTTAGGTACACTTTTTTTTTTTGAAAATTAAAGTTTTTTTTGAAAACGAAAAAGTTTACTTTTTACGAAATTTCCTCTTATTAAACATTCTGTGTCTCAAAGTGGATCAAAAGTGGAAACTCGGAGACATAAAAAATGAATAACAAACAGAAATACCTACATAGTGCAAAAAAATTTTGTTACTAAAGTTTTTTGCGTTTTTCAACAATTTCTTAAATTATTTTTTTAAATAAAAACAAATTGATTTTTTGATAAATAAAAAATTTGATTTTTTAAAAAATAAAAATATTTGATTTTTTGAAAAATAAAAAAAATAATTTTTTGATAAATAAAAAAAATATTTTCTGAAAAATAAAATAAAAAATTTGATTTTTTGAAAAATAAAAAATTTGATTTTTTGAAAAATAAAAAATTTGATTTTTTTGAAAAATTAAAAAATTGATTTTTTTGAAAAATGCAATTTTTTATATTTTTTCCAATTTTTAGCGTATTTTTGAAAGCGGTGGAACAGTGCATAGACTGTCCCGGCGAATTGGGCCCACTTTTCAAACGATCGGAACGAAAGCTGTTCATGTACGTCGTCTATTGTCAAAACAAACCCGTCTCCGAATTCATCGTCTCCGAATTCGACACGTACTTCGAGGTGAGCGATAAACCGAGTTGAACTGTCAAGTTAGCAGCTGGCCGAGCCAAGGATGAGTCATCGTAAAAAAATATTGGCGTGAATTGATGAAATTTGTTTTTTATATATTTTTTTTCAATTTCTTAATGAATTTTTGAAAGGCCGGTTGGTATTCAGGGCACAATTTTTTCCAAAGATTTCCGATTTTTAAACAATAAATCTTAACATGAAAAAAAAAATATTTTTTAAAATTTGAAATTTTACATTTGACAGCTTTTTGATCATTAACTAACACAATTATACAGTTTTTTCAAAGCAAGTTTTGTAAACTTTTTTCGAAAACTGATTCATGTGGAATTCAGGAACGTTTTTTCCAAAGATTTCTGATTTTTAAACAATAAATCCACAATAAATCTAAACAAGGATAAAAATATTTTTGAAAATCCGAAATTTTGCGTCCGACAGCTTTTTGATAATTGTCCAACACTATTTGCAACTTTTTTTCGCAAATTGTTTTCAGGCGGTATTCAGGTTGGTACATTTTGCCAAAAATTGCCGATTTTCATTTCTAACCTATCCCTCCGCTTCTAGGAACTCCGAATTAAACTGGGCCACAAACTGCAGCTTTGCGACCTCCTAATCAAGCCTGTACAGAGAATAATGAAATACCAATTGCTCCTGAGGGACCTGTACAAGTACACGGAGCGGGCGAAGCTCATCAGCGAGACCGAAGCGCTGCGCCAGGCGCTCGTCGTCATGCAGGTCGTCCCCAAGGCGGCCAACGACATGATGGACGTCGGTCGTCTGCAAGGGTTCGACGTACGTGACTGAAATCAATTTATTTCGCTCCGTAGGTCAAGACCGTAACCCACGATTCGAAATTCGGGTCGAGGGATCATTTTCCAAAATTACTCCTCTGAGGCGGAGAACTTTAACCGACATTTGTATGCCAGAATCGTTGATTAATCGACTAACTTCGACTAGTGCTCGTAGAACAGGCGTATTTTCAGTATGCGCCGTTTCAAACTTGATTTTGGTATTTTTTCCAGGGCAAAATCACCGCCCAGGGCAAATTGCTACTGCACGGGCCCCTGGTCTGCGCAGAAGGGGCTTCCCTTCTCAATTTCAAAGGAAAGGAGTTGGTCGTATTTCTGTTCGAACAGAATATCATCTTTAGCGAAGCGCTGGGCAAGAAGACGCAGTTTCAGAATCCGGCGTACTTCTACAAAGGCCATATACAGGCAAGCTAAATATTTCCCACCGAAATCCTTTTAAAAAATTTAAAAATTCCTTCGATAACCTAATTTTTTTTACAGGTTAACAAAATGAGTCTCGAAGAGGGGCCAATGATCCGCGACAAAAGTCAACCCAACGACGACAACGAACCGTTCGTCGTTCGGTCGACGGACCCGAAGAAACCCGGATTGGCGTACACTTGCCAAGCGCTCAGTTCCGAGTCGAGGACCGAATGGCTTCTCACGCTCAAGAACATCCTCCAAACGCAGAGGGACTTCCTCAAAGCGATACAGAGCCCGATAGCCTACCAGAAGGAACTGACGAGGGACCCGGTCATATAAACCGTTCGGTCGACGGGATATACCGCGAAAAAAATTCCCCGGTGAGAAATCGTGTGTTGAGAAATTGTAAAAAATTGAGGGAAAATGAGGGAAATTCAGGCGAATAAGGTGGGATAATCGAGCGGCAGGCACTTTGGAATGTAGGTCTCTGCGGGAAGCTAATGGAGCAGGTTAAACATTTTATTACAAGTTTCCCATATTAGAGATTTTTAATGGGAACACTACTTGGTAAGAAATAAACTACTGGAATATCAAGCCATCACAAATACACTTTTAACAGCAACTTTGTAAAAAACGCAGGTTTTACCGCTTTCTTGAAGTTTCCCTCATGAGGGATTTTTTTGAGTAGCAAGAAATTAACCACAAAATTTGCATAATTGGCTACAAATTGTATTTGAAAAAGTTGCAATGTCTTCCTCAACATTTCCATGTTCAAGGGATATTTTACAGTTTTTATAAAGTTTCCCTCATGAGGGATTTTTTTAAGTGGCAAGAAATTAACCATAGAATTTAAATAATTGGCTGAAAATTGTATTTAAAAAGTTGCAATGCCTACCTTAAAATTTCCCGTTTAAGGGATATTTTTACTAAAATGGGGATATTAATGGTTTTGCTGATTTTAAATTTTAAACTCTTAAACTCAGTGAGTTTGTAATATTTTGTTTAATCTGATTCATGGAATTAAGAATTTTTTATCGCGAGAAGATTAAAATTGAAGCCCGGTTAATCTGAAGTCAGTTGCAAATCTGCAGGTTCCACGGTTTTCTTCAAGTTTCCCTCATCAGGGATCTTTAACAATTGCACGCCTTTGATGGGAAATTGGCCTTAAAAACGCAAAATACACACCTATTAAAAACATGACATGTTGAGTGAGCATGACACATTGTGAGCACTGTTCTTAAGTTTTTCCCTTTGAAGGGATATTTTTCTAACAATGGGATTTTACTTATGTAAAATACGCGGAAAGTTATTATTTTTTGCTGTTCCCTCACCAGGGAATTTTCAACGGCTACACATTTGATGGTAAACCAACTATAAAAATTGCCAAAATCCAAACTTTTGACCATCATTTTAAAGTTTTCCCGCATTAGGGATATTTTCCCATCAAGGGGATTTTAGGCGATTGGCTGAAATAAGTGTGTGTCTGAGATGAGAGCGGGGGAACATTTTTGCGGTGTATCACGACCGTGTATCACGTTAACAGGCTTAATCAGGAAAACGTTTTCAAGTATTATTCCTAACGTCAAAAACGGAAAAGCAGCAATTTGAATTAGCTTAGACAAGGAGGGGGTCCCAATGGTTTCAATACAAATTTCAAGTAAAAATTTAGCATTTTTTCATTTATTCAAAGTTTTATAATTTCTGAAATGGAATTTTCAAAAAAAATTTCACCTTGCTGAACACAAATTTTAGGAGCTGGTGGGCAAAATAGAGCGTTTTCAGTAATATCTCAAAAACTATCTGTCGCACAGAAGGATTATTCAGCATTTGTTTATCAGATTAAGTAGCAATTTTCTTGATAAGCCAAAGTTCAAATTCTTGTACTGTCAATCAAGCATAAATGGGAAAAATCCCTAAAAATTGCCGGCTTTTACCTATTTTTTTTTTTTTGCTGTGCAACACTTGCGATTTTTTTTAATTAATGTTCCTTATTTTCTGGGAAATAAAAAGAAAAACATTCAACGCTGCTTCCCCGTTTTTGACATTTTTATGCTACTATTGCTTCATTCCCGATCCCGAAAAATTCTAATATCTGTGAAACGCTGAATGAAAAAAAAAACCGCTTGAATACGTCCATCGTAACGCATTGTATCCGCAGCATATGCCATATTGTCCCATCAGAATTGCGTAAAATTTTATATAATATTACAATATTAATATCGTCGAACGAGTGGAAAATTGTCGCAAGTGATAAATATTTTAAAAACGAGTTGCGAACGTGTAATTACTTGTATTATAGTTTGATTTGTGTTTGTATTTTTTCTACATTTTGTAAATAATAGGCCATCAAAAAGACGTTCGAGAGAAATTTGAGTTTTTTTTCTTGTTCAACGGATTTTTGTTTTTCAACGCTTACGCACTTGCATGCTAGACCACTGTAAATTTGTCGATTTGGTACACGAAACATTTTTTTGGAAGTTAATAGAAAATTTCGCCTAGGGAATGTCTGGAAATATTCAGAATGGAAAACTATTCACCTAAAAAACCCCCTCCGAACTGGAAAAAATTGATAAAATTCTGACCCCTATTATAACAAAAATTCAAACTAGGGTTTTTGAAGTAAAGCATCAATCTTGAAATTTGCCAACAGCAAAGGATTTTTGACGAATTTCGAAAAATCTGAGAATCGGGTGAAATTTTCTATAAACCTCTGAAAAACTGACCATTTATCTAGTTTTTCTTTCAGCAGAATTTTGAAATCAAAATCGCAATTTTTTGCTGCCAGTAATTTTTTTTAAGCATGAAAAAAGTCGTAAAAGATTTTCATTTCAAAAAGTGAACCATCTAGTCCTAATTTTTAAATAAGTAAATCTCCTACTTCCGCAGATGCTATCGCTAAAAACTTGAACTTTTTCGTTACGCTTTTCTTCTAAATTTTTGAGGTAAATCTCTCAACTAATTAAGTAGGTACCTAACGCCTGGTACTTACCTAAAAAATTGTAAAAAGAAATTCATGTATTTCCCGTTCATTTCGCACAAAAAACCGCCCCAACTAAATTTGGTGCATTGCCTCGATCACTGCAGGACACGTCTAGGACAACTCAGATGGCAATAAAACGGCGGTTTTCGATATTTTAAATTTTCGAAATATTAAATTCCGAGTTAGGGATTATGCAATTTGACCATTTTCGAAAGCACAACTGCTGCATGAGATCAAAAAATCGAAGAAAAAAATTAATTCAGCGGAAAACTTTATTTTTAGAAAAAGTTGAAAAAATCGCCCAACTTTGACGCTCGATTGTAGTTGAACGGCTGGACCGATTTCGACGCTATTCGACGCATTTGTTGCTAAATTTAATTATCTTTGATTTTGTCACGAGTGAAATTTCTCGTGAGATGCGTCGTTTTTGAGTTATTGGCAAAAAAAGTGCAAAAACCGTAATTTTTAGCGGTGTTCAGAGATTAATTTGTTCGCATTTTTTATTCATCAAGTGGTTTTTAGGGCAAAAAACCTTTTTTCAATTTTAAATGTTTTTATTTTTCATTAGGTTAGTGCGAAATAGACGGGAAAAGGTCTGAATTCCTTCCTTTAGGGTTCCTCCATACAAATAATTGCTACAAACTAAAGAACGGTTTCGTTTTGAAAAAAAATTGATTTTTGAAAATATTTAAATTTGAGAAATTTCTGGACGTCAATAAGCATATTTTTTCAGGAACCGAAAATTGTGAATTTTGGCAATAACAAATTTGTTGTGCCGAAATCGTGTTTTACTTTTTCCACGTACCTAAAATAATAAAACGATTTTTTTTTGTATTTAACGACTGAAATTTTCAAATTTTAATAATCCTGCTTACTCTCGATTTTTACCAAACATTTTTTTAAGCAAGATAAATTTTTGAAAAATTTTCCTCGCGACGATTTTTTTTTGCTTTTATGTAAATTTACGTAGCTCCGACCTTGTATATTATTTGTATTGATGTGTCTACAAGATTTTTACTTGGCGAATTTTTGATAAAATGTATAAAAAAAAACTCTTATTTTTAGAATAAGTTTGGCGAGTGGAGAAACAAAAGCTGAGAGTGGAAAGCAATTTGTAATTGCATTTGTTGTGATATACTTTAGAAAACGTGGAAAATGATTGTAAAATAACGGGTAAAAAACTACATTTTTTAAGAATGAAAAAAAAAACCAAGTTAAGTGTAAGAATTTCAGCGAGACTGTACATAGAGAGACATTGTACAACCTTATATTGTATAGTTGCGAACATTTTAATTTCGAATTTTTGTGTCAAAAAGAAAATAAACTCGTTTCTTTTCTAAATACCTAAAAACGGCTGAGTTTTATGCAAAGCCCTATATTCTCTACAAAAGGATTCGGGCCTTTCCAATTTCACAACTTTGTCGATCGTTTGGGGGCTAAACGACTGAACCGATTTCAATATTTGTTCAACGTATTCTACGCAAAATTTTATGCGCTTCAATTTTGTCACGAGTGAAAATTTTCGTGGGATGCGTCGCTTTCGTGTTATTGGCGAAAAACAGAGAGGGGGTTTCTTTGAAAAGCTGAAAAAACAACTTTGACGATCGATAGCGGCTGAACGACTGAACCAATTTTGAAGTTCGCGAAACAAATTTTAAGCGAAATTTCCGGCTCTTCAATTTTGTCACGAGTAAACATTTTCGTGGGATGCGTCGTTTTCGTGTTATTGGCGAAAAAACGAGAGGGGGTTTCTTTGAAAGGCTGGAAAAACAACTTTGACGATCGATAGCGGCTGAACGACTGAACCAATTTTGAAGTTCGCGAAACAAATTTTAAGCGAAATTTCCGGCTCTTCAATTTTGTCACGAGTGAAATTTTTGGTGGAATGTGTCGTTATTGCGTTATTGGCAAAAAACTGACTAACTTCAATAATTGCTGTAATCCTAGGGCTATATTTTTCAATCATCGGACAAGTTGGAAACCAGAACTCTCTTTGACAATCTACTGCTGAACGACTGAACCGGTGTTAATGTTCTTTGAACACATATGATCCAAAAGTTAATAAGAATGATAGGATAAGAAAAAGAGTCGTCAACGATTCGTAACCTGTATTGTTGGTATTGCATGAAGTTCTCACATAAACTACGGCTACATATTTTCACAAAGCGTCAACAGATAACAAGATTTTTATAATACAACAAATGTCTTGGAACGGCGAAAGAACCAGCAGTATTTTCGAGGGAAGCACTTTTATAAACAAATTAGGAAGATGCAGTTTTTTTTAATATTAAAAATTTCCTCCGGGAACAGCGTGATTTTTGTTTGTACTATTTTCTAAAAAAGCTCAGTAAATTGTGAGTCAAACTGTAAAATTTACAAAGGAGAGTACAGGTACTGCTTGTAAATGCGCCAATAACAATTTTACCAATTTTCGTAATTATTTTTACGGGGAAACTTTTTAAATGATTGCACAATTAATACACCTATAGTGTATCCCTATCGGAAATACTAAATTATTTGCTACAGGTACAACAAGAATTTTTTCGAATTTTGAGCCCATTTACCAACAGGGAGAGGCATAAAACGTCAAGAATTCAAATTTTGAAGAATTTCTAATTTTCCTATTGAGAATTCTCCAATGAAAAGTCTCAAATCGAAAAATCCTTGAAAACGACCACAAAACTACGATTCGAGACAGTCATGGGTATACGCGGAATTTCAAGAAATGTCACAATCACACATTTCAGTATCACGATTTTGAATTTCGGTAATCGCGAGTCGTCACGATACGATGGCCGATACGTTGAACTAGGTGAATGTTTTCACCAAGTAAATGCCAAACAAAAATGAAGGAAAAACAATAAATTTTAATTTGAGTAAGATAGCTAAAGCTGAAGTAAATTAACGTACGAATGATAAATAAATAAAAATTATACGTTCAATATTAGAGATTCTATGATTACCAATGGTAAAACGTTCTCATACGAGCCACCGTACGTGGGAAAACTACTTTTTCTCAGCAAACTAGATCTATCTACACAAATACACGTATCTGGCAGTACAACATACAACACAGCTCCATGTTTATGCTTTACGCATTTTTTACTATTTTTTTTTTTTTTTTGCGAATCGGGTACCTATTATGTACCTACTCAGAAACAATTCTTCAGCTATTCTTCTATCTGTTATGAAGTAACTACTCCCAATTATCAAAATTTGATACTATTTGTCAACCTTTTTTTGAATGAAATGTTCATCTTTTTTTAAATGCAGCCAAACTTGGGTGTCAGTCAGTCGAATTTGAGCAAGAATTTTTTATTCCAGAGGCTAAACGAATTTCTAGAGAATTTGTCAAATGAGATGGGCAAAGCTTGCAATGGCACTGGCAATTTTTCAGTTCTGTCGTACAACAAAGAAACGCGGCAGATCGATAATTACAATAAACATACAGAAGCAGTCTTATATTAATACTTTTTAATGCGAAGAGATTCGGTGAATACGAAAATTCTACGATGGCCGTACGTGTGCAGGGCTTCAAAAATTACAGTAATTACCTGTTCATTCATTTTTAAACGGGGGCAAGAATGTTTCCGCTGGGGTAAAGATGGGCCACTCGGGTGTAAAAATGTTACCCCCGGGGGTGGAAATGTGAGACTGGAGGGTAAAAATGTGTCACTTGGGGGTAAAATTATCCTGAGGGTTACCTGGGGGTGGAAATGTAACAGCTGAAGGTCGAAATGTGCCGTTTGGGCTAAAAATGTGACACTTGAGGGTAAAAATGTGTCACTTGGGGGTAGAAATGCGACATTTGAGGGTAGAAATGTGTCACTTGGGGGTAGAAATGTGTTACTTGGGGGTAAAATTAACCTGGAGGTTAAGTGGGGGTAAAAAAGGTGCAATTTGGGGTAGAAATGTGTCACTTGAGGGTAGTAATGTGTCACTTGGGGGTAAAAATGTCTTACCCTGGGGTGGAAATGCGTCACTTGGGGGTTTTGTTATCCTGGGGGTTGAAATGCATCACTCGGGGGTAAAAATGTGCCACTTGGGGGTGGAAATCGGCCACTTGAGGGTAAAAATGTGCCACTTGGGGATGAAAAATATTGTGGGTGGAAATGCTTAATGGCACATGTTCGTTCCAATTTTCCCTGCTCTTTTGCCAAAAATCTCCTCGTCGGTCTAGGAGGAGGAACGATGGCATGAGGAATAAAATGTGACGCCGGTGGGGTTGTCAAGATTCGATAAAAAATTTCAGTAAAATGGGGTGAAATCAATTGAAAAACTGTCAATTGCACCCAAATCAAATTGGACCCATCGACCGAAAAACTATAGTTCAACTCGATACAAAAAAATTTCAGAAGCTGCAACATTGGCTCATTCTCGCCCCAGTTTGCAGTAAAATGCGGTAAAAACATTTAAAAAATCTTTTTAAAAAAGGCAAGCACTTAAAAAAAGGTATTTTGTTATAGATGAACCGCTAAAATCATCGGCTGCAACGGATAACGAGAAATGACTTGAGATTGTTAAACGATAATACTTTGAACGATAACAACAACAAAATGTCACATCGATGATAATACTTGATGAGGTCTTTTTCAAAATGTCAAAATCTTGTAAATAACTTATATTGCACCTCGGTGGCTCATGAAAGCGGCAAGTGTTAAAAATTATTAACATTCCTAACTGTTTTGAACGCTTTTCGCAGCCATAGGGCACAAGCTAATTTGAGATAAAATATTTTGCTACTGATAAAGTAAAATTTTTCGTATTTTTTAAAATCATTTTGAGATTTTTGGATTTTTAAATTTTTTTTAGTTATTTGGGAAGGTCAATAATTGACTAATTTCGGTAATTTCCGCATCTTAGATTGAACCCTTGGCTGCTGAAGTGGAGTTTCAAAAATTTTCAATAGGAACCGTGCCATTTGATAATTTGGCAAATTAGCCTAAAGCTGTGTTGACATTGATGAATTTACACGACTAATACGATACAAATGTCTAGACATCAATATGGAATTATTCCGCTGGCAGTATAAGTTACGAGTGAGTTATAGCAGCGAAGAAACACGTCAGGAAAATTCAGACTCTGTCAGAAAAGCGAAATTTTCGCCGACAGAGCGGCATCCAATACAAATACTTCTGATATATTACATATATTACAAATATGCTAATCATAATCAATTGGATCTAGTCAATCCTTCCCGACATGGTCAAAAGACATGGTCGATAATGTTTATGGTGGACTCGACAAGTAACTAATGAGAGGAATTGCGTTAAAATCGATAAAATATGGTAAGATAGACCAATCATGGTCAACCCCTGTAATCATGGTATGCCCTCAAGCATGGTCGAGTATTACTCGATTACTATGATTATTATAATCACGGTCAAGCCCTTATCACGTTCGAATAGATTGATCATGGTCAACCCTTAATCATAATCGTCTTTGTCGACTAGATTAATCATGGTCGATGAGATTAATCATGGTCAGCCCATAATGATGGTCTAATAGAGTTAATAATGGTTGATGGTATCATCATGGTCAGCCCATAACCATGGTCTAATATATTAATCATGGTCAATGATATTAGTCATGGTCAGTACATAACCGTGGTCCAATAGAATTAATCATGGTCGATGATATTAGTCATGGTCAGCCCATAACCATGGTCTAATAGATTAATCAAGGTCAATGATATTAGTCATGGTCAGTACATAACCATGGTCCAATAGAATTAATCATGGTCGATGATATTAGTCATGGTCAGCCCATAACCATGGTCAAGTAGGTTAACCATGATTGAATAGATGAATCATGGTCAACCATTAATCACGTAATCACGGTCGAACATATTAATCATGACCACCCCTAATCATGGTCTAATATATTAATCATGGCCAACCCCTAATCATGGTCAAACCTTTGTAATCATTGTCAACACTTCATCATGATTCCAATGATGATCATGATGAGACCAATCACAGTATAACCCAGTTCATGGTCAACCCCCTAATCATGGTCGAATGTATAAATCATGGTCGAATTCTTAATCATGGTCAAAATCACCTATTACACAGAAAAATGACAGACTGGTCATGGTTGAATGGACTAATCATTATAGTCTGACCATAAGACTAATCATGGTGAACGTTATCCAGCATTGGAAATCCCGCTTTTCTGGCAGAATCGTCGGAATGTTCCGATGTTCAAACATGGTCGCTCGACCGGAAATGCGATTTTTGAGTAGGGGACGAACAATTTTGAATTTAGAGAGACGGAACTCTGTTTACAAGGATTTGATGTGCCTCGACTTCCGTACGAGGAGTACGCAGGATGTGAGGCCGCTGCTGTGCTTGGCCAGTTCGCTCACGGAAATCGCCTTGCGGCTGAAATCGACCCGTTCGCTAAAAACCTGCAAACATTTTCGACGAATCTTAAATTGAATTTGGTGTCGGAATTTCGAAGGTATTGTGGAAAGTTGGGTAATATGGCCACCCAGACAAGGTGTGTACGGGGTGTCCATATTACCCAACTTTCTTCCAAAATCCCGTTTCAGAGGCATCAGGCATGATTTTCATTCAGAATATGACTGTCCTTCGTTGTTCCAAACTCAATTCGATTGTAACTCACCTTCGCCGACAGAGGTGTATCTTCCGCTGACCGGTGTATCAGCGTACCATTGCAATAGATGACGTTCGCAGCATCTTCCTCGGGCACGGTGATCGTCTGGTAGTTGAACGTAGCTTCGCGTTCGATTCGCTGCAAAAACAGCAAAAACAAAAATTAAAATAAAAAAATTATTTTTCAAAAAAAATTATTTACCTATCAAAAAAAAAATTTTTTCACAAAATAAAATTATTTTTCAAAAAATAGAACTATTTTTCTAAAAACAAGATTATTTTTTGAAAAAAATTATTTTTCAAAAAAAAATTATTCTTCAAAAAATAAAATTATTTAAAAAAAAATAAAATTTTATAAATGCGCGAAAGTGAGATACCTAACCTTCAAGTCGATTTTCCCCTAATAAAACTAGAAAAAAACGAATAAATTCTCAACTTTATACCTTTATCACTTCCTGCGATAACGTGCTAGAGCTCACGCAAAGCAGCTCGGGGCCGCAAGCCGTCACGAAGGACTTGAGATGGGCCTTAGGTGGGACCTGGATCCAAAAAGTGGATATTAATTTCTTACTCATGCTATAACTTATCTAAAACTGTAACAAATCCAAATCATGTGTTACATACCTTGATTGGGGCAGCCGGATACTCGGGAAAGGTACTCGCTAAAGACTTGGCCCCCGCTTCGTTCGTGTAGTCCGAAATCCCGATAAAAAATTCTTGACCTACCGAAAAATTTATATTTTAAAATGCAAAATTCCAGAATCCCCGAGCGAATAAAATTACAATACTGGAAATAAAATGGTAAAATTCAAATTGAGGATTACCGGTAAAAAGGACGTCACCGCCTTCTAAATGCGCGTTGGGATCGGTGATTTCCATAATGGGAAGTTCCAGTTCTTTTTTCAACACAGCGCGTACAGTGTCCACCTGGATTTATCAAATTTCCGTTCTAAAATGCGTCAAATCATTGAGGGTGGAGAAAATTTACAAAAGCATCCCACGCATAAGCGAACGGCTCAATCCACAACCGCCCGACACATGGCAGACCCCATAGATTAGACAATCGAATCTTCTAAAGCCGGCGGTTTGAGCCATCGGTGGGCGTGTCCAGCTGGGGCTATCGCGCCTCCGATTAACTGAGTGCCGCACTTTCTGGGACAAAGACCCGCCGAGGCTGAGCGCCGCACGTTCTGGGACAAAAGACCCGCCGGGGCTGAGTGCCGCACGTTCTGGGACGACAGACCCGCCGGGGAAGAGTCGCACGTTCTGGGGCGACAGACCCGCCAGGACTAAGTGCCGCACGTTCTGGGACAACAGGCCTGCAGAGGCTGAGTGCCGCACGTTCTGGGACAAAAGACCCGCCTGGGCTAAGTGCCACACGTTCTGGGACAACAGACCCGCCGAGGCTGAGTGCCGCACGTTCTGGGACAAAAGACCCGCCTGGGCTAAGTGCCACACGTTCTGGGACAACAGAACCGGTGAGGCGGCAGGGTGCCGTTCAAGGGGCAACGATCGGCGGTTCCGGGTTGAGCAGTTCGTGCATCCCATACGACATGGTATTTAAACGTCAATAATTGCGGTTTACATCCAGATAGAATTCGTACCTACAAACATTACTTCGATAAAACTGTTCACTGAGGATATTTTTTAGCCGAATACTCGGTAAGTGTGGAATTGAAATGTGGAAAAAAAATTTTTACGACAATAAAGGAGTACAAAAACTTGAAATCTCGTTAAGTAAAAAAAATTGATACGGAGCAAACGGGTGAAATGCGAGGTCACTAACGACTGGAACTACGCCTTTGATACGGGGCCAAGTTGACGCGATAATAATCGCGGCGAACCGGTCCCAGCGTGACATCATCGCAATAATTAGCTGATACGTGACTTTCGTACTAGCAAAGAGAAATGAGAGCATACAATTGACTACCTGATTTCGATGAATTTTCGATCAACCTAGCACCAGTTCCTAATATGTCACGCAGGTGACACACAGTACTTCAATATTAATAAAAAATGAAAGTGTACATTTTAAAACCGCCTAACCGCCTAAAATCAACATACTTCAAGGTACCAGAATACAAAAAAATGAAATATCCACGTGTTCGCCACGGTAAAATAAAGATAGAGAACCAAGAACGCTCAATTCGGTTCATTTTGTGCCCAGAAAAAAGTAGTGTGAGTACCTAATCCGAATTCCGGCTATCAGGGTGGTGTTTTTTGCCGAGGCGAACATACCAGTTCGAGAAATTAGAAAAAAGATCAAGAATTGAAGGGGGTACGGGTGATCACGATCAAGTTGATTAATCATGGTCAAACTCAAATCATGATCGAATAGACTAATCCTGAAATGAGTCGTGGACGGGCACTTGTTCGGAAAAATTAAACAAAAAATTCTGAAGCACCGTACCGATACTCAGTACTTCCATTTGCTCTGTAAAACTAACATTATAATTGTCATAATAAAAGGTCGAGATAATTATTCGAATTGCACGTAAATGGCAAGGGAAATTGTGCCGTGCAGACTCCAATCGTGCCATGCACATTCCGTTCGTGCTGTGCACACTCCAAGCCCGCCGTGCACATTCTAATTGTGCTGTGCACACTCCAGACGCGCCGTGCACATTCCGATTGTGCCGTGCAAATTCTAATCGTGCCATGCACATTCCGTTTGTGCCATGCACATTCCGTTCGTGCTGTGCTCACTCCAAGCGCACATTCTAATCGTGTTATGCACATTCCGTTAGTGCTGTGCATACTTCAAGCGTGCCGCGCACATTCTAAATGTGTTGTGCACATTCCGTTTGTGCTGTGCACACTGCAAGCTCGCCGTGCACATTCTAATCGTGCTGTGCTCACTCCAAGTGCGCCGTGCACATTCTAATTGTGTTGTGCACATTACATTAGTGCTGGGCACACTTTAAGGGTTTCGTGCACATTCCAAAGGGGCTGTGCACACTCCGAGCTCGCCGTGCACATTCTAATTGTGCTGTGCTCACTCCAAGCGCGCCGTGCACATTCTACTCGTGTTGTGCACATTCCGTTTGTGCTGTGCACACTCCGAGCGTGCCGTGCACATTCTAACAATGTTGTGCACATTCCGTTTGTGCCGTGCACACTCCGAGCGCGCTGTGCTCATTCTAATTGTGTTGTGCACATTCCGTTTGTGCCGTGCACACTCCGAGCGCGCCTTTTTCTATTCTCGTCGAACAGTGAGAGGAGTGTCCTTCTCTTCCGTTTTGGTTTTCAAAGTGGCACGAAGGCTGTCGGGAGATCACGTCTTACGTCACGGCTCGTAATAGCCAACGATCAGCACGCGGTTTCTCCTTGCAACTCCTTCGACGGCTTGCCAAGTGCTGACTTGTTAAAGCCCGTCAGATAAACTAGTTTATGTAAGGATAGAGCTTAAGATTGACAAGTTTTTGTGCCCTAAAACATCGTCACTGATCGATGGCAATGTTGAAACACTGCGGGATAGAAATCTGAACTGTCAAATTGGGATAGAAATTGTGTGTTACAACAAAAATAGTCAATTTTCGCGTTTCCTGAAAAAAAAAGGATTTTCGAGTTGTAACACTATTCTCAAAAGGGTGCAATATGCGAATTTTTATACGATTTTTTTTTTTTTTTGTTTGTTCGTCAGAGGAAATATTATTTTTATTGGGGAAATAACGGGCACTTGCACCAAGTTACGACATATTATGCCGAGCATACTTTCCCACGATAATTGAACGTGAACTCTTGGCTGGCCTTTTGTCGGCGGTCGACCGCATCCCGGTCTAGCGGCGGAAGCTAACAGTCGAATTAGACTCTAATGGAATCCTGATTGAACAGTGACCCAGTTGACGCCAGTTGAGGCCATTGATGCGCTAAAAGTCGCTTTTTTCGCCCAGGTGCAATGAGAAATACCAACTCGAAAAAGGAATTTTTAGCTTTATTATTTGGCAATTTGTCAGAGGAGGCAAAGGCTGTTGTTAGGCTGATTTTGAAAAATTTCCCAACTTCAGCAATCGATTGCGGCAAAATGGCTGAACCGATTTTAACGTTCAACGGGGTTATTTGACGCGGAATTTTATGCTGTTTAATTTAAGTGTGAGTGAAATTTTCTGTAAAATGCGTGGTTTACGAGTTATAAGCGAAAAACTTAAACTAGAGCCGGAAAATTGTGAGTTTTTGGCATAATAGATTCAGCACAGGAGAATCTAGTTCGATTTCAACAAGTAGAGCGAAAAGTATTTTCCTCAGCTATAAAAAAAGTTTGATTTCAAAGAAAAATTGGAGTAGACACATTTGATGGAAAATTTGATTTTCTGGCACCCCTGGTCAAAATCTACTCTATAAAATAAATAGAAGCAAATGTTTGAATATAACACCAATAAAAAACTTTTGCCCAAAATTTTTTTTTCGATCAGATGGAAATTTAACTGCAAAAATCCCAATTAATTCCTGCTTTATTCGAACGGTTATTCGAAAAAAACAATGCGTTATGGTTCGGAAGCCAAACAGAAACGCGCCACTTGAAACCAAGAGATAGGCATCCGCCCGCATGGCCCCGCCACAGCCTTCGAACGCCCTCATCTCCAGAGGTGAATGATGAAATGATACACGTCTTCCTCCGCGTGCTCCCGAACCCAACGGGCTGGATGAAAGATGCAGCATCGTCGATTTATCCTACACTTAAGGAGTAAATGAACAAACCAGTGGTTCGAAGATAACACACAATACTTCCATATTTTGTAACGTAAAATTGTGACACGATTTGATCATATTTTGACTGCTTTTCAGGGCGTTTAGGTGAAAAAGATAAAAAAAATCATTATGCAAATTTTAAAATTCGCCTAAAATAAAGAAAAGGCAAAATTATCGGAACATAAAAAATATCCGCAGATTCTGCAAGGTGAAACAAAGATTTTAAGACCAAAAACGCTCAAATCGGTTCTTTTTTGTGGTCGGAAAAAAATAAAATGGAAAACACTAAAAATTCGAATATGTCGGACTGTGAGTTATTCATAGTCCGATTAAACAGGGCGTTAGGCCTTGCCGAGACAAACATTTCAGTTCAAGAAATTCGAAAAAAGGTTGAAAATTGAGGGAGCAATGGCCATTTTTGTAAATTATTACAGACGGACATACAGACACTGGAATTGATTCCGAGTAAATGTGTATGAGAACATGTTTTTGATTTGTTTTGGTAGGTGATTATTAACACCAGCCAATGAACGAGTGGAAGCGAAAAAGAAGAAGATGAAAGAAGTACTAAAAAGTTCAATCCCGCATTTTAATCCAGATCGTAGCCCGAAATTCATGTCATATCCTCAGCCGCGGGGTTATTAATGTTTTTTCGAAACAAAATACGAGTTAGCCTTATTATTATAGAGCGGATGCACAGAACAATCCTGTTCGACGATCTAGATGGCCCAGGTTTGCTCTCATTTCGCCCCGGGGGCGCCCTTGTTTGGGTGCAGCTGCCGTGTCAAGTTTACACGGGCCCAGTCGGCTACGGGGGCTTTGAGAAAAACATTTACCCCCCCCCCCCCCCTGAAAATTCGACTGTTCGAAACTCTAAAAATCGAATTCAGAAATTAAAAAAAAAAAAAAATAAAAATAAAAAAAATAAAATAGGTACCGTAAACCGGGGTGACTATGTGACACGCGGGGTGACTATGGTACATGCACGGTTTTCAGCTTTGAACCTACCTAACGTACTCAAAAGTAGACGGAACGACTCGTTCCAATTTTTCCCGTAGTAAGGATAGATGGGGCTAGTGGCCACACGCAGCTATTCTGTTCTCTAAGGAACTTCCCGTTTTTGGTTGATAAAAATGATGAGACGTGAAAACTGGCTCCGGTGTTGTTGCTTGCCAAAGTTGCTCAGCCGACCCATGCTGGGAGTCATTCGAGCTGTGTAAGTATTTTTTATGCATCAACTAACTCATTGTGAAGCTATTCATGCCAAAAAACGTTCAGGTTTGTTCTTGGGTGGATAATTACTGAGTAATGAGCAAAAAAACTGCAAATCACGGGGTGACTATAGTACATGATGTCAGTTCGTGGTTTCGCAGAACATGATGGTTTTCTTGCTCCAATTTCAGTGAAAACCATGCCCAGACACTACTAAAGACGTCTTGGGGCAAGACCCTACCGGAATCATTCACATGAGATCGTGATGACTGCTTCAACAATATTTTGAACGGGGCTTGATTGGGTGGAAGGATTTCAGAAGAAAAATCCCGACATCTCCAGATTTGGTTTTTTCCTCCAGTTTGGTATTTTCTTGGGCTAAGCTTTGGTCGGTACCTGCACCAAGATTTTCCTCTGTGATACTCCTACCTATGATATGGTCGAGTTTCGTCAATACCAATTGAGTTTAAATAACGGCGATCTGTGATGATTTAAACCAATACAAGACTGAAATTTCAGAAAAGAAACGTTTGTTTTCACTAAAACCTCTTTTCCGATTCCCTAAATTATCATGACTCGTTCAAAGATGTTCAAACCCATGAACAGCCGCTAAAAGCCTCATTTTTCCATCTTAGTTTTGAAATTCGAGCCGAAAAAATGGGCTATTAGCGACTTTTTCGGGTGGAACATGCTTTTGAAAAGTCGGAGAATCTTATACACGGGGTGAAAACATTACAGCATCGCTCGTGGGTATGTTGAACAGTGAAAAAAATGTGTGTACCATAGTCACCCCGAATCACGGGGTGAAAATAGTACACACAAAAAATGGCGTAGCACCTTCACTTTTCATCTGAAAAAATTCTAACAAAATTAGAAACACTCCTGAAAGGTATACCTACTGAAGAAAAATAAGAATTTGGCTATTAAAAAATATTAGAACGCCGAAAAACCAAAAAACCTTCAAAAAGTGTACCAGAGTCACCCCGGTTTACGGTAGGTAGTATATAAAAATGATTAATTAAAAAAATATATATAAAAAAATCAGTCCGCACTTTTTTCCGTAAAGTGCATTTTTTTCAGCGAACAAAAAAATTTTGAAATTTCCAAGGAGAAAATCTCAGCTTTGCACAGTGCCCAAATTGCCTCCTCGAGTCTAAAGGGCTCCAAATTTTTGAAAAAACCTATGAAAATTTAAAACGAAATTAAAATCAAATAATCGTAATGTAACTCTAGTGATACTTGGCAAGGTTTTTCAAAATATTCACCGTACTTCACTGGTATTAGCTCGAAAGTCAGATGTCCTGGTGTGCATGAGGAGTGCCCGACTTCACCTCATGATCGCAGCTCGTAAATATTCATGACTTCACGAATCCGCCCGGGCCGTTTCCGCTTTTCGCGGTAGAAAGAAACCGATGCAGTCGAAAGGTAACGTGAATTTTTACGACTTCGTGCATTCGAACGTCGAACAAGTCGAAAGATAAGTTTAACTACGAATTTTTACCCAGACTCGAACCGCTGAAGTTAAAACGCAGTAATTCAAGCTTAACTGTCAAAAACGCAACTCACAAGATCACCCCACAAACTCAGTTCACAAAATCAACATACAGACCCAACTCATATTCAAATCTCAAAGACAACTTTCAAACTTAACTCTCAAACTCAACTCACTAACTAAACTATCAAACACAACGTTTAAACTTAACTCTCAAACCCAATTCACAAACCCAACGTTCAAACTCAACTTTCCAACTTAACTCTCAAACTGCACTCACTAACTCAACTCACAAATTCAACTATCAAACTCAGTTCACAAACTCAACTTAAAAAAGTCAATTCACAAACTCTCACACTCAACTTTGAACTCAGTTCACAAACCCAACGTTCAAACTCTCAAACTCAATTCACAAAATCAGCTTTCAAAATTAACTCTCAAACTCATCTCACAAGCTCAACCTACCAACTCAACTCTCACACTCAACATTCAAACTCCACGTTCAAACTTAAATCTCAAACTCAACTCACAAACTCAACTTTCAAACTTAACTCTCAAACTCAACCCACAAATTCAACTCGAACTCCACTTACAAACTCAACATTCAAACTAAACTTACAAACACAACTTGAAAACTCAAGCTATGAGTTGAGTTTGTTGGTTGAGTTCGTGATTCAAGTTTGAGGGTTGAGTTTGTCAGTTGGACCAGCAAGTTGAGTTTGAAAGTTGAGATTGTAAGTCAAGTTAAGATACTAATCAAGTTAAGATACTTAATAAGTTAAGACGTTATATTTGTGTTTTTTTGAGATAGTAAGATGAGCTTGAGAGTTAAGTTAGAATGTTGAGTTAGTGAGTTGAGTTTGAGTGCTAACTTTAAAAGTGGAGTTTGATTGTTGGGTTTATAAATTTGGTTAGAGAGTTAAGTTTAAACGTTGAGTTTGAAAGTTGAGGTTGTGGGGGTAACTGACCGCCTCAAAAATAGTCAAAATATAATCAAATTATGTCAAAAATGTACTTATTATGGATATTATCCAATATTTTTGGTTATATTCTGGAAATATCTTTCAACGCGGATTCGTATTAAACGCCCTTCGAAACGTAAACCATGAAAATTTCGACGAGAAATTATTTTTCCGAGATTTTCGAAATGGATGTATAGTGTACCGTGCACTATCGCTATGAATTGTTAACACATTATCGGAACTGACCTCTTTCGAGCGTTTTTCATCTTTCGGCTTGGCCATGAGGGCGATACCATTGCAAACGATGGCCGTGTCCTCGATGAAGACGCACTGCGGCAGCGCGTCGTCCGGCGGCAGCTCGATGACGTCCAGGCCGATGTCGCGGAGGACGCGGACGTAGTTTTCGTGCTGGCGTTTGGCCAGTTCGTAGTCCGCCTCGCCGAGCGACTTGTACGACGATGACACCCTGAATTCATGTTAGTGTTAAATCATGGAATGGTCGAAAAAGTGAAAATCTGATAAAAAACTCATAAAATTGATGATACCAAAAAAATTTTTTTTTTTGCGAATTAACGATTTATGAGCGCAAAAGGTCTAAAAATATTGTTCTTCAATTGCAGAACGCGTTTTTTTTTTTTTTTTTTTTCTTTTTTTTTACTTCCATATTTACAGAGTAAATGGAAGTATTGTGATCGTCCTAAAATCGAGAATCGGAACGGAGCTTCAGAAAAAACTTTTTCTTATACACATTTACTCAGAATCACTTCCTGAACAAGTGTCTGTGTGTCCGTGTGTCCGTTAGTCCGT